>CM076570.1:508563240-509204762 GCA_034641835.2 Pinus albicaulis | reverse complement strand
TAAATAGTAAAATTTGTTGAAACTTACAAACTGAAATAATTGATGGTGGTGGTTCAAATGGACTCGGTGGGTGGCCACCAATATCCACCTGGATCATTAAGTCCCCAATACAGCTCCGAGAGTGCAGGACCCGAAAACTTGCTAAAAATAGTAAGTTGTGCTCAAGCTGAAAAACTGAAAGAATTGATGTTGCGGGTCCAAATGGAATAGGTGGGTGTCCACCGATATCCACCTAGATCATTCCTCCCTCCTTAGGAAGCAATGGTCTCCATTGCGTTAAGTTCCTCCATGGGGGGGTGGGGAAAATTCTGTTGAACTTGGTATTGGATTTGTCCAGGATGTCGTGGACCTCTTGGCGGACGTGCTAGATGTAGATGTGTCGCCAGTGGGCAGTCGTTGAAGGATCTGGGAAAATTTATCCATTATCGCGTTCCTCTATTTCTCGAGGGCCTCCTCAAACAAGATTTTGATAGGATCTTCTACTCCCTCTTCTTTCTTTCCTTCTGCCATGGGGGTTTATCAGGGTTTGCGAGGCTGATCTTGTGATGGGTCAACCAGATCGAGCCCGAACTCCTTACACCCTGACCACGTTGGGGACATGCAAAGAAAAAAAAGAAATATTAGACCCGCTCTAGTACCACTGATCCATATTTATAAAGGAACGCAACAGAATACACATATAGCCATAGATACAGAGATGCAACGGAAATAATGCTTCATTTTATTAATAAAACAAATGACTGAAATAAAAATCTAGGGTACTGGTAGGCGTATCTCTGAGAAGAGATGTGGCTGCTACATGCCTATGAACTGTGTTACAATGATACATAATGGAAATGAGCGAGCGAGGGCACTGGTAGTGTATCTCTGAGAAGAGATGTGATGGCTACATGCCTCCCCACTATGTTACAAAATTGAAATGATGGGAACAAGTGAGCTAGGGCACTGGCAGCGCTTATCTCTGAGAAGAGATGTGTTGGCTACCAGCCCCTTAACTGTGTTATAATAAAGACATGATGGGAACAAGCAAGCTAGGGTGCTTGTAGTGCTTATCTCTAAGAAGATATGTGTCAGCTACCAACCCCTTGAACTGAAATGATGGGAACAAGCGAGTAGCTTACACATCTCTTCTCAGAGATAAGCACTACCAATGCCCTAGCTCGCTTGTTCCCATCATTTCAGTTCTGTAACACAGTTCAGGGGGCTAGTAGCCGACACATCTCTTCTCAGAGATAAGCACTGCTAGTACCCTAGCTCATCTATTTCCATTATGTTTATAATAGGCCTTTGAGCCTCAATGTAACACAGTTCAGAGGCCTGCGTATGCCACATCTCTTCTCAGAGATATGCTACTAGTGCCCTAGCTTGTTTCCATTATGTTTGTAAGCTTATTTCAGTCATTTTTTTTATTTATAAAATGAAGCATTATTTCCGCTGCATCTATGTATCTATGGCTATATGTGTATTCTTTTGTGTTCTTGCATAAATCCGGATATCAAAGATCTCAGATAAGCGCTACACAGTGCCCTAGCTTTCTTGTTCCCATAATTTCATTTCTGTAACATAGTGGGGAGACCTATAGCCGACAAATCTCTTCTCAGAGATACGCCTACCAGTGCCCTTGCTCACTCATTTCCATTATTTATTATTGTAACACAATTCAAGGGCTGGTAGCTAACACAGCTCTTCTCAGAGATAAGCACTACCAGTTCCCTAGCTCGCTTGTTCTCATCTTTTCAATTATATAACACAGTGGGGAGGCCTGTAGCCGACACATATCTTCTCAGAGATACACCTACAAGTTCCCTCACTCGCTCATTTCCATTATGTCTTATTGTAACACAGTTCAGGGGATGGTAGCCAACACATCTCTTCTCAGAGATAAGCACTGCCAGTACCCTATCTCATCTATTTCCATTATATCTATAATAGGCCTTTGATGCAGGAGCATCAAGGGCATCTTTTATTTTGTAAATATGTTAAAAGGGGGTGTGATAATTTTTAATATTTTATTAATTAATTTGAATAAAATAGGAGAAGGTGAGGATTTTTGTAAATATCTTTTTATTAATAAAAGGATATGAGGGAATTTAATTAGTTGAAGGATTTTAGGGATAAAGACCTATCCTTTAGGGATGTTGAGAGATTTAGGGGTTTGTTGAGGAATTGAAGGGATTGAGCATTTAATTAAATGATTTTTTAAATTTGTATAAATAGGAGGGGGTTTTGAGAGAAAAACACATTGAGATTGTGAGAGAGGGTGATTGAGAGTAGGCTTGATCAGCAAGGCTGTAAGCCTTCAGCAATTGTAAGGGCCTAAATGTTGAATATCTGGCCATGAATCGAAAGTTCTTGTAAGTGTTTTGTGTGTAAATACAGCCTTTGATTTTTACTGTATGTCCAGTATTGAGTCTGCATGAGATTGGATTTATGTGTTCAATGAATAAAACAAAATTAAGTCTGCGTTCTCTGTGGGAAGGATTGTATTTCGTTTCATTAAGTTGAAAGCGCTGTTCTATGTCAATTAGTGGTTCCACATTATAATTGCTATTTTCAGAAATCGATTAAATATGTTGGGAAAGTCGATCTTTACATACATCAATTTGAGCATTTTCTATGATATGTAACGCTGGAATTGTGTGGGCAAATCGATTTCAAATGAATGGGTCACTTTATCCAATCTGTAGCTTGATGGACAGCAATAAAAGTACAAAGGAGAGCGCCAGCAAATGTAAATCTGTGGAGTTCATAAGTGGATTGTTAAATCCTTACAAATCAAATGAGCGTTGTACAAATTTTTGATTTAAATCTTGTTTGCGTAATGATCGTTCCAATTGAGTCTACAAGTTTTGTATATCGGCTTGAAAATCCTGAATGCTGTCATGAATGCATAAGTGTTAATTGAACGCTGTTGGTGGTGGCCAAGTGCAAAAGGGCGTAGGATTATACATTGTAATAGTTCAGAAATAATGACATGCGTTCTTAGAAACAGGAGAGCGCATTTACAAGTTAACAAATTGCTGTGTTAAAGCAGAGTTAGCGTTTAGAACTTATATGGTGAGAAATTGCAGGATCCGGAGAACATTTCAGATATTATATAGTATGCGTTGACATTTTTGTGTTAAATGCAGATGGGAGTTTTAAAAAGTCGATTGACAGTGGTGAAATTACATTTGAATGGTTAATGTACAGCGCAGGTTTGAAATCGAATCTATGAGTGTCTTGAACGTTGTATTTAGAAAGTGCCAGAATGAATGCTAATTGAACGTTTTTTATGTTAATTGATCGAATGGCATAACACAGTTTTAAAAATCGATCCACTGGGGTATGGAACCAGAAAGTTAATGCGTTAACCCTGAACTGATCTTGTCACTGGAATGACGCAGTTTGCCGGAGTATTTGTAAAGGTAAGCAATACCTGTGGGCGATGTTATTTAATGAATTGCTGAAGAAAACGTTGAGATACGCAGAGAAAATACTGTGGAAATTGTGAATGAATTGCAGTAGCGCAGTCATGATTGCCGGCGGACTCTACAAGGAGGTAAGCCGCATTTTTATTACCAAATAAGTATTAAACCCCGTGGCTGTATCTATTAACATGTTGACTGGAATGGATAAGTTGCAAAGGACGTGTTAAATGATAAAATTTTGCATGAAATTTCATATAAATGCATGAAATCGATGTGAAGTGGCATTGAATGGTCAGGGTGAACTCTATTTTATATTGTCAATCGGTTTTATTCGTATATGGGTGTAGTCAAATGTGCATGCGTTCAACTAAAAAGTGAAGGTTGTTGGGAGTTATATTAGCAATTGACTATATGAGTGTCAATACAAATATGAACACCTATGGTTTTGAAAAAGGGCCATCGTTCTGAGGTTTGGGTGGAATAAAATCTCATTGATAGTAAATAAATAAAAAAAGTCCGAAAACTTTAAATGTTGAAATCATATATTTGATGAGCTTCCATATGAAGTATTTAAGTGGGATTCAATATTGGCATTTGAAATTGATGAGTTGAATTCTAAATGCTATTGAAACTTGGGTTTAAGTCCCATGAAAAGGTGATTGTTAAGTATGGCTTCATACCATTGTAAGAAGAGGTATGGAATATGGATTGTGAAAACAGATTTGAATAGCGAGTTGTTTGACAATTTGATGCTTATGAAATGGTTGTGATGAAAAGGTTTGAAAATGCCAGGGATTGGTGTTTTTGATTTGGGCAGGATATGAGCAGCATGTTTGATATGTGTTAATATTGATGATTCTGGGTATTGCAAGCTCTAGGCTTGCATCAATTTTGGTATCAGAGCTTGGCTCTGTTGAATTGAAAAATGTTTATTTTTTGAATAAGGGCAAGAAGGTTTGTTGAACTGAAATGTATTTTTGAATGTGTGATGAATGATGAAGATCAGATTTTAAATCTGATATGCAGCATATACAATTGCAAGTGAACAGAATGCAGGTAAAAAAGATCAGATTCTAATCTGAAAATTAAGCAACCAGAGTACAGCTGGGAGAATGGAGGAGAACAATTAAGTTCTTAGAGGCAGGTAAAGCAGAATTAAGCAGAGATTGTAGAGACAGAAAGAATCCACAGCGATGTTGGGGAATGGAAATTCACTTGGATCGTGCAGGTATTGTGTTTGGTTAATTTTGATTTGAGTTTTACTGACAAAGAAATGGAATGAGGATTGATGGTTGCAACAATGAAGAAATTCAACAGAGAAGGAATTATTGCTGACAGCTAAAGTTTGCCAGATAAAGCCGGAAGATTGGAAGAAAGGAACAGATTCTAAAATCTGATTGACAGTGAATTTTTGCAGAGGAAGCATAAGGATTTGCTGGAACAAATTTGCAGGAGTGATGAGATTCTGAAGGTAAATGAAGTGCAGGTGAATGGGAGGGCAAGATCAGACGAGATCTTGGAGGTAAGATGATATGGTTTTATTTGAATAGAATATTGTAGTCTTGCATTGAAGTATTATTGCAACTCCCAAAAGGCAATGTGATTAGAATTGCTGGTGAAAGTTTCTAAGTGAAAACAGAGATGTAGCAGAACCTTGGGGAATTCCAATAGAGATTGGAAAAGGAGGACAGTTGTGTTCTTAGAACATGCAGATGAGTTGAAGCCAGAAAGAGCAAAGAGAAGTGCTCAAAGGAGGTTCCAGAGATAGAGAACCAATTTCTTGCCAAAAGACTGAGTGAGGAGAGCTTGGTGAGGTAAGTGGCGGCAGGACAGGACTTGCTGCTGAAGAGGCTTTAGTGCAACTCATAGTAAAGTGAGTGAGGGACTCATAGAGATGGAAAGGATGATGACTAGTGACAGTCGTAACAGAGGTTCTGAAATAAACCACAGCAGAGGACAAAAGAAGAAGGATGCCAAGGTAATTGGCATACAGAGACAGTTAAGCAAAGAAGAATATGAGAGGGAGAAGGCTGAGATAGAAGTTCAGCTTGAGGTGTTAATGGAGATGTTGCAAAGAAATGAGGAAGACCAGAAGCATGGTTATGTCATAAGAAAGAAGCTGAAGTGGCAGAGGCTACAAGAGAAGTGGAATCATCAGGTAAATATGCAGTTGATAAAGGAACTAAGGGAACTTGAACGGGTTATTGATGCCAGGCAGAGGATAGAGAAGCTCGAAACAGTTGAGCTACAGCAAAAGGAAGATGCTGAAGAAGATGTTGAAGTTTCGATATGTTACCCAGAGAGTGGACCATTACTTTTTGAAAGTGATGAAGAGCTGGAGGAGTTGAATCATATGAATGATTCAAAGCAGCCGGAAGATTTGATGACTGAAGTATCAAACAAGACCATAAGGTCTTGTGATTTTAAAACTAATGATTTGTGTGTGATTGCAGGTTTGGAAGAAGGAGAGGAAGAACATCTACTGAAGGATGTTAAGGAAGATTTAGCAAAAGAAAGACCATGTGATAATGAGACAATAACAAATGAGGAAATGGAAGATCGTGTAAAATTTCCAAATTCCACTCCGAGTAAAATCATTGAGTTATATAGAGAATTAGACTTTCAAAGGAGGAAATTGGAAGAACAGAGGATGAATGTCCGGGATAGATTGTTGAATAAGGATGACAAAGCGGTTGTCATAAATAATAATCAAAAAGAAATTGCAGATGGTGAGCAAAAGAATGTTGCAGAGGGAAAGGAAGTTTGGGAGGCCGCAACATTCATAGTGACAGCTAGAGCAACCTGTGAGGCGACATTTATAGTAGCACCAGCAGAAAAGGTGCAAAACAGCAGTAAGGGTGAAAAGGAAGCAAACAAAACAAGTGAAGAACAAGCAAGAATGAGAGTTCAGCGATCAAGAGATGGAAACAATCAGCAGACAGAGGACATACTGGACAGAGAAATTGAGTTGATAAGGAGGTTAATGATGAAAATGTCTCAGAGAAAGATAGCCGAAAGAAAGAAAAGGAGCGACAACAAGAGAATGACAGTGAAAGATTGCAAGAGCAGAGCAAGTGGAGCATTGCAGCACAAAATATGGAAACCTGGAAGACAACAGCAGATAACAACAGTAGTAAAGCAATCGACAAGCACGGAAAGATTACAAAATAAAATTTGGGATCCAGGAGGAAATATTCAGACTTATGACCAGGTGGTCATGAATTTTCTTACATGGGGAGTCTGATGCAGGAGCATCAAGGGCGTCTTTTATTTTGTAAATATGTTAAAAGGGGGTGTGATAATTTTTAATATTTTATTAATTAATTTGAATAAAATAGGAGAAGGTGAGGATTTTTGTAAATATCTTTTTATTTAATAAAAGGATATGAGGGAATTTAATTAGTTGAAGGATTTTAGGGATAAAGATCTATCCTTTAGGGATGTTGAGAGAATTAGGGGTTTGTTGAGGAATTGAAGGGATTGAGCATCTAATTAAATGATTTTTTAAAATTGTATAAATAGGAAGGGGTTTTGAGAGAAAAAGACATGGAGATTGTGAGAGAGGGTGACTGAAAGAAGGCTTGATTAGCAAGGCTGTAAGCCTTCAGCAATTGTAAGGGCCTAAATGTTGAATATTTGGCCATGAATCGAAAGTTCTTGTAAGTATTTTGTGTGTAAATACAGCCTTTGATCTTTTTACTGTATGTCCAGTATTGAGTTTGCATGAGATTGGATTTATGTGTTCAATGAATAAAACAAAATTAAGTTTGCGTTCTCTGTGGGAAGGATTGTATCTCATTTCATTAAGTTGAAAGCGTTGTTCTATGTCAATTAGTGGATCCATATTATAATTGCTATCTTCAGAAATCGATTAAATATGTTGGGAAAGTCGATCTTTACATACATCAATTTGAGCATTTGTTGTGATATGTAACGCTGGAATTGTGTGGGTAAATCGATTTCAAATGAATGGGTCACTTTATCTGATCTGTACGTAGCTTGATGGACAACAATAAAAGTATACAAGGAAAGCGCCGGCTTAAATATGAAATACATGGAGTTCATAAGTGGATTGATAAATCCTTACAAATCAAATGAGCATTGTACAATTGATTTAAATCTTGTTTGCGTATTGATCGTTCCAATTGAGTCTCTGAAGTTTTGTATATCTCAAAAAATCTGAATGTTGTCATGAATACATGGTGTTAATTGAACGAGCGTGATGGTGGCTGGTCGAGGCGTAGAGTTATGCATTGTAATGGTTCGAAAATAATGACATGCGTTCTTAGAAACGGAGACGCATTTACAGATATGAGTGCTGTGTTGGCAGAGTTAAGCATTTAAGAACTTATGTGATGAGAAATTGCAGGATGCGGAGAACATTTGAGATATTATATAGTATGCGTTGACATTTTTGTGTTTAAATGGAATGGGAGTTTTAAAAATTCGATTGACAGTGGTGAAGTTACATTTGAATGGTTAATGTACATCGCAGGTTTGAAATCGAATCTATGAGTGTCTTGAACGATGTATTTAGAATGTGCCGGAATGAATGCTAATTGAACGTTGTTTATGTCAATTGATGATGGATCGAATGCAAATTGTGGGCATAATTTACATAACACAGTTTTAAAAATCGATCTGCTAGGGTATGGAACCAGAAAGTTAATGCGTTAACCTCGGGCGGTCTGTCAGCACGGAATGAGCGCGGGTTTGCCGGAGTATTTGTAAAGGTAAGAAAGAAATACGCGGTCGACGTTTCTGAAGAAAACGTTGAGATACGCGGAGAAAATACTGTGGAAATTGTGAATGAATTGCAGTAGCGCAGTCATGATTGCCGGCGGACTCTACAAGGAGGTAAGCCGCGTTTTTATTACCAAATAAGTATTAAACCCCGTGGCTGTATCTATTAACATGTTGACTGGAATGGATAAGTTGCAAAGGACGTGTTAAATGATAAACGTTTGCATGAAATTTCATATAAATGCATGAAATCGATGTGAAGTGGCATTGAATGGTCAGGGTGAACTCTGTTTTATGTTGTCAATCGGTTTTATTCGTATATGGGTGTAGTCAAATGTGCATGCGTTCAACTAAAAAGTGAAGGTTGTTGGGAGTTATATTAGAAATTGACCATATGAGTGTCAATACAAATATGAACACCTATGGTTTTGAAAAAGGGCCATCGTTCTGAGGTTTGGGTGGAATAAAATCTCATTGATAGTAAATAAATAAATAAAAGTCCGAAAACTTTAAATGTTGAAATCATATATTTGATGAGCTTCCATATGAAGTATTTAAGTGGGATTCAATATTGGCATTTGAAATTGATGAGTTGAATTCTAAATGCTATTGAAACTTGGGTTTAAGTCCCATGAAAAGGTGATTGTTAAGTATGGCTTCATACCATTGTAAGAAGAGGTATGGAATATGGATTGTGAAAACAAATTTGAATAGCGAGTTGTTTGACAATTTGATGCTTATGAAATGGTTGTGATGAAAAGGTTTGAAAATGTCAGGGATTGGTGTTTTTGATTTGCGCAGGATATGAGAAGCATGTTTGATATGTGTTAATATTGATGATTCTGGGTATTGCAAGCTCTAGGCTTGCATCAGCCTTCGAGCCTCGATGTAACACAGCTCAGAGGCTTGTGCCTACCACATCTCTTCTCAAAGATAAGCTACCAGCGCCCTAGCTAGTTTCCATTATGTTTTTAAGTCTAATTCATTCATTTATTTATTAATAAAATGAAGCATTATTTCCATTGCATCTCTGTGTTTATGGTTATATTAGTATTTTGTTGCATTCCTGCATAAATCTGGACCAGCATACAAAAAAATAGTATAATATAATAGTGGAAATAATAAAAAATATTGGATTACCTCATCAAAATTTTGAGGCAAAAAAGAAAAACTACTTTTTCAACTTGTATTTCCAACTTATCTCCCTACTCTTTTACTGAAATTTTGAGCGGGGAGCACTCATTAGATGTAAAATTTAATTCATCATCTAAGGAGCACTCATGTTGCATACTTTCAATGGACCCTGCTACATGAAAAATGTGAAATACATTAAAAATGTGATTGTAATTATGTTTTTTCATGTATTTCTCTTTTTTTATGTAGCAGGGTCCATCGAAAGTATGCAACATGGGTACTCCTTGGATGAGGAATTAAATTCCACATCCAATGCATGATCCCGCACTAAATTTGAGTAAAACTATGGGGCGATAAGTTGAAAAAGTATTTTTTTATTTTTTCTTTACTATTCTATCTTTTAACTTATCTTTTTACTCCAAAAACAGTGAATCATCCCCCATTGTTGACATTATCGTCTTGAATCCTATTGGTTCTTATAAGTTTGATTTTGGTTGTATATTTTTGTTTTGAGGCCCATTTTTAACCTGACGCAGGCAAGGCCTGCATTCCCCAGGATCTCCATATACCATGCCAATAAACATGCATCTTAGTATTTACCCCAAATCAAGATCCTTAATGCCTGACAAATTTTGCATACTTTTGTTGAAGCTTATAGTTACATATCAAAATGTAATTCCAAATTAATACTCAAATCATTCCATTTTTGGTAATTTTATATACTTTCTAAAAGCTTCAATCATAACAATCTTTTCATTATGATTACAAGTTCACACAACCATTCCTACAAATTGAAGCCAATACCCTTTGCTTCATCCTTTATGGTTTATGAAAACCATGTTCTCATTATACAAGGTTCTCAATTCCAAAATTAAAACTCATGCATTAACCCTCATTTCAAATCAAATGAACTCAAAACAATTCAATATTCCCAATGTTTCCAAAATCTAAGTATCTGGAACTTGTCCCTCTTTTCAATGCGCCTAACTCAATATTTTGAGATTTAAGAAAACCAAAATTTGATGTGACCACATCTTAACATCGATTCTGCTCTTCAACATATGAACCGAGTTAAAAAAAATACACGATGAATAAATAATAACTACTCACCATTCACTGCCTTGTGCTCTCAACATGTCGAATCGGATTTCACCGTATTAATAGCGCGCCTTCACTTTCCTGTTTCTGATCAATGCACTTGTCGAGACCATTTCATTCACTGCGCCTTCTACGAGATCATGCAGTCCTCTTTCTTAAGTTCAACTCGGCATTAAACGCGGTCAACACATCGTTGACTTTCGACCGACACGTTGTTTTCAATGGATTCAAATTACCTCCGGCAATACCTTGTATCCTGCGTTCTTCATTTCAACATTCAATCGATTCCATTCCTAGCACTGTTCAATCGATTCCCACCTACAATTTAAGAAACATTCAAACATATATAAAACGCATTTCTGGAATTCACAACGCTGGCTATTTCTGCGAAATAATTCTGAAGTGAAAACCATCCTCCCGGCAAGCAGATGAATTCTGTCTCTGCGTTAATTAACATTCCAGCAAACAAGATCAGTCCATCCCATAATCGAATTTCATTAATTTCCATCTTGAACCCTTCATACCTGTGCTATGTATATTCAAATAATAATGTTTCATCAAATCGATGTATTAATTTCTGTTTTGAACTTTTCATCTCAGTGCTAACAGCGTTTCTTCATCTAACTCCGTTAATGAGGAGTGAAATGTTTGCAAATGACAAATAACACATTCAACCTTCAGTGCCACGTTCTGGATTGGGTCATGGATTATTAAAATCGAATCCTCCCAAATTCACACCATAATTCAGATTAATAGTTAATGAAATTCAAAGAACCAGAATCTTATACAATTCATCAGCAACTTATGGATCAATATCGTTTCTTTTTAATCCAGGGTATATATATATAGACCATTCGAACCAGAAAGGCGATAATGCTTTCTCTGCCATTGTAGCTATCGGTCGAAGATTTAGACTAATCGACCCAGTTGACTTTATCAAACAGTCTTTAATGAGATTCTGCACTAAGAATTAAAATCAACTTCTAACAGAAATTGACATCAATTGCAAAGTCTTTGTTCCACTTAGAACTACGCCTTTTAAATTCACTTCCAACAGAAATTGACATCAATTGAAAAGTCTTTGTTCCACTTAGAACTGCGCCTTTTAAATTCACTTCCAACAGAAATTGACATCAATTGCAAAGTCTTTGTTCCACTTAGAACTGTGCCTTTTAAATTCTATTAACTGGCAAACAGAGATTTAAACTAGCATTCATCCAACACCCCTTGATATCGATTTACTATTCAAACCCAGCGAAATACACATTTTCTAAATCAATCAATGTACTGAAACAAAACAATAACTTACAACTTTTGCTGGCCAGATATTTCAATTCCGTGGCCCTTACAATTTGTTGAAGGCTTACAACCTTGCTGTACAAGCCTACTCTCAATCTCACACTCTCTTCACAATCTCAATGTGTTTTTCTCTCAAAACCCCCTCCTATTTATACAATTTTAAAAAATCATTTAATTAAATGCTCAATCCCTTCAATTCCTCAACAAACCCCTAAATTTCTCAACATCCCTAAAGGATAGATCTTTATCCCTAAAATTCTTCAACTAATTAAATTCCCTCATATCCTTTTATTAAGTAAAAAGATATTTACAAAAATCCTCACCTTCTCCTATTTTATTCAAATTAATTAATAAAATATTAAAAATTTTCACAACCCCTTTTAACATATTTACAAAATAAAAAAACGCCCTTAATGCTCCTACATCAGACTCCCCATGTAAGAAAATTCATGACCACCTGGCCATAAGTCTGGATATTTCCTCCTGGATCCCAAATTTTATTTTCCTTGCTTGTCAATTGCTTTATTGCTGTTGCTATCTGTTGTTGTCTTCCAGGTTTCCATATTTTGTGCTGTAGTGCTCCACTTGCTTTGCCTTCAAGATCTGCTACTGTCTTCCTCTTGTTGTCACTCCTTTTCTTTCTTGCTACTATCTTTCTCTGGGATGGTTTTATCATTAACCTCCTTATCAACTCAATTTCTCTGCCTAGTATATCCTCTGTCTGCTGATTGTCTCAATCTCTTGATTGTTGAACTCTCATTCTTGCTTGTTCTTCACTTGTTTTGATCGCTTCCTTTTCACCCTTACTGCTGTTTTGCACCTTTTCTGCTGCTGCTACTATAAATGTTGCGGCCTCCCTAACTTCCTGACCCTCTGCAACATTCCTTTGCTCATCATCTGCAATTTCATCTGCAACTTTTTTCTCTGGTTCAAATGTCCCCAGCAAACATTTCATCATTTCATCAACATGCTGCAAATTAACTCCAGCATAATCTCCATCTTCCCCTTCGAAAATCTTCAGAAATTGTCCATCATCATCAAGTTTTGCAAACACTGTAGCTTCACCCTCTGTCACTGTAGCAGCTCCAAAATTTCGTACACCAGTCTTCTGTTGGCTATACAGACAAGCCAACTCTTTCTTGTCACCTACGGTAACAAGCTTCTGCTTATGAGACATGATTGTCTCATCTTCTTTTTGCAACTGTTCTTCTTCTTCCAAGACAATTCCAAATGATGGACTGTCTTCTACATCACCTGTAAGCACAATCAAATCGTCAGCTTCAAAATCATAACACTTACTTGTCGATCCAGTCACCAAGTTTTCTCTCTGCAGCTCCAAGTCTTCTTCAGGACTCAGAAAACCTTTACTGGCTTTTTCTTCAGCTTTCTTTGGCAACACTTCAGTATGTTGCTCTAAGTTCCTTTCCAACTCCTCTGTCAGCACATCAGTATGCTGATTTGCATTCACCATGAGACTGTCAGCTAGTCTCGCCTTCTTACCATCATCTGCTTCATGACTGTCCTTTATGAAAACTTTCCTGCCTTGCTTCCTCAGCAAATTATCCTGCACATAAGTCCTCTGTCTCTCCAATTCTCTTCTCTGAAGATCTAGTTTCCTATACAACTCAACAATTTCATTAGGAGTAGAACTTGGAAACTTTACATAATTTTCCATACCTTCACCAGCTCTTGACTCATCATCAGCTGGTCTTTCTCTCTCTGCATCAACATTCTGATTAGACTCCTTTGTCTTCATTGCCTCCTGAGATCTTGCCATCTCATCATCGATCTGAACAGCCTTCAGATTCACCTCTTCTTGAACAAACTCTAAAGCTTGCTCATCTCCTTGTACTGTACCTGCAAACATACACAACTTGTCAGTTTTAAAACCACAAGACTTTTCAGTCTTGACTGCTTCCTCCAACACATCCTTCTGAACAAATCTGCGTGTGGAATCTTCAAATTCCATCGCTGGTTCAAGAACTCTAAGTTCCTTTTTCACCAAGGCAATCACAATTTGCCTAAACCTCCTCTGCAATTTTCGCCAAATCATTCTCTTTCCCTTCAGTGGAAAGATCCAAACTCTATTTTGATTTTCCTACTCTTGCAGCCATTCCTCTAGTACCTGCAATTGTACCTTCATTACTGCAGTCTCTCTTTCTCGAACTTCTGCAGTCATCTCATCTCTGTGGCATTCTTCTGAACCTCTTCTCTGATCCTCCATGATCATCTTCTCCATGAGTTGTTCACTCACCATAAGTTGCACTAGCCTCTACGACAACAATCTCTTCTGCTGCCACTTACCTCACCAAGCCCTCCTCACTCAGTCTTTTGGTAAGTACTTGGTTCACTGCCTCTGGAACCTTTTGAGCACTTTCCTCTGCTCTCTCTCTGGGCTATCTCTTCAACTCACCTTCTTCTTCAGGACACTGCAATTGTCCCCCTTATTCAGCCTTTAGCTTAATGCCAGGTTCACTGCCATCATCTTATCTGCAACCATAAACTTCAATCCATAAATTTCAAATCAGAAAATCATCTCACCTGCCTGATCTCATCCTTCATTCGCTTCTGCAATTTTCTTCACTGCAATCCTGTTCACTTGCAATTGTGTATGCTGCATATCAGATTTAAAATCTGATCTTCATCATTCATCACACATTCAAAAATACATTTCAGTTCAACAAACCTTCTTGCATTCATTCAGAAAACAAACATCTTCAACAGAGCATTCCAGCTCTGATACCAAAATGACGCAGGCAAGGCCTGCATTCCCCAGGATCTCCATATACCATGCCAATAAACATGCATCTCAGTATTTACCCCAAATCAAGATCCTTAATGCCTGACAAATTTTGCATACTTTTGTTGAAGCTTATAGTTACATATCAAAATGTAATTCCAAATTAATACTCAAATCATTCCATTTTTGGTAATTTTATATACTTTCTAAAAGCTTCAATCATAACAATCTTTTCATTATGATTACAAGTTCACACAGCCATTCCTACAAATTGAAGCCAATACCCTTTGCTTCATCCTTTATGGTTTATGAAAACCATGTTCTCATTATACAAGGTTCTCGATTCCAAAATTAAAACTCATGCATTAAACCTCATTTCAAATCAAATGAACTCAAAACAATTCAATATTCCCAATGTTTCCAAAATCCAAGTATCTGGAACTTGTCCCTATTTTCAATGCGCCTAACTCAATATTTTGAGATTTAAGAAAACCCAAATTTGATGTGACCACATCTTAACATCGATTCTTCTCTTCAACATATGAACCAGTTAAAAAAAATACACGATCAATAAATATGCAACTACTCACCATTCACTGCCTTGTGCTCTCAACATCGAATCTGGTTCACCAATATTAATGTGGCGCTGCCTTCACTTTCCTATTTTCTGATCAATGCACTTGTCAGACCATTTCATTTATTTTCTCTGCGCCTTCACGAGATCATGCAGTCCTCTTTCTTAAGTTCCAACTCAGCATTAACGCAGTCAACACATCGATTGACTTTCAGCAAACTTCTGAATTGTTTTCAATGGATTCAAATTACCTCCGGCAATACCTTGTATCCTGCGTTCTTCATTTCAACATTCAATCGATTCCATTCCCAGCACTGTTCAATCGATTCCCACCTGCAATTTAAGAAACATTCAAACATATATAAAACGCATTTCTAGAATTCACAACGCTGGCTATTTCTGCGAAATAATTCTGAAGTGAAAACCATCCTCCTGGCAAGCAGATAAATTATGTCTCTGCGTTAATTAACATTCCAGCAAACAAGATCAGTCCATCCCATAATCGAATTTCATTAATTTCCATCTTGAACCCTTCATACCTGTGCTATGTATATTCAAATAATAACGTTTCATCAAATCGATGTATTAATTTCTGTTTTGAACTTTTCATCTCAGTGCTAACAGCGTTTCTTCATCTAACTCCGTTAATGAGGAGTGAAATGTTTGCAAATGAAAAATAACACATTCAACCTTCAGTGCCACGTTCTGGATTGGGTCATGGATTATTAAAATCGAATCCTCCCAAATTCACACCATAATTCAGATTAATAGTTAATGAAATTCAGAGAACCAGAATCTTATACAATTCATCAGCAACTTATGGATCAATATCGTTTCTTTTTAATCCAGGGTATATATATATAGACCATTCGAACCAGAAAGGCGATAATGCTTTCTCTGCCACTGTAGCTACCGGTCGAAGATTTAGACTAATCGACCCAGTCGACTTTATCAAACAGTCTTTAATGAGATTCTGCACTAAGAATTAAAATCAACTTCTAACAGAAACTGACATCAATTGCAAAGTCTTTGTTCCACTTAGAACTGCGCCTTTTAAATTCACTTCCAACAGAAATTGACATCAATTGCAAAGTCTTTGTTCCACTTAGAACTGTGCCTTTTAAATTCACTTCCAACAGAAATTGACATCAATTGCAAAGTCTTTGTTCCACTTAGAACTGCGCCTTTTAAATTCTATTAACTGGAAAACAGAGATTTAAACTAACATTCATCCAACACCCCTTGATATCGATTTACTATTCAAACCCAACGAAATACACATTTTCTAAATCAATCAATGTACTGAAACAAAACAATAACTTACAACTTTTGCTGGCCAGATATTTCAATTCCGTGGCCCTTACAATTTGCTAAAGGCTTACAGCCTTGCTGTACAAGCCTACTCTCAATCTCACACTCTCTTCACAATCTCAATGTGTTTTTCTCTCAAAACCCCCTCCTATTTATACAAATTTAAAAAAATCATTTAATTAAATGCTCAATCCCTTCAATTCCTCAACAAACCCCTAAATTTCTCAACATCCCTAAAGGATAGATCTTTATCCCTAAAATCCTTCAACTAATTAAATTCCCTCATATCCTTTTATTTAAATAAAAAGACATTTACAAAAATCCTCACCTTCTCCTATTTTATTCAAATTAATTAATAAAATATTAAAAAATTATCACACCCCCTTTTAACATATTTACAAAATAAAAAACGCCCTTGATGATCCTGCATCAGACTCCCCATGTAAGAAAATTCATGACCACCTGGTCATAAGTCTGGATATTTCCTCCTGGATCCCAAATTTTATTTTGTAATCTTTCCGTGCTTGTCAATTGCTTTACTGCTGTTGTTATCTGCTGTTGTCTTCCAGGTTTCCATATTTTGTGTTGTAGTGCTCCACTTGCTCTGCCTTCCAAGTCTGCTACTGTCTTCCTCTTGTTGTCACTCCTTTTCTTTCTTGCTACTGTCTTTCTCTGGGATGTTTTTATCATTAACCTCCTTATCAACTCAATTTCTCTGCCCAGTATATCCTCTGTCTGCTGATTGTCTCCATCTCTTGATTGCTGAACTCTCATTCTTGCTTGTTATTCACTTGTTTTGATCGCTTTCTTTTCACCCTTACTGCTGTTTTGCACCTTTTCTGCTGCTGCTACTATAAATGTCGCCTCACATGTTGCTCTAGCTGTCACTATGAATGTTGCGGCCTCCCAAAATTCCTGTCCCTCTGCAACATTCCTTTGCTCATCACCCGCAATTTCATCTGCAACTTCTTTCTCTGGTTCAAATATCTCCAGCAAACATTTCAGCATTTCATCAACATGCTGTAAATTAACTCTAGCATAATCTCCATCTTCTCCTTCGACAATCTTCAGAAATTGTCCATCATCATCAAGTTTTGCAAACACTGTAGCTTCACCCTCTGTCACTGTAGCAGCTCCAAAATTTCGTACACCAGTCTTCTCTTGGCTATACAGACAAGCCAACTTTTCCTTGTCACCCATGGTAACAAGCCTCTGCTTATGAGACATGACTGTCTCATCCTCTACCTGCAACAGTTCTTCTTCTTCCAAGACAATCCCAAATGATGGACTGTCTTCTACATCACCTGTAAACACAATCAAATTGTCAGCATCAAAATCACAACACTCACTTGTCGATTCAGTCACCAAGTTTTCTCTCTGCAGCTCCAAGTCTTCTTCAGGACTCAGCAAATCTTCACTAGTTTTCTCCTCAGCTTTCTCTGGCAACACTCCAGTAAGCTGCTCTAAGTTCCTTCCCAACTCTTCTGTCAGCACATCAGTACGCTGATTTGCATTCACCATGAGACTGTCAGCTAGTCTCACCTTCTTACCATCCTCTGCTCCCGGACTGTCATTCATGGAAACTTTCCTGCCTTGTTTCCTCAGCAAATTATCCTGCACATAAATCCTCTGTCTCTCCAATTCTCTTCTCTGGAGATCTAGTTTCTTGTACAATTCAATAACTTCATTAGGAGTAGAACTTGGAAACTTCACACAACTTTCCATACCTTCACCAGTGCTTGACCAATCATCAGCTGGTCCTTCTCTTTCTGTACCAACATCCTGATTAGACTCCTTCGTCTTCATCTCCTTTTGAGATCTTGCTATCTCATCATTGATCTGAACAGCCTTCAGATTCACCTCTTCTTGAACAAACTCTAAAGCTTGTTCATCTCCCTGTACTATACCTGCAAACATACACAACTTGTCAGTTTTAAAACCACAAGACTTTTCAGTCTTGACTGCTTCCTCCAACACATCCTTCTGAACAAATCTGCGTGTGGAATCTTCAAATTCCATCTCTGGTTCAAGAACTCTAAGTTCCTTTTTCAACAAGGCAATCACAATTTTCCTCAACCTCCTCTGCAATTGTCGCCAAATCATTCTCTTTCCCTTCAGTGGAAAGATCCAACCTCTATTCTGATTTTCCTGCTCTTGCAGCCATTCCTCTAGTACTTGCAATTGTACCTTCATCACTGCAATCTCTCTTTCTCGAACTTCTGCAGTCATCTCATCTCCGTGGCATTCTTCTGAACCTCTTCTCTGATCCTCCATGATCATCTTCTCCATGAGTTGTTCACTCACCATGAGTTGCACTAGCCTCTACGACAGCAATCTCTTCTGCTGCCACTTACCTCGCCAAGCCCTCCTCACTCAGTCTTTTGGTAAGTACTTGGTTCACTGCCTCTGGAACCTTTTGAGCACTTTCCTCTGCTCTCTCTCTGGGCTATCTCTTCAACTCACCTTCTTCTTCAGGACACTGCAATTGACCTCCTTATTCAACCTTTAGCTGAATGCCAGGTTCACTGCCATCATCTTATCTGCAACCATAAACTTCAATCCATAAATTTCAAATCAGAAAATCATCTCACCTGCCTGATCTCGTCCTTCATTCGCTTCTGCAATTTTCTTCACTGCAATCCTGTTCACTTGCAATTGTGTATGCTGCATATTAAAATCTGATCTTCATCATTCATCACACATTCAAAAATACATTTCAAGCCAACAAACCTTCGCATTCATTCAAAAATTAAAAACAAACATCTTCACGCAGCATTCCAGCCTTCGATAATTAAAATGATTTGCAAGGCCTGCATTCCCCAGGATCTCCATATACCATGCGAAATAAACATGCATCTCAGTATTTACCCCAAATCAAGATCCTTAATGCCTGACAAATTTTGCATACTTTTGCTGAAGCTTATAGTTACATATCAAAAATGTAATTCCAAATTAATACTCAAATCATTCCATTTTTGGTAATTTTATATCCTTTCTAAAAGCTTCAATCATAACAATCTTTTCATTATGATTACAAGTTCACACAGCCATTCCTACAAATTGAAGCCAATACCCTTTGCTTCATCCTTTATGGTTTATGAAAACCATGTTCTCATTATACAAGGTTCTCGATTCCAAAATTAAAACTCATGCATTAAACCTCATTTCAAATCAAATGAACTCAAAACAATTCAATATTCCCAATGTTTCCAAAATCCAAGTATCTGGAACTTGTCCCTATTTTCAATGCGCCTAACTCAATATTTTGAGATTTAAGAAAACCCAAATTTGATGTGACCACATCTTAACATCGATTCTTCTCTTCAACATATGAACCAGTTAAAAAAAATACACGATCAATAAATATGCAACTACTCACCATTCACTGCCTTGTGCTCTCAACATCGAATCTGGTTCACCAATATTAATGTGGCGCTGCCTTCACTTTCCTATTTTCTGATCAATGCACTTGTCAGACCATTTCATTTATTTTCTCTGCGCCTTCACGAGATCATGCAGTCCTCTTTCTTAAGTTCCAACTCAGCATTAACGCAGTCAACACATCGATTGACTTTCAGCAAACTTCTGAATTGTTTTCAATGGATTCAAATTACCTCCGGCAATACCTTGTATCCTGCGTTCTTCATTTCAACATTCAATCGATTCCATTCCCAGCACTGTTCAATCGATTCCCACCTGCAATTTAAGAAACATTCAAACATATATAAAACGCATTTCTAGAATTCACAACGCTGGCTATTTCTGCGAAATAATTCTGAAGTGAAAACCATCCTCCTGGCAAGCAGATAAATTATGTCTCTGCGTTAATTAACATTCCAGCAAACAAGATCAGTCCATCCCATAATCGAATTTCATTAATTTCCATCTTGAACCCTTCATACCTGTGCTATGTATATTCAAATAATAACGTTTCATCAAATCGATGTATTAATTTCTGTTTTGAACTTTTCATCTCAGTGCTAACAGCTTTTCTTCATCTAACTTCGTTAATGAGGAGTTAAATGTTTGCAAATGACAAATAACACATTCAACCTTCAGTGCCACGTTCTGGATTGGGTCATGGATTATTAAAATCGAATCCTCCCAAATTCACACCATAATTCAGATTAATAGTTAATGAAATTCAGAGAACCAAAATCTTATACAATTCATCAGCAACTTATGGATCAATATCGTTTCTTTTTAATCCAGGGTATATATATATATAGACCATTCGAACCAGAAAGGCGATAATGCTTTCTCTGCCACTGTAGCTACCGGTCGAAGATTTAGACTAATCGACCCAGTCGACTTTATCAAACTGTCTTTAATGAGATTCTGCACTAAGAATTAAAATCAACTTCTACTAGAAATTGACATCAATTGCAAAGTCTTTGTTCCACTTAGAACTGTGCCTTTTAAATTCACTTCCAACAGAAATTGACATCAATTGCAAAGTCTTTGTTCCACTTAGAACTTCGCCTTTTAAATTCACTTCCAACAGAAATTGACATCAATTTCCAAGTCTTTATTCCACTTAGAACTGCGCCTTTTAAATTCTATTAACTGGCAAACAGAGATTTAAACTAACATTCATCCAACGCCCCTTGATATCGATTTTTATTATTCAAAACTAAACGAAATATGGCATTTTCTAAATCAATCAATGTACTGAAACAAAACAATAACTTACAACTTTTGCTGGCCAGATATTTCAATTCCGTGGCCCTTACAATTTGCTAAAGGCTTACAGCCTTGCTGTACAAGCCTACTCTCAATCTCACACTCTCTTCACAATCTCAATGTGTTTTTCTCTCAAAACCCCCTCCTATTTATACAATTTTAAAAAATCATTTAATTAAATGCTCAATCCCTTCAATTCCTCAACAAACCCCTAAATTTCTCAACATCCCTAAAGGATAGATCTTTATCCCTAAAATCCTTCAACTAATTAAATTCCCTCATATACTTTTATTAAGTAAAAAGATATTTACAAAAATCCTCACCTTCTCCTATTTTATTCAAATTAATTAATAAAATATTAAAAAATTTCACACCCCCTTTTAACATATTTACAAAATAAAAAAACGCCCTTGATGCTCCTGCATCATAACCTCAAAGTTTATTTAATTATAACAATTAAAATATAATCACTCAATATCTAGGGCTTAATAAGGGGTTATAGGGTTAACATGGGGCTTATATAGGGCTTAGCATGCCCCCTCTCTTCAAATAAGTGTTGTACTCAACACTTGACTATTTGAGGGTGTTTCTGGAAAAATAAATCATCTTCCCATGTCGCTTCATTCACAGGTAGATTCTTCCATTTAATGAGGTACTCAATAATTACTTGATTTCTTAACTACTCAATCCTTGTTTCTAACACTTTTTATGATTGTTATATTATTTCCTTTTATTTATTAATATTTGGTAGAATATTTTCGATTGGGATCTTGTCACCGAATACTTATTTAAGAAAGAAACATGAAAGATTAGATGTACACGTGAATATGGAGGAAACTCCAATTTGTATGACATGCTTCCAATATTTTACAATACTTTATAGGGACCATAATACTTCAGTGCTAATTTATTATCCTTCTTTTTTTTCTTGAGGGAAAAGAAAAAATAGTGAATGAACTAAGATCAAAGTGAAAATTCCAATTAACTAGTGTGGCCATTAAAACTATGATAACCACATGCTAAAAGAACCCACAAGAAAATAATATTCATAAAAATTATATAATTAACCATGCATAAATGCCATAAATAGAAGTAACATTGAAAAATTTAAAAAAAATGCATGAACATTAATGATACAAGAGGGACCTTGAGCACCTAGGGTGGGCCCTAAACCATTGAAGCTTGGAACCCTTAGAAGAAATCCAAACTAGGACCTTAGATCATATATCACTTCCATTAACTGAAAAATTTCTTGCACATGATAGAGTTACAAAATTTGCTTGAAAACATTAACCTAGAATTCTCTTATTCTTCACATGCTTCTCTATATTCCCTACTTGAGCCTCTTATTTATAGGTATGAGTAAGGAGAATCATTCTTGATGGAAGGAATGCCTTTCCCTCCAAAAATTTCTAGAAAGGGGATCTTGATTCCTACGTCACCATGCAGGAACTGGAAGGAGCATTAAATTCCATCATCCAACCAAGTTGAGACTCTCCTGTAGCTAGGAGAAATCCCCACAAATATCTCTAGTTGGATCTCCTCGAAATCTATGAAAAACCCTTTCAAAATTTTGCACAATAGTCATGTCTAGCACATAAAGTAGGAAAGCCCTCATTGACTCTCCTAAGAACTCAATAAGCTAAGGAAGTTTGTCACTCAGTGGTGAAGGGTAGGTTCAACATAGCCTTTGTGTGCCTAAAAGTGGTTAGATGGGCTTTATGTTCTACCGAATTGGGAGGTCCATCAGCATGTTTGTAAAAACAACTGTGTTATTTGTGATTGATCTTTCTTCTTGATATTGCAATTGGCGATCATGTTTTAAATTCCGCAAATATTTTTTGTAGAAGCAATTATGTATTTAACAGTGGAAAATAATTGTTAGATTAGGAGAATCCAGGAAATACATAATTTGTATTAAAATTTCTACATGGTATCGGACCACAGAAGATTGCAATTTTCAAGTAGGAGTTGAGTTTGTTAGTGGAAAGAATTGGAATTTGCAGAAAGATTTTCTTGGTGCTAGAGTTGAGTAAACATTGAAATGGATTTCAATGGCTTGCGGCTAGAGTATCCACTCAAGGGCAGCTCAAACTACATTTCCAGGAAGGATAGGATGGAGGTGGTGCTTGAAGATAATAGCTTGAATGAATTCATTAGCAGTGATGTTCCTAAGCCCACTTCAATAGATGTTGCGTTACTTGATGCATAGCAAAAGAAAGTGGAAAAGGCGAGGATTCCATTGGAAGGTGTACAAGACCACACTGTCTCAATCCTTCATGGGAAATCCATAGCATATGCTATGTGAAAGACTTTGAAGGATCTCTTTCAAAGCAACATCCATAGGAAATTGGCGCTCAAAGATAAACTCAAGAAGATCAAGATGGAAAAGGGCGACAACATTCCAAAGTATCTCACAAAGTTTGTCCAATGTCAGGATGAACTGGGGAGTGTGGGAATAATTGTTTCTGATGATGATTTGGTGAGCTTGGCTCTCTTGGGACTTCCTAAGAGTTGGCATAGTTATGAAGACTCTGTCAACGGACGAGAAAAACTGTCATATTGGGAACAACTATGGTCCGATCTAGTGCGGGAGGATTTCAGGCAGAACACTAGAGATGGCTCTTCATCAAAGCATGATGTTGGCTTGAGGGGTCCTGACCCAGGTTCGGAGGTTAAGGTTTTCCAACAAACCCCTATACTACTAGCTCTTTCGGCAGTGACCTGCTTGCGCAAGTCAAAGTCTCACCCGAAGTAGGATGGGTGGGTGCTGGAACTAGGTTTCCGCACCCTAAGAGAGGATAGGTAAGCCAAGCAGAGTTGCGTTTGGCTTTATAATGACCAGATCACCTATCTCAGAACCAGATCTATAGGTCTCCTTCACATCCATGTGCGCAAGGTCAACTATACTTACTGTGCTCAACAAATTACATACTTTTAAGACAGTAGTGCAACATTGCATAAAACATAACAGAATAGATTTAGATGCAGTAGAAACACTTACACAGTACTTTCTCAACTTAACACAGAATATGCATAATACAGCAGCTATCACAGATTCGCATAAACAATACACATAGATTCAATTACTCAAAAAACCTTTCTCATTCATCAACCTGTCAGTTCCTTCTTACAATACCCAAACTCGACCTGTGCACACATCAGTAGGGTCCGCACACAGTAGGACTTGGGATCTATGTGCACATAGCCAGCAGTATTCCTTTCCCAAAAAACCCAAACAGATCTACTAAGCCACAATTCGCATCAATATCTCATCATCTTCTTGCCTTACTATTCAAAATGTCCCTCTATTTATAACAATCTAGCCTAATCTTTCCTATGGTCTGCAAAACGTGGTTTGCGGACTCTAGGTCTACCCTTTGACCCGTTACAATGCTTTCGGGGCTTTTACCCACCTTAAAACCCCTGCACTTGACTAAATATAATAAAAAATATATAAAATTGGCCCAGTTTCGCAGCTTGGAGGAGACCCTGTTCCAACAGTCCCCCAACACAATCTTGTGACTCATCCTGAGTCACTGTGGTGGTGTGGTCTCTACCTGCACACGTAGGGCATTGATGAATGCAATCAGTGGAGGCAATAATTCTTGACTCTAAGCGGCAGCACTCTGCATGATGTATGCAAGCTTCTAGGAGGTTGGTCCTTCAGTAGCCGTGGTGACCTGCTCTAATATCTGGTTGAGTCGCTCGATTGCGGAATTAGTATCCTGTGATAGCTGGAGGGAGGGGTCAGCCCATGGCTTCAAGCGTTTTTTGATGGCATGCCTCGTTCGTCGGAGATCTGCAATCATATCTTGGAGTGCATTTCTAGTCTTCAAGAGTGCCAAACGCTGTGCAGGGACTAGGGAGGGCAAGGTAGCTTCCATTTGATCGAAAGTGGCTTCCTTCTGTCGTAAGTCCTACTTGACATTCTGAAGAACTGGGTTGAACTGGACCGCTGTCCAGAGTTGCATGGCAACTCGAGCAATTGAGTACCCTGAGTAAGTTATCTTGTAATGATGTCCATAGCTTCTAGTACTAGCGGAGCACGTTGTGCTCATACCTCTGGAGGTGTGACAGGCTATACTTGGGCTTGTAATGTGGTGATTTGCCGGTTCATTTGGGTCTTGAGGGTCTGTATTTTGGTTCGGAACGCCTTTAGTGCTGCAACCAAGCCTTCTACTGTAGCCTGGAGCGGAGCTAAAGCCGAGAGCTCATCTAGGACCTTTGTGCCGAGCTGGTGGACCACCATTTCGAGCTGCGTTGTCTACGAGATAGCAAGGGAGACATCTTCGGTCTGTCGTGCGATGATCGGCGTGGCCATATTGAGCTTTTGCTGCATGGTCTGGTCGTAATGATGGATTTCTTGAAGCACAGTGGTGTGTAAACCCTATAACACCTCGCGGGGCAGCTACACCAAGTCTAATTGTAGTCCCGTAGCCACTGGAAAGTGGGCACCAACCAGGACAGTGCTATGCAATGAATAAGCACGGCTTTCGTTTGTAGTTAGCCTGGTACTACTGGTAGGGTGCAGCGTATCTGTCTTTGGCCGAAAGTCTTGAAAATCAACTCGTATGGCATCGATTGCAACCTTTTGTCGTGATTCTATAGCTGCCCACTGATCCTTTGTAGCCAAAGTAAGTGCGTCCATGATTTGCTCGAGATCACCATCAGTCAGCGTGATTGTTGCGTCATGGTCCAGGCGTTGAGCGTGCTGCTTTTTACGGGGCCCTTTTGCAAGCTCCCTGTGCCGCTTCATACCCTGGGGGGATGTAGTATCCTTGTTAGTCAACCCTTTCGTTTGCAGGAATAGCTGCGACTCGACCATGTGAGCTCTCATAGTGATCTGCAGTAGTTGCGTACCATCTTTCATGGCTGCTTCCGAGCCCATCCGACGGGAGCCTTTGATCATCCCAGGTTTGGAAGTGGTGTTAGCTTTCTTCATATAGCTTTGACGCCAATATGCACAGGGTTCAAAGTGAATTTGCTCTGCAGGGAGCCAAA
This sequence comes from Pinus albicaulis, assembly GCA_034641835.2. Lineage (NCBI taxonomy): Eukaryota > Viridiplantae > Streptophyta > Pinopsida > Pinales > Pinaceae > Pinus > Pinus albicaulis. The sequence continues at coordinate 509,178,766 of CM076570.1, read as the reverse complement.
GGGAAATTAGCTTATCAATTTCGGTGTCCCCAGACCCCCTCAATGTAATGTACGCAGGCTTTAGACTGGTAAGCACCGAAGCGTCTGCGGTGTTAGGGGCTATCATATTAATGTAAGGAGGGGATCCTAAATTTGGAGACTCACAGGCAGTGAAAGTGAGTTGATTGGGTATGAACAGCACGTTAAAGTTACAGAAAATCAAGAAGCAGAATAATACATGTAGATTATAGATATGATATGGAACCTTGATCCGAGTTATCCTTTCTCCCTTATAGTGCCCGTGGCTGTCCAACAGTAGGGTGACTCTAGCTTGGAACTTACCATAAAGAAAATGGTAAAAACTCATAATAAATTGCCGCATTAATTTCCATCCACCTGTTTTTCGTAACGGAAATATTCCCTTTTTACCAGAGTTCAGTGTTCTGACTGTCATCATTCGCACCCTATGGCCTTCCCACAGATCTACCGACCTCGAATGAAGCATCTGTGTTCCTTGCACATCCCAAATTATAGATGAAGTAGGGTATGTTGTAATGTGATTCAGGTGTAGCCTAAACAACTTGGCAACCGTGCGCATCCCATCCAGTGCCGAGTTTGGAATAGTTCGGGGATCATCCTTTCCTTCCGTTGGGCTAAGGTTGCAGTATTCAACCATGTGTGGTACCTGCATTCCCCATGAATCAAATGCGATGTATAGGTGTCGTATACCTTGAGACAAGGCGTCAGTGTTCTGTAGAGCTGCGTCGAGCGCTCTTGTGCCATCCACCACCCTAAATGTTTGCAGAAACTCATCCCACAAAGTCTCCCAATGGCAAGTGCATTGACGTAGCTCCGCATCTAAACACCATGCATCTAGATGCAGTCCCAGAGCATGGATAAACAGGTTGACCCAATCTTTTTGGGTTTTTCCACACCACTACGTTTCCAATGCAAGCAAATATTTGCGTGGGTCTTCTGACCCAAGGAACTTTTGGATCCATCACCTAGCTGGAGCTTCAAATCGTAGGATCATCTTATCCCGACATTCCTCCCAATCGCGGAATACATTCCCATGCATATCCCACCAGCGAGCAGGTGTTCCGCGCAGTGCTAGCTTAAGGGCCCATAGCCTACATCCCTTGGGAACTTATGCATTAAATGTGCGTAAAAATTCCTTAATTTTACCCGAATCCAAAAATTAGGGCAAGTCTCTTACCTCGGAGGAGATGCAACAGAAGTTCCTTGTGACCCGAAGACATCACAACACCAAAACCTCATGCAACCGGCCTTACCAATTCTCTAGTTCCCCATCGGAGTCGGAAAAGCATTCACTGTATTTTTCCTATCAGAGTACTCCTTCCGCCATGGGGTTAATCCAATCTTCATCTTGCGTAGTCAACTTGTAAATGTGATCCACTTCCTCCTCATCTTGTGTCGGCTCTGTATACCATGTGCCTTCCGTGGGATCCAATGGTACTATTACTCGCGTGTCGTTATTTTCAAACACCATGCTGCACTTTTTGAGATTGATAACACACCCCATATCTATAGCCCAGTCTAGTCCTAGGAGCGCAGGGTATAGGTCCAAATCTTCTACGATTTCTATTACCTCAAAGTCAGCTTGGGCCTTTACTCCTGCAATATCTACCATGATTTTTGGCAACCTTCCCAGAGGGATGCTCTTCTCTTGATTCTCCATGCGCAACTGGATGGTGGACCATTCCAACTTAGGTTCTCCCATTCGTTTCCATGTTTGTTTAGGTAACACATTCACATCTGATCCAAGGTCCAAAATAGCCTGATCCATCTCGTAGTCACCAATCTGCACAGTCAGCCACATTTCTCTTCTAGTGCATTTTTTATACCTGTATAGTTTTTGTACATCCTTGGTCCCTGCGGTCGGATTGGGCCACGCTGCGCAGCTATTCATTAATTCCTGAAGGTTCTCTACAGACTTTCGGTTACGTAGTTGCTTCATACATGCCTGCAGAAAGGGCTTGACCCTTTCATCTGTCTTGGGGTGTGTCAGTACCTACACAGTAGTTTCTTCTTCCTGAGCGAAGTCCTAGCCAACTATGGCCATTGTTTCTTTTCCCTTTTTCATGTTTGATCCTTCTTAATAGGTCATAGGATCCCCGGCAGCCTCTTCCTTTGGTCCCCGAGTGGCCATCCCACTACGTGTTATGACTTTCACACTTGGGTCCATGTTCCTTAGCTCGGCTTTAACTCTCTGCACATTCTGCGTAGGGGTGGGCTGCTTTTCCTGCATTTTTGCCATTAAAATTTGGAAAAATTTGGTCACATGGTCCAGCTGTCTACAAGCAAGATTGCCTTGTAGGATTTGGTCAGTCCGTTGCAAAGTGTCCTACTTCCTCGCAGATATAACTAATTAGCAGTCTGCGTCCTCGACCTGCGCTTCCTCCCCGACCTCCCCTGCCCCTTGCTAGAGAGCCACCAAAGCTTGCGGGAGATCTAGGTGATGCAGGGTCTGACTATACCCTATACAAGTTTCCTCGATCTATCATTAGGTCATAAGTTTGACAGTTCTACTCATCGTGTCCTACCGACCGGCAGAACTTGCACCACCTTTTCTTCAGTTCTGGGACATACGCTCCTAGCTAGGGGCAGTGGTTCGTATCATGCAGCCCTGCGATGCGGCAGTCATCACACCATAACGTAGACCTGCTTGAGCTTGGACGTACTAGGTTGGGTTCTCCACTTGCTCCTGGAGGAACCGGACTAGGTCCTCCTACCTTAATGTAATCTATCAATAGAGGGCATCGATCCTTCATATGGCCAGATACCCGACATCGTATGCACCATAGATTTCTGCTGGCTACTTTTCCTCATTCCTTTCATAGGTTTTGAATTTCCATGTGCATAGCTCTGAGCTGCTCCTGAATATGTTGTACTCCTAATGAAGTATCTTCTCTAGGCACAGCTTCTAGTTTCATAGCAAATTCCACAGCTTTTTCCTGTGACTCGAAGGTTTGGTGACTCATTGGTGTGCATAGGTGGGGAAACAACATAACGATGAACCATTCCATATGTTGTCTATCGTCATACTGAAATCGTCCTTCCCTGATTGTTCTCTTCATTCGTTGATTAGACTCCCATACAGATTCAGACACTCCTTGCTTAAAGTCCTTCACATCTGCTACTAACTGAGAGTAACATTTTGGCTTTCGAAATTGTTGCTTCAGAGCATCCTTAATATCTTGAATAGATGCATTCCTGTTCTGAGATATGTATCACATATACCATTCCAAAGCTCTTTCTTCAAATGCTACTGATAGTTGTGCCCTCTTCACCGTATCATTTGTCACATTTTGCACAGTCCATATGGAATCTGCAACAAACCAAAATTGGTTCATATCCTCATCTCCTACCCCCTTGAAGGTAGGTAGTTTCAGGTGTGCGGCCATATCACTGTCCAGTGGATGTGGTGGTATGGGCGAACTCTTACCTTTGCGCGGCCTGGACGGCGATGTAGCCAGGGGGCTCTGCACAGCCATCTCTCATAGAGGGCTATAGATAGATCTTCCCCCTTGAAGGTTGGTTCGATAGTATTTACCACTATGTGTCGTGCTCTCGTCTAGATCCGAGGTCATTCACTCTATATGACTACACAAAATACTCTTCTCACATAGTAATATCTTAATCAGCAAGGGTAATGTCTTCAGAAACTTGCCCCAGAAACCTTTAAAGAATCTCTGCTCTGCTTCAAAGTAGGAGACAAACTAATCAATGGAAAATTCTGTCACAAACCCTCCTAGCACACTATCCACCTAGTGATCCACCATGCGAGTGATGGTATTATCAGTCCTTTCTAACTGTTGGAACAACCCTGGATTCCATTGAGTGACTCGTTCGTCCTTCCAACACTTCTAGAACTCTACGAGCCTAGCCAGCCACTCCTGAAGCTCGATTGAAAATGTCACAAAGAAAATTTCGTAGCTTTCTGTGCGAATGTACCTATTTTTCGAATTTTCCATCATTAACCTTGTGTTGTGATTTTCTCTTACCGCAAATTCCTGAATCTGCTTTTGAAACCACTCTTCAATTTCCTTCCTTTCAAGCTTCCAGTACTCTCTTGTCATTACTCGATCCCTCTCTCAAAATGCTCCCGGTCCCAGCAACAGAACCAGTTGTTGGCTCGAGGGGTCCTGACCCAGGTTTGGAGGTTAAGGTTTTCCAAAAAACCCTTATACTACTGGCCCTTTTGGCAATGACCTGCTTTCGCAGGTCAAAGTCTCACCCAAACTTGTATGGGTGGGTGCTGGAACCAGGTTTTGACACCCTGAGAGAGGATAGGTAAGCCAAGCAGAGCTTCCTCTGGCTTTATAATGACCAGATTTCCTATCTCAGAATGAGATCTATAGGTCTCCTTCGCATCCACGTGCGTAAGGTCAACTATACTTACTGTGCTCAACAGATTACATACTTATAACAAAGTAGTGCAGCATTGCATAAAACATAACAGAATAGATCTAGATGTAGTAGAAGCACTTACACTGTACTTTCACAGCTTAACACAGAATATGCATAATACAGCAGCTATCACAGATTCACATAAACAGTACACATAGATTCAATTACTCAAACAACCTTTCTCATTGATCAACCCGTCAGTTCCTTCTTACAATACCCAAACCCGACCTGTGCACACAGCGGCTAGGTCCGCACACAGCAAGACTTAGGATCTCCACACACACAGCCAGCAGGATTCCTTCCCCTAAAAACCTAAACAGATCTACTAAGCGACAATTCACATCAAGATCTCATCATCTTCTTGCCTTATTATTCAAAATGTCCCTCTATTTACAACAATCTAGTCTAATCTTTCCTATGGTCCGAAAAACATGGTTTGCGGACTCTAGGTCTACCCTTTGACCCATTACAATTCTTTCGGGCTTTGACCCACCCCAAAACCCCTGTGCTAGACTAAATATAATAAAAAAATATACAAAATTGGACCAGTTTCACAGCTTGCAGGAGACCCTGTTCCAACACATGATGATGAAGAGAATTTTGCTTTGGCTGCCAAGGCAAGGAAGGGGAAGGGGAAGAAATTCCATTCTAAATCTGAGTCCAAATGCAAGAAGCTGGATTTGTCCAATTTGAAGTGTTTTCACTGTCACGAACATGGGCATCTCGCTACTAACTGTCTGCAGAAGAAGAATAACAAGAAGGCTGCTGGAGCTGCATCTGGTGAGGCCCTTGCCTCCCAATTTGAACTTGACTTCTCCTTTATCACATGCATGGTGTCAAGTGCATTGGGATCAGTGTGGTATTTGGATAGTGGTGCTTCCTTCCACATGATGGGAGATAAGGAGCTTTTCAGATTTGAGGAGTTTGCAGAATCAGACGTTGTTTTCAGTAATGGAAAAGATTTCTTGCGACATAAAACAACGGGTCAAGCAAAGAGGATAGGGATTCAAGTTAAGAATATCTACAAGCTAGAGGTAGATGGTTGTGCTGCAATGATGGGAAAGGCAAAAAAAGTGCTGAGCCGGGATGAGGGTGAATTATGGCATGGGCAATTGGGCCATCTTCATCATGGAGCCTTGAAATTCATGTAGAATATATCTATTGGACTTCCAATGGGAAAACTTGCTCAGTTAGATCAGTGCAAGGGTTGCACCATGGGAAATAATGTAAAGTTCACCTTTAATGAAAAGGAGAATCATGCTTTGGTGATTGTGGAGAGATTTCACACAAACATGTGTGGACCATTCTCAGTTGCTTCAACAACAAAACATAAGTATTATGTTATTTTTGTTGATGACTTTTCTCGTAAATGTTGGATCTTCTTCATGCAGAAGAAGGATCAAACATTCTCAAAGTTTTGTGAGTTTAAGGCATTGGTGGAGAAAGAGTCAGGGAAGAAAGTGAAGGCTCTAAGGAGTGATAATGGTGGAGAATACATCTCTAACGAATTCAAAGACTTATGCAGCAAAGAAGGAATTCAAAGAGAACTCATAGCACCTCATTACCCACAACAAAATGGGTTCATGGAGAGGAATAAAATAATGATCATGGGTGCAGCACGAGCGATGTTATATGATCAAGGCCTACCAATGCATTTGTGGGTGGAAGCATGCAACACTGCAGTTTATGTGCAAAACCATTGTCCTCATAGATTACTTGGCATTTGTAATATACCAAATTGGAAATAGCAGCAATACAAGACATAATAATGTAAAACACAGCAAATCTAATCATGACATGAGAGGGATCAATATGAAGCCATAATTTTATTAATATATTAGCAACAATATACAAAAATATCTCGAGGGACAAGCCACTCAAGAAATAAGAATCAATCCTCCAATGATAAAAACAATCAGCACATGAGTTGTTACTACTGTATAGAATTCCAGAGAGCAGTGACAACGCTGTCTATATCAATGTAGCTACTGCTATAAACATACACAAATGGAATATGTCTTATAGAATCAAAATAAATTCCAAGAGAAGAAGATGTGGGCTCCAATACATGATTTCTAGCTAACCCATAAAATATTGCTAGAAATATCGAGAAATGTACAAAGTGAAAAATAACCCTAGGGTTAAGAAGTCACTACAAACTGGATCTGAATACAATGACGCTATGACAGATCTAAAATGATTATTTCATCCTCCAATGTTATTTCTAAATAGAAGGCTGATCCCTCTACTCAGAAATAGACCCTCCCGATGAGCTCAATGAACCCTCCCAACAACTGCCTCCAAAAATAATGCAGTTCAGAATTGTGATTGCGCTGTGAGGGATGGTAGATGGTTGGCTTGAAGCCAAAAATGTGGAAATATTCCTAGGAGCCCTCCTTGTTGATCCTCCAATGGATAGGCTACCTCTCCACTGAAAAACAAGCACAAAAATATCTCTATGAGATCCTCCTTTGCTGCACCCTGCAACACAACCCAGCTCTAAACACAAACTGTGCTATAGCCAAAGGAGGTAGCTTGGCCAAAATGCTGAAATGAGCAAATGCAACCCAAAGAACCCCTCCTTCACTAAAGATGAGGTAGGGATTCCCGATTAGGAACACCCTTGTGCTAAACACCACAACAACCCTGCTAAACAACAAAGAAATGCAAAGTCCAAACAGACCAATATCAAATGATAATCTAAAACATGAATAATAAAGGTTGACATCCTCTCCATATATAGCAAGTGAACCTAATCACATTGGGGCCCATCCATACTTTCCACCAAGCTCATGCAATTTGTCCTCCACCAAAACCATGATGTCTCATCATAAAGGCCACTCCTCCATGACAACGTTGTTGATTTGGTCAAAGTTGACTGAATCAACATGATCCAATCCCTGTTCACACTTAAAGGTGCTTAATCGAGCTACTTATTCTTCCTCATTTCACATTAGGAGTGTTATTATTCCTTCTAAAGGGGTTTTATGAGTCTCCCCGCCCACTTATACACCTACCTAGTGATAAAACAACTATAATATTCCATTTAGATGAAAGCTAATTTTTTGGAATATTATAGTCCTCCCCTCCAAAATGTTGCTTGTCCTCAAGAAATTGTAAAGGTGGAGAAAAATTCCTCCCTTCCTCTTCTTGTGGCCTCCTCATCAATAGTTCCAACCACAACTCAACATAATCTGCAATAAATTTTCCCTCCAATGGTTCCTCCCAAGTATGCAAAACCAAATGGTGTACATCATGAGAAAGTGGAAGGTGTAAGTGGAAACCTTCTTGTTTCCCAATGGCCTCCTCAAGGTAGGAATGATGTTAAACATAGGGCATCTCATCCCCAATGAGAGTCTCCCATACCCATGCTATCATCCAAATGAAATGAGCCATCCTAGGTAGCTCATCAAAATAATCTTCAACCCCTGGTCTATGCAATGTGTTGGGGCTGCATGGAGAGTTTACATTTTCCCATCCAAATTGTTTCTCTCTCCATTTATGGTAAGTATGGGGTTGTTGCTGATCTTGGGCTGAAATGAAATTGTTACACCATTTTTTGGTCATCTAACCCATTGGTATTAGATATACCCAAGTACACCAGTTAAGACCAATTTTACCCCAAGTATAATTGCATTCACTATGAAAATAACTTAGTAAAACCACCTTTATTAAGTTGTTTATGGTCTAAACAGGAAACCCCATGGGGAAACATTAAATAAATCCATATTTGTTTGATTTTCCTCAAGGAATAATTAGTTAAACAATAGTTTAATTAATATTCCTGGTTATATTTAACCCAAAACAAGGAAATTAATTATATAAATCATTATTTATCTTATTATTTTCTAAGAATAATTATTTAAACATTACTTAAATAATATTATTTGTTAAATATGACTAAATCTCCCTTAAATAATTAAATAAATCATTATTTATTTATTATTCTTTAACCACATCCTTAAAATGATAAATAAATCATTTATTTATTTATTATTACTTAATCACATCCTTAAAATGATAAATAAATCATTTATTTATTTATTATTTACAAATAAGGGGATTCGACTCAAGTCAAATTCCTTTTCCCTCCAACAAATATAATAAAATATTCCATAAAAGTTGGACCTTGATTTGGTTAATAATATTTTAGTTATGCACCAATATCTAGACTAACTCAATATTTTGTTATAAATAGAAGGGTTTTCCCATTCATTTGTCACCTTTTGTTGCCTAAAAATCACTTTGGATCTCAACTCTTGGTTTGGCTATTGATCCACCATCATAGCCATACTTTTCCATTTTTTTCTGGGTTTTCTACACCATCAAGAAAGAGGAATTCTAAATCTGAAGTGTTGAGGACTTACAAGAACCCATCCTATTGAGGAGAACTAGGAGCACCCTCTTATGTTTTCCTCCCAAGTGACATTAATACAAAATTCATTTCATATATTCTTGTCTTTTCTATTGGATGCATGGAGTAAATCTTGTTTTTTCTATTGTTTAATTTCTTCTAATGCATAGATATAGATTTTTGCAAAATTTATCTTGATCACCTAATTGCAGATATGAAGATATTAGCAGTCATTTCTACTATTAGGGTTGTTTTTTATGTGCAGCTAAAGTGGTATTTTTTCATACGCTTGGAATTAAGATTCATACTAACAACTGGGGACTCCACACGGGTTTATGATTATGACCACTGTCATTTTTTTTATCCTTGCATATCCAGCTGCTTCAAACCCTAGGATTTCTCTTCATCCCCTTGTTTATGCTTTTCTTGATGTTTTTTTTAACCTATAAAACCCTAAAACGATAAAAATTCTAACTTCTGTGTGTTTTCGGACCTATTGTGCAGGTGACAAACATCAGCCGCAGCTAAGACGACAACTTTTTCTGAAATCTGCCGCCGAGAGTGTCGGAAATGCAAGTCAGAATTTTTAGCCCCAAACCTACGACTTGGACATCCAAGGTGCACTTTACAGCCCAAAAAGTGTGACCTCTGCTGAAAACAAGTTAGAAACTGCGACCTGGCTTTTTGCAGGGATTTTTCTAAAATTTATCTGGATTTGTCTGAGCCTCTGTTCAGGATTGTCTCACCTCCGTCTCTGCCCATTTTGGACCTGTACATGTTTTGTTTCACTCAACTAAGTGGGAACCTAGCCCCCTAGGGCTTTAGTACCCTCCACTTTTTGTGGAAGAGTTTTTGTTGTTGCAGGTTGTCTGAAATTTCAGAGTCTTCAGCCATTTTTTCAAATCTGATACCTCACCTTCAGATCCGCTTCAGATCGGCTTGTTATCCATCCAAATCTCCTCATTTATCTTTGTTTGGGTTTTCCTTTAGGGTTCACTCTGCTTCCCTCCTGGAGATAGCCTTTCGCCACCTCTTTTTACAACAATTTTTCCTCTGATTTGTTGTTGTTTCTGCACCACTTTCCAACAGATTTTTTCCTTTAGATCCTTGTCCCTTCTGACCTTAGATCTATTGGCTATTTTAGTTTGTTTTTTATTAGTTTTTTCACGCACCTATAGACTAGTTGTTGAGAGGCCCGCCTCCTTGGGTTTAGATTATTGCACTATTAGCTATTTATTTGCTTTTCTGCAGGCTTACATATTGTCATTTGCAGGTTATTTACAGCTATACAGCACACTTTTTATTTTTCTCTACAAACGTCTGGGTTTAAAAATTAAAATTTACACACTTCACACACACCCTAAGTGAAAAAGGGCTTGGTTAACACTGCCAAGCAAAGACTCTAAAACATTGAAATCAATTGATCTTGCACCTCTCTGCCCTTGTTTCAACATTGTAATTGGTTGATCTTGCACCTCCCTTCCCTTGTCGGTCTCTTTTTCCTTTGTGCCGTCATCCTTGCACCACCAAGGCGTTCATCCTGGAGATTTCTTGGCCTTCATCCTCAGTCTCCGGTAGGAAGACTTACTCCTCCACATAGGATTCAAGTTAGTCCTCCATAAAGTATGCACACCGACTCTTCTTCTGGTCCTTCGGGTTCTCCTTCTCGTTCTACCTTCGGTTCTCCCCCTGTCACCTTCACCATGTCTGGTGCAGGACCTAATGCTGGTGGTAGCCCCGACCTTCATGCTGGGAATACCACTAGTGGGACCGCAACGGACGTTACCCTAGCTGCGCCCTTGCTCCCCTTCATGGCAGGCCTCAGCCTCCCTGATTTGGACCGGTTGATAAATGACCCTATACACCATGATACTAGTTGGCCTGCTATGCCGACAAAGCTCCCTTCTGACATCCCAAAGTTTGAAGGCCTTGCTAGAGAAGATCCTTCAAATCAAGTTTGATCTTTCCACATGTGGTATTCATCTAAATCCATTACCGATGACTCTGTCTGTCTTCAGTTGTTCCAACGAATGCTTACAGGTGAAGCTTCTAAGTGGTATGTTGATCAAACCACTTCCTCTCATACCACCTTTGCGACTCTTGCCCGAGCTTTTTTATCTTACTTCCAGCTTCACCTTCATTATGACACTAGTATCAAACTTTTGAATTCTTTCTGTCAATCATCTACGACCTGCCTATCCGATCATGTCCAGGAATGGCGGAGAAGAAAGAGCCTATATCAATCCCCTACCTTCGAAGAACTTGTCTACATGGATTGGTTCCTTATATCTCTCTTTCCTTCTATCGGGAAAGATGTCGCATCGCATTTTCCTCAAACCGAAGAAGCCACCCTCCAAATGGCGTTAAAATATGACCTGATCTACGCTCAGATGGGTTATGTTTATACCGTTCTACCTGATCTCCCTAGACCCCGTGGTGCCAACGCACTGGGGGCACCTCATGCCACCGATGGTATCAATGGAGTTCTTTCTCATCCATATGCTCAACCTCCCATGGGTTATGGTTTTCCTGGGGGGGGCAGCACCTCCCGCACTTTTCGCCCTCCCAGTAGCACGTATCCAGGATATGGCATGCCTCCTCTTTTGGCCCAACCTCCTGTTTACCACACTGTTACCCAACCCCCTTATTATCCATATCCGCAACTTGGTGCTCTATCTCCTCCAGCATCAGCACCTCTGCCTCCCTTGCCTTCTCAAACCCCGCAATAGCAGTCACCGCCCCCTCACAAGCAGGTGGATGCACAGTAGGGATTTGTGGCTACCCAACCACCTGAAGGTCAGGTGGCCACTCAACGTCTTCCATATGGTTCCCCTTATTACCATATTCTCATGATGATCTCTGATCATCCTTCTGAACCTTCTTCTCTTGGCCCTTCACCTTCAGCTAGTACTCATGAGCTCCTTTATCCTCCTGGAACGGTTCCTTTGAGCCTTAACCATCTTCTAACCATCCTGCCTAGTCATTACCCCTCTAGTCATATACCATTCCTAGCTCCCCCACCAGGAGTATACACGGTACCTTTTATGGCCACCCTCTCTCTTCCTAACCTAACCCTTGGGATTCCCTTCTAGTACCCAGATCCTCTAGCCGCTACCCCGACTAGTCAACCCAAACCTCACCTTGCTTTGACCCTGGTTCAACTAGTCCACATGACTTCTCCCACTGCTATAGTGCCTCAACCACCTTAACTGGAACCATCTCCTGTTGCAAAATCTTCAGGTAAGAAGGGAAAATCTCGCAAGAGGGCATGAAAAGAAAAGGCTACCCGTAAAACAAGACCGCCTCCAAAGCGCACCGTCCAGTGTGCTTTGTGTGATTTTATCGATCATGCCACCCATACCTATCCAGAGTTGCCTCACCTCAAGTCCATGGTCAGTGAGATGTTTCCAGAGTCTGATATCCCAGAGGTATACGTCATTATACTCGATTGAGTCCTGAAACTCAAGTCTTTGTGCACAAATTACCCTTGTGCTTTGTGTGATTTCCATGGCCACTATACTCACCTCTGTCCCCGCCTTGAAGAGTACCGCTCCTCTTTGGAAGTGGTCCGCCAATTCAAGGCCAAGCACAGTGATTACATCGCTCCCTTATGTGTGCATTTTGCTTCAGCAGAACTAGAGGACACATCCACTCCTATTGACATCCCCCCTCCTGATGTCAAGATAACGGAGCCTTCTTCCACCATTTTCTACCTATCATCATCCATGATACCCTCGGTGGAAGTCCCCTTGTAAACTTCCCCTGATGTTTCGCCTGACCTTCCTTCAATGATCACCCTGGGCTAAACATCGGTAGATCCTTTATCTGCTTACTCTTCTGTCACCCCTTGTGACGATGCGCATGTGAACCTCTCTTCTCATAATGATGATTCAGGTAGCTTCGCCATGTTAGGTGGTCTTTCTTCCTGTTAGCCACCTATAATAATTTGTCAAAGAAAACAGGTGGCTAAATATGTTTCTGAGCCTTCAAGAGAAACATTTCCTTTGTAAATCTATCATTCTTGAAGCCTTCATGTGTCTTCTATCCTTTAAAGAACCTTCACTACTATTTCCATTAATGAACCCTGATGTTTTTGAAAGAAATTGTTCTCAAAAAGGCCTCCAGTTTCTCCATTTCATTCCCACAAAATCCCCATTTTTCACCCTTATTCCCTTCACAAAACTCCTCTATAAAACTTCATTTTAACCTCTAAATAATCCTAAACCCATTTTTAAACCTTATATTTCCCTTTATTTGGTTTTAAAACCCTCCCCTGTACCTATCGGGACCCTTCATTTGGCCTTAAAATCCCTATATTTGGCCTTGAAATCAGCATTTTGCACTATGAAGGTATTAAGCCCCCTAGGGCTTATAGCTTTAGCCCCTTTCCTCATATATCCTTAGCCCCGCAATGGGGTGCTAAAAGGCCAAAAACTCCCGTTAAACCCTTTTCCTCTCTTTACTTTACCATTTCTAACGTTGGTCCTAAATGAATCCAGACCATCGATCTGCAGAGATCAACGGTCATCAGACCACCATTTCTCCGCTCGTTCACTTACCTCGCTTTTCTCTTGTTCAAAAACTCTGCTTTCTTTTTAATCTCCAGTCGTTCATTCATGCAAGATCTGATGGTTCACACTTAAACCTTCGTTCACCCCGTGACAAGCCACCTTACGTCACTACTAGGCCCCACCATATGTTTCAGCTACACACATTGTTGCCTATTGCATGCAACCTGCACCATCTGATCTGACACTCCAGATCCAACAGTCACTATCCACTATCGCAAAATTTTTGCACCCAAAGTTTAACGTTTCAAAATTGCACAATATGCGAGATTTTCATTTTCCACGAGTCAATCACTGAATGGAATCGTGTTCCAAAAGGAAATACCGCCTCCCTCCCATTTCGCCACACGAAAACCATTCCCGGTTTTCCACCATACTGCTGCCCTCCACAATGTTGTCTTTCGCGTTTAATCCTAGCCGTCGATCTCTGAGATCGAACGGTCCACATTACATCGCATTTTCATTTGTCTACCATTCATATAATCTCCAAAATGACTCCATCAAAAGATCTCCACCATTGATATTCCTAATCCAATGACTCTTGTTCCTTGTCGCGCCCAAGCCTCCATTTGCACCTGGTTAGCTGCTCTGCCAAGTTTTTCATCCCATTTTTTCACTGCATCCACTTTTTTCCTCAATGCTCCTCCATCCTCACGAGCCTCTAAAGCAGTCATCCCCACTGCCACTGGTTTTTATAATGTGTTTTTCATTTTTTGCAGGTTTCAAAGGGTTGTGAATTTATACTGTCTCCAAATTCATAGTCCTAGTGACATGTAGCACAAAAAGACAGTTCCAGAGGCAAAGATCGCAGAGGAAGATACCACTAAGGAGATTTAATAGCTTGTTTTGTCGAAGATCAGGGTTATTGACCCTAACACAACCCTCCAGCTCAGCCAAACCCTAGACATTTGTACAGAAGAAACAACAAAGTGTATCAGAAAATATTAAGAAGATTAATGCATAATATTGAAGACTTAATGCCTAATCAACAGTCAAGTCAAAGGACACAGTTCGAAAATCATAAAAATGACCAAGGAATGGCTTAGAGAAGCCTAAGGGACACATCAAGCCATGTCAGTAATTTAAATATAAGAGGTAGTCAGATCAGTAGAATGTTCTTTTTCTGAGAAAGGACCAATTCCCACCACCATATTTCATTCTCCATCGAGCTCCAGAGTAGTTACTATTCTAACAAAAAGTCCTAAAAAATGTCAGTGCATCAGTTATGAAGGCATGGAAGACCTGCAAGCCAAACTACCCACCTTACTTATCTCAGAAGGAAAAACAGAGTACCAACAACCAGAGATTACTTCAAAGAAACATACCTAAAGTTATTGTCAATCTGACAAAGACTTCTAAACCGGCCTAAAGGGTACCAACAGCTAATGCAAAGCCATTATGCAGAGTGGGCATTCGAATACTTCCTCCCCTCTGTATTAATGAATCATTTAAGTCCATAGCTACTACTCCACCTCCTCATTCACCTATAAGTATTCATTGAAGATTCATTGTAAAGGGTTGTTTTTTGGTTGGGATTTTATTGATTGTTTGAACTGTTATTGAGGGGAAGTAGCTGAGTAGTTTGTAATATAGTAGGCTGGGAAGAGAAGTTTGGACTATAAAAAAAGCCAATGGACTGAAAGTATGTGACTGGTTTTTCATATCAATTGAACAAGCAAATTCACAGGATCTTGGTCTATATTATTGGTGATTTTTTCCTTACTGTAATTGTCTCCTTTCATGTTTTTCATATTTTCCATTATTATTTGATAAACAACAGCAGGTATAGATTAGGACATACTATTGGAAGTACCCTAAATCTCACTGATAAGCTTTATCTTTATGTTTTCCTATAATTGTGTGTTTTAAGGATAATCCTATAGAGTATAACCAGTCAAGAAATGTTGGTGAGCCCATGTCTTGCCGAGTATAACTTGAAACATTGTTCTTGAAAGATATTTTTATTTAATGCTAAGTAAAATATTGAACTAAGGAAGTCTATGGTTAGCCATGTCCTCTAGTTTCTTCTTCAACAGTTTGTCCTGAAAATTTCCCTGGGAGTTGGTGTCAAAAGCAGAGAAGGTTAAAAGTCTTTCTCTGATCTTAGGCCTTGCTCTGTGTTTAATATTAAATGCTTTCTAAGTGGTTATGAGGACTGCTAGATTATTTCCCTTGAGAGTATGTTGAAAGCAAGTTAGGTTAAAAGTCCTTTCTTGATCTTAAGCTACTCTTTGTGTCTTTATTGAGAGTTTCCTTTGAAAGAATGTCAAAAGCAAGATAGGTTAAAAGTCCTTACATGATCTTAGGCTGCACTTTGGTTTCTTTATTTCACCTCACTTCTTAATGTTCCATCTCACCATCTATCTAAAGAGATCCTTTGGTATAGATGACTTGCCCTATGGAAACCCTTGGATAGTTGTTATGCAAGTAAACCCTTTTATGACTCCATAGCCCAATGTATTGGAACTTCTATAGCCCAATGGATTGGCACTTCTCTTGACCTATCTTCCCATGAGGAAACATCCTACTGCTTAGTCCCTTTTTCACTTCACATAACCTTCTCAGTTAATGATCTCCAACCAAACAAACAAACCAAACCCCAGTGCTTCATACCTAGCCTAATACCATAAACTGACCTTAAATATGTATCATTATTTACATTTATCAAGAGATCCCTCTCTAGATCTAGGAGGGCTAGATCCTGAGATCCCAAAGTGGTTTGATGTTGTCTTATCTTTTGGTTTTGCCAATATAGACAAAACACAAGAACCCCAACATAATGGTGACTCCACTAGGGATTTTTGAGTAGATTATACATGATACACTCTTAGGATCTCAGAAAACCCCTAGATTCAAGAAAATTTGGTGTGTTAGCCAGTTGAGTCACCAACATAATGGCGACTCCACTAGGTAACTTCTGAGTAAGACTTCATCTTAGACATCCTCAAGACCTCAGAAGACCCATAATCTCCTTATATTGGTATTTAATTTCTAATAGTGGACAACATCCTGCTTCAAAACATTCAAATTCATCCACCTGGCGACTCCACAACTCCCAAAAGACCAAATGACTCCATTCGAGAAGACTTGAATTGGTCGAATAAGATACAGTGACATATTTTCTGATTTACAAAATGATTCCAAGGATATAACGAAGATATGCCCCAATGAGTAGAGAACATATCCCTGGGTTCCCACATAATATGCCCTAGGTGAATTGGGATGACAACCTTCCTATCTTTCAAGGTGAAATTTTTGATAACCCATTGTTGCATCTTATCAAATTTCATATACATGTATGAAGGTTGAAAGTCGAATGGCATGAAGATTTCCTAATGAAAACGTTCATGTTAACATTAGAAGGAAAAGCCAAGGATTGGTATGAATGGTTGAAACTTGGTAGTTTGTTTTCTTTAAAAGACATTGAAAATGTGTTTTTTGAGAACTATAAAAGAAAAAATGCATCCTTATCCTAGGGTGAAACATGTTATGATCCATCACTAAACATCACCCAACACATCATAGACTATGAAGAGGATTTGGAAAATTTACACACTGAAGATCTGTTGATAGCCATTCATGAGTTCAATATTCAACTAAAAAATTACAAAAACCTAGATGAATCAGTTGAGGAAGAAATCAGTCAAAAAATAAAGAACATTCCTCAAGACATCCATGAAAACTCAAACACTGATTTATCATCCCTTGTAGCTGAGGCCCAAGAAGACATCCTGCCTCAGACTCAGTCTTCACAAGAAACAAAGAGTTGCTGCTCTTCTGCTCAAAGAAACACAAGAGAATCTTCCCCTTTGACAGATGAAGAAATAGATCAAATCATCAATATACTGCCAGCCTCTGAAATCTTTTATAAAACAAACACTCTTGCCCATTCATCTACCAAGCTTTGTTGTACAGATTTATAAAGTTCCCTTGTAAATCAAAATGAAGGTCTGTTGATAATCCAGTATGTTTGATTGGTAGCATTACTTACTTTAGTGATTTTCCTACTTTTGATCTATCTGATGATGATTTTCTCCAAGCAGAAGTTGATCTTGCAGGTCCATCATTAGCAGATTTGTTGAAGGAAAATCAGTTCCATCAACTTCAAGAAAGTAATGAGCCCATGCAGACTATTTATGATACTGATGAGGAAAGCTATGAAAGTCTAGTAGCAGGTGAATATTCGTTGAATCATCACCCTGCTTTATCTCAGATCATCAGTAATAGTTTCCATGCGTTTGGAAATTAGCGACCTTTCATCTCAAAGGGTGAAGAGGAAAACAAGGAAGAATTTTTTGAGTAGGCTGAAACCAAGGAGTCTTCTTTTGAAAAAGAGGAAGCAATGGAACAGACCCCTGCTCAAGAATACATTAATCTCTTCACAGAGCTCAGCCCTCCAAATCAAAATATCTCAGAGCTATAAGAGGAAAACACTGCAGTGTATGATGAGTCCTCCAGTTCAGAAAATAATGAAGATGAGGAAGAATTTATTTCTCAAGAGAATCTTTTCCTTGATCCAGTGGAAGAGGAAGTAATCCTGGTTGAAACTTACTTGTCAAATACTCACAACTAGGTATTATTTCAAGATCTTTATGCTCATTTCCTGCAGACATTTAGAGAAGGATCAGAAGCCATCAAGAGTAGCTTGTTGCAGACAAAAAGAAGCATTTTAGAAGTTGCTGCTAAGAAACAAAGAGAATGGGAGTGGCCCTGCCTATCCAACATGCTCAAAGATATGAGCAGAAACCAGTCATGGGATCATCCTATTGACTGGATGTATTGGAAAAGAGAGTTTGTGAGCTAGACATGTAAATATTTCAAGTTAGAATAGGGTAGGTAGGAATCTCAATAAAGCTCAGCCTGTGAGAATTTAGTTAGTTGTTGATTTTTACTTTGAAGAAAAATTCAAAAAATACAAAAACATTAGAGAAGAAAGGTTCAGGCAAGCTCAAATCTTGAACCTATGAAGTTATAAAAAGAATGGCTCAAATTAGATCAAAACCTAAGCCAGAGGAAAGGGACAGGATAGTTCTAACATGCTCAAAACTTGAACCAGCAAAAAAAAAGAAAATAGCTCTAACAGGGTCAGAATCAGAGCTGAAATGAAGAAAGAAAGGTGACTCTAAAAAGCTCAAAATCTGAGTCACAAAAAGAAGGAAGGATGCTCTTAATTTTCAGAATTTCAAGCCTTCACAATTTTGTTTCAATTTTCTGCAAAGTTTCATTTCATGTGCAGCTTGTCTTTATGCCATGGACCCATAGAAAATCAGACAGTCTAATCCTGGTTTGGTTGTGTTTCAATTTCTATTTTAGAATATAGAGAATGAAAATTTTCCAGACAGTTTAATCCTGGAAGATATTACTTTAGGTAGAGAAGCTATGAGTTGAACTGCTTAATCTGGTCTCATGGAGGAATAAGGATAGAATTAGATTAGTTTTTCTTTCAAAAAAAAATGATGATGTGAAAGGTCTGCATGTCTAAATGCACCTTGAAGAAAAAATGTTAGGACAGTAGGATGGGTAGGTAGTTGTTTGGAGAAGTATTACTGATGATATAATGCTTTCACTTATGTAGCAGCTGATCAAAGAAGAAAAATATGGTTAAGGTCCCAGGCTTTGGCCTACCTCCAAACATTATATCTAAGATTCTTGACACCTTCAACAAGATGCCATCCCCATGTGGAGCCACTGTTAGCCACCTATAATAATTTGTCAATCAAAACAGGTGGCTAAATATGTTTCTGAGCCTTCAAGAGAAACATTTCCTTTGTAAATCTATCATTCTTGAAGCCTTCATATGTCTTCTATCCTTCAAAGAACCTTCACTGTTGTTTCCATTAATGAACCCTATTGTTTGTGAAAGAAACTGTTCTAAAAAAGGCCTCCAGTTTCTCCATTTCACTCCCACAAAATCCCCATTTTTCACCCTTATTCCCTTCACAAAACTCTTCTATAAAACTTCATTTTAACCTCTAAATCATCCTAAACCCCTTTTTAAACCTTATATTTCCCTTTATTTGGTTTAAAAATCCTCCCTTGTACCTATCAGGACCCTTCATTTGGCCTTAAAATCCCTATTTTTGGCCTTAAAATCAACATTTTGCACTATGAAGGTGTTAAGCCCCCTAGGGCTTATAGCTTTAGCCCCTTTCCTCATATATCCTTAGCCCCGCAATCGGGCGCTAAAAGGCCAAAAACCCCCGTTAAACCCTTTTCCTCTCTTTATTTTACCATTTCCGACGTTGGTCCTAAATGAATCCAGACCGTCGATCTGTAGAGATTAATGGTCATCGGACCACCATTTCTCCGCTCGTTCACTTACCCTGCTTTCCTCTTGTTCAAAAACTCTGCTTTCTTTTTTAATCTCCAACCATTCATTCATGCAAGATCCGATGGTTCACACTTAAATCATCACTCACCCTGTGACAAGCCACGTTACATCACTACCAAGCCCCACCATATGTTCCGCCTGCACACATTGTTGCCTATCACGTGCAACCCGCGCCGTCTGATCTAACACTCCATATCCAACGGTCGCTATCCAATATCACAAAAATTTTGCGCCCAAAGTTTAACGTTTCAAAATTGTATGATATGGGTCGTTTTCATTTTCCACGCGTCAATCACTGAATGGAATTGTGTTCCAAAAGGTAATACCGCCTCCACCCCATTTCATCGCGCAAAAACCATTCTCGGTTTTCTATTATACCACTGCCCTTCGCAACGTTTCCTTTCACGTTTAATCCTAGTTGTCGATCTCTGAGATCAAACAGTCCACATTACATTGTGTTAATCTCCCAAATGACTCCATCAAAAGATCTCCACTGTTGATAGTCCTAATCCAATGGCTCCTGTTCCTCGTCACGCCCAAGCCTCCATTTGCACCCGGTTAGCTACTCTACCAGGTTTTTCATCCCATTTTTCCACTGCATCCACTTTTTTCCTCAATGCTCCTCCGTCCTCACGAGCCTCTAAAGAAGTCATCCCCACTCCCGCTGGTTTTTATAATGTATTTTTCATTTTTTGCAGGTTTCAAAGGGTTGTGAATTTATAATGTCTCCACAGTCATAGTCCTGGTGACATGTAGCACAGAAAGACAGTCCCAGAGCCAAAGATCGCAAAGGAAGACACCACTAAGGAGATTTAATAGCTTGTTCTGTTAAATATCGGGGTTATTGACCCTAACACAACCCTCCAGTTCAGCCAAATGCCAGACATCTGTACAAAACAAACAGCAAAGTGTATCAGAAAATATTAAGAAGATTAATGCACAATATTGAAGACTTAATGCCTAATCAACAGTTAAGCCATAGGACACAGTTCGAAAATCATAAAAATGACCAAGGAATGGCTTAGAGAAGCCTAAGGGACACATCAAGCCATGTCAGTAATTTAAATATCAGAGGCAGTTAGATCAGCAGAATGTTCTTTTTCTGAGAAAGGACCAATTCCCACCACCATATTTCATTCTCCATCGAGCTCCAGAGTAGTTACTATTCTAACAAAAAGTCCTAAAAACTGTCAGTGCATCAGTTATGAAAGCATGGAAGACCCGCAAGCCAAACTACCCACCTTACTTATCTCAGAAGGCAAAACAGAGTACCAACAGCCAGAGAGTACTTCAAAGAAACATACCTGAAGTTATTGTCAATCTGACAAAGACTTCTAAACTAGCCTAAAGGGTACCAATAGTTAATGAAAAGCCATTATCCAGAGTGGGCATTCGAATACTTCCTCCGCTCTGTCTTAATGAATCATTTAAGTCCATATCTACTACTCCACCTCCTCATTCACCTATAAGTATTCATTGAAGATTCATTGTAAAGGGTTGCTTTTTGGTTGGGATTTTATTGATTGTTTGAACTATTATTGAGGGGAAGTAGCTGAGTAGTTTGTAATATAGTAGGCCGGGAAGAGAAGTTTGGACTATAAAAAAAGCCACTGGACTCAAATTATGTGACTGGTTTTTCATATCAATTGAACAAGAAAATTCATAGGATCCTGGTCTATATTACTGGTGATTTTTTCCTTACTGTAATTGTCTCCTTTCATGTTTTTCATATTGTCAATTATTCTGTGATAAAGAACAGCAGGTATAGATTAGGACATACTGTTGGAAGTACCCTAAATCTCACTGATAATATTTATCTTTATGTTTTCCTTTGATTGTGTGTTTTAAGGATAATCTTATAGAGTATAACCAGTCAAGAAATGTTGGTGAGCCCATGTCTTTCCAAGTATAACTTGAAACATTGTTCTTGAAAGATATTTTCATTTCATGCTAAGTAAAAGTTTGAACTAGGGAAGTCTATGGTTAGCCCTATCCTCTAGTTTCTTCTTCAACAGTTTGTCCTGAAAATTTCCCTGGGAGTCGGTGTCAAAAGTAGAGAAGGTTAAAAGTCTTTCTCTGATCTTAGGCCTTGCTCTGTGTTTAATATTAAATGTTTTCTAAGCGATTATGAGGACTGTTGGATTGTTTCCCTTGAGAGTATGCTGAAATCAGGTTAGGTTAAAATTCCTTCATTGATCTTAAGCTACCCTTTGTGTCTTTATTGAGAGTTTCCTTTGAAAGTATGTCAAAAGAAAGATAGGTTAAAAGGCCTTACCTAATCTTAGGCTGCACTTTGGTTTCTTTATTTCACCTCACTTCTTAATGTTCCATCTCACCATCTATCTAAAGAGATCCTTTGGTATAGATGACTTGCCCTATGGAAACCCTTGGATAGTTGTTATGCAAGTAAAGCCTTTTATGACTCCATATCCCAATGGATTGGCACTTCTCTTGACCTATCTTCCCATGCTGAAGCAACCTGCTACTTAGTCCCTTTTTCACTTCACATAACCTTCTTAGTTAATGATCTCCAACCAAACAAACAAACCAAACCCCTGTGCTTCATACCTAGCCTAATACCATAAACTGACCTTAAAGACATATCATTCTTTACATTTATAGAGAGATCCCTCTCTAGATCCAGGAGGGCTAGATCCTGAGATCCCAAAGTGGTTTGATGTTGTCTTGTCTTTTGGTTTTGCCAATCTGGCCAAAACACAGGAACCCCAACACTTCCACTAGTCACCCCATCTTCTATCACGATGACGACATTATGGAAGTAATCACCACCCCTAACTTTATCTATCCCCCCTTACATCGAACTCATGCATTCGAACCACATGCACCTTGTGGCCATTACATTGACACCCAATGTTTGGGTAAGGGGGCACCCATATTTGACAGACCAGGAGAATCAAATCTCCACAACTCTCTTAGTGAATCTAGTCGTGTCGAATCTAGTCCCATTATTCTTCCACATTTAGAAGAACCTCTAGAGTCCCATATCACTTCAGATCACTCTAGGGATGATACATCTCATCATTTATTCATATTACATCAGCAACCCAGTCTCATAGACATTGTGGTTAACCAACCTATGGGTTTTCTGGGAGAGCATCAGTTCATTATCTAAAAATCCTCTCTTTGGGATAGTAACACCATGTATGTCAACCTGGAAACCTTAAGTCCATTTGATTCATATATGCAGTACCAAAATAGATTACTAATCATCTATTTTCTTTCTCAAACTGCATAACCATACCGAAAACAAATAGCGCACCACACCATTAAAATGTGTTTAGAATTCCCTTTTTCTAAATAAATTTTGGCATGTCCACAACATGTTTGGGGGCACCTATGCCCCTCAACCATAAAAATCCCAGATCTCAACCAAAAACAGCACTAAAAACCCCTTTCTATGACAGGTCGTGCTAATTAGGTCATTCCCTGGGACAGGTCGTAGTTTTCTACCTAGGACCTATTACCCAGGTCGCAAAGAAGACACCAAAAAGTGCGACCTAGCCTATTCATGAGCTCTGGGTATCTAAAATGAACTTTCAATCCACTAAAATGAAAGAGTAGGATTAGGCCTCTTACCTACAACTAACTGCTCTCAATTCCAATGGTCAGTTTGTTTTCTACCATCACCACAAGATTTAGGGCCTTCTCTCCTCACTACATTCACCATAGCTCCACCTACAAATGAGTGAATTGGGAGGGAAAATGCCTTATTAAAAGAAAACCCCTGATTATTCTTTCGCCTGCTGTGGCCAAACCATAACTCAGTTTGATGAACTGTATGTACCATTGGAAAGCCCTCAAATCAGTATCTGTTAGTTTTTAGTGATTTGATACTTCATCGAGACACATTTTCCCGAGAAGCACCACTTCCCCCTTCCTCAAAATCGAATTTCTTCACTTGCAACACTCATACTGGGGGCACCACGTTTCCTCCATACTTGTCCACGCTCGTGTCGACTTTCATCATGAGTTACCATCTTGTACTCATGCTTTTATGGTCCCCATTGGACCCTTTACATGTGTGGCAGCACCATCGAGTCACCCTCATTTAGAGCATCCAAGTTGAGTCATCATTGCTTTCATGGAGTCTATCCCAAGTCCCTTTGCATCCCACTATAGTCCTCCACCCTTCATTGCTTGGTCCCTCTCTCGTGTCGCACATTATGGCCTTCAATCCCACTGTCCCCTGTCCCTCATGATGTTGTTTCAATCACTGCCAGGTCATTCATGCCCCTTATGCTCTAACAAGGGAAGTCGTCTGTTCGCTACTCAGTAACCCCTATTTCATCATCATCATTGGTGTCAGTCTGTCAGTTGCTCTACTATTGTCTCTCATGCCTTAGTTGAGGATCCCTTATTGCCTCACCTATGGCGGACCTCTTTCTATTGACATCAACTCATTCATTCCAGAAGATAGGTCTAGAGGGCAGTGTACCATGGTTCTAGCTTCCACTCTTGTTCGGTGCCCTGGATCAGGCAAAGGGACTCATTATTTCCCTTTGACTTGATTGGTTCTTAGCTCCAGCTCCCTTCAACATGATCAAGATCCATATAATTGATGGTTCAGTGATGCAGCAGCTGATATCGATGATTCCCAGGTGTGTGTGAGATGTCTCAACCCTCATGAGGGGGTGGCCCTACAGGTAGCCCCCCACATACCTAGATGACTTCGTCACTTCAGCCTTCGATGCAGCTCCATAGATTTGATGATATTGACCTCAGTCGCTTGCAGCACCTTCTTGATTGCATATATCAGTCAGATTTTCAGAGCCCTTTCCTATTTATAGGGGCATCTGGGTTGTATTCATATCTCATGTACTCAGATATTATTGTACAAATTCTTGGCTATTATCCCAGGCACAATATGTATGTGGGATTCATTTTCATGTTATTCATCTAGCTCATGTTTATGCCAGCATATTCTTTATTATTTCGTCTTGTGGTTTTCCGGACACCTTATTGTTTGTACTATTGCCTCAGAGGGCATAGGTATAACTCCCCACCCCCTATAGCAGGTACTCACTCATCAAAGAGACTTGTCGTACCTGTAAGTCTCGCCTCCTCAGGATCTAGTTCTTTCAGCACTTTTGTCTACCTTATACTCCTCTCTCTTTGACTTCCCCTTCGATGTCTAGTGATTTATTTCTTACAACGTACATCAGTCATACAATTAGCTCCTAACGCTCATACGCTAGGGGAAAATATGTTACCCCATTTTTTGGTCATCTAACCCATTGGTATTATATAGACCCAAGTACACCATGTAAGACCAATTTTACCCCAAGTATAATTTCATTCACTATGAAAATAACTTAGTAAAACCACCTTTATTAAGCTTTTTATGGTCCAAACAGGAAACCCCATGGGGAAACATTCAATAAATCCATATTTTTTTTATTTTCCTCAAGGAATAATTAGTTAAACAACAGTTTAATTAATATTCCTAGTTATATTTAACCCAAAACAAGGAAATTAATTAGATAAATCATTATTTATCTTATTATTTTCTAAGAATAATTATTTAAACATTACTTAAATAATATTCTTTGTTAAATATGACTAAATCTCCCTTAAATAATTAAATAAATCATGATTTATTTGATTATTACTCAACCATATCCCTAAAATGATAAATAAATCATTTATTTATTTATTATTACTTAATCACATCCTTAAAATGATAAATAAATCATTTATTTATTTATTATTTACAAATAAGGGGATTTGACTCAAGTCAACATCCTTTTCCCTCCAACAAATATAATAAAATATTCCATAAAAGTTGGATCTTGATTTGGTTAATAATATTTTAATTAAGCACCAATATCTAGACTAACTCAATATTTTGTTATAAATAGAAGGGTTTTCCCATTCATTTTTCACCTTTTGTTGCCTAAAGATCACTCTGGATCTCAACTCTTGGTCTGAGTATTGATCCACCATCATAGCCATACTTTTCCATTTTTTTCTGGGTTTTCTACACCATCAAGAGAGAGGAATTCTAAATCTGAAGTGTTGAGGACTTACAAGAACCCATCCCATTGAGGAGAACCGGGAACACCCTCTTGTGTTTTCCTCCCAAGTGCCATTAATACAAAATTCATTTGATATATTCTTGTCTTTTTTATTGGATGCATGGAGTAAATCTTGTTTTTTCTACTGTTTAATGTCTTCTAATGCATAGATCTAGATTTTTGCAGCATTTATCTTGATCACCTAACTGCAGATCTAAAGATATTAGTAGTCATTTCCATTGTTAGGGTTATTTTTTATGCGCAGCTAAAGTGGTATTTTTTCATACGCTTGGAATTAAGATTCATACTAACAAACATGGCCTCCAATAATGGCCCAAGTTACTGCACCAAACAAATCAACCATGAAGTGCCTCCTCCAAGAACTCAAGTTCTCCAAATGGCTCCTCCCACATGAAGAAAAGAAATGTAGTATGGCAATCATGGTTTGCCCATCGTTTCTCTTGAAACATACAACATGTAAAGTAGGGAGAATCATACTCCCAATGGGCACCTCCAACTTTTTTCCCACTCTCCAAACAAAGCTCCCCAAGAACATAAGAATATCAGCAATATATGGAAGCAAAAACCAATGGAAACAAGCTGCCATATGACAACTAGAAAGTGGATCATAGTTCCAAAAATGGAACCAATGCAGTACATCCCTTTCCTGCATCAAAAAAAAGAAAAAAAAGTGCCCTTCCAGCCACTTTTTTTCTACCACAATCATCCTACAAGATAGGATCATGAAATTAAAATGTGGTGCCAATGGTGCCAACCAAGAATCATGTGGCCTCCCCCACAAACCACCAATATAATAACCAACCTAAATGCTGCAATTGGCCTTAAGTACATCATAATATAATGTGCAAGAAGGGATAATCCTCCTTGGTACAATATGCTTCTCATATAAAGTAAATAATTACAAATCATAATGCAAAATTGTACCTTCTCTACCATGTAATTTGGACCTTGAGCTGAAATGGCTTAACTGAAAATTCTTCCTCACTCTCAATGAGTAGGGAAGTGGTTGTGACAACCTCTTCATCACCATCTAGGCCATGCATCTCTCCTCATGCTGATATACATCCTGTTGGATTCCCTCCCAAGTGAACTCCTCCATCAAAGAATGAAATGCATCAAACTGCTTGGAATGAAAGTCCACATGTGCTAAATATAGTAGCTTCCTCTTGAGCTCAGAAACTCTAGTCAAGAAGACTCTGCCATAAGAATAGATGACCTCTCCAACCACCATGTATCTATCATCTCCCTTTGGGTCATCAAGAATCATGCAAGCACCAAGATCCTTGGAGTACTCTACCAAGAGTTGAGATCTCCAATATGGATCAATCCTCCTAAGAGACAACACTGAAGATCTGAAATGTGAAGCTACCCATATGTTGATGTCTTCTCCTTTGACATCCCTCATGCTGGATTCATCCTCCAAAATGCTGCCATGCCCATCATGCAGCTGCTCATGCTCACATAGAAGTGGTGAATTTTGGAAGTTAGCCTCCCATGAGAAGCTACCATCCAAAAAGAACCTCCTGAACTTGGCCAATGTAAGCATCAGTGGCATCCATCTACTCCAATGTATGGAGGATTCCTTCCTCAAAGGAAGTACCCTCTATTTCTCCAAATCCATGGAGAAGCTCCCTTTCACCATGAAGGTGCCATCCTCCATCACTGCATCAAGTTCTGTCAGCGCAATATATGTAGTGAGAGTG
The DNA here is from genome assembly GCA_034641835.2 of Pinus albicaulis. NCBI lineage: Eukaryota > Viridiplantae > Streptophyta > Pinopsida > Pinales > Pinaceae > Pinus > Pinus albicaulis. Next base: position 509,151,344 of record CM076570.1, on the reverse strand, counting down.
GGTAATGCTGAAAATGGGAGAATGTCCCCTTCCTCCTTGACTCTATCTGAATCTCTCTACATTGTACTAGACTCCTCCAAGGTCTTCACCCCTCTTGAATCTAAGAGTGGTGAACCAAATGGCCTCACCAACTCTAGATTTGGTGGCCTCCCCAGTGGAATGTCCCCATGTAGTGAGACATCAAAATTTGAAGTGGACTGTATATATGAATGGATTTATTTGTCCCTCTCTTCACTGCGCAATATAGTCTCCTTCTTTTGTGAAGAAACCTCCCGAAATAAATAAGGGTGGATTCTCATCATCCCTTAATGCTGGTCCTTCTCTTATTCCATCTCACAAGATTCACAACCCATAATAATTGATGCATGCTGCTCCGGAATTGTGTTTTGTTTCCCACATGTTGGATGATTTGGAACTCCTTGCAAAGGCACAAGGGCTCCTCTAATGGAAGCAATGGCTTCCTTCCCATATCCATGTGGTGATGGATCTCCTCCTCATGGTACAACGTTGTTATCCCTTCTCTGCTCATCCTTTTTATCAATATTTTAAAATGCATCATCACCAATGAGAGACCCTTGACCTTGGTCTTCCCTTGAAGGAGGAACCTCCATGTCTTCTTCTATAGAAGAGGACTATTCAAGGAGTGGGGATCTTGCCCTTGGCAAGGTATCATGCATGTTTCCATCCCCTTCAACAAAATTACGGAGTGGAGTTGGCAAAATAAATCTCTCCAACTCATGCAAGGGTTTTGAGTTCTTTGGTTCAACAAGAGGTGTTTTACAATATTTAAGATCAAATCTCCTCACTAATTTCTTAGTGAACCCAGCATATGTGTTTACATTTGCATGATAAAATGAAGAATAACTATAAAACCACCAATCATGGGCCATACCTTTGAGGTGCAACACTGCTACTCTAATGGCCTCATTCTCTAAAACTTGGTGTAGCTGGAAATAGGAATCTAGCTCCTCCACCTAAGCTTTGGTTGTGCACTTTGCTGATCCATCAAAGTTAGATAGAAAGATTCTACCTCTCTTGCTTCTATTATGGCTACTGGATCTTTTGTCTTCCTTGAGTTGGAAAAAACCTTGGAAGTCCAAGTGCTCTTTGAATCTCCATGATTGAGACTCATACTCCTGAAGATAGTCACTCAAGGTCTCCTCCCTTGGTGCATCTTCTTCCTCCATTCCTCTTGTAGTGAATGTGGGCCATAAACTGTGTTATGGATCTGCATGTGTGGCTGAATGCTCACACCCACTATGTGAAAATCTAGGGCTTTCTTCCCTTTCAAACCCTCTTGGAATTTTCCTACACTTCTCCCCTTTCATCTCCTTGAGATATTCTTTGATATTTTTCATAGTTTGGAAAAGAAGTTGGGAGATTCTCTCTTCCTTAATTTCTCCAAATAATGGACTCATGCCTTTGTTTCTTCTGTGCAACTTCTCTTTTTTGTGAGAAGAATCTTATCCTTCAAATGGCATAATGTATTGAATGCACAGGTTGGGCCAAGATTATGCTCTGATACCACTGTAATATTCCAAATTGGAAATAGCAGCAATACAAGACATAATAATGTAAAACACAAAAAATCTGATCATGAAATGAGAGGGATCATTATGAAGAAATCATTTTATTAATATATTAGCAAAAATATACAAAAATATCTTGAGGGAAAAGACACTCAAGCAATAAGAATCAATCCTCCAGTGATCAAAACAATCAGCACATGAGTTGCTGCAACTGTATAGAATGTCGAAGAGCAGTGACAACACTGTATATATCAGTGTAGCTACTAATATAAACATGCACAAATGGAATATGACTAATAGAAACAAAATAAATTCCCAGAGAAGAATATGTGGGCTCTAATACATGATTTCTAGCCAACCTGGAAAAGATTGCTATAAATACCGAGAAATGTACAATGTGACAAATAACCCTGGGGTTAAGATGTCACTACAAACTGGATCTGAATATAATGAGGCTATGACAGATCTAAAATTATGATGTCCTCCTTCAATGGTATTTCTAAATAGAAGGTTGATCCCTCTACTCATAAATAGACCCTCCTGATGAGCTCAATGAACCCTCCCAGCAACAGCCTCCAAAAATAACACAGTTCATAATTGTGACTGCATTATGAGGGATGGTAGATGGTTGGCCTGATGCCAAAGATGTGGAAATATGCCCAGGATCCCTCCTTTCTAATGCTCCAATGGATAGGCTACCTCTCCACTGAAAAACAATCCCAAAAATAGCTCTATGACATCCTCCTTTGCTGCACCCTACAACACAACCCAACTCTAAATAGAAACTGCGCTATAGCTAAAGGAGGTAGCTTGGCCAAAATTATAGAATGAGGAAATGTAGCTTAAAGAACCTCTCCTTCCCTGAGGATGAGGTAGGGATTCCTGATTAGGAACACCCTTGTGCTAAACAGCACAACAACCCTACTAAACAGTAAAGGAATGCAAATTCTAAACAGACTAATATCAAATGATAATCTAAAAAATGAATAACAAAGGCTACCATCCTCTCCATATATAGCAAGTGAACCTCATCACATTGGGTCCCATCCATACTTTCCACCAAGCTCATGAAATTTGTCCTCCACCAAAACTGTGTTGTCTCATCATAAAGGCCACTCCTTCATGACAGCGTTGTTGATTTGGTCAAAGTTGACTAAATCAACATGATCCATTCCCTGTTCACACCCAAAGGTGCTTAATCCAGCTGCTTATTCTTCCTCCTTTCACATTAGGAGTGTTATTATTCCTTCTAAAGGGGTTTTATGAGTATCCCCACCCACTTATTCACCTACCTAGTGATAAAACAACTATAATATTCCATTTAGATTAAGGCTAAATTTTTGGAATATTACAGCATTAGTACACCTGAAGAAGCTTTCACTAGTAAGAAACTGGATGTTTCACACTTTAATATGTTTGACTCATATGTTTATGTGCATGTGACCAAGAATTACAAGAATAACCTTGAGCCAATTGCTGAAGTTGGGATATTTGTGGGGTACAAAGAAACACCCCATAATTATTGTGTGTATTTTCCTAACAGTAGGATGACTGTTATGCGATGGGATATAAAATTCGATGAGGGGAAAACCATGCGGTTGTTGCCTGAGAGGGAGCTAGACTTCCATGCGGAGGAGGGACTATTGGTTCCCAAATATGAGTCTCTAGATGTGTATCGGCCACATGAGGACATTCATGGAGTGGAGGAGTCCACTCATGCAGATCCAAACATTAGAACTGACAGAATACATACCACAAAAGCTGATTGGCTGAGACTTGATGATGCACAGAATGTAGGAGCCCCTAATTCACAACGTAGACAAAGGCAGTCTCCTGACCAATTTACTGGATACATGGCTCTCATGAGGAAAATTATTGTGACTGAGCCATATTCCTTTCAAGAAGCAATGCAGGAGCCAACATGGGTAGATGCAACAATGGAGGAGTATGACTCCATTGTCAAAAACAGTGCTTGGGAAATTGTTCCAAGGCTAGTTGATAAATCGGTGGTAGGTTCAAGATGGAGCTATAAGGTAAAGCAAGTTGTTGATGGGTGTTGAGAAATACTAGGCCAGATTTGTGGCCCAAGGCTTCTCATAGATTGAGGGGATTGATTATGAAGAAACCTTTGCACCTGTCGCTAGGTATTCTTCCATAAGGACCATCCTTGCTCTCTTAGTGCATATGGGCTAGCTCATTCATTATATGGATGTGAAGACTGAATTTATCAATGGGATCATTCAGGAAGAGGTGTACATAGAGAAGCCTGAAGGATTTTATTTCTTCAGCAGTGAGTTGCATGTGTGTCGACTCAAAAGAGCATTGTATGGGCTAAAGCAAGCACCACGTGCTTGGTACACTCGGATAGACATATATTTCACCAGACTGGGCTTCCCCAAAAGAGAGGCGGATGCAAACCTATACCAAATTGTGGTGGAGGGTTACCTTTTAATCATTTTTCTTTATGTTGATGATTTAATACTGACTGGAGATGAGCAGCTGATACACTCATGCAAGGAGAACCTTGCAAAGGAGTTTGAGATGAAGGATATGGGCCTCCTTCATTATTTCCTTGGATTGGAAATATGGTAGCGAGATGGTGAACTTTTTGTGTCTCAAGGCAAGTATGCAAGGGAGATATTGGGTAATTTTCACATGGAGGGCTGCAAACCCACGGATACTCCTCTTCCAGGAAACTGGAGGAAAGAGGATGCTACATCTGGAAAGGTAGTGGATGCTACTCCCTATCAACAGTTAGTGGGTTCACTAATGTATCTAGTGAACATGAGACCAAACATTGTCTATGTGGTTAACCAACTAAGTCAATTGATGGTTAAGCCTACCAAGATCTTTGGGAAGGCGGGCAAGCATGTCCTGAGATACTTGAGGGGAACATCTGAGTATGTCTTATGGTACAGATAGATGGATAAGGTGAAGTTGCATGGCTTCACGGATGCAGATTGGGTGGGTAGCCCAACGGACAGAAAGATCTCATTAGGGGGAGATCTTTAGTATCGGATCTACATCTATTTCTTGGTGCAATAGGAAGCAAAGATCTGTGGAACTCAGTTCAACAGAAGAGGAATACGTGGCAGTAAGTCAAGTTGCATGTGAGGCTATCTAGATGAGAAATATCTTGGTTGGTTTGTTTGGTTCTCATTTAGATCTGACAATGATTCATTGTGATAATTAGAGTTGCATTATACTCTCGATTAACCTTGTGTTTCATGATAGATCTAATAATATAGATATCTAGTATCATAATATTAGATATTGTGTGCAGAAAAATATCATGTTGCTTCAGTAAATTCCTACGGAAGATCAGGATGCAAATATTCTGATGAAGGTGCTCACCAGGAGAAAATTCGAATACCATAGAGACAAGATCAGGGTGAAGGATAATCCCTTTCTTGTTGAGAGGGAGTGCTGAGATTCAACAAGAATATCCTAGTGAAAATTATGCACCTACACTAGGATGGAGCCTCAGGATATTTTTAGGTGGTGGTCTATTTATAGATGCATGAGAAAAATCTATTTATAGATGTATGTGCAAGTTCTATTTATAGATCACATGTCTATTTATAGATGCATGTCGGCTATTATTATCCCTTAATAATAGTTGGACAATAAACAATAATATATTCTAAATGAGCACTTGGAAATAGTTAAATGAAGTGGAAAATCAGTTAACTATAGGAAATTCGAGTTCAGAGGTTGGTTGGTGGGACATGCAAGTGATTCGAAGCTGTAATAGAGTTGGATGTGTAGTTATGTGAGTTGTAAAGTAGTTTAACTCAGTTAAGTGAGTTAAACTCAGTTGTGCTATTTGTAACTGAAGATACACTAGTTAGAGATTAGTGAATTAATTATTAATTAATTCACAATCAGTGGTCTCACATGCAACTAAATATTTACTATTGTTAACTACATGCATGTCAGATCCAGTGGAGACACAGTTGAGATGTAGGTGAAAGGGACAGTTTGACTATGAGTTGTGAAATTAGTGGGTGCACTCATGCAACCACACACACATTGGATGTGCCCATGAGGATTACATAGTCAAGCCAAGTGGGATTCCATTCATTCAGGGATTTCTATCAGTTGGGATTGCGCAGTGGAGGCAGGCTGTCTGGAGGCAGTAAATTGGCACATGAATTTAATAAATTCTTGTATGACTGTGTGAGACAATTGCATCTTGTACTGAGAGCTCTTAGATTAGAGTTTTGTATGAGATTTTTTTCATGATCCATGATATATACATAATATATGATAGTGGGGTTTTTCACTGTATGCTTTCCTGATAAAAACATCTGTGTTATATGTGATTGATCATTCTTCTTGATATTGCAATTCGCGATCGTGTTTTAAATTCCGCAAAGATTTTCTGTAGAAGCGATTCTGTATTTAACAGTGGCATATAATTTTTAGATTAGGGGAATTGAGGCAATACACAATTTTCATTAAAATTTCTACAAAAACAACTCATCAGGAAACTTGGTTCTAAAGAGAATTTACCTTCTTATTCACTCATGAATATGATCAAAAATTTTGGTGGAGATGTGTTGAAAAAAATTTAGTGAGAATGTATGTTTATTTTTCATACCTAACAAGTAGTTGATATGGTTAACAAAGTATTGGGCTAAATACATGAAGGTATCATAATCGACGCTCTCTAAATCAACGCACTATTTTGTGACGTCACTAGAAAAGGTCTACTAGAAAATATCAAACCTAATGCTATCATCAATGAAACAGTTAGATGAGCACCATTAGTGGCAAGTGGTATTATGCTTTGCAAGGTATTCTCTAAGTTTACCATCAAACATAGGGATGTCTATTGGAATTTTATTTGGGATCGGGGGCCCTCCAAACATTGTTCTCTATGGGATCTTTCATGAGCTTTGGAAAATTAGACAACGTAAGGGTTTCCAAGAAGGGTGAGTTGAATGATTCCTGGTGGGGTAGGTTCCCCTAGAGGCCTATATGGAGGAGGTACTCCACCCATATATTAGGTTCTAATGGTGGTTTGAATTAAGGAACTATTTTGGCTATGAGGTGTTAACTGCAACAACCATGTAAACATCATGAAGTTTAGTGTTCCCATGATGGATGCTCCTAGTCGAAAAAATATTCGCAAAACGTTGTTAACCTCTTGGGCCAAATGGAGTGCCAAAAGGTTGACCTAAATGATTGATAACCTAAGGATTAGACATGTTGTTAGGTAAAGTTTTCCCCACCCCTTGGACATTCCAAGGAAAATGCATGGTCCATTAGAACATAGTTCACCCTAATCATTTATTTCTCCAAGGATTTGTGAACCCAATAGAAATGAAATTTCCACAACTAAGCTATGGAACGACTTGGATTAGGTAAAAGGATTCCAAACTTATGGAAACCGACCATTGGGTATGAATGAACTCCCCACTAATATACTAAAACACATAGTGGGCTCCGAGTATCCAAATGTGAATGCAAATCTCAAACCTCCTACCTATGACATAGTTATGTTAATCATAACTGAGCTAAAGCCTCCACCAAATATGAATAGAGGGGGAATGATTGATGATGTGGAGGTACATATGGTGGATGTGCTAAATGGAGGGAAAAAGGATCCCAAAATATTCTTAAAGAATGAGAAGGGGTTTTCTATGGATGTAGGACAGGACTTGTGGCTCTGAAGTAGGTATGGAAGTAGTCTAGGGGATACTATCAGTGACATTAAGAGTCGACACACTAGGTTCTGACCTAGGTGTGGTACTAGTCATAAATAACTATGGGAAAGTACTATATAAAGATCCATACACCCCAACCTTAAGAGATCAATGTCGAGGTATGAATATGAGGTTGAAAACTATGGTCAACCACTTAGTGAACGAAAAATTCCCCCCTTGAGTATCACCTAAAGTGATTGTTGGCAGTATGGATTTCATGGTTGTAGTTAGATTGAGTTGGAATTTATATCAAATTTATCATGGTATAGATGATAACTTTGATGTGGTTTTATTTAGAGATGAGTTTTGAAAATTAGTTCTTCATATGTTGATCTATGTTGACTCAGGAGTTTGGGATTTTTTAGTCTAGGTATTCATGTTCATGACTTGTTGAAGAGGTGTTTTGCCTTATGAGGTTTTTATTGATGTGATACAGAGTTGTGCGGAGGTGTTAAAGGTTTTGCAGAGGTTTGAGAAAGAGTAGAAGACTTATTGGAAATAATTTCAACTCTTGACTTGTTGGAATCTAGGTCAAATTGATGGTGGCACTTGTCTAATGAATTGTCCTACTTGCAGAAGTGTCATAGAGCTTGGAATATTTTTGGAGGTGCGTACAGGTGTTGAAGAAGGTATGGAAGAATCTGGATGAAGTTATAAGAATAAGATATTTTTTTTACCTTATGATCTTCCATAGCCTCTAAGAGAGAGTGTCCTAGGTGAGGATTTAGGCCTCCAGTCATTGGGATGATAGTGTGAAGGGTACATTTTTAGCTAAGATGTGCTATTTCAATCCCTAAGGCTGTGGGATTACATGATTTTTTACCACATTATATCCACACATAAAGATAAATTCAACATGGTAATACCTATATGTTTTGAAACTAATGGGTAAGGTCGAAATTCGTTGAATAAGTCCTCCATTAGCTGTGAATGCTTTCAATGAAAAAGTAGTGATGTTTATGGATGGATTTTGTCAAATTTATGCACCTATGAACTCAAACCAAAAGAGGAATTTGCACAACACTTTATAAATATCCCATTTTGTATATGATATTTGGTTAGTTAGAGTGACCATGAGTGTAAGAGATCTACACAAGGGAAGAATGTTCAAGATATTTTGGTGAGAAAATATACCTTGATGTATGAGTGCAAATGGTAGTGGGTTGAGAATATTTAAGTCTTATAATAGAGCACTGAAGTTGAATATCATTATGAAGAGAAAATTGATGGTAGAGGAAGAAATTTCACAAATAATATTGTGTGTCTACATCCTAATAGTTGTGTATGTAGGGATTTGATGTGTATGGAAGTGCAACATAATATTTTATAAGTTGTTGAATTTTTTTGTTTGTCGCAAATATTTATGATTCCATGCATGCATATATTTCTATAGCTTATTGAGGGTTTGATGTTATATTTCTATGCTCCTAGATGATATTGTTAGAGATTGGATGTATGTTTTGTAGTGAGTATTTGCTAGAGAAAAGAGCATATTGGTTGTCGTGTTTTTATTTATGTTTGATGATGAGACTATATTATTGTTGCGGTTTGATATTAGAGTTGAATATTGCTGAGCTTAGTTTCTTAGGGATCTAGATTGAAAATGAATGAAATCAAAGTCCTTATAAATGTGTGGAGGGGTGGCCTCTGGCAAGTGGTTTCTTGCTAATTTGGAGGAGTGATTCCATGCTAGTGAATGCTAGAAACAATGTATTAGATGTGGTCACTTATGCCTAGTTGTAGTTGGATAATATTTCGTGGTGGAGAACAAACTATATTTTGGGATCGAGTCTCCTAAATGGTGGTCACTAGAAAACTATGTTTGAGTTCTATTATCCTAGTTGGTGGGTGTTATCTATATATATAAAAGACATCATTTAATTAACACATAATAGAAGATGTGTTATTGGTTAGATTAATACGTGAATCATTTGAAGTTAAAATTGGTAAAAATATATCATAAGACACATTATTGATTCACCCCCACCCTCTTAGTAGTGCTCAAGGTTTCTAATAGTGACCCTTGACACATGTGTGCCTATTCTATTTGAAGGGTTAAGTATACATCTATGGTTAACTGACCCCTCCTTGTAGGGATCAAGGCCTTCAAGAAAACGATAATGAAACAAACCAAACTCTCCCATGGTGGAGGAAAAACATATACACAAATGCATGAAACAAATATCCTAAGGCCGCTAGAGATGACCATATAGCATGCACCTATCCAATCTAAGGGAGAAATAAAGAAAACAAATGATCAAATGGATCTTCCTACAATTGAATCTTGCTTAATGAATGCCTAGGTTGATTATGAAGATATGGTTGGGATTGTTACAGTAGATTTATTCTTAATGACTCTTACATTTATTGCAAGTATGCTTTATTCTTAATGACTCTTACGTCTATTGCAAGTATGCTTAATTATGTTTGGGCACTCTTTAGGAGGACTGAGTGAGTATTTAATAACATCTACCCTAGGTACAGTAAGTATTTCCTACTCGTCATCACCCTTATAATTTCCCTAAGATTATGGATACTAAGTATACCATTTACAACTACCTAACTTGGGTGAATAGTCATCGGTCATGTCTACACACAAAGGAAATATATCAAGCCTGAAGCCTCCCTAGTGATACCCCTTATTACATGCATACCAATGCTTCCAAGACTTAAAAAAAATAGGGTATCTCACTCCATTCACCCCAATGTGACCTAATTATTGATCCTTGTGTTAGAAGGGCTTCCTAGGCAATGTACAACTGCAAATTGATTTTCCCTGCTTGGCCGAATATTTTGTGTTTGTTTTCATGCCCTTGGATAGTTTACCTCACTAACCTATTCCAAGGCCCTAGATAAGCTATTATGGATGTGCTACTAGAGAAAATGAAAATATCAAAGTATTTTATTATGTGTTGATTTTAAGTTTTTTTTTATTAAATAAAAAGGTTTATGGCATGAAACATGTATGGTGTTGTGACTTGTTTTCAAGGAAAAATAGTGCAAAGAATGTAAGGAAAGATATTTTCTTCAATGAAACCTAATTAAATAAAGGTAGGTGTTGATGGCTGAAATTATTTTCATCGACATTTACGAGACCACCTAGTTAGAGCCCCAAGTTAGACTCTTTTTCATTTGGGTTGGTGGTTCTTAGTAGTGTTAAATTAGTTCTAGTTACCTGTATCGAAGTTACTACAACGTATGGATATTTGAAAGATGTAAATATTAAATGGAGGTAATGGAATTCAATTGGTAAAAATTAATGAAAATAGTAAAACAAAATAAAAGCTAAACTATAACATATGCTAATTAACCCGGGTGTCAATATACATATGTGAAAAAGAAAGATAACTCAAAACTGAATATATAGATTCTCAAGCCATATCATTAATTAAAGCAATATGAAGATGAATTAATTCATTCAATTAAATAGTCAACTGAATTAATTCATAAGAACATTCACATATGATTTTGTTTCGCTTATACTTGTAATCAATAGACAACAATGTATCAAAAGTGAAAATATTTCAACCAGTCAATATTAAGTAACAATACATAAGATGAGATTCCAAATATAAATTGAAGGGAAACAAAGTTGATGAAAGCATGGAAAATTTTAGGGGCTAATATTCGCAGGTGGGCTAATTTTCCATGGTTTTTCTAAAAAATAGATTCGCCAATTTCCATTTTTTTATAAAAATGATTCACCCAAATTTTACAATATAAAATTATTTTACATTAAAAATCGCCAACATTATATATAAAATATATATAATATCATTAGAAATTTTAATAATTTTACAAATACATCAATAAACATTTTATAGTTTTCATATTAGGGGCTAGTGAAATTTGCCAATTTTTAAACTTCAAGGTAATTTTCCATCCTTAAAATTATCCCTGGATGAAAGTAACAATTATGTCTTACTCCTTTTAAAAATGGAGTCCACAAGTGGTTCAAAGATTATATTAAAGAAATTGAAAAGTACAAAAGTGTAATAAGGATTTTCTTTCAAAATTTCAAAACTCCCAGCCTTAAGCCCGAGAATGGTTTAAATTGTTTTTTAAACAAAAGTAAATAATAGTCGCATGGTTGATATTATCTCAACTAAAGAAGAAAAAAAACTAGAAGAAAATAGACATTTAGTGACAATTTTAAATGAAATATTTAACTCGGAGGGATAGTTGTAGATGAGGATCGAGTGAGTGTTTACCACTGTTGATAGACTTCTAGAAGATGTGCTAGCTTGGGAGGAGAGTGAAGTTCAATGCTCACTTGAAAGTTGAATATTTGAGCTCACAATGATAGTAGTAGTTAAGTTTTCTATTTAATAATTACGTTGGTTACTTGTAGGTAACCATGTGGTTTAATAAGGAATATCCAGGTCAACTCAAAATCCACCTTTGGCAATTGTTCAATCCTTTTACTAAAATTTTCCCAGTGATTTTGGAAATTCGCTTTTAATATTCTTTCTTTTGGGGGAGTCAATTTTGAATCACTTAATAATATATTTGTTTTCGTAAGTGATTGAATGAGAGATTGAAAAACTAAATTAGAAATTCTTTCAACATCTCTTACCAATTTACTTTCATCTTTCCTAATATGAAGCACCATATACTTTTTCATTTCATAAATCATGGGCGGGTTTGGATAGAACCTTTTAGGATCTTCTATCCATTGAAAAATTTCATTGATTTTGTGCATTCATATTGGATTTCGATATAAATAATAAAATCAATAAAATAATTGACCATTTTTTCTTGAGCCTAGATTATACTTAACTTGTTGGAGATGATTTGTTTCTCATATTGAAGTTTACGGCTTAATTCATGAGTTTCATGCTTAAATTTAACAAGATGCCAAAAATTTTCTTCAATTTTTTTATTTTTTCTTGTAATTTTCCTATTTTGGCATCCCTCTTCTTAATTTAAAACTCATATTGGTGGTATTTCATCAATGTTGAATTGAATAATAGATTTGGAGATATCGGATTTGTCTCCACACTAGTCAGAGAATTGATTAGAATTTTAGCAAAAACACCTAGCTTTGTAAGAGCGGTTTTCAAGGTATTAGGGGAGACATCAACTAATTATTGTCCAAAAATAGTTGTAGCACTTGTTTAAGGAATTGTTGTTTCTATTACTGGTTTAACTAGTTTTAAAATGATCTCTACAAAATGCTTGCCAATATTTGACAATATCATTAAGAACTAGAATTTCTAAAGTAGTTTTCTCTTGATAATCCACAAAAGAAACATGAACATGGGTTGTAATTTGAGGGTTGACCTGCTAAGTTGAAGAACTGGAAGCTTTTTCCGATATAAAATTTAAGCAAATTTAGTGGTATGGTAGACCTTCTAGAGTCTCCATAAACTACAAGATGTTGAAATTTGTGTAGGCTTTAATCCCGTACATAAATTACTTGCATGAATTCTTAAAATAGGAAAATATACAATGGAAATAACATAAATTAAATATACACAAAAATTTCCCCTGGATCCCAAAACCAGGACTAGAATTTTGATTTTTCATTATATTCCTTTCAATCTTACAATGCATATATATACATGTTTGAGCATTCATAAAACCAAATACATAACCCTAGATTATAACATAACCGTATTTCGCTTGACTAGATCTACAAAATACCATGGGAAGAAAACCACAATGCCCAAAACCATGTGCAAAACCCATGCACAAAACCGTAGGTAGGTCCTCCTACCATCTTTGGGTCTGTCCCCCATCCTTGGGTCCGCCCAACTATTATTGGCTTCGCATAAAAAAAAATTCTCAGGGCACTACCCTGGACCCCGTGTAGGGGGATACCCCCCTCCCCCCCCAGTGACACCCCCTCCCATTCTTCATGATGCAACATACAATGCATGGGACTATTCATGGAAAGAATATAACACACACCTAACAAGTTGTTTGAGGGAAGTTGTTTGGATTTATTGCAAACATATAAATAGGAAGAGGCCCCACAAAATATTTAATCATAATTATTGGTCTCATGAACATATTCCTAATATTTGCAACAACAGTTAAATTATTTACCAACTTGGTAGGTTCATGTGGCTTTCCAGGAATAGTAGCCAACTTTAATTCATATAAAGTTCAGAGTTGCTTTTCAACATGAGTGTCATTCTAAAGAGTAAAAATACTAATTTTTAAATGGAATTTGAGCAATAGTTTCTTGGAAGCCTTCTTTAATTTAAGGGGTATCATTGTTCCAACTGTTTGATAAAAAAGTATTGGAGCCCGAAAAAAATTTGAAAATTTTGATATAGTGGAACCGTGCAGTTGGGATCAGGAGTGTGGAATGGAAAAGGTAGACTATAGCATAGGTTTGGCAGTGAGTGGAGTGAAACATAGGGTTGGTGAAGTAGCTAAGGCGCAGCTAATATAGACACCACACGCAAGGAGCATAAGAGAATATGAGGAGAAAGGAAGTGTGCAAGGAATATCGATAGTTGTTATTTTGCAGAAGAAGTAGCCAACTAGAGAGATTGTGGCAAGCTGAAAGTTGGAGACATTTTGAAGAAGGAAGAGATGAGGTAGAGTGGAACCAAGTGGGAGAAGATATATTTTGGATAGCTAATATCACACATGGGATATCTCAATAGGATAAGAGGAATACCATGATGGCCTCTCAGGATAGTTGGATTGGTTGGGCGGGAAGCCAATCTGATTCGAGAGGGTTTTAAATAGCTATAAGGCATCCCATTGAAGACGAAAATGGGTTTGGATGAGTGTTTTGGAAGTGTTCGCAAGAATATGTGGTAGTGGAATTTTGAGTATTTGTTAGTCAATTAACCATTGAAGGACCTAAGTCTAGAGTCACTATCTGTGGTAGTGTTGTTTTGATGTAATCTATGGTAGGTAGTCAAGTATTTCATTTCTTTGCAGTCTTGTGTAACGATCTTAGTTTCTGGTTATATGAACTTGGTATTGATAATTTATAGTTGGATTGTTGTCACTATTTAGTATTATCTTTGATGGTCAATGAGTTGTTAAATTAGCCTATTTACATGTGAACATTAAAAAAAACCCTCAAGGTACCAAAAGGATGCAAAATGATTGTTCATGCTTCTCATTGAAACAAAATATGCATGGAAGGAAATTGGTTACATGTAATCACTGTGTGGTCTCACCTGTTGGCGAAGTCACCGCTCAGTTTAAAAGAAAACTTTGACCGCGTTTCATCAGGTGCCGGACCGCAAGAGGAAACTAAACTTGACCAGTTGGAGCTTCTGACGTCAGCAAAGTGATCGGCCAATCAGGGGCATTCTAGGGAGGAGCTCTCAGCTCTCGTGGCACTCTTCCAACCCGTGGAAATTTAGGGAGGGAACCACTCACCCAAATCCTGAAAGATCAAAAGGTTAAGCTAAAGGTTCAGCAAGTAATGCTTCACGTTCCCAACACATGGCTCCTCACCTACCTAGTCTCACTCCACCAATCCCCTCATGACATGTGTCAGTTGATTAACGTCGTCCTCACATCAGCCCTCTAGTTGTCCCATTTCACCCTGAAAAAGCCTGCTCCCTCTGCATTCTTCCCCCAACTGTGGTCCCTTGTTGTCTGTGCAAGAGTTAGGATCCCAAGTAAATGACCAGTCTATGTACACACCTCTCTCCTCACATCACTCTCATCACCTCAGGTATTTGGTCAGTTCCCCTAGTCTTCATTTAAAATTTTATCTCTATTGTTAAGGAATGAAAAAATCAGCCCCCGAAACTCCACAGACTGGAGAGGTCAAAACCACCTCTCATCCCGACCCTCTAATGGACACCCAACCCCAATTGTGTGACCCCATTTATCGCTTCAATGTAGCGGCCCAACGCCATGAGCTTATGGGTTACAAATGGTGAGGTGAAGACCTTTTTAGGGTGGTATATTCATGTTTATACTATCAAATAGCGCTATCCATCCACCATTTTCTCGAATTCATTTCCTATATCACTAAGGCCTACATCGAGCAAAAGGGTTTCTTCATCTCTTCACAGGGGAACAAGGTATTTGAAATCACCCCCTAGCTTATTCCCAAAGCTCTAAATTAGCCACCTTCTCCCAATTTCCTAAATTTCTCCAAGGTGGCCCTCAATTTTTGCTTTGCAAAGCTCCCTACCAAAAAATAGAGGTCTCTCCTCGAATTGATTACAGTCTCTAAAATTTCTATTTCCCCCCCACTAAGAAATTCCCTCTATCTCTCTTCATTGGCATTGTTCAGCCAATTCTTGCAATTATCTCGGGCATGTTTGGGGAGGACAATTCTAGTAGGGTTACTAACGTCTTCCAAGGGTTTTTCAACCTCATGATTCAACCTGAATACCTATTTTATATTCCCTCATTCATGGCCTCTACCATCAAAGCTCATTTCTAGAATCTATAAACTTTGAATTGTTTCAGGTATTATTCATTGGTTTTCTATTTGTTCCTATTTGTGCATGTAGACAAGTTTGAAGGCTTAGGCCTAGAAAAGTTCTCTTATAGAGAGGATGAGCCTAAATCCATGTTTGATTGCACCCTCTTTGTTCGTCAATAGCCAAGAGGTAGTGGTTATTCAAAATTCATTGCAAACTTCATGTCTAAAGCTTATATGATTATACATGGGACCCCTCCACCTAGGATTTTTGCAGAATGTAATATCCCAAAATAGGAAAAGATAGTAATATAAGAAAAGAAAAACAATAATGCCGAAACATCAAAAAACCATGAATAAAACCAGAAATAGCTTAGTCATTTTATTAATCAGGAGGTGGAATACAAGTACAACAATGCTCAAAAATAGTAACACTCAAGCTGACATAGATGGCTAGAGTGACCCTCAAGTCCTCTCACTGAGAACGCTACATAATTGTTGCTCTGCAGGAGACTCTACTGCGTTGCCCCTGCTGGAAATGCTGGAAATGTAACTGTATGTTGAAAAGCAGTTCATAGATAAGGTTGTTTCGGAGGTCAAAAAATTTTGGGATTTGAAATCCAGACTCTAGATGAAAACCTAGAATAACCTAGAAAGGATTTCCGGATTGGCTCACCTCAGAAAATCACCATCCTAGGGCTTGCAGTGCATAACTAATGGATATGCAGATACATGACATGAACTGAAAGATAAAATAGTTGCAGTAGCACCCAATCAATTGAATGCATGAAGGGTTGGCCCCCTTCTCCTTATTCCCAAGCTGGAAGCTTCAATTATAGCTCCTCCTCTAAAGTTGTAGTTGTTGAACTGCACAACTGCTGAAAGTGACTGCACTATCAAGAGGGTTGATGTTGTAGACTGCTACTAGATGATGCAATTCTGGTCACAACTGATGGAAATGATCTCACAAAAGTGAGGGGGTGATCCCTCACAGGATTTCAAGCTAAGATACTTGGAACTTCCTTCCTCCTCTCAAAATACACTACTAGAATGCGTAATTCTAGCAGGAACTACTGCTACACAGAGGTGCAGAATGATGGCCTGATGTTGGCTGTGATAATTATGCTCTCGGAAAACTGCAATGGATGCACAAGGTGAAGGGTTAATCCCTCCATAGGTTTCCCAACTGAAATGTTGATAACTACCTTCCTCCTCTCAAACCCAAAGGCAGGAATGTGTAATTCCTATAGCTGTAAGTGCTGAAGAGAGGGGTTGAATGTGGCATTGTTTTCGGATGATGAATGGTTGCTCAAAGAAAAATTTCCAGAGTAGGCACTCAAATTCCCCCATGGATAAGGGTGGGATATTTTCTTGGAGACACCCGTGTGCTAAACATCATAGCAGACTTAGCTAAACAGGTAAAGCGTGCAAAGAAATGTCGCAAATTATAATACAATATCAATATCTAGAACACCATATATGGATGCTCTCGCCTTCCTTTTATGGTTGTGAGCCTTTTCTAGACTTGGCCCACCTCATTACTGCACTGCACATGTGGCCACTAGCCTGCATAAATACTGCACTATCCTCCATGATCTCCATCATCTCTGCAATTACTCTCCCCTCCTTCAATCATGTGTGAATTTAATGCAACGCTTCCTCCATCACTTCATCATTATTTTTCCATTATCTCCATCATCTTCCACATTATTTCTCCATGAACTCCACTCTTTCTTCATTATTATGCTTCTCCACTACTCAACTAACCCATGTTCACACTATAGAAATGGATTTTATTCATCTACTGGATTTATGGGTCCCTCCACCCTTTTTTTTACTTAACTAAATAAGTAAAGTAAGAACTCTAATATTCCAATTAACTTATGGAAAATTTGGAATATTACAATCCTCCCTACCAAAATTTTGTTTGTGCTCAAGAAACTTCAAAATTAGATACTGCAGAAATCCATCTCCCTCCCAAGTGGCATCCTCATATGGAAGGTTTCCCCATCTGCTCCAATTTGTTATGAATGCCCAACTCAATAGCTACTTCTCTAGAATGTCTAGAATGGCCTCCAGTTGTGTAGCTAGATGCCTCTCGTCATCAATGAGTCCCTAAGTGGAAACCATCTGCTATCCAATAGCCTCTTCTCTGCATGAGATATATGAAGTGCAGTGGTTCCTTCCCCAAGTGGAAAGTCCCAACTCAGAAGCTATCTCTCCAACCCATGCTACATGGAGTAGGTTGTGTCTCTCCATGCTCCAATCCTTGGCTTTGCTAGCCCTGCTTTCTCTAAGCATCATATCAACACTGTGCAAAGTAGAAAATAGGTACATATGGGTTGACATGTGAAATGTCGAACCATACTCTCCCAATAGCAGCCACCGCAAAAATGCCTCTTGTTGATGGATTGTAGATTTCTGTGGTGTAGATTGTTGGATTCAAAATCAGAATCTCCACAGTTTTCATTTTTCAGTCTACGTTTCGGGTCTAAAACAAGACCCATCTTCAGGACAAATTTGCAAAAAAGAGAGACAATTAGTGTTAAATAAATACAGGAGAATATGACAGGAAAGAGAACCGACCAGTTATTAACTTAATTAATTTTAAATATTTTCAATTTATTTTATTAATATTTGGTTGAGTTTAATTATTTTGTTTATTAAAATATAACATTTTCTTTTTTATAATGTTTTTGAGTTAATGTTAATACTATTTAATATCTTTTATTATTAATTATTTATACTCGTTTTATAAAGTCCTAAGTTTCTATCCAATTTCTATTTTTAATTTAGATTAATTATTTTATTTGTTTATAATTATTATATAAAATGTTATAAAGCCTTATTTAAAAGATATTAAGGTGTAGTATTTTCTTGATCCTAATTTTATGAATAAGGTTCTAAGTAGAATTAGAATAATGATTTTACAGATTTGATTATATTAATTTTATAAGGTCCTATGTATATTATAATGTCTACTCTTTTAATACTAATTATTTATCTTTGTTGTGAAGTCCTAAGTTTTTTAGTCCAATTTTATCTTTAAATTAGATTAATTGTTTTGTTTTAATGCTATAAAGGTTTGAAATATAAAGTTTTAGGGTTTTCCTTATACTAATTTTAAGTTAAAAGGCCCTAAGTAACTTATAATAATGAAGTAGGTAGAGGGTTAGGATTTAGATTAAGGTCTAAGATATAGTTAAAAGATTTATAAGGTTGATTTTATATAGTTACTATTAATTTTCTTAAGGTTTAAAGAAGGGTAGCACGGTATAGGCTAGGGGAAGGGCAAGGGTATGATATGAACAGGCGGATCAAGGGAGGGTGAAAGGGTAAATATTTGAAAAAACATCTGGAGTTGCCATGGGATCTCCGTTATCCCCTATAGTGGCAAACCTCTTCATGGAGAAATTTGAAAAGAAGGCTTTAGACTCTTATCCATTAAAACCCAAGTTTTGGATAAGGTTCGTAGATGACACCAATGTCAATTGGCCTCATGGAGATGAGGAATTAAAGAAATTCCTAGACCACCTCAACATCATATCCAAAGATATCCAATTTACAATGGAAGGTGAAGAAAAAAACTGCATCCCTTTCCTTGACATACTCCTCTCAAGAATGAAGACGGGTCCCTTGGACACAAAGTGTTTAGAAAGAAATCACACATATAATTATCTACACGCCGATTCACACCACTACCCAGCCCAAAAGACAGGGGTGCTGCTGACTCTCTTTACACGAGCTTTTAGAATATCATCCAAAACTCATGTGGAGGAAGAAATTTAATATCTAAGAAAATCCTTCATTAACTTGGGATATAGCAATAGGGACATTAACAAAGCTATTTAAAGAGCCAGATCTGGAAATAAAAGAATGGTTACTGACAATTTCTCTACTACAAAAGCATATCTCCCTTACATTCAGGGGGTCACGGACAAGATAGCCAAAGTTCTAGCCAAAAATGACATTAGAACATCCTTCAAACCTCTAGTAACCATCAGGCAAAGAATCAAATCGGTCAAGGATGACCCCAACCACCTCCAACAAAAAGGTATTTATAAAATCAATTGTTCATGCGGAGATTGATATATTGGGGAAACAGGTAGAACATTCAAAATAAGGTTTAAAGAACATGGGGCGGACATCAAGCTTGGAAGAATTAAAACCTCGGCTTTGGTAGAACACTACAGCAAAACATGTCACCACATATGCCTTGAAGAAGCAGTGTTCATTGCCAAAGAAAAACATCATTTTAAACGTAAAATACGTGAAGCCTTGGAAATCATAAAACACCCTCACAACCTAAATAGAGATGGAGGCTTAGAAGTTAGCAGAAATTGGGTCCACGCTCTTTCACGTTAAATTACTCACACCCTTGAGTCTTTGGTCTACTTTTTTCCCCTGCTCTTCCTCTGTCCTTTGAGGATCTTTAAATACCCTTTCACCCTCCCTTGATCCGCATTTTCGTATCATACCCTTACCCTTCCCCTAGCCTATACCGTGCTACCCTTCTTTAAACCTTAAGAAAATTAATTGTAACTATATAAAATCAACCTTATAAATCTCTTAACTATATCTTAGACCTTAATCTAAATCCTAACCCTCTACCTACATCATTATTATAAGTTACTTAGGGCCTTTTAACTTAAAATTAGTATAAGTAAAACCCTAAAAATTTATATTTCAAACCTTTATAGCATTAAAACACAACAATTAATCTAATTTAAAGATAAAATTGGACTAAAAAACTTAGGACTTTACAACAAAGATAAATAATTAGTATTAAAAGATTAGACATTATAATATACATAGGACCTTATAAAATTAATATAATCCAATCTATAAAATCATTATTCTAATTCTACTTAGAACCTTATTCATAAAATTAGGATCAAGAAAGTACTACACCTTAATATCTTTTAAAAAAGGCTTTATAACATTTTATATAATAATTATAAAGAAAATAAAATAATTAATCTAAATTAAAAATAAAATAAAAATAGAAATTGGATAGAAACTTAGGATTTTATAAAACTAGTATAAATAACTAATAATAAAAGATATTAAATAGTATTAACATTAAATCAAAAACATTATAAAAAATAAAATGTTATATTTTAATAAACAAAATAATTAAACTCAACCAAATATTAATAAAATAAATTGAAAATATTTAAAATTAATTAAGTTAATAATTGGTCGGCTCTCTTTCCTGTCATATTCTCCTCTATTTATTTAACACTAATTGTCTCTCTTTTTTGCAGATTTGTCCTAAAGATGGGTCTTGTTTTAGACCCAAAACGTAGACTGAAAAATGAGAACTGTGAAGATTCCGATTTTGAATCCAAAAAAGCCTCTTGTTTCCATTCCACCTCATCATCATACCAAGTATGGTGGCCATACTCTCCTAACAGAAGCCAACGTAGGAAGGCTTCTTGTTGCCATCCCACATCATCATCATGCAAAGCATGAAGAAATGATATACTGATTGACATGTAGAGTGTCACACCAGACCAACATAACCAAGCTTCCTGCTACCACATCATATGAGTGTCATGCAAAGTCACAAACAATAATACACCCATTGACATGTGATATGTGATGTGATGGCCAATATCTCTCAAAAGTAACCAGCGTAACCATGCCTCCTGCTATTGCATCACACCAGTATTATGCAAGGCATGGATCATACAATTGTGAAATTTCAAGTGGTAACCATACTCACCCAAGAGCAGCCAGCGCAACCATGCTTCCTGTTGCCCCATGTCATAGATCTGCAAGTAGATTTTCAACCATTTTATCATCATCCCCATCCATCCATCCAACTATGGGTGATGACTCATATCCTGCACTAGCTCGGTATCCAACCAATGGAGAAGCTCCCACCAAAAACTACTTATACAATAATTGTCCCTATTACTCTTTATGGCCTTGGGAAGACCATGAAGTCTGAAGACATCATATAAATATAATTCGGTCACGAGGGAAGAGATGCACTATGTGAAAATGTCGAAGCAATGTGCATACCTCGACAGCGGATCAATGTAAACAATACCATCCTCCACAATCTGGTGACAATATTTGCACTCCATGATATGTCGAAGTGCATCCTCCTTGACATCTCTCCATGAGAACCTCTCACCGATGGCCTGGTAGAACCTATGAGGTTCTGAATATGTTGTATGAAGAAACTTCTCTTTGAGCTATGATATGCTCATCAAGAAGGCTCTATCCTGATAATGGAATATGTTATCCATCACATGATGTCTACCATCTACCATCTACCCATCCAATGCTTAATAAGTGAAGTGGTCATCATAACTCTCAAAGAATAATTGGGCCCCCAAATCATCCCTAATACTCAGTGACAGCATTGCTGATCTCCATGATGGTGCATCTACTACCACATGGCCCTCTCCATACACAATGTTGAACCCATAGTCCTGCATTATACTAATCCACCGTTGCTGCCACTACTGCAATTGTTGCTCCTTCTTAAAGAGATGTCAGAGACTATGGTGGTAAATATTCACCCGAAATCTACTACCAATAAAAAACCGTTGGAATTTAATCAATGCATGCATTATGGCCAATATCTCTTTGTTGTAAATAGAATACAACTCATGCGAAAGTAACCTTTGGCTCTCGAAATCTATTTTTATAGCTTCCCTGCATTAGGAATATGCTAATCCCCTCCTCCCAAACTCCACACTCCAACACAAAGTGTTGTGCGTAGCTCAAAAATGTAAAATTGGGATAGTTATACATCTCCTCCTTGAACAAGTCAAGGGTCCTCTACGCAATGATAGTCTTCTACTCCAAATCAGCAAGGTGCTCTAACCCTTGGTCATGAAATTTCCCTGATGGCATGACCCCACAAATATCAATATGAGGTGTTGAAATATGAGGTGGAAATGTTTTCATACCTTGGATCAGCTAATACATGGGAACATCTTGTAAAGCTACAAGAGTTCCTCCAACTGATGCAATTGCTTCTCCAACTGTTGGTGATGGTGATGATTGCTCTTCTACTATTGCACAAGCGCTGGTATCTGCTTCCTCTTCCTCATGAACCTCCTAAATCATGCTTGGGGCTCTCAATGTCAAATGCTCAGGACCATCTTGCAAAGATTCAAGTGCTCCTCCTACTTATGCAATTACTTCTATTATTGTTGGTCGTGGTGGTAGTTTCTCTTCTCTCGGAGTAATAGTGCTGAAATCTTCCTTTTTATCCTCATATAGTTCCTCATCAATGTTGGAAAATGTCTCAATGGGAAGTGCCTACGGCTTTCTTCTTTCAAACCTCTCTACCAACCTTTGAGTGAAGTCTGCATACACAGTCACTCTTGCATGCTCCATATTGTTGAACCACCAATCATTTGCTTCATCCTTAAGGTGCAGCTCTACAATCTCAGTGGCCTCCTCTTCTGCTACTGGGTGTAGCTGGAAGAAATCATCTAACTTATTCATCCAAGTTTTTGTAGTGATTTTGGATAACCCATCAAATGTAGGCAGGAAGAATATATTATGTATGGGCCATTTTCTTCTATTTCTGTTGCGAGGTCTTCAGTTCTCTTTAATCTAGAAAAATCGTTGGAAATTTGGATTCTCTTTGAATGCTCTAGATTGAGATTTGTACTCTGCAAGATAATCACTCAGAGTCTCATGCTCCAAATATCCTCCATATCCATGAAATTCATTTCCTTCTACAAGGAAAGTGGACATAGTACAGTTTTGTGAAACTTTTTGCACTATCGGTTGCTTATGTTGCTAATAGGAACTTCTCGGACCTTCCCCATTTTGAAACCCTCTTAAGATTTCCCTTTTTCTTTCCCTTCTCATTTATTTTATCACTATGGTGATATCCTATGTAGATCTCAAGAGAAGTGTGGCAAAACTCAAACCCTCTGCCATTGTAGACTTCTTCTTTTTCTGCTTCTTCTACTAATGTCATGAAATGTAGTGCCCACAAGCTGAGACAAAGATCATGATCTGATACCATTGTAATATCCCACAATAGGAAAAGACAGTAATATAAGAAAATAAAAACAATAATTCCATAATATCAAAACACCATGAATAAAACCAGAAATAGCTGAGCCATTTTATTAATCAGGAGGTGGAATAAAAGTACAACAGTGCTAAAAAATAGTAACACTCAAGCCTACAAATATGGCTAGAGTGAACCTCAAGTCCTCTCACTGAGAACACCTCATAATTGCTGCTCTACTAGAAACCCTACTGCACTTCCCCTACTAGAAAATTTGGAAATGTAATTGCTTAATGAAAAGGGGTGCCTAGATAAGGCTGTTCCAAAGCTTAGAAAATGTCATGATTTGGAATCTGGACTGTATGATGAAAACCCAGAATAACCCAGAAAGGATTTCTAAATTGGCTCACCTCATAAAATCACCCTCCTAGGGCTTGCAATGCATAACTGCTGGGTATGCAGATCTATGGCATGAACTGAAAGATAAAATAGCTACAATAACACCCATTCAGCTCAATGCATGAAGGGTTATCCCCCTTCTCCTGATTCCCAGGCTGGAAGCTTGAGTTCTAGCTCCTCCTCTCAAGTTGTAGCTACTAAACTGCACACCTGATGGAAGTGACTATGCTATTAAGAGGGATGATGTTGTAGCCTACTACTAGATGATGCAATACTACTCACAATTGATGGAAATGACCTCACCAAAGTGAGGGGATGATCCCTCCTAGGATTCCAAGCTAAGATACTTGGAACTTCCTTCCTCCTCTCAAACTACATTGTTGAAATGCGTAATTCCTGCAGGAACTGCTACTGCATAGAGAGTAGAATTATGGCTTGATGTTGGGTGTAACAATGATGCTATCAGAAGACTGAAATGGATGCACAAGGTGAAGGGTTGATCCATCCATAGATTTTCCAGCTAAAATGTTGAGAAATACCTTCCTCCTCTCAAACCCAAAGGCAGGAATGTGTAATTCCGTAGTTGTATGTGCTGAAGAGAGGGGCCTAATGTGGCACTATTTCTAGATGATGAATGGCTGCTAAAAGAAACCTTTACAAAGTAGGCACTCAACGTCCCCCATGGATAACGGTGGGATCTCCGCTCGGAGAAACCCGTGTGCTAAACAGCACAACAGACTTAGCTAAATATTAGTTAAAGTGTGCAAAGAAATGTCGTAAACAACAATACAATATCGATATCTAGATGTTGGAAATATTGTCATTGATGGCAAAGGAAAGCAGTAGTAGAGTTGAATTAGGGGTTTAATACAGTTTGCAAAGGAGATGACAAAAGGGAGAACTGCTAGGAAGAGACAAGGTAATAGATTGAAGGACAAATTGAATATCTGGCTAAGATTTGTATATGTTAATGAAGAACTATGGAATTGTGTTAAGTATGAGTAAATCTAGAATATATATGACCTGTGTGATCAATTTCATAATGGGCAGAGGATATCTACGGTGCCCGGAGAAGAATGAAATCTTTGTTAAGGTTATATATGTGTATTGACTGATGTAATTCTTGTGTGGAATCCCCTAAATCTCTGTATGAGTCTCTGCGAATGGAGTTAAACGTGAAACCCTGTTGAGAAATCATGGTGGTAGGATTCGAATTCCAGGTTGAGACCTTCTTGTAATGAAGATCTAGCTTAGTCTGATATTTTCAGTCGTGGAATTACTTGGTTGAATATACAGGGGGCACTCGAGGCATTCAGTGTATCCATTGAAGAACTTAATGGTGGCAGAGATATGGTGTTTTTGAATATACAGGTAGAAGCGGAACTGTGACAGGATAGAACTCTGAAATGGAAGGCTGACATGCTATATATATCATAGCAGAATTAAGGAATGACATTGAATTTCCACGATTCGATGTTTGTAAAGAAATCCCATCGAAAGAGAACTACATTTGTTCATTATTTATTGGAAATCCTACCAAAGATAGACCAGAGTCATAGCACAAACCCAGACTAACCCTTTGGAATCATGAACGGAACCTTGAGCGAAGGGCGGAACCACGAAGGAGGAACAGTGAAGGCGGTTTATGGTTTTCATCGCACCGCTCTCAACGGGAAAGCGGTATTCAAGAAGTGGGGAGCAATTCCATAGAACGGGCGACACACGTCCCTGTACGATTCTACAAAACCAATTTTTACTGTGCACCATCGCGCGTTATAGTTCGACCCAGGATGCCTAGTGATAGCATTGAGCGTCGTTGATCTGGGAAGGGGTCATCGAACGGTCGTCATTTGTTGAAGGTGCGTGAAGATTAACACAGGTACGGCGGGCCATCGCACGTTAACGATCGGTATTGGAGGTCGAGCGATATGCATATACGTCGTTGATCTAGAAGCTTGCTAATCTAACGGTGATCGGACGCTGGACTTGTGCGAAGTTTACCTACGGTACCATGCGCGTATTTGATTGGCTATTGACTATATTTGTGGGCCCGGGGTCAGAGTTTTACCATATTATTTGGAAGGGTTAAAATGCGAAGGGTTAACTTTAATCCTAAAGTTCTGTTCAACATTGTAAATATATTTATTTATCAATTTCTTCAAATTGATAAATAAAAATTAAAAGGAGATCAAAAAGCCTCGTGGGATAAACTAAAAGGAATACTGTCAGAGGAATACCATTAGCGGTTCATGGTTTTGACTCATGGTTTTAATAAAGGGAAAACTATATAAGGAGAAGAAAAATAAAGAACGATGTGTGCATTGTAAGGGTAGTGAATAAAATTTCTGTATGGGTGAGCTCTGTTCTTAACTGATAAATCTGAAACTACGATGCACCCATGAATATAATGATGAATCTATGGTGTGAATGACGAACGAAATCATGAGGAACTGGTGTGAGTATACAGAAAATAAATAAATCAGGTGACCGGCAAGGTCTGTCGTATATGAAAGTTGATGAGACGTGGTTCGCAGTGGTCCTGAGGGTCGAAGCCTTCAGAGAGGGGGGATTAGCTCCCTTCCAGTGGTAGCTGGTAAACGAGAGCAGGGGGTAGTAGCTCCCTTCCAGGAGAGGCTGGTAAACGAGAGAAGGTTGAAGCCTTCTGCAGGTGGGTGCCTGCGTGCTGGTATAAGTCTACACCAGCATATATTGTAAGAAGTTTTCTCTACAATAAATATTGAAGACTGAGATTACAGTAGCGGTGGTTTTCTCCAAAAATGGGTTTCCACCTTAAATCCTGGTGTTCATATGTGTTGTTTTGTGTGATGGTTTAATCTGTTATTTCTGTTCATGCTTAATGCTTATCTGATGCAATACTCTAAGTAAAGACATAATAAGATATTTGGACATACATATTGTATGTAGTACTGTAACATATGGTTTTAAGTGAAAGAAAAGAAAAAAATTTCAGTCCTAAATACTGATTCACCCCCCCCCCCTCTCAGTATTTTTTCAACAATTGGTATCAGAGCAGGTCCTTCTGAAAAAGCTTAGCCGTTAGAAGGAAGATCAAGCAAGATGAGAAATCAAGATGGAACAACATCTATCAGGCCTCCGCTCTTTAACAGAAACAATTTAATCTTCTGTAAAACAAGGATGAGATCATGTCTTCAGTCTCTGGGAGCAGAAGTATGGGAAATTGTTGAATAAGGATATGAATACCCAGCTGCAGTACCAACAGATCCGACGGAAAGAAAGAATTATGAAACGAATGCAAAGGCGGTCAATGCTCTATTGGGAAGTCTAACTGAATCATAATTTGTCAAAGTCATGCAGCTGAATATAGCCAAGACAATATGGGACAAAATCATTCTAAGTTATGAAGGTGATGCAAAGGTAAAAAGTGCTAAACTCCAAACTCTAAGAATTCAATATGAGAATCTAAAAATGGATAATGAGGAGAGCATTGCTAATTTCTTTTTACGTCTTGATGATATTGTAAATCATATGAGAAATATGGGAGAAACAATAACTGAATCTACCTTGGTTGAGAAAGTCTTGAGATCACTAACGAAAAAATTTGAATCAAAAGTTTCTGCCCTTGAAGAAAAGCAGGATCTTCAAAACCTTACTGTGGTGCAACTTCGTGGCATACTAACTACATATGAAATGAGAAGAGGAGGACTTTCTGAAGTCAAAGAAGCAGTCTTTAGAACCTCTACAAAAGGGAAGGAAGTACAAGAAGGATTAGGATATATCTTAGAAGAAGATGAGATAAACATTGTAAAGAAACTTCAATTTGGCACAGGACGGTTCAGAGGTAAGCTTCCTTTCAAATGTTTTGATTGTGGAAGAGTTGGTCATTATGCTACTAAGTGTCCTTATAAGAAACACATAAAAAAGGGAAGGAAGTAGCAAAAAGTAATAAGAATCGTTTTAGCACTAGAAAGAGTTACTATACTCATGAAGATAGTGATGGGTTATCTGATAGTGAGGAAGAATGTGAACAAGATCTTAGACTTCTCATGGCATTTGAAAAAGAATCTACAAAAGAAAAAGACACTTTTGTGGATGCTCTAGAAGACAATGATTTTCTTGATGAAAACAATAAACTCAAAATTTTCTTAGAAGAAAGTAAAATAATTATAGAAACTCTGAACAATCAGCTTGAAGAAAGGGAGAAACACAATGAGAAATTAGAGTGTGAAGTAGTAAGTCTAAGAAAAGAACTTGAGAAAGTAAAAACTCTGAATCTTAGATTTGCTAAAGGATCTGAAACATTATATGAGATTATCAAGGTACAACGTTCTCCTCTTATAAAGACAGGTCTTGGATATATTGGAGAATCTTCTCAGGCTTCAGCACCAAATTATCTAAAAGCAGTTACAGCTGGTTTACAACATGCTACCACTCAGCAAGGGAATAAAGAATCTTTACAGATAAAGCATGATCATCTCAATTCAAAGAACACTAACAGGAATGTCTTTGAAAGAAACACCAATCAACAAGTAAATTCATATAGAATATTTTATGATCGTAGAAATTTCTTCTTCAATGGACAATGTTTCTCATGTCACAATTTTGGTCAAAAAGCTGTTCAATGTGTTGCATATAAAACCATCATGACAAGAGAAGCAAGAAAGAAAAGGATTAATATTGAAACAAAGAAGAATACTTATAACAACTTTTCTCCTCTTCAAAATGAAGTTGAATGTGCTTATTGCAATAACTTTGGCCATGAAGAATCTGAATGCAGGAGCAAAGTTCAGCCAAAAGAACATGTTCCTTCAAGCTCCAAAGTATGGAAAAATAAGGAATTACAGGTTGAAAATTGTGGCATAGCGTTATTTGCAGAAGATGAAGAAAACCAATGGTACATTGATAGTGGATGCTCAAGACACATGACAGGTGATAAAGACAAACTTCTTGCATATAGTGCTCTAGAAAAAGAAAAAAATGTTACATTTGGAAATGATACTCCTGCGGTTCGTTAAGGGAAAAGGGTCTGTTTTTCTAAAAGAAAAGGTTAAAGATAATGAAGTCATGTATGTGGATGGATTAAAACATAACTTGTTAAGTGTAAGTCAAATGCGTGATCAAGGAACTGAAGTTGTCTTTAGTTCAAAATAATGTGTGGTACATGATCTTGATACAGGTAAAGCAATTATAAAAGGAAAAAGAACTCCAAACAACCTGTATATATTGAAGAACCCCAAATAACAATGTTATTTGAGTAAATATTTAGAAAATTGGCTATGGCATAGAAGGTTAGGGCATCTGAGCTTCTCTCAAATCAACAAATCAAGCAGACTTAAAGCTGTTCATGATCTTCCCAATATTACTCTACCTGAAAATATCATATGCAAATCTTGCCAATTCGGCAAGCAAACCAGGGTACAATTTAATGCCAAGGAAGGATCATCAAGTAAGCCTCTTGAACTCATTCATACTGACATATGTGGACCTATGAGGAAAAATTCACTATGTGGTGAAGAATACTATATCTTATTTATTGATGATTTCTCTAGAATGTGTTGGATTGGGTTGCTTAAACACAAAGATGAAGCATTTGAGAAATTTCAGATCTTCAAAGCACTAGTTGAGAATGAATTAGATCTAAAAATCAAGTGTCTCAGATCTGATCAAGGAGGAGAATATACATCCAATGAATTGCTTGAATTCTATGAACAACATGGTATAAAAAGACAGTTCTCTATGGCTGGCACTCCACAACAGAATGGCGTTGCAGAAAGAATGAACAGAACTGTTCAACAAATGGCTAGATCTATGCTTGATGATTCCAGAACACCTGACACATTTTGGGGAGAAGCAGCACATACAGCAGTAAACATTCTCAACAAAGCACATGTTCGTGTAAATAGTCGTAAAACTCCACATGAACTCTGGTATGGTAATCCTCCCACTATAAAGCATTTTAGAATTTATGGGAGCAAATGCTTTATCAAGAATAATGATGAAAAACTTGGCAAGTTTGAACCCAGAGCAGATGAAGGAATATTTCTTGGTTACTCCTCTAGGAGTCGGGCATATAAATGTTACAATAAAAGACTTCGGAATATTTTTGAATGTATTGATGTTGTTATTGATGAGTCTCCTGCAGCTCCAAAAGAAGAAAAGAAAACAACAAATGAAGATGATGATGACACGTATCCTTCTACATCAAATAGTAATGATACAAACAGTGAACCTAGTGAAGAACCCGAAGAGGATTTGTCTAAAAAGGATCCATCTAGATATGTTCAAAAGAATCATCCAGAATCTCAAATTTTGGGAGAAAATGGATTAGGTGTACAAACAAGAAGGACTCTTGTGGGATCTTCTAGAAATCTGGCATTTCTGTCCACTATTGAACCTCAGAGCATCAGTCAAGCTAGCAAAGATGAATGTTGGATTCAAGCCATGAATGAAGAGCTTGATCAAATTGAAAAGAATCACAATTGGGAATTAGTACCAAGGCCTCATGACAAAAATGTCACTGGAACTAAATGGATATTCAAAAACAAGTTAAATGAGAATGGGGATGTTATAAGAAAAAAAGCTACACTTGTGTGCAAAGGATATGCTCAACAAGAAGGTATAGACTCTGAAGAAGCCTTTGCTCCTGTAGCCAGACTTGAAGTCATAAGAATGATTCTTGCTTTTTCAAGCTTCCAACAAATCAAATTTTATCAAATGGATGTTAAATCTTCTTTTCTCAATGGTGATCTAGAAGAAGAAGTTTATATAGAACAACCAGAAGGATTCATTTTGGGAAATGATGAAAAACTTTTTTGTAGACTTAAAAAGGCTCTATATGGTCTTAAACAAGCTCCAAGGGCATGGTACTATCGTCTTGACAAATATCTTCATCAACAAGGATTTTCAAAAAGGTCTGCTGATAGCAACTTATACACAAAAACTGAAAATGACAAACTATTGATTGTGGTTGTATATGTCGATGATATCATTTTTGGAAGTAATAAAGAGTCTGTGAGTCAGAAATTTGCTTCTAATATGCAGCAAGAATTTGAAATGTCTTTTCTTGGGGAACGAACATTCTTTCTTGGCTTGCAAGTGCAACAAGCATCAGATGGCATATTCTTGTCACAAGAAAAATACCTCAAGCAAATCTTGAAGAAGTATGGCATGGAAGACTACAAACCTGTAAGTACACCAATGATAACCAGATGTAATCTCAGTTCTAATGATGATTCCCCCACGGTGAATCAACCTGAATACAGATCTATGATAGGAAGTCTACTTTATCTCACTGGGACAAGACCAGACATCATGCATGCAGTTGGGATTGTTGGATGATTCCAAGCTAATCCAAAAGAGGCTCATCTTCAGGCTGTGAAAAGAAAATTCAAATATCTACAAGGAACTCAAGACTTTGGACTATGGTATCCAAAGAATGCTGATCTTACTCTTCATGCATACACTGATGCAGATTGGGCTGGAAGTGTTGATGATTGGAAAAGCACTAGTGATGGTGCATTCTATATGGGGCCCCGGTTAGTATCTTGTTTCAGCAAGAATAAAAGCTCCATTGCCTTATCTACAACAGAAGCAGAATATGTGGCTGCTGCATCATGTTGCACTCAACTTCTCTGGATGATGCAAACCCTACAAGACTTACAAATCAAATGTTCACCTCATATCTCCATTATGTGTGATAATACAAGTGTTATCAGTATCTCAAAGAATCTTGTTATGCATTCCAAGACCAAGCACATTCCCATCAAATATCACTTCTTACGTGAACAAGTGCTTGAACAAAAGGTGAAATTGGAGTATTTTTCCTCCAAAGAACAAGTTGCTGATATATTTACCAAACCTCTACCCAGGGAAGCGTTCAAATATCTCAGACAGAAACTGGGAGTAGTCTCTGCCATGCAGAGGATCAGGTCTACTTAAATACAGAAGATTAAATTGGTTGTGAGGTGTTATTAGGCATCTCTGAATGCACAGGCTCAGGGGGAGCATTGGTCATATGAAAAGGATGAATTGTTGATCATATTATGTTTGAAGATGCAGCATGATCTCAGGGGGAGCATGGCATTATCGATTCAAAGGATCTTGATCAAAATCTTTGCCATTGATGTCAAAGGGGGAGGAAAAGAAACAAAGGGCAACAAAGAGCTTCTGAAAGGCCATCAGAGGAAGAGTATTGCCATCAATGCCAAAGGGGGAGATTGTTGGAAATATTGTCATTGATGGCAAAGGAAAGCAGCAGTAGATTTGAATTAGGGGTTTAATACAGTTTGCAAAGGAGATGACAAAAGGGAGAACTGCTAGGAAGAGGCAAGGTAATAGATTGAAGGAAAAATTGAATATCTGGCTAAGATTTGTATATGTTAATGAAGAACTGTGGAATTGTGTTAAGTATGAGTAAATCTAGAATATATATGACCTGTGTGATCAATTTCATGATGGGCAGAGGATATCTACGGTGCCCGGAGAAGAATGAAATCTTTGTTAAGGTTATATATTTGTATTTACTGATGTAATTCTTGTGTGGAATCCCCTGAATCTCTGTATGAGTCTCTGCGAATGGAGTTAAAAGTGAAACCCTGTTGAGGAATCAGGGTGGTAGGATTCGAATTCCAGGTTGAGACCTTCTTGTAATGAATATCTAGCTTAGTCTAATATTTTCAGTCGTGGAATTACTTGGTTGAATATACAAGGGGCACTCGAGGCATTCAGTGTATCCATTGAAGAACTTAATGGTGGCAGAGATATGATGTTTTTGAATATATAGGTAGAAATGGAACTGTGACAAGATAGAACTCCGAAATGGAAGGCTAACATGCTATATATATCATAGCAGAATTGAGGAATGACATTGAATTGCCACGAGTCGATGTTTGTAAATAAATCTCGTCAGAAGAGAACTACATTTGTTTGTTAGTTATTGGAAATCCTGCCAAAGATAGACCAGAGTCATAGCGCAAACCTAGACTAACCCTTTATAATCATGAACGGAACTTTGAGTGAAGGGCAGAACCACGAAGGAGGAACAATGAAGGCGATTTATGGTTTTCATCGCACCGCTCTCAACGGGCAAGCGATATTCAAGAAGTGGGGAGCAATTCCATAGAACAGGCGACACACGTCCCTGTACGATTCTACAAAACCATTTTTTACTGTGCGCCATCGCGCGTTATAGTTCGACCCAGGATGCCCAACGACATCGTTGAGCGTCGTTGATCTGGGAAGGGGTCATCGAACGGTCGTCATTTGTTGAAGGTGCGTGAAGATTAACACAGGTACGGCGGGCCATCACACGTTAATGATCGGTATTGGAGGTCGAGCGATATGCATATACGTCGTTGATCTAGAAGCTTGCTAATCTAATGGTGATCGGATGTTGTACTTGCACGAAGTTTACCTATGGTACCATGCGCGTATTTGATTGGTTGTTTACTATATTTGTGGGCCTGGGGTCAGAGGTTTACCATATTATTTGGAAGGGTTAAAATGCGAAGGGTTAACTTTAATCCTAAAGTGCTGTTCAAAATTGTAAATATAATTATTTATCAATTTCTTCAAATTGATAAATAAAAATTAAAAGGATATCAAAAAGCCTCGTGGGATAAACTAAAAGGAATACTGTCAGAGGAATACCATTAGCGGTTCGTGGTTTTGACTCATGGTTTTAAGTGAAAACTATATAAGGAGAAGAAAAATAAAGAACGATGTGTGCATTGTAAGGGTAGTGAGTAAAATTTATGTATGGGTGAGCTCTGTTCTTAACTGATAAATCTGAAACTACGATGCACCCATGAATATAATGATGAATCTCTGGTGTGAATGACAGACGAAATCATTAGGAACTGGTGTGAGTATACAGAAAATAAATAAATCAGTTGACCGGCAAGGTATGTCGTATATGAAATTTGATGAGACGTGGTTCGCAGTGGTCCTGAGGGTCGAAGCCTTCAGAGAGCGGGAAGTAGCTCCCTTCCAGTGGTAGCTAGTAAACGAGAGCAGGGGGTAGTAGCTCCCTTCCAAGAGAGGCTGGTAAACGAGAGAAGGTTGAAGCCTTCTGCAGGTAGGTGCCTGTGTGCTGGTATAAGTCTGCACCAGCATATATTGTAAGAGGTTTTCTCTACAATAAATATTGAAGACTGAGATTACAGCAACGGTGGTTTTCTCCCGAATTGGGTTTCCACCTTAAATCCTGGTGTTCATATGTGTTGTTTTGTGTGATGGTTTGTTCTGTTATTTCTGTTCATGCTTAATGCTTATCTGATGCAATACTCTAAGTAAATACATAATAATATATCTGGACATACATATTGGATGCAGTACTATAACATATGGTTTTAAGTGAAAGAAAAGAAAAATTGTTCAGTCCCAAATACTGATTCACCCCCCCCCCCCCCCTCTCAGTATTTTTCCAACAAGGGAGTGCTCTATAGTGCCACCCTAATGGCCTCTCGCCACCGCAGGGCAAAAAAATTTATGAAAATGAATTTTTTTAATAAAAACTAATATATATATATATATATATATATATATATATATATATATATAATGTGATTTAAAAAATGATTTTTTTTTTTTTTTGCAATTCTAAGAAAAGAAATAAATATAATTATTATTTTTTAATCTGCATGGTTGTTTTTTGGTTTTCTGTTTCGTGGAGGAACCCAACAACCCTAAAAAATAAAATATTTCTAAATTTTTACCCTAAAAACCCTAGAAATTTGACTTTTTTTCTTCCATTTTCTTCACTATAAAAATATAAGAATATAAGGTTTTGAAACATAAAAACCATAAAAAAATGGTTTTGGAACATAAAAACCATAAAAAAAAAGAGATTCTACACAAATTCATCTGTAAAATGTCTAAATAGAAGGAAAACTAACCTTTCAAATGTGAAAAACTCTCGTTCAATGTGTTATCAATGCCAACACAACACCTCCACAAAAGCGCTCCAACAAAACCCAGAAGATTTGATGTGATGCGAGGAATAGAAACAATGATTGTTATTATATAGAAAATATTGTGTGATTGATTTAGCGTTTTGCGAATGTGGGATTAAAATTAAAATTGAAAAAATTAATATGTGGTTAATATTATAGGTTTATATTAACTTTTATTCAATGTTGGACAAAAAATAAACATAAATTTAAAAAACTAATTTCGATACGTAGTCAATGTTAAATCATTTAAATAAAAAAATTATTTTAGTTTGGAAGGAATACATGAAATGAATATTTTTGTGGATATTTTGAATAGAAAGTAGGGTGAAATATTTCAAGACCAGCATTTTAGTAAAATGATGAGGGGTTTCCGCGGTGCATTATATTATATGTCATTTTTGGGATTCAACTGCAATAAGTAAGTTATTCATCTATGAACATTTCCATGAGAGGTAGTCATATCTCATTAAATTTTGAATAGTCCACTTAACAATCATTGCATCAGGTGATGCTCACAGGGTGAATAAGTGGGATTGAAACTAGTGAAAAGAATCACATAGCATCAATCATCACTTTCGGGGCTTGCACCCGGTAACCAGGACTTCCCGAGAGGTCACCCATGATGGGTGACCCCCTGGGAAGTCCTAGTTACCGGGTGCAAGCCTCTGAAGTGAAGATTGACACTAGGTGATTCTTTTCACTAGTTTCAATCCCACTTCTTCACCCCTATGAGCATCACCCGATGAAATGAATGTTAAGTGGACTATTCAAAATCATGAGAAATTTAGTCAAATATGACTACCTCTCATGGAAATGTTCATAGATGAATGACTTACTTAATGCATTTGAATCCAAAAAATGACATCTAGTTTAGTAAAAAAATTTGTAATACATTTTAAACGAATATTTTGGAAGGAACTATTTCAAAATAAAATTTTGAAGGGAAATTTTTTAGCGAAAAATTTTCGAGGAAAACTTTGGAGGGAAAATTTTTAGCGCTAATTTTTTGGGGGTAAATTTTAGAGGGAAATTTTCAGTCTTTAAGCTATATATTGTCACTGGGAGCAAGTGCATTTGTATCATTCAACGTCTTATTGTTGAAATTCATGTGTTCTTCTCATAGTGAACTTTTTCTTTTTGCAGCATCAACATCTTCGTCATGCAAAAACTCTATTAAGATTGACAAATATAACAGGAGTTCGTTCACCATGAATAGAGAGTCAAATTGTCTACTTGGTCGTAATAGTAAGGATGATGAGAACAAAATTGATAAAGGCAACAAAAAGAAATTTTAGTAAATTGAGAGTCAGTTATTCCACTTAGTCTTAATCCTAAGGGTTTTGAGAGCACCAGTGATGAAGAATTTCTAGAGTCAAAATTTCCACTTTGTCCTAATCCTGAGGATTATGAGGGCACCACTGATGAAGGGGGGGATGAAGAATTTCAAAAGTCAAAATATCCACTTCCGCCTAACCCTACAGATTATGTGAGCACCACTGATGAAGGGGGGAATGAATAATTTTTAGAGTTAAAATATCCACTACTTCCTAATCCTAAGGATTATGTGAGCACCATTTATGACAAAGGGAATGAAGAATTTCTAGAGTGAAAATATCCACTTCATCTTAATCCTAAGGATTGGGTGAGCACGAATGATGAAGAGGGGAATCAAGAATTTCCAGAGTCAAAATATCCACTTCATCCTATTCCCAATGATTATGTGAGCACCATTTATGAATGGGGGGATGAATTTCCAGAGTCAAAATCTCAATTTCATCCTAATTCTAAGGATTATAAGAGCACCACTAATGAAGGGGGGGATGAATAATTTCCAGAGTCAAATTTTCCACTTCATCTTAATTCTAAGGATTATGAGAGGACCACTGATGAAGGGTGGATGAATAATTTCCAATAAAAAGAGATTCAAAGCATCCACGTATTCCTAATCCTAAGGATTATGAGAACACAAGTGAGGAAGGGGAGGGGCGGGATGAATAATTTATAGTGAATAGAGATTCAAGGCTTCCACTTAGGACTAATCCTAAAGATTATGAAAGCACCACTGAGGAAGGGGAGGATGAATAGTTTCTTGAAAATGATAATTTTAGAGGCATAGATCTGAATAATGCATTTTCTCTAAGTGAGAATTTGAAAGGCACTCATGGTGATGAATAATTTAATTGTCCAAGGGAATATTTTTAAAGCATGGATGAGGATTATGAAGAATTTAGTTTGAGTCAGGGTTTCAAAAGTGCAAATGATTCTTGTGAAATTTTGTCTTCAAGTGAGGATGGTAATGAATATTTTCCAAGCAACGATGTTGATGAATTTCTTATCTATGTTCAGAATGATGATAGTGGGGATAATATTGATCCTAATGGTGATGAAACTTCTTCTACAAAGGATAATGGAATGATGAAGTCCTTTTAAGAAACTATTCTAACTAGGAGTAGGAGTAGACCTTTTCATATCAATCCAAAATATTCCAGTTATACAAGGGTTAGGAAAACCTTTCTCATAAGCATAATTTATGTCGTTCATATAATTTCAAGTGAATTTTGTCAAAAGGATTGCTTGAAACATATGGATTTCAACTATGTTTTGGAGAAAAGGAAAAAATATTTGTCAATGAATGAAAGCATGTAAAATTCATTTTTAGTGGGTTTCTTGCAATCTACACTAGCAGGTTATGATTATAATTGGGAATGTATTTCTCTGCAGAAAAGATTTTAAAATGTTTCATTCAATTGGTAATTTTCATTTGTAAAGAATCCAAGATAGACTAGAAAAGGATCCCACATATTATTCAGAAGTACATTATAAATGGGATGTTGGTGTGTTGGAAAATAATGTTATGTCATGGATGAAAGACTTATTTTCAAAACTGTTATGGGATGGAGTAACCTAGGGTCTGGGTTAGGAACCCCAACAGAGAAAGAAGCATACAACAACAAGAAGCATACAAATTTACAGTCCTAATGCTCAAACTAGTAAAATGGGAAG
The DNA here is from genome assembly GCA_034641835.2 of Pinus albicaulis. NCBI lineage: Eukaryota > Viridiplantae > Streptophyta > Pinopsida > Pinales > Pinaceae > Pinus > Pinus albicaulis. The sequence continues at coordinate 509,113,422 of CM076570.1, read as the reverse complement.
AAGAGGTAGTACCCATAGGTTTGACGTTTAAGGGTAATCCCACAGGGTTAAAACCCTTTGCTTCACCTAGTGCTCTAAAACCTGCAACTCACTTAATAAAAGCACATAAACTAGTAATAACTCAAATAATGTTCAAGATATTAGTGTTAGATCATATAAGCGTATAAGCATAAAAAAATGAAATCATTCTTAATAGGATCATAACATATATAAAGAATTAAGATCATGAACATCAACAACGAGACAAAGCTTAGTATTGATGAATGAAAAGAAGTGTGGAGGAATACCACCTTATTCAGCCGTGACTCCAAGAGAAACCGTCCTTCAGATCCGTCCAACCCAAGCCACAACAATCTCATTCCAAAAGCATAGACATAGATTTCATATAAGAGGAATGAACATCTCTGTGAGGGAACAAGTGTTTCCACAACGTGGGAGTGCAGGAGGCATAAGGATAAATCAGACTTCATCAAGGAATAAATGGATATAATATCAATACCTATTTATCTTTCCCCTTAAGGCCTTCCCATGAGGTGTATTTATACCATCCCAAAATAGTTGTTTTAGTTGGGATACAGTTAGGCCACGGGCTTCTGTAGGTAGGCTTTCAGTGTAACCTGTGAACCCCACCCAGAAAATAGGGAATTTTATATTTTTCGTATTTGAAATTATATACGTGGGTTGGGTATAACTAGACCCATGTGTCTACGTGCCCTTTAGAGGGCATAGTCACGTATGGAAATAAAAATAATTTTTTTTAGATAAAGGACCAAGTCTTAAGGGAAAGGGCTACTGAAGGCCATAACTTAGACCATCAAGTATATAGAGGTGGAAACTGATGCTATAATAGATGCCCCCTAATATATGAGGTCACAAGGGGTACATGATGGCCGAAATGTATTAAGTGTATATGAAGAATCATGCGAAGACTTGGTAGGAGTTCACTAGATTTTAGCTCGCCAAAAACAAATGGAAGAGATCAAAATGCAATATTATATAAGTACAAAAGAAACTGCTAAGTACATATTGGATCATCTGATCACAACCTCAAAAGTACATATCAATTTCATGTCATAGTATCACATATAGAAGAACTGATCAATGATGATGAGAAAGATATTTGATCACTGAATTCACATAACTGAATCTCCAATTACCAAGTCATAAAGAGTGGAATAATGGTACTGCATGTAAATTGGGTGCCAACATATAAAATGCTGCTGTGATGAACTAAAAAATATAAGGTGGATGGTGTCACTAGCAGAAAAATGAAGGAGATATAAAATGAACCAAAATATGTTAATGAAAACTCGAGGTCTCAGTGATCACCACGATACATTTCTACATTATCGGAATAAATGAGTTGAAGTATACCATGTGAGAAAACGTTTTATTACCGGTCATTGATGTATATCGTTAACAAATGCGAGACAACTCATCGATAATGATGATGATAGTAAAGGTACCCTAGTACAATCTAACAATTGTGAATGAATGAGTTGAATTTGAACACTTGAGAGAATCTACAAATTAGGAGACATTAATGTACTCTCACTGTAAATAGCGAAGGAGTTTGGAACTAATGACTGAAAACCCTAAGGTACTAAAAAATGAATCGATACCTTGTTCCCATATCAATGAGTTGGATTAAATGGGAATCGATCTACTAGAAGGAAGAAATTAAAGAATCCCACATGAATCTAGTGCAAGTGTAACCCACAGGCTAATAATTTGGAAGGAATTAGACGAATAAAGATGAAGTAACCAACCTGAAGCACGCTTCCGGTGTACACAAAATAAGGCCAACGCATGACAGAAACCTTCTGAACTAACCAATAATGAAATCTAACACAGAGGCGAGGAATCCACCAATAGGGCCAAATGGAAACCAAGGTACTACATGAGTCCCAATGTGTGATAATGAAATCACACACCGAACACAAGGGAAGCCACTGAGTCAAAGACCCATGATGTTGATTGATGCTAAGCACAAGGTCACCTGTCAATGATGGAAATAGGTCTAATTTGTGGCTCTAGAACCAAATAGCCGATGTGATAGAACATAACTCTAACAGACTAGGCATGGCCGACTAAGAAATGAGTCAAGAGACCTCACAAAAGGTCTGACTCATGTTTACTTCCCTTAAACAAAAGAACGACTCAAATGTGACTCTATGGCATCATATGATAACTTTCTATAATTTTGTCACGTAGGAGGCATAAAAAAACCATACATATGATTGGAAGAGATAACCAACTAGGGGAACACTGACTCAATAAAAAGGGTATGGCTCTCCTAAGTCAAACGAAATCCCATCCCAATAGAGAAAATACATTTTTGTGCTCTTTTCAAGGGCGACATAACTAAATCTAACTGCCATCAATTATAAAAGTATTGTCCAATTCCCGCTCTTTTTTGAAATATATAATTTTTTGTCATTTTCACATTGAAAACCTAAAAAGGAATAAAATAATGCCTATATTACAGTGGAAATAACGAGCGTCGAGGTATAGATGGCCTAGTTCCTGGGAGTGGAACATTCCTATCCTCAATGAATGGTGGTGAAACTGGTAAAAGACACTCAAAGGAATGTTCTCTCCATGGGAAAGGGGTGTCAAGTTGAAAATGTTAAGTGATTTCAAGGTTGATTTTGCAGAAAGACATCATCAAAAAGTGGATTATACATGAGTCCAAGTGAAGCCGACTTAAGGCCAAAGGATACAAATAGTCAACATGCAATGCAATAGAACAACTCAAAAAGAGGGCTCCTCTAGGGTATAAAGCCAGAAATATAACTAGTAATAAGGAGATTGAAGCTTCATCGCAAAGGTCGTGGAGGGAATAAAAAAGACTCTCGAGCCTACACATTTTTTGCAGCATGGGAAACCTATGCTAATGAGGATCTAACTAGGAAGCCCATGTAAAGGATGGCTCTAGCTACCATCATGTTATTATTTTATAAGTTGGTGAGTGAAAATGGTTTTAAGAATCATGACATGATTGGATCAACCCTATGGAAACATATCACATTATGGAGGATAGATGTCGAATGAAATAGAAAAGTGGTTTTCCCTAACTTATATGCCAGTGCTGAAAATGATACCTGCCATGATGGGTTAGTGGTCATGGAATCGATGTGGTAAAAAACGTCTCAAAATATTCAATTTTTCCTGAAAAACAAGCTATCCCTCCACTTGAAGCCAAAAAGGTCATAAAGTTTAAAAAATTCTAAAAATACACATAAAATTTATAAAAGTGTGTTTTGAAAATTTTGAAATTTCAGTATAAATACACCTTTTTTTACTTACAATTGTCATTTGTGGTTTGGGCATTTGGAGAAAAGAGCTCTTCAAAAAAAAACTAACAACCTCAATCCGCCTAATTTCTCAACTAGATCACCCTGAATCTTCCACGTAATCCCCTTAATCACATCCTCAGTGAATTTTTTAATCATTTCAAGTGATTTCCAAGAAATTTTATCGTAGTAATTTCGATTTTAGATTTAACCTATACATATACGAGGATTGAGAATATTGAAGTGGTGTGTACATGCAACTGTGTATGAAGGTAACCCGCGTGTGCGCAGTGAAATTTTTTGAAACATGGATTTGATTAAATGAAAATTATTTGAATGATACATGATCTCTATCAGTTGGAGGGAAAGGGAACATAGTGAAATTGACAATGAAGTGATGGGGGATCCATTGGGACTAGATGCCCTTAGAGGATGCGGTCATTACAATTCGTCAAAATGATGAACATGAAAACAAATACAAGGTCACTTGAAATTCTTGTAAATTACTGGGATCCAGAAGATGATGCCTTTATGATTGATCAATTTCCCTTGCAAATCGAGGTAAAATATATATATTTAATCACTATACTTTCCCAAAGAGGAGAGCTAGTAAATTTTCAAGGGAAGGACCCAAGAGGTCTGAATGTGGATGGCTACATTTGACTCCACTTTTTAGCAGATACCCAGAAGCTAGGGACATAGATCCTGATCAAATATGTAGAGGGACTACATATGAGAATTATCCTTTTCACAATTTTTAGGGTAGATAGACCAAAATATTTGCATGAAACATCATGTGCTACAATAATTTTGGCAATAGATTGCTTAACGACATTATATGAATGGTGCACAAATCTACTGAACAATCTGAAAAAGAAATTAACTTCCTTTCAGAAGAAAATTACCAAGAAATTTGGATCTGATACAATCCTTTGTACTTTATTTTTTGAAATATTACCAGGTATTTGAACCAAGGTTATTTCAACTATCATCAGCCTAAGAGATCCGCGCATAGCAAGATGGGATGACTTGATGAAAAGAATAGGGGTGGTGAGGTCCCTAGGACTACCTTTGATGACGATTTTTTCCTTTGGTGGGGAGAACAAGTCATTGCCATTTAGGACTATCCCTATGCAATAATGGACTTCAAAGCATATCCATATCTATCGCTTCCACCCAGTGCTGCATGGGGAGCCATTGGTAAGATTTTTTTTAATATTTTGATATCATTTGATTTTTTAGGATTTTCAAAAATACGAAATGAAATTCTTTTTTATAAGACAAAATTATTACAAAATTGTTGATCTTGACACAGACGTGGGACGAGTAAAACTTGAGGATCTTCCAAGGCATATGCATCGCAGAAGAGACGTGGAAAATACTATAAATGACACAGACAGAGTCCTTCATGTTGTGCAAAGGAACCTAGAGTTTTTAACTCTCCAGGTGCCTATGGAAGTAGTGGAGTATCTACCAGGGGCTATGCAAAGGCGTGTGTTTTTTGTACCACGAGAGTGGGTGCAAATTTTCCGACATGTTGCAACTTCCATAGTATTTTTCCAGGATGCACATCGAGGCAGGGCCCTTAGACATATATTAAATATGACTTGATATTTTTTTGATAGACATTATCAACCTTAAGCCCTAATTTTGTAGTACATATTTGTCCCAATTTTGTATAACATTTTGAACATATGACTCTTATCTATATACAGACAGTTTCTTGATGTGACACTCATATATACAAATGATGATTGATTTTTTTTTATTTTTAATGTGATAAATGAATTATATGCCAATATAATTCTTGGTTAGCTATTGAATCAACAAACCAGTTTTCTGATCGTGGAATATGAATAAATGTAATAAAGTTAATGATCTCTATAATAAATGCATTCTCAGAAATTGGCGATATAAATAAGCACTGATCTCATATTCAATAATATTATTCGAAGTAGGACCGATACATATTCCCCTTGAGACAAATAACTGACCGAATGGATAGCAAATTACCCAAGCCACAGAAGCCAAATTCTGGGATTGTCGACTAGAACAATCGGAAAAGCCTAAATAGATCATACCATTCATAGATACCTGCCAAGGCAGATCAAAAACATCAACATGACAATGAAAGTGACAAAGATATATGCAAAAAAATATAAAATATGTACAAAACCAAAGTAAATTCTAGGCACAAGCCTAGGCATAATAATTTTTAAGATAGAGTCCATTTTTTGGCTCCACCAGCTCGTTTCCATTAAACTCAACCAATTCATAAGCTCCCTTTTTCAAGACTATTTTAATGATAAAAGGATTGTACCACATGGATTTAAACTTGCATGCCCCCAAGGAATCCTTGTCTTGATCATAGACCAGGATAAGGTTGCCTTCAGAGAAAACCCTAGGGCATACAGTCTTATCATACTCAACCTTCGCCCTCTTCTTATGAGCTTCATTAATAATGGTTGCGTCTAGATGCTGCTCATTAGGATGTTCCAAATAAACGAGGTTTTCTTCAAGACTGGTAGTGTCTAGAAGAAGTTCAATAGATAGCTTAAGAGAAGGAATTTCACATTCCATAGGAAAGATTGATTTCAACCCATAAACTAGTTGAAAATGAATGAAACCAGTTGTAGTCTTAACTGACATCTGATATTCCCAAAGCACATGATACAAAATAATGTTCTAATTCTATCGATCTTTATTAATTTTCCTTTGTGGGATAACCTTCAAGGATTTATTCATGGCTTCCACTTGACCATTGGCCTGAGGATAACAAGGAGATGAATGCTCCTGCCAAAAACCTAACTTGAGAGCCAATTCAGCCATCATGGAATTCTGAAAATGATTTTCATGATTAGTGAAAATCTCTTTAGGAATACCAAAACGAGAAATAACTTGGTTGAAAAGAAACATGATTGTTGTTTCACCATCATTCGCAAAGATAGGCATATCATTGGCCCACTTAGTGAAGTAGTCCACTGCTACAATCATATACTTATGACCCTTTTTCCGAAGGTAGATTACAAGTTGTAAAATTGATTACCCACTCTTTTAACGGACCAACGATAATAACAAGAAAGATTGGAGCTAGGTGAGTGCATATCTTCCAAGTATAGAATTGATAAGGATGACATTTATTGACCGCTTCAATACAATATTTGAAGATCGAAGACCAAAAATATCCATCACGCAATTTTTTTTGGCCTGTAGCAAGCCTTGATAAATGACCACCACAAGCTCAACTGTGGTAATCATTCAACACTAACTCAACTTATTCTAGGGTTAAACAATGTCTAAGGATTGAATCAACCCTGCAGTGATATAAAGTGTCACCAATGATAACATAACTTTTATCCAAGTGATGCAATTTTCTTCCCACATCCTTTGAAAAAGTGAGGGTAAACTTCGAAGTATGAATATATATAATAATATCCCCATACCAAGTATCTTGTGAAGAAATAAGGAAAATATGTTCATCAGGGAATGATTCCTCATAAACCATTTTTTCTTCACAAGGAAACCTTGAGATTAATTCTGTGAATATTAAATATTTATTGGATTTAGCAGACAGGAACTCGGGATCGAATTCTTGTAGAATAACAATCCATCTATTATATTTTCTCCCAATCACTCGCCTACTGAGAACAAACTTAAATGGATTGAAAGCTGCCAATTTTTTTTTTTTGCGAAGCAGAATGTAATGTCTAAGTCACTTGATAGCATGAAAAATTTCCAAAGCTAATTTCTCAATAGGATAACATCGTAATTTAGGACCTACCAAGCCTTGACTCAGATAATAAATCACATTCTCACACAGAAAATCGTCTTCCTGAACTAGAACCATATCTATGGTGCATTCTACTGCAATGAGATACAAGAGGAAATCACTGCTATAATCAGGTGGAATCCATAAAGGAGTATAGGTTAATGCTTTTTTCAAAGCATCGAACGATCTTTGAGCGTAGTCATCCCACAGAAATGGAACTCATTTTTTCATCAATCTCATAATCCCTTTGTAATCTCGGTATTATTGAAGATAAATATCCTCAAGAAATTGGCTTTTCCTTGGAGACTCTAAATTTGACGAATGGTAGACGGGGGAGGCAACTAAAGTATTACCTCAACATTGAAAGGATATACATGACTCCCTTATATAGACACTATCAACCCTAATAAATGAATAGATGTTACCACAAAAACACACTTATTCAGATTCAACCGGATTTTATAATAACGACATCTCTCTAAAATCAACCGAAAATGATGGGGATGATCAATTATCTTTTGAGAATGAGGATCTAAGTCATCCAAATAAGCTTCGATGATATTCTTGATATCGTGGAAAGCATAAGACATAGCTCTCTTGAAAGTCGCTCCAGTATTTTTAAGAAAAAAAGGAATATTTTTATATGTAAAGGCACCCCAGGGGAAAATAAAAGGTGTGTTATTTTGATCTTCAAGACAGATAGTAATTCTATTATAACCCAAGAAACCATCCATGAAGGAGAAAATCTCATTCCCTACACATTCATCAATAATCTGATCGATAAAGGGTTTGGGGAAATTTCCATTAGGACAAGACTTATTTAAATATCTGAAGTCTATGCACACACGGATCGTTCCTTGTTTCTTATCAACTAGGACTGGATTTGACGCCCACTCATTCAAAGGAATGAGGTATATAAAACCCGCCTTAAGAAACTTCTCAACCTTGACTTTGATAGTTGTTTCTTTCCTAGAGTTTATCGGCTGAAGGCTTTTCCGTATAGGCTTATTGTTCTCATAAGTCTTGATCTCATGCTGGAAAATTGATAGATCAATTCCAGTAATTTCCTCATAAGAACAAGAGAAAAAATCATGAAATTATTTGAAAATATCGGTATAGATTTGAATTTCTTCAGGGGAACACTTGAATCCGATGAAAACATTTTCTATTACATTGGGATCCCTAGAGATGTTCACCGGAATTGTTTCCAAAATGATAGACATATTACCTTCAACAAAAATATGTGTTGGAGCCAAAGGATTTAGAATTTTTTGAAAATAACCAGTTGATGGAAGGCTAGACAAAATTGACTCTACTTCATGCAAGTCTCGAAGAAATTATGATCGATGATGAAAATCATCCCATGGTCTTTCCACACCTATCATCGCCTTTAGCATGGCCTCCTCAAATGGTAAAATAGTATCAAGGCAATCCAAAGAAGAAGTTGAGTTAAGAGTCCAAGCCAAAGCCACATCTCCATCCAAATCCTCCAGAGAAAGAGGAATCAGATCAAAATATATAGTGTTAACAATAAATTGATAAGAAATTTCAGTTACAGACATAGACTATGCTATTCCACCCACTTTCCCTTCTTCTAATGTGGTCGTAGAAGAGGGTAAGGGTCAATGATCTGAAAAATAATGAGTTCGAAAGAAATCTCTTTGAGAAGGAACCTTGGATGATGAAATATCATTTATATGAACAACTGGAGGCAAAATATCAAACGTACCCATCAACGAGGAATACATACTGACTCCTAGATTCCTAATAGGCTACTTGGTACTCTTCACCAAGGGAGCAATAGAATCAGAGAATAATCCATATGATCAATAGTAATAATTCTCCCTTCATGGGAAAAACATAGAATGGGGAATAAAGATGATACAATGGAATCCATTTCACAGATCGAATTTCGTCCCAATATAAGGTTGTAGTCCAAATTAGCATCGACTATTTCTACCTCGATATTGACCACCTTGCCCCCAACATGGATGGGAAAGGCTAGAACAATTCCATGTGGCTTGTTAGAATGACCATCAAATGTAGTAAAGAGGAAGGAACGACTTGAAGATCCAATATCTTTCCAACATGAAATGGACATGACACATGTAGAAGCTCCTTCATCAACTACAGTACCAAAAATTTTCATCTTTCAGTATGTAGATTTAATTTGAAAATCCATATGATGAGGAAGTATCTTAATATTTGACATGTCAAATGTAATCATAAGAGAGTCTTTTTGATCTACCACCCCGATCACAGTGAGCAGTGCACAACTTTGTGTTGGGCATGACTAGATTATCTCTAATGTAGACATCACACAAGGAATCTTAGCCAGATATTCTACAATTTATTAGTTTTGAGCTACCTTGGCATTATGGTTAATCGTCAAACATTTAGTAGAGCCTTTCGGCATCTGAGGTATAGCCGAAACTATGGGCCTCTATATATGGAGTGGCTCTGAAACATAAACAACGACCTTAGCCTTCGAGGATTCCGATTCACCATAATGACATGACCTTGTTGCAACACAACATGAACACTCATCATGTATACATTTTATGGATTTTCCCCTTCCTGGTTGCCCCTTGTAGGATCTCTAGTATACGCATTCATGTCAGCAAGAATTTTTTTCCCTTGGGGAAAAGGGTTAGTCGGGATAGCCTGGGAGATAGAAGAACCCTACTGAGCCAACAAGCATTGAATATCCTAAACCTTAGGGAAAATATGAGCTATATTGTTCGAGTGCACAATTTTCAAGAAAACTTAATTTTCTTTTTTGACTCTTTCTTACCCTCCCCAACATTGTTTCTGGGTTTATTTTCATTATCCTTCCCATCGTTATCCTTTTTCCTGTTACGTCATTTCTTCTTCCCATCACATTGTTTGTTTCTTTTGGGGTTAGAGGATTGGAAAAAATTAATATTTAATGGTTGAGAAGGCATAGACACTGACGATAATGCCCGAATTGAAGAATCAATTTGTAAATACAACTGTTGCAATTGATTTAAGAGGTTAGCCATATTGTTATCGATATACCCAACTAGCCTGTTAGCATGTGGACATGTTTTCGATTTGGAAAATTGATTCCTAGTTCCTAAACCACCAAAATCAGGGTTCTAGCATTGAAAAGGATTGAAACCTTGACCTTGTATGAAGATAGGAAAAGAACCTAAAGAAGTGTTAGAAAGAGAGATATGACTACTCCCAAAGGGATAACCCTAAGAATATGTTGAACCACTAGCCATAGAAGACATAGGTGTGGAGATAGTAGATGAAATGGTGAAAGGAACTAAGGGAATTTCACTAGAAGGTATCCCAAATGAAAATGAACCAGTGTGCGAAGCAAAAGCTTGGGTGCCCCCTCTTGAATATGGAATGGACGTAGAGCCAAATATTGCAGTACCAAGAGTGATAGTTGATATAGCAATTGTAACTCCTCCTTATACCGAAAGATGAGTATGCACACTAGAAGTACTCATAGTCGAAACCGTGTTCCCATAAGAGATCATCAAAATAAAAGGAGGAGAAATAGTAGGGCTTTCCGGAACGTGAGTCGAGGTCCCAACATATAATATAACACCCAGAAAATTAAGAGGAAGAGGTGAAGAAGGACTAACAAGAGGTTCAGAAATATCTCCAACCTCAACTTCTTCTAATGCAAAAATAACCCTACAAAGAAGTCGATTACTCCTCTCCAAATAACGACTTACGCTAGGATCACTATGTCAAATTATAGCCCCTACTGGAGGATCAATCTCTGATGTGTTCACTGCTACTGATTGAAAATCACCAACAGAATTGCTCCCACGATTTCAAGGAGAAGGCTCAACACTCGTAGGTGAGATCCCACGAAGCCTCCTTGATCGACAAACTGATCGATCAACCACTTTTAATTGTTAAGAGAAATTATACAAAATCAAAAAATTATAAATCTATGGTAGTCTAGGAGCAAATATCACTCTCTCAAAATGTCCGTAAATATGCAACCAATCAAGCAACTCTCATGTATTTCTTCTCCACGTGATTAGGACTGGACACCAAAATATAAAAAAGTGAATATATAAGGACCTTCAGAAAATATTCTGGGGTAATTACACCCTACACATACTAGCAAAGGAAAAAAATCACTTACGCTGACCTCCAGTCAAAAGCCTTTGTTAGTGCAACTTCCCGAGCTTCGCAAGGGCACCCTCCAAAAGTACTAATGAATGTGATGCAACAATGCGTTAAGTGCCACATGTATTCACCCCTGCAATCACCTATGCGATACCTAGGAATGGAAAATAAGGTCACTAGTTCATATTGGTAGCCGACCGAGACAAGCTTTGGTCGAGATCCGATAAGTAGGAGAGGGGGTATCTCTCTTCCCCGATTTCACTCGCCTTCGTGCTTAACTCCATTTTTAGGAGGGCTTTCCCGAAAATCTTAATGACACTGGGTTTGACTCTTTTAATCAACTTCTTAGTTTAAATTTAGAGTGGTCTTGGAGAGTTTACTCTCCACACACCTAGTCCAAGGCCTTATTGACTAGATTAATTGATGTGTTTAATGACAAATCAAAAAATTCTAGTTCATTTTAGTTTTTATTGCTTGATTTTAAAGGTTTTTCTTTAAGTCATGGGTGAGATCCAGGTGAAACTTATGGTGTTATGGATGCCAGAAGAAATCAATAGAAACTTATATACATGCAAAATCAAACTTTTTCTTCGATGAAAAGAGACTTCTACAAAGGGAGCTATGAATAAAATAATGAAAGCAAAAGTTTTTTTCTTTTCTTTTTCAAAATACACACTCACACACTCAAAAGTTACACAAAACACTAATTTTTTTTACAGTGCAACTATTCTAATGCAAACTACAAATGCTTAATGAAAGATTCTAGGATTGCTCTAAAATAACAAGCAAATGTGTTTCCCAATTAAGAGGTCAAAATCCTGACACAAAGAGGGACCAATTCAAACAAGATCTTATCCCAAAACCAAGCAAATTCGACCAAATGAAAAACTGTGCACTTTATCAAAAATGACAAGAAAGCCTTAAAACAAAACCAAAAGAAAAAAAAGAGGCAAACAAAGATGTTTTTATGTCTTTTTCTTTTCAAGGATGCAAGAAATTCTTTGAGAAAGAAAAAATCTACTCAAAATCTCAAGATCACCAAATTAAGAAAAAAATGCCTTGAATTCATTAAACCATAAACATCCTTTTGCATGACAAGACTTAATAAGTGGAAAGAAGCTACACACTCAAATAAATGACTTGATCAGCAGCACAAAACTTCAACAAACAAGAAACTCCAAGAAAATAAATAAAACTCTTCAAGATTGCCTGAAGTAACTTTCTCAAAAAACTAAGAAAAACCAAGAAATCCAACGAAAGAAAATAAAAGGTGAAGTAATAAGAAGGATGGGCATGAGTAAATTAACACTAACTCATTATTTTCAATACTCAGAATAGCCAAGAACTTCAGCAATAATCCCTGGTCCTAGACACAAAAACTGAAACTTCACAAAAAGGGAAAACCTCAGGTTGACTAGGATTTTCACCAAGAAATATAGGAAATTGAAAAATTTCAAAAAGAAACACTTTCCAAAAACAAAAATGATTAGAAAAAAGAAATCCAAAGTAGGAAAAAGGCTTTACTGGACTTAAAATCTACAATTTTCATTTAAAACTAGAAATTCACAGCTTGATAGTGATCAATGTTTGTATATACACAACTATTCACAAGGAAACACACGTATACATGTGTTTCTTTGGAAAAAAAGGTGTGTATACATGAATTTGTAAACTAGAAAGCACTATAAAAGGGGAAGTAAAGAAAAAATTAAAAATACAAGTTTGATCCAAGAGATCATAACTTTTTCCTAGATTGATAATGAACCAAAGAAGCTGGAAAAGTGATCAAACCAAAAATAAATCCCAGATCCAGAGTGAAACAACCCAAACTAGGAATTACAAGAATGTAATCCCCAGTGGAGTTGCCAATTCTATTATGGGATGAAGTACCCTAGGGTCTATGTTGGGAACCCAACCATAGAAAGAAGAATACAACAATAAGAAGCATACAAATTTACAATACTATTTCTCAAACTAGTAAAATGGGAAGAAGAGGTAGTACTTGTAGGTCCTAAATTTTATGGCAATCCCGAAGGGTTCAAACCCTTTGCTTCTCTTAGTGCTCCAAAAACTACAACTCACTCGAGAAAAGCACATAAACTAGTAATAAATGAAAGAATGTTCAATATGTTAGTGTTAGATCATATAATATTATAATCATAAAAACATGAAATAATTCATAATAGGATCATAACATAAATAAATAATTAAGATCATAAACATCAAGAACGGGACAAAGCTTCTTTATTGATGAATGCAAAGAAGTGTGGAGGAATACCACATGATTCAGCCACCACTCAAAGCGAAATAGTCGCCTGTATCCGTCCATCCCAAGCATCAACAATCTCCTTCCAAAATCATACACATAGATGTCATATCAGACGAATGAACAAATCTATGAGGGAAACAAGGGTTTCCACAATCTAGGAGTGCAGGAGACATAGGGATAAATCATACTTGATCAGGGACTAAATGGCTATAATATCAATACATATCTCTCTCTCCCCTTAAGGCCTTCTCATGAGGTGTAATTATACCACCCCAAAACTGTTGTTTCTATTGGGATATAGTTAGGTCAACAACTTCTATAGGTAGGTTTCTGGTGTAGCCCATACACCCCGCCCAGAAAATAGGTAATTTATATTTTTCCATATTTAAAATTATATACACGGGTTGGGTATAACTGTACCCATGTGTGCACATGCTTTTTAGAGGGCAAAGTTGCGCATGGAATTCAAAATAATGTTTTTTAGATAAAGGACAGAGTCTGAAGGGAAAGGTCTCCCAAAGGCCATAACTCAGAGAATCAAGTATACTGAGGTGGAAAATGATGCTATAATAAAATCATGGAGAGTGTATGCCAATTAAAGGCACAATACAAGTTCCAGATAATTTCTTGGGACGAGAAATCTATAGCTTATACAAAGAATATCTAGAAGGTGCTAAAGGATTTGATAATTTTATTACATATTCATATTTTAGAAGGGTATGGAAGAATGAATTCAATAATGTTCATATTCCTAAGAATACAAGGATGGGGGTTTGCAGTACATGTGCTTCTATTAAAGAAAAAAGAGATAAATGTCAAGGGGCGGAAAGAGGTATGCCTTCATAACATTATTTTAAAAAATCGATAGTTATCAACTATGGAAATATATGTATTCATATGTTTCTTTTATTTTATGTGCATCTTCCATTGCCAAAGCACTTCAAGAGCATTGGAATCAGAAAAAAATTGGAAGACAAAAGTTGTATAAAAATTGAAAGAAGTTTTATGATAATCCAAACAAATATTTGGGTTTGATAATTGATGGTATGGACCAGAAGAAAACACTTCTGCCACATTTTTTTTGCACACCAAAAAATTTACAAGAGGAAATTCCATTTAGTTTACTTTGGTTGGTTGTATGGTCTTTAATGAGAATACATTGCCAAGGGTTTACTTCACAACTCCAAATTTTCATAATGATGTAAATATGACCACAAATATAATCCATTATGTGGTTACCCATTGGTATGGTTTTTTTCCTGAAGTTATGTATGTATAAATAGACAACACAAGCCATAAATACAAAATTCATGTTCTTTTTGGGTATCTAAACGTGCTCTTTGAATTGGGAATTTTTAAAAAGATAAAGGTTGGTTTCCTTCTTGTTGGGCATACTAATGTTCATATTTATCAAATTTTTAGTTGTTTTTTAGTAACATTGAGGAGGAAAGGTGTTGGGAGCTTGCCATCATTAATTGAATGCATTAATAAATCATACATTCCAGAGCCTATTTTTCATGTGTTGGAATAAACTATTGACATGCGAAGGTTTATTCTGGGATCACATGGTGAGGATAAATGATTTGAAAAACTTAATGACATTAGCTTCCACCATCAATTTCATATCAAAAAAATTGATGGGATAACACTTATATGTAGCAAGAAGTATTCAACTGCTGCAGAATGGAGGCCATCATCAGGTTTAGCATTTTTGAAGTTCATTCCAGAGTGTCCAATATTTGCATCAAAGGTATTGTTATAACAATTAATTGTTGAAATCCATAATGCACGAAGGCATAAGAGAGAAATCAATTATTCTGAATTTCTGGAGGAAATTAAAATATGTATTAGAGATACATATGAGTACTTTTATGTTTTTGATTGAGTTTGGTGGGAGTAGTTTTTCAACAATCAAAGTGATATGATTTCAAGATCAATAAATGAGGATAAGCTTTTGAAGACTCCATTTTTTTTGCCACAAAATATGGCAAATGAGCATGAGGAAACACACATTGTTGAACAAAAACAGCCTCAAGGTATTATTAATTCTCCACAGGTCGAGGAAAGAGAAATCTATATTGTTTCTAGAATATCACGTGCATAACTTGAAGCCATGGAAGACCTTTACAGGAGTTGTGTGAAGGATATTAAGGAGGTTTGCATGATAGCAGTGTTACTAGCTGAAGATCCACATGCCTATCCATTCTGGGTTGCCAAGGTTATAAAGGTCATTAAATAAAATGAATATATTACAACTATTAAAATACATTTCTATGCCACAAGTACCTGCCTATTCAATGGTGTGTACAAGCCAGAGATGGTAGTTGAAAAAAAAATGACAGAAAGAGAAAAAGAAATGGCACAAAGATAAATCGTTGTTGCACAGATGTCTTAAAATTGGAGGACATTGGCATACTTGTGTTTGACTTCAATTTTACATAGAGAGGAACTCTTCATTCAAATAACATAAATATTTTGAAGAAATTGTTACCAGAACAAATACTGTTGAGATGGGACTCTGTTGAATGTAGTCGTAAATCTAGAAAAATTTTGAAATCTGAATTGGTGGGCATGCATGTTGACTCAGATGAAGCACTAGTTAATGAAAGAGAAGAATATAGATCATATTCATTTGCATCCAGTCATTCATATGAAGATGTAGGTTCTGATGGTGTGCCAGAACCTATCACTAATTTTGAATAAATTTCTAAGGCAATTTTATGTAATTTATGTTTTAATGGTAACTTGAAATAAATATTCTTGCTTCCATATGATGTTACATGAAGTTATTAGTCATTTATATTTTTTTGGATTATATGTTTTAATTATGAAGAATCCATCTCTTCAGAATATCCGCAATGCAACAATGAATCACAAAAATAATTTATGTTATATTCAATATACCAAAGTTGATATTTTGATTAGAAATTAATGTTTCATTCTTAAATTATGCATTGATATTTCCATGACATTATTTATTGTTAACATTTGGTATAAGATACTTTTAAATAATTTAAAATTTGTATGCCTCATTGAAAGGCGACACTTAGTTTTGATGGTTGATTTTTAGGTTTTGGTTGCAATTAGATAAGTTGTCTTAGGCTAATATTTGAAAAGAGATATATTTTTATCCTTTAAAATAACAATTAATCTTGGAATAATAAATATTTCATTTACTCGTTCATTTTTAAAAATTGTTTTATTTATATAATTTTTCCATAATTTCGTGGTTCAAATATGTTAAAAACTTAAGATTTAAAACTTGTCAAAATATTAAGGTTTTTCTGTTCTACAATATTTTATCTTTAATGTTATAGTTGAAAACAATTACAATTTTAGGGGTTTTAAGAGATATTTTTATCTTTAACATCATGTATCAAATTTTTTAGAATTTTAGGATTTTTCAATGCCCTAATATTTTATTTTTAATTCCATTGTTAAAAAGTGTCAAAATTGTGACACAACTTTTTTTTTGGTTATTCCACCATCAACACTTTTTGTTTCGAGGGTGTTTTTTCAATCCCCTTTTCAAGATTTTTTTTTTTAGCATAATTTAAAAAAATGTTGAAATTTGACCCTAAAAAAACAATGTGTTCTGGAATACACACTTTTCGTTTTGGGGGTATTTTTTCATGTTTTTTGATTTTTTTTGGGCTAGAGTTCTTGTTTTTAGGTAATAGTTCCTGTTTAATCGATAACTTTGTTGCAAGTGTTTCATAAATAGTGTAAGTAGGATAGCAACTACCAGTTTTAATAAAACTCAGATTCAAAACACTTTCATGTATATGTTGTGAATATATTAGGACTAGTCTTGTTGTATTTGCAATATATTTTATTTAACTTATGCATATGCATATGAACTATTTCATTTGCATTTGTATGAATATTGTTGGATATATGTTGATGTATTAACCCAACACCTTAACTTGTGTATTATTCTGCCTATTAGTTCATGTGATGTCATTTTTCTCATGTGTTCCTTCCAAGTTGTGTACTACTACATGCTTCCAATGGGTGCACTTATTTTTCCCTTCGTGTGCTGGAACCGTCATGCATCACACTTAAATCTCCGGAGGGTAACACACTTGTTCTCACCAAAGGCAGCATGAATCACTCTATGTGTTTTGCAAATCAAGGTAGATGATTAAAACCCCACTGTTAGGATTCCTAATCGAAATGGTGGGAGGTCTAGTTGGGACTTCATATCAGGGAAATCCCCTTATTAACACTTAAAATTTGGGATTAGGTAAATCCATGTAAATAATGTAAATAGGAAAATAAATGGAATTAGTAGATGAAGAGACATTGGGAGATGAAACCCAATAGTCTCTCTCTCCATGTATATATTCGTGTTCCATGTTAATACAAAATCACAATTTGATTTGAGGAGTTACCTCCTGGTCTAACATGGTATCAAAGCTAGACCCTTTTTTGGCTTCCTTTATACCCTTGTAGCTCTCTCATGCTTATATTCTACAGATTTTTTAGGACTAACACTTCTGGATTGACACCTCTTCCTTCCTCTCCATGACTTCATTTACCTTTGAAGTCTTTAAGCTTAACAAGTTTCGAGTCATTCTCTACCATTTTAAGTTCCCTCAAATTGGCGATGCCATTATTTTGGTCGACTCTGTCATTCTTGACTGCATGTAAAGGACTATGACCTTTCAAAGTAACTTTACCTTCCTCTCCATGACTTTGTTTACTCTCTAAGACTTTAATCTTACCAGGATTTAGATAATTATTTGTTATTTCAAATTCCCATGGCTTAACAGATTCTTCATAATTGATATTTTTCATTTGTTTTGATGATTTAATGGGCCCCTTTTCATGGAAATCAGTTTCATTAAAGATGACATTCTGAGCATCATAAATCCCTGTGAGGCCTAGAGAAGAAGAGAAGGCTATCAATTCATCGTTCAAAGCATGGAGATCAACTTCGACATTTCCTGTGATTTGAGGAGTAGGTTTTGGGTGATTTTCTCTCCTTTGGTTTGAATTATATGATCGCGGACAGGGGATGAGATCACTTACGATCCAAAGTGAGAGAGATATCCCAAAATTTAATGGAGTCTAGTGAAGAGTTGGACGTTTGGTCTAATCCTCCCAAAAATGGTCAAGATAAATGGTTAAATATCATTATTGATGCTCACAAGGAGCCTTTCCAAAAAGAAGTGTGGCACATTGTAGCTATATTGAAGTATTATAAATGATGGAGCCTACAGAATGAGAGCTACTTGTCCCACGACAAGCAATCTTAATCTACAATGATAATATTATAGAATAAGGAATCTGATATCAGTTACGCTGCCATGCCACTATAGGCCACTGGCTCAAGGTTGTGGTATATTCAATTATAAGGCACAGAAATATTGGCCGATATATTTCCTTAAATTCCCTTTGGACTGAAAGGTATGTTGATTGATGATCGATGCTCCTTTTTTGAAGACTATTTTCTATATTGAATGACATAGGTGTGAAATTGTTGTATGGTGAATGTATTGGTTTGTATATAGTGTGAATGTGTGTTGTTATATGTTGGATGGAGGATATATAATAAACAACCTTTTAAGACCGTATACTCCTTTATGTGTTGATTTTTTAAAAGGGAAATATTACATATGGATAATAAAGATGTTTTGAGGACATAGCCATTGAATTTTCTTAGAAATACATCAATTTTTTTTTTACAACCACTGACGTGATTTTGAGGCCAAATCAGTTTTATGATGCATTCACTCGAGTCTTCTCACTATGTTGTGGCACATTGCAATATTGGAGTAACTGAAGTGTTGTTCAATGCTTCACTTACTTCAAGGAGTAACTTTCCACGTGTCTTTTAGGAGATATTTCTTTGAAGAATTTAATGACAATGTTTATGGATCATTATACTTTGTAGACAATTTAAAACTCAATCCATTAGGGCTTGACACCATCAGGCTCAAATTGTCTAGTCTTCTACAATTTATTCTGTATGGAATTCTATATCTCCGAGAGTTGAGTAGAAAATTGTTGTGTTTGGTCAAAATACACTAGCAAGGAAACTCCATTCAAATATTCAATGGAAATGTTAAGGTCATAAAAGCATAAAATCCATCACTTTTCATGACTTCGTGCACATAAATTCTCATATAGTTGTCACTATGATGAAGGTACATATACATCAAGTCTTTTATGGAAAGCTATATTTGGAAACTTGAACGATGAAAGCCTTCGTTCATCGAAGAGAAATGGTGTTACTGATTTGCCTAAAATTTCTAGGAAACTTAAGCAATGTGATGCTTGTATCTTAGGAAATCACAAGAAATAGTATTTTCATGATTCTTATTCAAGAGAACATAGAAAACCTGAACTCATTCATTCATATTTATGTGGCCCAATGCTTGTTCCTTATGCAAATGGTAATACATATATGATGACATTTGTTGATTACTACACAAGAACGTGTTGGTTTTATTTATTGAAGAACAAATCTTATGCTTTTCAAACTTTGAAGAACTTTCATGCATGGATTGAAAATGATGCACAATCTCATATTGGTTCAATTTGCAATGATAATGGAAAATATTGCACTTAAAATCAATTTTAAAATAATCTTCACGAGCATGGGATAAAACATCAAACAACTATGCCTTATAATCCCGAACAAAATGGAGTACCTTAAAGAATGAATAGGACAATCTTAAATATGGTACGTTCCATGATGTTTTTCAAGAATGTTAAACTAATTTTTTTGGATGATGTGGTTCTATGTGTTCTATATATAAATAATAGGTGTTAAACTAATGTTATAAAAAACAAGACTCCCTATGAAATTTGGTATCGCCACATTCCTTCGGTGAGCCATCTTAGAATTTTTGGTTCCACATGTTTTTCCTTGATACCTAAGGAACATAGAAAGAAAATTGATGCAAAGAGTCACAAGTGTATCTTCTTTGGGTATTCAAATACCTCAAAGTCATATTGTCTATATGGCGAAGTGAAAAATAATTTTATAATACCTAGATATGTGATCTTTCTTGAATCTTCCAAGACTAATAATGTTGTTAAGCCAAAGCTTGATCACTTGGATAGATTCATACATGCAAATTTTTTCAATAATTTTATAATGAGATTCCACATATTGAAGGAGGGTTATTATGCTGGATTAATTAGCAGAATATTCTTCTGAAGCACTCTCTCCCCTGCATGAATCTTTGTCCACTGATGACACTTTTAGTGATGAGATTGACATAATTGGGAGACTAAATATTGACTCAACCACATCTCAGTCAACTGAGAATCCTAGGCCATCTCAGAAAGGTCCTCCTAAATGGATGGCAAAGGCACTTGAAAATTTTCATCATTGTGATTCAACTGTTGATATGGATGTCTATTACGATTCTAAATTGAAATTTTCTATAGATTTTGAACCAACTTCTTTCAAATAAGTCGCTTGTAATGATGAATGGAAAGAATTGATGCAGAAAGAATATGATCCCTTGATAAAAAGGGCACCTGGAATCTGGTTGATCCTCCATCAGGAAACAAACCAATTTTATGCAAGTGGGTCTTCAAAAACATGTATAAAGCAGATGGCTCACTTAACAAGAAGAAATCCAGGATTGTGGAAAAATAATTTTCACATAAGGAAGGGGTCAACTATGAGGAGAATTTTCCCCCCCATAATGAAATGGGCTACCATCTAGACACTCTTTTCACTGGAAACAAAAATAAGTTTGGCAAGTCCATCAAATGGATGTAAAAATTGCTTTCTTGAATGGAGATATGAAGTAGAAAGTTTCTATGTCTCAACGAGAAGGATTTGTTGTGAAGGGTAAATAACATAAAGTATGAAAGCTTGCAAAATCCTTGTATGGACTCAAGCAAGCACCACATGCCTGCTATGAGAAGTTAACTGAGCATATTCTGAAACTCAACTTCAAACATTATGATCTTGATGATGCAACTTTGTTTGTCATGAAATTTGGAAAAATAGTTGTAAATATTGTGGTGTATGTAGATGATCTTCTGATGACAGGGAACAATGAGAGCTACATTTCATCCATAAAGAAGGAATTGAGGAAAGTGTTTAAAATGAAAATTTTGGGCTATTTCACTACTATATTGGCATTGAAGTAACTCAACATCCGAAATTTATATTCCTCTCTCAAAAGAAGTACATTGGAGATTCGTTGAATAGGTTTTGTAAAAGTAAGTGAAATACTTTGACTGCTCCAATGGAACATAACTGAAATCCCACATCCACTGAAGGAAAATAATTTGAGGATAAAAAAAAAGTATAGACAACTTCTAGGAAGTCTCATCTACCTAACTAATGTCAGACCAAACATTTCATTTTTTTTGGAATCCTCTCCAAGTTTATGCAAAATCCTTGTGAGGAACTCAAGACTTTGGAATTGAGTATACACACGTGGGCCACCTTAGCTTGATTGGATACTCTGATTTAGACATTGATGGAGATGACGAAACTAGAGACTCTACTTTAGGTTATGTTATGAGCCTTGGATTAGGAGTTGTCTCATGGAGGTCATGCAAACAATCAGTTTCAGTGGATTCCACAACTGAGGTAGAATATGTGGCAACAACTGAAGCAATGAAGGAAATTATGTGGTTCACGAAAATTTTGGAATATTTTCAAGAGAAATAAGTGCATTCAACTCCTCTCTTGATTGAAAACAATTCTACAATAAATTTTTCCAAGAACCCAAAGTTCCATGATAGAAAAAAGCACATCAATACAAAATACTATCTGATTCGACATCATATTGAGGCCTAGAAAATCCACCTGTAACATTTCTCCACAAATGAGTAGATCACAGACATCTTCAGCAAAGTGCTTGGAAGAGAAAAAATTGAAAGATTCAAAATAATTCTTGGACTCACAAAAATCCCTTCAGATTAAGAGGGGGAATGTTGACACCTAATATTTTAGGTTAGGTAAATCCATGTAAATAATTTAAATAGGAAAATAAAGGGAATTGGAAGATGAAGAGGCATTGGGAGACGAAACCAAATAGTCTTCCTCTCCATGTATATATTCATGTTCCAAGTTAATGAAAAATAAAAATTCGATTTTAGGAGTTACCTCCTGGTCTGACACCCTTGAATGTTGGTGGGCCCAGCACCAGCAACATTTATGGCACTAGAAGGAGGACCATATAACAAGATAAGCCCTTGAATTATGTTTTCAATTTTCACACTCATCTAATGACTTCTTCCACAATCATAACCCTGACATGTTTTCCAGAAATGAAAAATTACAAGTGCCAACGAGTATCATTGATGACTTTTCAACTCTAAAATTGAATGGAGTAGGTGAAACAACCTTATCTAAGCATACTTCTCATTTTCTTGAATTCTGCACAAAACAGAACATCCACTGTGAGGATGTTTGCTATAGGTTGTTCATTCTCACGTTTGAAGGGTGCGTAAGGGAATCATGTCGCACATTTCCCAATGCCTCCATACACTCATTCAAGCATCTTGTCACTGAACTATTTCATGCTTTTGATATGCATGATCGTAAACATTTGTGCAAGAAAATTTTGGAATTGTGAAAATCACCTGATGAATCACTTTATTATTTTCACAATTGTTTCATGCATTTTTGTTATGAATTTCCTAAAGATGAAGTTGATTGGAATTTATTAATAGGGATATTTCAATATCTTGTTAAAATTTTAGAAAAACTTCACAAACTTGAATCTTTTGAACCACTCCCAACATACCTTTGTGTTAGAGCTTCTAAATCTACGACAGACAAGGTTTTTGTTCCAAATGACCCTTCATCCCCTTCCCATCAAACAACTCTAGTTATGAAGGATGAGGTGGGAGAGATTGAGAATTAATCTGTTGATAAATCATCATCTTCTCCCACCCCACAAACTTATAATTTTAGCGCAAGTTTGGACTGTCAGTATGATCATTACGATGAAGTGTTTCTCCTTTTCCTTCATCCTTTGGTCCCTTTGATCCTTTCGATTATGAGTTTTTTTGTTCTCCTATTTCAAATCTCTCTTTTGGAGTTCATGAGGATCAATTGTTGGATGGAGTTTGTGTTCAGTATCCAGGCTTGTGATATCATTTACGATTATTATGTGTGGGAGCCCATAGTTGAGCAATAGTCTGCGATGAAGGATGAATTTCTTCCTTCCGCACCTCTCCCGCATCATCCTAACATTTTCCATGATTCCTTCATTTATGTTAAATCTTGTGAAAATTTAGTTTTTGATGATGTTACTACTTCCGATTATTCACAGAACACGTGGGATGTCGATTTTCATTCGTATGTGGAGAGGATGAATATTCTACTCTTTATTTTCACAATAGCTCATCTTCTCTTCCTAAAAACATACAGGGTGAAATTTTTCATTTTCCATCTGCCCCTCTTTGCGATCCATCAGATCATGAGGGTGCCTTCTTATTTGATCTTGAACTTTCTGATCATGGTTGTCATGATGTTTTCATTCATTCATTTGGTAATTTTTTTATATTTTTCCACTCTTAATATTTATAGGCGACTAATATTTGATGATCCATCTTCAGATGAGTTTTAATTTCCCCAAGTTGTCGAGCCATTTCAACTCGATCTGATGGTTAGTTCAAGTTCTTGTAGTCTTGAGGCTGGCTCCTCTTCTGATTAGAATAATGTTGAATAATTTGAGGCTCCTCATCACTATACCCTACATATTGAAAATAAATTTGTATTGCATTTTTATCATCCTCTATATGCATTACATGATCCTATTTCTTATTCATTGGAGAATTCATACATCGTGAGCACTGTTTCGAAACCCAAATTTTCTTCTTTCTTCATGTTTTCCCATATTCATAGTTTGAAAGTTTGTTCCTGCATCTCTTTGACTCATAGTGGGTTGAAAAACCATGATGCATCTGCAGAATTCCTCCCATGCGCTTTTCATATTTAATTTTATCCATGTTCATTCAAAATTTGAACGTATTATTTTGCATTGTCTTATCTTTTCTTCTTGTTGTTATGCTTCAATATATTTCTTGACTTTCATTCCCTCTCTTACATAGGCCAGCCAATGCGACAGTGCCTGCATTGGAAGTATCACTTCACATGAGTTTGGCCTATGATCTGTTTAGATTAGGAATAGGAGTGGTTTTGATTTTTTAGTTGTTTTGTTTGATTTTATTTTCATCTATTTTCTTTCCACTCTTCTTCTTTCCTTTTGTTACCTTTATTTTTAGTTATATGATAGCTTTCACATGAGATAGTATTTAGCTTCTGAAGTGAGAATGGTGAAATCCAAGAGGGAGTTGTGCTACTATTAACATTTTCTTTTCTTTCTATTACCTTTATCTTTGTAAATGTTGCATCCTTTTAGTTGATGATACCCTGATGGAAATTATGTTCCTTGTCGAAGAAAATCACAGTGAAATGATGTTGTTTGTGTTTCAGCTAGTACCTCCTTATCTAATCGGTTTTATCTTTTTGGTTAATCCTTTTCAACTAAGCTGAGTAGAGCAAGGAGGGAAGGAAAATCTTAGCAAGTATGTCATAGGTGTATATAAAATTCCTTCTCTCAATGGAAAACCTCTTCTGCTCTCAATATGTCGGGATTCCTCTTCTCCTTTTAGTTGATGATACCCTGATCAAAATTATGTTCCTTATCGAAAAAAATCATAGTGAAATCATGATGTTTGTGTTTTAGCTACTACCGACTTCTCTAATCAGTTTTATCTTTTCGGTTAATCATTTTAAACTAAGTTGAGTAGAGCAAGGAGGGAAGGAAAATCTTAACAAGTATGTCATAGGTGTATATAAACTTCCTTCTCTCAATGCAAAACCTATTTTGCTCTCAATATGTCGGGATTCCTCTTCTGCCCTATGACATAAATAAGTGCCTATGCACATTTTAATGAAAAATGAAAAAAATGAAAAAATAATAAATGGCGAAAGAAGAGAAAGGTCATGCATAAAGAGGTGAAGAAAGTAACTTTTTCGGGGTATTTTCTAGGCTCATTGGAAGTGGTGAAATGTTTGTGTTCCTGAAGTGACTCTGTCAGGGTATTTTCCAGGCCTTTTGGCAACAGAGCAACAACAGAGATGAAAACTAAGACTCTAACAATTTCTTTACTTGTTCATTCCTATACTCCTATTCCATAATAGAAACAACCCTACAATTGAAACAAATCTATTTGACTTCACTTGGTTAGTGTATCAATGATAAACAGGATGCTAGGGACTACATCTTTAAATCAATATAAGTGAAGAAGTTGTGGTAATCAATGAATTAAAAAATACTTTTGGAACAGTTAGATCAGTTTTTCATGAAAAAATATTCATTCAGAGAGCTGTAGTTCTACCACTGTGTCGCCAATGTTGTAATAGCTACAACCACCCTCCAATTTTTTTCCTATTCTGAGATTTTGGAGCCTAACCTTCTACTCAAATGAGGTTATCTTACACAACTATCAAATATTCATGCTATGATTGAGACTTATCATTTTAATTTGTGTATGTGTTCACTTTATTTCACACCTAAATAGTCCTTCTAAGTCACAATCTAACCTCCTAACTTGGTTGCACAACAATTCTGGGCTTGTCTCCATAAACTGTACAAACCTTAAGGGCAAGCAACCTTGATGATTGGAATTGCATAGTTCAAACTAGAATTAAACCTTGAGCTTAGAAACTGTATAGTCATGGAAGGAAACCCAAAAATAACCCCAGAAACTGTACAATCCCTCATTGATCTCAGAAATGGTGCAGTGCACTGAGACAAAAAGTTTCCTAGTTCCCCAGGATTGCGAAATATTTCCTAGAAGTCTGCATCGAATTTTTTTTCAAAAAAAAAAAGCATCCCTAAAAATATATGGATATAATTTTAGTATCCCGAAGGAGGCACACTAATTATTTTAGAGAATCCCGCCATGTGTCAATTTTTCCTTGATTTTATGCATGTATGTCATGTTATCACTCAGATTGATCCTCAGGGTGAGAGAGGTAATCCTGAGGTAACCTCAAACCATGCTTATCCAAGTAGATATCCCTACTAGGACAGGAGAGGGCTCTATCCCTATAGGTCACAGTCAAAATTACTAAGGAAAGGAGATTTTAGGCTAAGTATAGTAGCTCAAGGTTTTGAATTTGATTGTATAGGGTTTGCTGGATCAGGAGGAGTCAAATAGTTAGGGCAAGGAAATTAGGTCAAAATGTGTAGGGGTTCTAAGGGGAAAGGTAGGTAGAAGGTTTGACATAAAAGGATGATTATGGTGAGGTTAATAGACTAGTGAGGAGCTAGGAAAAGCATCAGAAATGAAGTCTCCTTAAACTGAAGAAAATAAACAAATTATGCTAAATTTCCCAAAATAGAGCATGAATCATGAAATCTACTTTTCAACTTGAAATTAAGCATATCATAGACATGAAAATGGTTTATGAGCTACAATTCATTCATAAAAATGATAAAAAATAAGAAACTATGTCAAACACTGCATACCACATGAATCCCAAAGAAATAGCTACAAATTTCTCGTTAATGTCCAAGCCTAACTCATACAAAATATCTCTTTTGAAGCCAAAGCTCCAAGTGATACAAACCCCTACCAATGACTGAGAAAATACATCAAATAAAATTCAAAACCACTTTACCTAGCCTCAAGGAGTCGAATCCATGAGAGGAGGAGTTGTTTCACCTACTCCAAAACAAGAATCTGAAGACTAGGAAAACTCAACAGTTTGCCTCTAAAAGAGAGGAAACTAATTCATTTGACCTCCTAGTAGACTTATATGATGCATCTACCCTAGATAAAAGTGAAAAAATGATATTTACATCCATATTGACCATTTGCATCAGTAAGTTTCCCATTTACCCAAAAAAAAAGTCAAAAAATAAAAAATGCTGAAAACAATGAAAATTGCCAATTCCTTGGTAAACGTGCAACGCCATGACAGAAAAGATGACATGACTTGCAACCAACTTTTGGATGCCTTCCCGATGTCCAAATGAGCTCCATAATAGCTCATTGGAAATATCTCTGAGTCTAGTTTCCAAATATGCTTTCACTTTCCAAAATGGTGTCCATATGCCCTGTCCAAAACCCATTCTGCCAAGACTGTTAAACACACAGTGCCAATGCCAAAAATAGGGCAGAAACATGATTGTTTGATGGTTTTTGACCTTTTTGAGGGACCAATTTTGCTCCAAATATCTTGAAACGTTCTAAGGTTGATGTACTCATAACTAGAAACATGAATATGTTGACCATTTTCCATTTGGATGGCCCAAAAAAGAGCGCAACACCAGTGGCGCTACGCATTTAGCACATTTCTGCATGCTAAACTGTCCCAAAGATCAAAATTTGCACAAAAGTGCCAAAATTTGGAATTTTCTTGCTGATCAAGGGTTGGAGGCCTAGAGGGAAATCTCAACAAGAATATTAAACTTCTCTTTCTCCTTTGACTCGGTCAAAGCATTAATATTTGCATCAATACGTTTGAGCTTGGCCCTTGCAACCATGTTTCTCATGGCATAGTGCTTCACAATCTTCCTCTGAATATCAATGTCCTTCTTGGCTTTCTATATAAATCACTCCAGATTTAAATTGGCTCTCTCAAGCCAAGACTCTCTGTCTTCGTCAATCTCTATTGTAAGCATCTCACTTGGAGTAAGTTTCTTTCCCAATTCTGCCTCTTTCTGCCTTTCCCAAGCTAAAGCCCTCTTCAATCCAATGGTCGTTGGTCTCTGTCTAGGAAGATGATATTCCTCATCATCACTGTTATCAAATCTACCCAAGGTCTCATCCAGCAAGACCTTGGCTTTTCCATCCTCTCTCCAAGCTCTGATTTCCTTGACGTCACTGATGGTCTGCTTTGTCTTTAGCTGCTGATTCTCTAGCTCAAGAAATTCAATCACATTCCTTGCTCTACCAAGATTATATTGAAGCTCACTAATCTTTTTTCCTTTCCCGGACTAAAGCCCTCTTCACTCCAATGGTCCTCGGTCTCTGTCTAGGAAGTTGATATTCCTCATCATCACTGTCATCAAATCTGCCCAAGGTATCATCTAGTAAGACCTTGGCCTTTCCAGCCTCTCTCTGAGCTCTAATTTCCCTGATGTCACTAATGGTCTACTTTGTCTTTAGCTGCTAATTATCTAGCTCAAGAAAGTCAATCACATTCCTTACTCTACCAAGATTAGATTGAAGCTTAATAATCTTGGCATCCTTTCCTCTGATAAATGAATTTGTGATTATAACCTCATCCTCATCATTAGGTCAATCAACTAAAACTCCTACTCAGTTTCATGTTTTTCCTCTTGCAAAATAGTGATAGGATATGTAGCCTTTTCCTTTCCCTTCTCTACTTGTTTTGCTAATGAAGAAGGCATGAACCCTTTCACACCATGTGAAGCAAACACATTCTTGTGGCCTCACTGATATGTCAAGGAAAATGGCTCAAACAAGAGCAACACCTAAACTATCCATAACGCAAAAGATACAAAGAGGTAGCAGAGGCAGCAGAAGAAACATAGGAATTAGAGACAGAGCAGTGGAGTTGAAAGGGCATGAAGGAGTGTAATACAGAGGTTTATTTATGAATTAGTACTTAGAACAGGGGTTTGTTGATAAAATAAATCCATGTAAGTCTGCATGTAAATAGAAGAACTCGATCTCTGAGTTAAATTCCATCTTTGAACCATATGGTATGCAATGAGATTGGATGTGCTTTGAATCAGTTGGCATTCACTGTTTGAATTATGTTTGAAATTATCCCCAGTTTTGAATAGAGCACTCGTATTCGATTGACATAATAAAAAAGTTCAAGAGATTTAAGGTGGCTTTTACAAATGACTAATATTTAGTTATAGAGTGGATCTTGCATGGACTGTTACGATCATTGATTGAACAGTGAATCCAGATCGGGTCGAAACAAGGTTCTGTTGAAAGAGTTAGTAATATTCTTTCAAGAATTAGTAATACTTTGTCTGTTGTATAAATGTGTTGTTGTGTTAATGGTTGGCGATGGTAGTGAAGTTATCCATAACATCAACAGAGAAAAAAAACTGGAGGAATAATCAAAATTCATGTGGAGATTTGGGCAAAACCTTGTGTAAATAAGCAGAACCCAGAATGAGGTGGTTTCTGGTATTCATCGCACCACCCTTATACGGAGAGTGGTATTAGAGGAGTTGGGAGCGATTCCATTGGTTGATCGATGCGTGTCCCTGACCGACATTGCAAAACTGCCTCCCAATGCGCGCCATCGCGTGTTAACCATCGACCAAAGACGTGGAGCGATATTGACATAAGCCGTCAATCTGGAGGGAAGAAATCTGACGGTGGTCATGTGCTATAGATGCGCGAAGGTTATCCAAGTTACGGCACGCCATCGCGCGTTATTTTCCAATGCAAGTTGCCCATGCGATATTCATTGGATTGTCAAGGCCGAGGCAACGTGATAACAGCCGTTGGATGGAGAGACCATTAGAGTTGGGGCCCACGCATATGTGTGTGTTGTTCAATTAAGGTTTCAAGTTAAATAAGGTTCAACGGAAAAGTGGAAGTTTGTAAACATATTACATATCACCAAGGATCTTAATATTTGACTGAATACAATAGAACTTGTATATGTAATGACCAGTGCGTGGAGTAAGTGAGAGCAAAAATGGGATTATGACTTGATTGATATATATTACTATATTTTATATCTTAAAGTGGAATGTGCGCATAAGAATGGCCTGGAACTGATTATAAGTTTAATGCATATGGATGCATTTTGAAATGCCTAAGGTTTAAAAACAAAGTCGAGGGTTAATTCAGATATATATAGTCCTGTATGAAATATTGTAAAGATTGAAATATGAAGTGTATGGAAAAGGAAAAAGAAGAGGAAAGCGTGCAGAGATGAAATTTCGGTTAACAGGAAGATGTACAACATAGGGATTCAAAAGTGCAGTAAACAGGTGAATTATGTAGATGACAGTAAACAAACAGTATGCATAACAGTTTCTTAACAGCAGTAGAAAAAGACAAAATCCAATAAAGCCAAAGTTCAGAAGAAGAGCTGAGTGATATTGAAATGTGTAACTGAGAATGTAAATATTTTTTTGTTTATATTGTTTGTGATGCAAAGGAAAGTATCCTAAGGAAAAGACAAAATCCTACTATAGCATGGAAATTTGTACATATTGTTGTAATTTTAAAAATGAGTTGGATTAAGGAATAAGAAGACAAAAGCCAAAGAGTCATGACTGTTCATTCCAAATTCTTTATGAAATACAAAAATTCATGTGAGAATCTCTATATATAATATAAATTTGATATGCACAAAAAAAATTTAGAGAGAGAAAATATAGAGAAGGCAGAGTATAGAAGTGTGAGGCAGAGAAGATTAAGAGCAGAAAGAGTAGAAAGAGAAGCTATAGAACAGAGCTAATATCTGAGGTAAATCAGAAAACATTCATTTTGATAAATTGAGGAAGTTGGAGCTTCCCTATCAAGTTGTAGCTAACTGAGGTTGGAGCCTCCTGTAGGTTGGTGCCTGCAGAAAATTGAAGGGAGTTGGTGCTTCCTTGCAAGTTGTAGCTTGCAAAATTGAGGTAGGATCCTCCTGTAGGTTGGTGCCTGTAGAAAAACAGTGGTGAGAGGGAGTTGGAGCTTTCCTTTTCATCAAAACAATAATAAGATGTGGTTTTCTCCCTTTATGGGTTTCCACTTATATTTGGTGTCTCTGTGCATGATGTTTATGTGTTGATCTGATTTATGTCATCTGCTTAATACCTGTTGTTCTCATATAAAGTTTGTTGTTATATTATATTAATACTTGCTGCTCACATTCTAAGATTACTCATATATTATGTTGGATATGAAATGAAGGTGTAAATAAGGTTTCATAAAAGTTTAAAAGATCATGAATGTGTTAAACTGATTCACACCCCCCCCCCCCTCCACCCTCTCAGTTTAACTAAGGGTTCAACATCAATATAAGTCAATTTGGTGCAATTTGCCTCAATGTCCCTTTCACTGCTTGATGCTCTGGTATCATGATGTGATGGTGAAGGGTTTCAGAAAGGCTATGAGGTAGGATCAACATGAGGTGAATGGATCTGAGTAGGTGGTGATGTATGAGTGGCGGGATGTGATGAAGAAGTGGATACGGGAAGATGAGATGATTAAGGAATATCCTGGTCATGATGAATAGGTGGGGTAGTGAAAACCTCATTTGCAATGAATGCATCCCATGGAATGTTTTTCTACTGAAGCTGATGCATGACCACCATCTTGATGAGTGAATGATGAAAAAGGCTCTCCATTTGCTGATTGTAATCCCTCTTTTGCATAATGTAAGCCATATTGCCAATGCTATGGAAAAGATAGTATGGCATGTGTAGCATTATAAATCTAGTGAAATGCATAGGAAGACGAATATGGTATGAATAGAGGTGGGAACAAATTCCCTCACAAGTGTTTTATTTCATTATTATCCTCATCATGGGAACATACCGGTCAAGGAGATGAGAGAAAGGGAAAATTGACTTCTTGTGATCCTTATACCTAGGTTTGAGGTACGGTTCATAATAGCTCAAATCGAAGTTTGCTTGTTTAAACCACCTCTCTCCCACACTAGGGGTCCTTGTAGTAGGTGCAATAGCATTGGTGGACATATCAAAGGTGACCCCAAAAAGAGTGACATGTTTTTCATGTAGATTGGTGATGAACAGTCTTGTTAACTCCGGGTGATTTTGGACTTGTTGCACTCTCTCACAGAACTCAAAGCACCCCACATTTTTAAAGCAATAAATAGTGAGAGGAGAGGCCATGAGTTCCCTTGTGGTGATGGGTTAAAATCTATTTATTTTCCCTCCCTTGTGATCGTTTCTCCTTGGAATTTGTCCCTCACCAACAATGCCACTATCCACTTCTTCAAACATTTTCAAATTTTTATTTGTGAAACCATAGGGTGTAAGTGAAATGAAATGAGGGGAAAGGGGATGAGATGACTAGCTTGAAAGGTGAAGTGAATGTGTGTAGGGAATGAGTGTAAGGACAAACTATATCAATGAAATCCATAAATCAATGAAAATACCTTGTTTATGCCTGATATTTCTTTACAAAGATGAAACAAGGGTATAAATAGTGATCACAAGCTTTTAATTAGGGTTTCATTAGGGTTTCCATTTCAATTCATTTAAGAATGACCAAGTAGCTTAAAATCAAGGTTAAAATATGTACTTGCTTCTTTGAGGGTTGTTTGGAGGACTTTGGAAAATTTTGGAGAAGTTTTGAAATGATTTGGGTTGCTAGATCACTCAGCAACCTTCCTTGGCTAGGCACGCAGCACCACTGGTGAGCGCGCAACACTTTTCCAAATGTGCATCACTAATATACAGGCACACAGCGCCTTCAAAAATCACGTTGAAAATTTTGGGCAAGGGGGTAGCGCCAAGGTATAGGCGCGCAACGCCAGTGCAAACGCGCAATGCTGAGAAACTTAGCCCAAATTCTCTCAAAAACTCACAAATTTATTCTTTGTTGAATGATTCTTACTCTTTGAAAGGAAACAATGACTCTTCTTGAAATGTTTTATGAGCTTTTATAGGCATGTGAATTTAATTTAACTTGAAAAACCACGTTTCTAAGGTTTGAAGTCTTCTTCCTTTTATCACTAATACTCTTTGACACTTTTTTCATTGCATGTTTGATGAATTCATGGAGTTGGATTTTCATTCACTCACGGAGGCTTGACATAATGGCTTTGACAGTTTTGGGATTTAATTATTACATATAGTAGCATAAAATTACATTTGAAAAAATAAAATAAATTACATAAGTGACTTTTTATCAAAATGACATTTTGATAAAAAGTCCTGAAACTGAAAATTCAATATTTAAAACATAATGAAACCATCATGAAGATATTTTTTAATCCCTCTCATATATGTGTTGACCTCTTCGGAATGAAGGAGTGACCTTGATAAATGCGAAACCCTAATGACCTAATGAGACTTCTTTTGACCTGATTTTGAAGGAGATTTTGACTTAAAATATTTTCAAGTGAAAAGAGCATTTCATAGCTGTTTTTATGCTCAAAGAGACATGGGAATGAGTCAGCAATATAAATCTTTGAGGGAGAAAAAATTTATTTGACAAGGACAACCACCAGTAAAAAAAAATGTAAGTCATGACCTAATGGAATGATGAAAATTTTATTCAGTATGAGACACCTAAGATGCACATGCAAATGTTTTTTGATCCCTCGTGGAAGTATGAAAATATTGACACTAGCTGGGGATGGTAGCTCCTTGGAGGTGCCAAGACAACTGTAGACAAATTTCCTATTTCATTAGGCAATGGAGTTAATAGCTAAAAACCAAACTGAATACTGAAAGAAAATTGACACAATAAACTGACTCAAGACTGACTGAAACAAAACTTAAAAATTGAAATTACACTACTTATTGATGGCAATACATCACCATGACTTGAGGATTTCAAATCCTGATAACAACCATCGACATGCTGAATACATATATACAATCATGTGAAGTGATCCTTCCATTGTAACCAATCCAACAGATATTTTTTTGATTTAATTATGCTCTCACTTCCCTCGAGAAGGTAGAATGATGTATATGTAGGCAATTCACAGTAAAATTTGAAACCAAGGCTTATGCTGACAAGAAAAAAAACATCCATCTTTTCCAATCCGTGCAAAAGAATACTGAAGGGATTTTGAAAATGTTGAAGCATTACCTTGTCTTAAGATTCAACAGCAAAAATACAAGTACTTCCTTCATTCTGATCTGAAAGAATGCTTGGTTTTTGATCCATATGAGAGCATAGGGAAGTATGACTTTCTTCTATCTGAATTTTGGCTGAAAATTCCCGAAGCATGAGCAAATTTGATTCTTTCTCTAGCATAATTTCTCTCTTAGGCTCATATTCCTCAAATTCATATTCTAAATCATCCTTAAACAAGAAATATTCTTCAAAATTATCAAACATGACAGCCCTATCCTCTTCATGAAAGAAAACAATATCTTTTAGCTGATATCCTTGCAAGGAATCATCATCATAAATTGGTTTACCCACAACAATTTCCAGTATATTTTCATCAAGCTCCTCATCAAAATTGTTAGTATGATTCTTTCGTCGTAAAAGATCACTTTAGCTACGCATAACAAATAGCCCTAACATCGATTATGGCTGCAAAATATCTTTAAGTTTGCTTCACAAATTCAGATCTAAGCACAAAAGACATTAAGCAGATAAAATATAACATGGCTCCATAAATCCAATGGACAAGACAAGAAGAATGTATTTAAAAGAATTTTGTATTATATTAAAGAATGGGGCACCTGAGAGGAAAACATGAAAGGTGTCTTTCGGTTCTCCTTAGTGGGATGGGTTCTTGAAAGTCCTCAGTGTTTCAGATCTAACATTTCTCTCTCTTATGGGTGTAGAACAACAAACATAGAACTCAATGGGAGTTCACAAAACAAAATGGAAAATGGTGACCAAGAGTAGATCCAGAGTGATCTAATGCAATGAAGGTGACCAATGAATGGGGAAAACCCTCCTATTTATAACAAAATATTGGGGCGGTCTAGAACTCGGTGCATGAATAAAATATTATTAATCGAATTCTAGAAGCACCCTTTTGGAATATTTTATTATATTTGTTGGAGGGAAAAGGGTTCTTGACTTGGGTCAATTCCTTTATTTATAAATAATAAATAAATAAATGGTTTATTTATCATTTTACGGAAGTGATGGGAATATAATTAAATAAATAATGGTTTATTTAATTATTTATGGATGATTTAGTCAAATTTAACTAAGAATATTATTTAAATAATGATTTAAATAACTTATTCTTAGGGAATAATTAAATAAATAAGGATTTATTTAATTAAGTTCCTTATTTTGGGTTAAATATGACCAGGAAATATAAAAAAATGAGTTATTTTATATGGTGAAAGCAATTTTACTTAGGGTAAAATTGGTCTTACATGGTGTACTTTGGTTCATCTAATAATAATAGGTTAGATGACCAAAAAATGGTGTAACAAAAATTATCTTCAAATTTATCACACTTTGAAAAATCAGGTTCAAGAGAAACTTCATCAAATGTGAACATTGAAAAAGGAGATTGTCTTTCTTCATGCTCATCTATAAA
This sequence comes from Pinus albicaulis, assembly GCA_034641835.2. Lineage (NCBI taxonomy): Eukaryota > Viridiplantae > Streptophyta > Pinopsida > Pinales > Pinaceae > Pinus > Pinus albicaulis. The sequence continues at coordinate 509,077,816 of CM076570.1, read as the reverse complement.
TCTAGTTTCAGGATTGTCCTCATTTAAACTTAGATTTTCATTTTAAAAGATGGAAGAAGTTTTACCAATAATTTCTTGATTATTTGAACTTGGTTTTCTTGGGTTGTAATATGAGTGTTGAAGAGCTGATCTATCTCATCTTCAGACAGAGGAAAAATTAATCTCTTTTTTCTTTTGATCACAAAATAATTGTCTTCTTTCTCTCCTAAAGATTCACAAGCATGTTGAATATCTTCTTTAACCTTTGGCTGATCAACTTGTTGTACTGCTGCAGGAATTGTCTCTTGTGGGAAGTCTTCATGAACATCAAGACAATATACATCATCTTTCTCTTCCATGAGAGAAAACACTTGCTCTTTTTGCTGATGAAAAGGATTGTCATGCAAAGCCTCCAAGATCTCTTCATCCATGAACTCATTATCATCATAATAATCCTCTAGGTTTTGAATGAAAACCTCAACTTGATCACAAAAATTATTAACCAAACACAAAGAAGGGTAGGACTCCTTGTATTCTTCATAAAATATTGAATGAAAAACTCTAAGAGAAAAAATACTGGCAGGTGGAAAACCTTCATACCAAGATGATGCTTTTCCTTCAAGAGAAGCCATGAACATTTTTAAAATACAATCTTCAAGAAATTCAACCTTCAACTTGCGTGTATGCATGTGAAAATTAACCAGATGTAAAGCAACATCTTTCTTATCATCATATTTAAACAGAGGAAAATTCCTTTGCCAATATACCTTGGGAATTTTATTTGGAAAACCTGGAATGTGATCTCGGCTCATGGGAGCATACCTTCTTGCAACTGTTTCCATCTTGAAAAATATTGAAGCTACTGATCTTCATGCAGTGGATTCACCATAAGGTGTTGATTTTGGATTCTTGTGCCAGTGGAGTCTTTGCTCAACCTGAAATGTGTGGAGTCGCCAGGTGAATAGTTCAGACTTTACATGTGTCCAACTTCTATTCACCATCAACAATTAGATATTATCTTTGTCGTTGTTTCCTAGGTAAGATATTATCTTACTTTTTCTTCCCCAGTATGGTCTCCAAAATTTTATTACTTAGATTGAACCTCAAGCTAAGAGAGGCAATCCCGAGGTAACTTCAAACCACACTTAGCCAAGTAGCTAGCCCTACTAGGCCAGGAGAGGGCTCTCTCCATATAGGTCACAGTCAAAATGACTGAGGAAAGACGATTTTAGGCTACCTATAGTAGCTCAGGGTTTTGATTTTGATTGTATATGGTTTGCTAGATCAGGAGGAGTCAAACAACTAAGGCAAGGAAATTAGGTCAAAATTTGCAGGGGTTCTAAGGGTCAAGGTATGTAGAAGGTTTGACATAAAAGGATGATTATGGTGAGGTGAATAGACTGGTGAGGAGTTAGAAATAACATCTAAAATGAATTCTCCCTAAACTGAAGAAAATAAACAAATTATACTAAATTTCCCAAAACAAAGCTTGAATCATGAATTTTTCTTTTCAACTTGAAATTAAGCATATCATAGACATGAAAATGTTCTATGAGCTACTATACATTCATAAAAATTATAAAAAATAAGAAATTATATCAAACACTGCATACCACATGGATCCGAAAGAAATAGTTGCAAATTTCTCATTAATGTCCAAGCCTAACTGATACAAAATGTCTCTTTTGATGCCAAAGCTCCAAGTGAGTCCAACCCATACCAATGACTGAGAAAATACATCAAATAGACTTAAAAACCACTTTCCCTATCCTCCGGGAGTCGAATCCATTAGAGGAGGAGTTGTTTCACCTACTGCCAAACAAGAATCTGAAGACTAGGAAAGCTCAACAATTTTCCACTAAAAGAGAGGAAACTGATTCATTTGACCTCCTAGTAGACTTATATGATGCATATACCCTAGATAAAAGTGAAAACATGATATTTACATCCATATTGACCATCTACATCAGTAATTTTCCCATTTACCCAATAAAAAAGTCAAAAAGTCAAAAATGCTGAAAACAATGAAAATTGTCAATTCCTTGGTGAATGTGTAGCGCCATGTCAGAAACGATGACCTATCTTGCAGCCAATTGTTGGAGGTCTTCCCAATGTCAAAATTAGCTCCATGATATCTCATTGGAAATATCTCTGAGTCTAGTTTCCAAATATGCTTTCCATTTCCAAAATGGTGTCTGTATTCCTTGTCAAAATGATGTTCTCCCAAGACTGGTAAACGCACAGCGCCAAGGCCAGAAATAGGGAAAAAACATGATTTTGTGATGGTTTTTGGCCTTTTTGAGGGACCAGATTTGCTCCAAATCTCCTGAAACGTTCTGAGGTTGATGTAGTCATTGTTAGGAACATGAATATGCTTACAATTTTCTATTTTGATGGTGCAAAAAAGAGCGTAATGCTCGTGGCGCTCCGTGTTTAGCACATTTTTACATGCTAAACTGTCCCAAAAGTCAAAATTTGTACAAAAGTGCCAAAATTTGGAATTTTCTTACTGATCAAGGGTTGGAGGCCTAGAGGGACACCTTATGAAGAATATTCAACTTCTCTTTCTCCTTTGACTCGGTCAAAGTCCGAATCTTTGCATGGGCACGTTTGAGCTTGGCCCTTACATTCTTATTTTTCATGGAATAGTGCTTTGCCATATTTATCTGAATATCAGTGTCCTTATTGGATTTATCTAACAAGAACTATAGATGCAAATTGGCTCTCTCAAGCCAAGGCTCTCTATCTCCATCAATATTTATGGCAAGCAGCTCACTTGGAGTAAGTTGCTCTCCCAATTATGCCTCTTTCTTCCTTTCCCGAGCTAAAGCCATCTTCAGTCCAATGGTCCTCAGTCTATGTCTAGGAATTTTATCTTCCTCATCATCACTATCATCAAATCTACCCAAGGTCTCATCTAGCAAGGCCTTGGCCTCTCCGGCCTCTCTCTAAGCTTTAATTTCCCTGACCTCACAGATGGTCTGCTTTATCTTTAGCTACTAATTCTTTAGCTCAATAAATTAAATCACATTCTTTCTCTACCAACATTAGCTTGAAGCTCATTAATCTTATCATCCTTTCCTCTGATCAATGCATTGGTGATTCTAACCTCATCCTCATAATCAAGGTCAATCAATTGAAACTCTTGCTTAGTTTCATGTTTGTCCTCCTGCTCAATAATGATAGGCTCTGTATCCTTTTCCTTGACCCTGTCTACCTGTTTTACTGATGAATAAGGCATGGCCCCTTTCACACCATGTGAAGCAAACACATTATGCGGCCTCTCTAATATGTCAAGGAAAATGGCTTAATATCAATCAATCAATTTGGTGCAAGCTGCCTCAATGTCCCCTTCATTTCTTGATTCTCTAGTACCATGATGTGATGGTGCAGGGTTGTAGAAAGGTGATGAGGTAGGATCAACATGAGGTGAATGGATGTGAGTGGGTGGTGATGTATGAGTAACGGGATGTGATGGAGAAGTGGATATGGGAGGATGAGATGATGAAGGAATATCCTAGTCATGATGAATAGGTGGCGTAGTGAAAACCTCATTTGTAATGAATGCATCTCATGGAATGTTTTTCTACTGAAGCGGATGCATGACCACCATATTGATGAGTGAATGATGAAAAAGGCTCTGCATTTTCTGATTGTAATCCCTTTTTTCCACAATGTAAGCCATCTTGTCAATGCTATGTAAAATATAGTATGGTATGTGTAGCATTCTAACTCTAGTGAAATGCATAGTAAGATGGATATGGTATGAGTAGAGGTGGGAAAAAATTCCCTCACAAGTGATGTATTTCATTATTATCCTCATCATGGGAACATACCGGTCAAGGAGATGAGAAAAAGGAAAAATTGACTTCTTTTGATCCTTGTACCTAGGTTTGAGGTACAGTTCATAATATCTCAAATCCAAGTTTGCTTATTTAAACCACCTCTCTCTCACACTAGGGATACTTGTAGAAGGTGCAATAGAATTGCTGGACATATCAAAGGTGACAAGAGTGACCTATTTGTCATGTAGATTGGTGATGAACAGTCTTGTTAACTCCTGGTGATTTTGGAGTTGCTGCACTCTTTCACAGAACTCAAAGCAGTCCACATGTTAAAAGAAAGAAACAATGAGAGGATAGGCCATGAGTTCCCTTGTGTTGATGGGTTCAAATCTATTTATTTTCCCTCCTTGGTGATCGTTTCTCCTTGGCATTTGTGCCTCGCCAACAATGCCACTATCCTCTTCTTCAAACATTTTAAAATTCTGATTTGTGAAGCCCTAGGGTGTAAGTGAAATGAAATGAGGGGAAATGGGACAAGGTGAATAGCTTGAAATATGAAGGGAATGAGTGTAAAGGAAAAAATAGATCAACTAAATCCCTAAATCAATGAAAATACCTTGTTTATGACTGATATTTCTTTTAGGAAAATGAAACAAGGGTATAAATAGTGATCACAAGCTTGTAATTAGGGTTTCATTAGAGTTTCCATTTCAATTAATTTAAGAATGACCAAATAGCTTAAAATTAGGGTTAAAATATGTACTTACTTCTTTGAGGGCTATTTGGAGGACGTTGGAAAAGTTTGGAGAAGTTTTCAAATGATTTGGGTTGCTAGATCATTCAACAACCCTCCCTAGCTAGGTGTGCAATGCCACTGGTGAGTGCGAAATGCTTTTCCAAATGCATAGCACCAATCTATAGGCATGTAGCGCCTTCACAAATCACATTGAAAATTTCGGGCAAGGTGCCAAGGTACAAGCGCACAACGCCAGTGCAAATGTGTAGTGCGAAGTGCTGAATGCACAACACCAAGAAACTTAGCCCAAATTCTCTCAAAAACTCACAAATTTATTCTTTTCTAAATGATTCTTACACTTTGAAAGGAAAAACTAACTCTTTTTGAAATTTTTGATGAGCTTTTATAGGCATGTGGATTTAATTTAACTCGAAAAACCACTTTTCTAATTTTTGAAGTCTTCTTCCTTTTATCACTAATACTCTGACACTTTTTGCATTACGGACTTGATGAATTCATGGAGTTGGATTTTCATTTGCTCATTGAGGCTTGAAATTATGGCTTTGATAGCTTTGGCATTTAATTATTACATATAGTAGCATAAAATTACATTTGAAAAAATAAAATAAATGACATAAGTGACTTTTTATTAAAATGACATTTTGATAAAAAGTCCTCTAATTGAAAATACAATCTTTAAAACATAATGAAATCATCATGATGATCTTTTTTAATCCCTCTCATAATGTGTTCATATCATTGGAATGAAGGAGTGACCTTGATAAATGCAAAACCCTAATGACCTAATGAGACTACTTTTGGCCTAATTTTTAATGAGATTTTGACTTAAAATATTTTCAAGTGAAAAGAGCATTTCATAGTTGTTTTTATGCTCAAAGAGACATGGGAATGAGTCAATAATATGTATCTTGGAGGGAGAGAAAGCTTATTTAACAAGGACAACCACCAGCATAATTGTTTTGAAGTCATGACCTAATGGAATGATGAAAAATTTATTCAATATGAGACACTTAAGATGCACATGTAAATGTGTTTTGATCCCTGGTGGAAGTATGAAAATACTGACACTAACATGTCCTAAACCCTATTTTTTTCAAATCTATTTAATTGATGCTTCTAGAGCTCATTTTCACACTTGATCCTGGAGCTATCACATTCGCGAGGAGATCAAGTAACCTTCGATGCAGTCGTCATCTCTTTTCCAAGTGAGATTTGTTTTTTATCGCCTTTTCTATCGCTTTTTGTTATTTTCCTTGTGTGAGTGTTCTTTTTCTTATTTCTCTTCATGAATGATGGATTTTTATTATGTTTTAGCTTTTAGAATTTTTTTCTTAAGCTTTTGTTTTCCTTTCACAAGTGTCATATCAGTTTCTTGGTTTTTGCATCGATGGTCATCATTGCGCAGACTCTCTTAACTGATTTGGTTTTCATCCCATTTATTCAGTTTCTGAACTTGATCTACATTGATTAAATCATACTTAGTCACAGATACACTCAATCTCTCACCATGAATTATATCTTCTCATTTTTCACACTTCTCTTGGGAAGATCTACACTTTCCTTAATCAATTTTCACTTTGCCTAGTTAGGCACTACACAACCTTAAGGCTCAAGCTGAGAGCTTGACCTCTGGAAATAATTAGTGAATAATAAAGGCTAGCACAACTGCACATTATGTAGTTCCAGGGCTCATCCTACTTCCTTTGCCAATAATACTACACAATGCGTAGTCCCTCCAAGTCCACTTCCCAGGCTGAATTGTGCATTGTGCAATCTCAAGCCTGAAGCTTCACCGTTGGCTATTTGGATTACACAATGCATAGTCCCTATAAGAAACCAATCCATATTATTTTTCAAAATTGTGAAAGCCTTCTCTCTAATTTTTTAGTTTGTTTCTTGATCATACCTTAAAATAAGATTTGAAAAAAACCGATGTTTTCTTTCCATGAGTTCGTTTTCTGTCCCATAGGTACCATAGTTGTTTCGCACGTCTCTCCTACAATCGTTGTTACCATGAAACCGAAGAGATATGCTTCAAAAGACATCACTTAAAGAAGTACTGGGGAAGCAGCTGAGAAAATGCCAATTAACTTCGCAGTATATGCAGACACTCAATTGTTTATATAAAAAGAGTCAACACTTACATGGCAGATGATTAAAGATGCTTTTTAAAATTAATTTGAGGCATATCTGGAAGATTGACAGGTATATCTTAGTATACAACAGTTAGGATTATACAAGGTTTCATGTAGATATCCTGACCTCCCATGTGAAGATGTCATCAGTTGGATTACATCACACATCGATGATAAAACTATGACATTGAGCAGTGCCAGCAACTACAAGCTTACTACCTGTCTGGCATAAGATTATCAATGCTTGTATCATCTCCCTGAGAGAATAAATCTCATGGAATCATAATTTTATTGCACCCATATTTATCTGAGCATAAAATATATTGTCAAAGGCTGGGTGAAGGAGCCATAAAATTTTAGACATACACCCACCCATTCATACAAGAAAACGTCACTCAAGAAGGCCTATCAGCTCTTGTTCATATTAGCATGAAAAATATATTGTCAACAGAGGACAGAGACCTTTCCCGAAGGGTGGAAATTATTATTGAACCAAGTGGTGAATGAGGGTAAGTTGCTCAATTGGAGATATTTGTTGTATCATCAATTCAAAGCCCATGTAGCACAAACGCGGGACCCTCCCAAGGGAGAGAAAGCAAGTTTTTATATTTATGAATACTTACTAGATGCAGTATATGCAAAACAAAAGCTTCATGGTATGAACTAGACATGGGCTCCACGAGAAACTGTCGTGAATATTTATTGTAAGCTACTTTCAGATTGCATCCATACAGGAGCTATGGAACAACTAAATGATCACTTCATCATTTCTCTATACAAGATTGTCTTTGAGGAGGACCCACCTTGCAAGTCACGAGGATAAATGGAGGCAATATGAGATATTTCATATTGGTTTACCTTACTGGATGGAACACTTATTAGAGTGTTTGGAAGATAGAAGCTACCACATATTTTTCCAAGGTATGCCACTGAAAATATTTTCATATAGGAGGTGTCATATCATCTCACCACAGGGTTGTTAGCAGCACTGCACATGAATAAGGAAGCAACATGTCCCACTCTTTCTTTTCAAATCATATTATACAAGATTAAGAATCTCAAATTTGTAGATATAGAAGAAAAATCCATAATAAAGTTTGATTTTGGTACAAAAGACTTCAATCTGTATGATCCAAGGGGAATTTGTAAATACCACTGTGCGAGAATCTACTACAATTAGTTCAGTGTGGAATTTCATTGGTCAGAGGAGGATCGATGGAATAATTTATACAATTCCTCCAAACCCTGCAAGCCTATCAGTATAGTTGGGACTTCACAGATTGCTACATAGATGACAAGAAATCTAGTAGAAACAACAACATAAGGCACTAACCTGGTACAAGTGAAGGGAAAGAGAAAGGTTGTTGCTAGAAAATGGGAAGAAAAAATAGGAAGATAAAATAAGATCCACTTTTCACGAAATCAACTTTTGTATCATAAAAAAAGAGGAAGTAGATGCAACAGAGAAACGAGCGAAGGAAAATATAAAAAAAGAGCTTGCAAGAAGCAAAATTGAAAGTGTAGAAAGAAGAAAAATAACTAAGGGAAGAAAATGAGAAAAGGAGGAAAGAGAAATAGGAGAAGCATAAGTAGGAAGAAGAATCAAGACAAGGCACCATAGAAAAAGAAACTACACCAATACAGGTTGAAGAGAAAGAACAAAATCAGTCAGCAGTAGAGGGAGAGAGCTAACAAACACAGGATCAAAAGCTTGCTTAGCAGATTAAATACTTAATCAAAGTTTTGGACATGGAGTTGGAGCCAAAGCCACAGGAGGGATATGTTGACTTGATGCCAAGTGCACCATAGGTTACCATTTACACTCCACTACCTCCAGCCATAGATTTAGCCTCGAGTGAGGAAGGGGACATAGTTCCTCTTGATGATGATCCGGTAAAGGATGTGTACAATCTTTCATATGATGAACTCCAGAAGAGAATTGCACAAGTACGAAGAAATCAATTTCTGGATGATCATGCATCTCCTGCATTCGTTAGAGAGAGGTTGATAATGGTGGACACCAGCATGAATCCCAATGATATTCCTAAAGCCAACTTAGCCTTGGCAAGTGCGACGAGATATAACACTCAATATTTGATGATTAAGAATAAGAAGTTGGTACAAAATCTACATTTTTCCTGAAAAGAGATAGAACAACTCCATGTAGCATCACAAAATGAAGCTTTTGCTCAGGTCTACTTGGAGGAAATGAGAGCAATGATACTTGCTAAAATATCAACACTTGGAGAGATCATGATGGACCTCTATGAGGAGCTCATGACCATACCTAAGGTATTTTTCCACTTGCATAGCATAGATAAATAGAGAAATTAATTTGTTAAGACTCTTAAGAATGTCCAAGTTGTTATCATCATTTTGAAATAGTGGATAATGTGATACCAAGGGGCACCTCTTACCTTGGTAAAGAAAATGAAGCCACAAGAAGAGCTAGAGAAGGCAAGAGTACGGATGTTGATCTAGAACAACAATCATCTCACCTCTTTCATTGGAACTATTCAGGCCTCATATATATGGATATATAAAAAAATGGATTTCATGGTGAGAACTCACAAGATCCTATCAATCGGCTCACTCACTAAATCTAAGCACAAACATCGAGTTAGGAAGGATATCAATGAGTACTTGGATTAGCTGAAACATATCGCCACCAAGGGCTTGGAGATGATAATACAGAACATGAAAAACTATATAGGTGGTTTGCTCCAGATCAAAACAATGTTGTGCTTTCTTGAGAAAGAAATTGAGAGTGGTTACAAGCCATTGTACCCAGATTCTATGGAGGCTAGATTCTGCTTCCCGCCAGACACCATCATGCGCTTTGGCGATGTCATCACAAAATACATAGGTTGGAATCAATATGTGACCAAGAAGAATCAACTAAAATTTGTTGAGCTATATTTTACCCAAACTCAGGGACCATAGTGTTTTGTCTTGTTAGGTTTTCAAGTTGTCTCTACCCTATTTTTTCTCATATGGGTATGAGTGACAAATGTAATATTATTTATAATTATTTGTAAAAGTGAAATTAAAAGTGTCCACATTGGAATGTGAAGAGTCATGATGTAATGTAATGACTCTTTTTTAAATAATTTGAAGAGTTGTGAGGGGATTCCAAAAGTCATAAATGGGCATGTGAAGAGTGTTACACAACATTTTGTCACTGTCTCTGCAATCCCCATCTCGCCCATTGGAGGATCATTCCCGTGATCAATAATCAGTGTCATGCCTTGCAAAGACCATCATTGTGTCCCTTTACATGAGAGTACTATTCCTTCTGTTGACAATTCCCTGAGAAGAGACTCAAAAACCCTTGTTTTTTCCTTGGCGCGGGTAGTCAGTTATGCCCTCGCGCCAAAGAGGAAGATTAACACTGGGCCCCATGCTAGTTGGCGCTCTATCCCAGTTTTCCACCCGTGCCAAACTGTTTATGGAATGCATTTTAAAAATAGAGGCAGATATTCCACTCCAACCACCTCAAGGATGAGTCACTGGGAGTGGTTGAACTAAAAAACCACAGACTCCCTCCTTTAGGTTTATGGTTTCCACCTCTTATGGGAAATCCCTAAAGGATAGGCCTCCCTCCCAGCTTTTTAGGGTTCCTAACCTCCTCCCTTTCCTCTATAAAAGAAGATATCTCTCTTAGAACAAGCTAACTGAACTTGGAGAATTAAACATATTATAGCTAAATTACTAGAGAACATAGAATAATAAGGAATTACATTGAGGAAGCTTGAGTCCATGACTTATGAGAGAGCTTGATTCCATGCCTTCATCCCATCTGAATTCCCTGACAAGCATCTGAGACACGCTTCGGCTGAACCCCGCTGGAGGAGACTGCGACGTCAAAGCATTGGTTGTAACTCTTCCTTCTATTCATTTATATACATGACTATTGTTTGGTTCCCATTTTTTATTATGCTAGATGCTTAATGAATCATGCTTAGCCCTCTTTGGCTGGCTAGTAGTTATGAGTGAAACCATTATGTCATATGTTGTAATTGTTTCTTGTTCTATTGTAGGTATCCAAGTGTAATGGCAGAAGGATGATTTGCCAAGGTAGGAGTAAGAGGCCACCACCCCTATAGCAACAACGACAACATTGGATTCTAGGTGTTGGGCCATAAATACGACCAATTTTTAACACTTATTTCATCCATTTTTAATCTTCTTTATCATGTCATTTATTATAATTTATCATATAAATCCATTTTATAATGATTTATGCTCTTATGGATGAATATTATTTATTCTCCTTTATTTTTAATAAATTGATGATTATTATGCATAATTTTATCAATGATGGTTTATTAATATATTTTTTAATATCACTTACCATTTTAGCCTCCAAGATATTTGCTAGATCCAAGATTTGATCTCCAAATCATCACCAAATATTCCAACTCAGAAATTCCCTGGAATAAGAAGTGACAGTTTTGCAGTTGAGATTCTGAGCAAATGAAGAAGAATCTAGAAAATCCGGAACATGGGTTTTGTCCAGAACAAGCCCAATTAACTTTTTGAAAGAATGATTTGCCAAAATTAGGCCTGTATTGAGAGAAACACAGGGTTCTCTGAGCATAATTTTATCATATTTGTTGTTGCAGTCGTCATCCAAATCTTAGCTGCAAAGCCAAATTCGCCTTGCTCTTGTTGAAAGATTGTTGGAAATATATTTTCTTGTTGATCAATTGGTTGGGAACAATTCAATTTTGTTATGAGAGATCCTATTTACTATTTGATTTCTCCTCTCTTTGGCTATAAAAGGGGACGTTTGTAAAAGAGAGGGGATGGATCATAGTTGTTGCTTTTGTTAATTGTAAACTTAATCAAAAGCTATGTTATTGAAAGCATGATTCCATTGTAATGCTGCTCCAGTTTAATGATTAATTGAATATTGTTGTTCCATTCGCATCATCTGAAGTAGCTTGAGCAGTCCCTGCTGGTGGTTAAGGACCCGACCCCTGGCAGTTTGAACTGCTCCTTTGTGTTATATTTCCAATTCTTGTAGTGTGTGATCAATTTGCTACATACATGTCACTGTGAGTTTATTTCATTATTTGTCTGTCATTTTACTATCTTTATGTATTACGCACTCTGTTTATGAGTTATTTCATTATTGTATGATCTGAATCTTATTTCTTACAGCGTGGGTTAATTGAGACAGCATATTGCCTTACTTAGAACATCCTTGAATTCGCGGAAGTGATATTGGTTCTATCTTACTTTACTGTTTTATTATAATGGATTGCGTTGTCGTTCCTTCCCCATTTAACAAGAATCTTAATTCTCAAATTGCTTATCTTATTATTCTTCGTTGTTCGGCATTTGATGTTCCATTCCATTTGTTGTTTCATTTAACTGTTGTTCATTTCAGAGTGTAGATACAAAGCTTCGCTATTCAGTTTGCTGTTCAATAGGATTTACCGTTTAATAGAGTTTGTTGTTCAATTATTTTAATTTCGGTTTGTTGTCCATTTACATTGCTTTTCGTTTCATATTAATTAGTTTACAAGAGTTTGCTTTCATTTCAATTGCTTTAAGATCACCAATTGTAGAGGACACTGGTTATTGCTTCTAAGTTCCCAGATTGGTTATCTTGCATTGATTTCTAAGGTAAGTATTTATTGCTACTGTATCCCTAATCGATGTTTTGCAGATTGGTTTAATTAAGGTTTCAGAGCATTTCCATTTATGCTATTGTAATTAGATTTATTTACAAGCATCCATTTACTCTTGTATCTCGAACACTGTACTACATATTGCAAGGCATTACTCTTGGATAAATTGCTGCCTCAGACAGAGTACACTCTTGAAATAAAAATTCACTCCCGGATTGATAATTAATGTAAGATAAATAGGTGTTAAAAAGATACCTTTTATGCCTCGACATTTTGGCGCCGTTGCCGAGGAGAGTGTATGCCATTTAGAGAGAGTGAGGCATATTTAATTTTTTTCTTCTTGGGAAGAATTGGGTATTAAAGACGGAAGGTAAGAACTTGCTCACCGAGCAAGAAACCCACTTGTTCACTGGCCCACTTCATAGCAGAATTGCGTGAAAGCTTAAGGTAGGAATGAATGCTTTTGTTTTTTTTTAATTCTAGAGGTAGAGTATTTTTTGAAAAAAATCTTGTAATTCCACTCGAGTGGTGATGTAAGCACCACCCATTTCACTAACCAATTGACATGAACATTGGAAGGAGGATCCTTAAAGAAACACCTAAAGAACATCTTCTATTATGTTAATAAATGGCTCACATTGCAACTTTTGAATTCCCTATCAAAGATCTAGGAGGAGTGACACAAATGCACATAATTCCCCCATTATCTCTACCAAATTTTCATGGTTTGACAAATGAAGATCCAGATACATTCTTATTTGAGGTTGAAATATTTTGTAGAAGATATGATTATTGTACTAATGATCAAAGGTTGAAAGTGTTTTCTCTTACTTTAAAAGGAGCAGCTCTCCAATGGTTCATGAGCCTAGGTGGAAACTGCATCCAAACATGGGAGGACATGAAGAACATATTCTTGAAGAAGTACCAAGACTATTGCAAATCCAATGAACATATTTTCGGTATGACACAAAGGGAAGATGAAAGCTTGGAGGACTATGTAGAGCGAGTTCGATACAACCTTCAAAAATCAAAGCATAAGAATTTGGAAAAAGAGATCTTGAAAACACTTCTTCTTAAAGGATTCAAAGATGATTTTTTAGAACTCTTAAATCTGATATGAAAAGGTGATGTTTTTCAATTATCATATGATGATGTTTGTGAATTGTGCATAAGGTATTCAAGAGGAATTTCCAAGGCTGGTAAGAATTCTAGAGAAGTTTCTTCTTTCTCTTCAAAATTTACTACAAGAACAAGAGACATAAGAGCTGAAATCAAGGTTTTATTTGAAAATTTTAAATATGATTTTATTAGCTCTCTAAAGTCACAATTAAATGTTTTGCAGGTTCAGAAAAATCAAGAATTTGATGAAGTGTTTTTCCCTCAGGAGCATCCAATAGATAATCACTCTTCCTTATCTAATTTGGAAGTAGCATATCAAAGAGATGCGGAAGCTGCAACAAGGTCAAAACCATGGAAATCATGGCCTACAGGTATGATTCAAAACACTTCCTCTCCATTATCTTACTTGCATAATCTATTATGGAATACTCATATGTTAGGGCAGCCATGCCAATCTCAATATAACCACCACCAATATTGTTTCCAAGTTTGGAGCGGTTCACCTTATGATTGCATGACTACTCTCCCTCATCTTGTAGCACAAACACATCTTCCAGCTCTACCACAACACCTTGTTTGCCGATCAAAATAATCCACTCAACACAATCAACTACATCATCAAGAGGCTCCATTCCCTACACAATCTCCTGCTCAACTCATTCCACACCCACACGATAATAAACCAGTACAACATGCTTACAATCTTGAACCGCAAAATTCAGCCACCCTTCCCACCCATTCTATCTCACATGTACCATTGGAAAAAAATTACACTGAGACTCAGAATGAATCAAATCCAAAAATTGTAGAAGTTATGAAAGAAAATGAGGTTTCTTCTAGTTTGCACCAACAAACCATTTTAAAAGCTCAAGAACTTCATGATACGATGGCTATGGGAAATCAAAAAACTAACGGATACATTGAAGATTGGTTTCACTCCATCATTTGTTTGCAACATCACTCCATACTTCAACAATTTTTGGCACCATCTTTTCAAGGGAAGTTGGCTTCTCATACCCTAATTTTTATTAACATACATTTTTCAAATTTGGGTATGTACATAATTGAAGCCTTATTTCGGAAATGGATCCACTAGAAATACTCCTATACGTAATCATATTCATTTTCTAATTCAGAGTAGGATAGTGGAGAAATAAATAAAAGAGGAAATAAAACAAACACATTTTTTTATTTATTTGTGTAAAAATAGTTGTTTCTTTGTTGCAACACGCTGTGAAATCAACATTGATGATAAATATTTTAATTTATTTGTGTATGTAGATGAATTATATTGCAAATAAAAATTCTAAAAACACCTATATTCATTTTTATCATCAATATGAAAAAAATTGCTTGAATATCATTTTTTTGGCTTGCGGGCTTGATGAAATTTCTGAAAACACAGTTGGGACAGTCATGTTTTGGGGGACTAAAATTGAATATTTTTAAAACCTATTTCTATCCTAAGTAACCCTTGATGTCTACTTTCCAACCCAATTGGAATCACTCAATTTGGATTTGAAACGAAAACGTTAGAACCAAAATATTGACAGGGTGTCTAATAGGCAGCTCAAGCACAGAGTTGGGATAGTCCATTTTTGGAGGCCTTAATGACTATATTTTTAAAAACTGTTTCTATGGGAGATTCCTCTATTAATATAGTTTACAACACAACTTTAATCACTCAATTTTGATATCGTATAAGGAATTTATGACCAAAATATTAACTGCCTATCATAAATCAGCACTCTTGAAACTCTGTTTTTTCGTCTGTTCCTTAACGTATTTGACCCATCAATTCTTCTTGTCTTCAAAACCTATTTCTATTGGAGATAAATAAATGAATATAATTTAATCTCAAATTTTAATTGCCTCAATCCTCCATAAAACGAATAATTTATTCTTGAAAGACCAACTGTTGGTCTGAGATGGAAAATCGAAAATGACTCTACTAAGCAGGTTGTTCTAAGCAAGTTTAACATACCATTACATGGAATTTTTAAAACCTGTTTCTATTGGAGATAAAACTTTTAATTAGCTCTTATTTGGCTTTGGAATCACTTGAATCAGACGAAAAATAGAGAAGTTATGATTAAAACACTGCTGGTTAGTATCGTCGACCACTGCTCTCCCGCAGGTAACAAATATAATTTGTTTTATTTTTCCATTGATTTGCTCTATAGAGTAACTACTTGTTAGTTTTTTTCATAATTTTTGGATTAGGGGAGCCTGATCACCTCTCTTTCTCCATGATTTAATTTTTTATTGCAGGTAGATACTCGTTTTTTGCAAGTCTTAGAGGAATAAAGAAGGTCAATTTATGGACGACCGATTCTTGAAAATTTAGCAAAACAAGGGCATTTCATCCAGTTCATTACTTCACAGATTTATAACAAAAATAAATGAAGATTTGGTTCCCATTTCCAGATTCATGTTACTGCTGCCAAAACATTTTTCAAAAAGATCATTTTTTTTTTCCATTAATAGATTGATATTCCCTTAGAAAATAACATCATAGTTGTTGTAACTTAATAAAGTGTTGTTTCTTTTCTGATTTTTTTTATGTTTTTGTGTTTCAGGTGTTGATTCCTCTAAATTGTAGTTTTCGTTCCATTTTCAATTGAACAATAAGGACCCCACCATGCAAGTTTCAGTTACAGAAGGTAATGGCAGCACCAATTTTGTGAAAAAAAATTAAAAAAAAAAACTTTTTTCTTAAAACCTGTACATAAACATTCCTTTCTATTTGATTGGATTTGCCTGGAAATGGATTGCATATTAGCTTTGTTCTTCCTCTATTTTTTTCCTTTTTGCATGTTTTATTTGTTTGTTGTTCCTCTTAAGGGACAGTTATTGTTCCTCTTAAGGAACAACAACCGTTCCTCTTAAGAAGCAGTGCGTTTATGTGTTCATTTTTTTTGTTCCTTCCAAAAGGAACAACATTTTTGCTTATTAGTTTTCTTTTCAAAAAGAACAACATTTTTGTTGCATGTTTTTGTTGTTCCTTTCAAAAGGAACAACACCGCTCGTTTTTGATGTTCCTTTCAAAAGGAACAATAGTTTTGTTGTTCCCTTCAAAAGGAACAACATTGACTGTTCTTGCTATTCCTTTCCAAAAGAACAACATTTTCACAGATTATTCTTGATGTTCCTTTCAAAAGGAACAAAATTTTCGTAGATTGTTTTTACTGTTCATTTCCAAAGGAACAACACTTTTTGAGAGCATTTTTCTTGTTTGTGAACAACTTTTTGAGGATTTTTTTTTAATGTTTTGAAAGACAAACATACAATTTATGAAATGATACACAATCATACAAATTAAAGCTTACTGTAATCAACAAATCAAAAGAAATTTTCATTTTTAAAATAGTTTTTTAGTAATGATAAGAAAAAGGAAAAATGGACATAATCAATAACATGATCTTGTTGTCTTACTACCACTAAATTCATATGATCGATTATATTTATCATTTTGGTTCTTTCCCATATTTTATAACTTTATTTGATTTTTACTTATGGAGTAGGAACAAGAACATATTATTTTCTATTGAGTTGTTTAGACTTCTTCCACCATCCCTACTCTTAAGGAGTGTTGAGCCATCCTTTATGAATAAATAGGGAAGTGTTATATGAAAAGAAAAATATTTATATATTTCATTAATAATTTTATAATTTGGAAGATGGAGAATAGGGGGTCTCATCAAAAGCCAGCCTACCATGTTCATAAGGAAGCAAGTGAAGTGGCATTCCCATCATGGCCACCAAACCAGGGATATGGTCCAATGGACAATTGAAAAAATTAAGAAGTCTTTGGAACAGGAGGTCTCATCACAAGCCGGCCTGCCCACTTTTCACTTATTCCCAGTGAATGACATTGTGATTTATCTGGTCACCAAGTCAGCACAATGGCCTTCGTTACGACAATTAACAAGCACTTCCTCAGCATAAATAAAGGAAAATGGTTCCAAGGGTGAGAGAGCAACTCTGTCAAGGTTATGGACACCTATGGGCAACAGAGTTCTGCTAATGGTATTGGAGTCACATTTATACACATCAATAGTAATATTAAACCATTTTTCCTATATCTATATTTAAATATCAGATGAAAATTGATTCCTTAACCTTTGATTTTGAACCTATTATACATGAAAATCATCATAAATCGATCACATTAGTTTAAGTGGGTAATAATCACATTTGTACTTATGTTTATCTTAAGCTGTTCCTTCTCCTTATCCTTGAATCATTACAAAACGCTTCTATATCTGTTTACGATTTATCACATGCATGGATTTCAGTAAATGCTATAATTTCATTGATTGTATCATAAGTATGTATGTCTTTATATGTTGTACAATTGTTGTGCAGTAAGCTGCTCTTTTATTTTGCTGATTTGTCACAATATTGATACTGCATTTTTACAGAATTTTTTTCTTCTTGAACATTTTTTGCATGTATCTTATCTGTTTCCATTCCAAACTGAAACTGTGGATTCCATAAAATTGCATACAAAATTGTGATTTGTTTACAGGAGAACAAGAAGTATGGGGGAAATTCTATTCGCAGCACGACCACACTATTGCAATTAACAACGAAGGCTCGTGAACATGCACAATTCTTTAGACATGATGTACTTGCATGGCTTCCACCTTTTGCATCACTTTCAGTATCCGCTCAACCTACATCAGATTCAAAAAAGGCCAGTCCCTACATGTCATTCCACATTTTTTTGGAGGTAACACTTGAGGTAAAATAACATAATTTTCTGATTTATTATGAATTTAGGAGAATTTCATGAAAATTCGTTGAGCATTGTTTATCATCATTCATTCCACATCTTTACCACTTCCCATTTTTTAGACATGTCTCATCTTTCAGTTTGGGGGAGTGTTGATTTCCTTCATTTCTTTCTTTCGATCATGTCAGTGATATTCTTTATCATCCATGGATATTATTATTCATTCTCAACACCTCCCTTATTCCATGTTGTTTTACACCAAGCATAGATTTCAACAGATTGTAGCAACCACCTCTCTTTGTTTTCTAGCATCGCATGAGGACATGCTAATTCTTTAGTTTGGGGGGGAGGGGGAGGGGGAATTGCTACACATGATGGAAGTTTTCCACTTTCTTTTTCATTTAAGGTGTACAATTTCATTTGTATATAGTGGAGAAATTGTTTTTCATATATCTTTAAAACTATGAACAGAATTCTTGTGATCTCTGGATAACAAAGAGGTATCATTAAAATACACAAATCTAGATAATTTCATGCTAAATTAGTTCATAAAATTTCAAAAACTACGCACTATCACTTACAACCATCTTTTTTATATCTCATGATCCGTGCATCAAAATGATCTGATTTTTGAGAAAATGGTTAATGAAGTTTGTTGTTACTTATGTCACATTTTTTTGCAACTTCATATACATATAATTGAATTTCAACCATAAAAAATTTTATGCCTTCATCAAGATTGCTAAAATTGAATATCCATTATTTGAGGAAAAATTCATTTGTTCCATCCATTTCATGAGTTTGGATGAAAATTTTTCTTTGCTTAGTTAACGCATAGGTTTTGTCTTTGGGTTGCATGAGGACATGCAATATATTCAGTTTGGGGGTATGTTGGGCCGTGAATACGACCACTTTTTAACACTTATTTCATCCATTTTTACTCTTCTTTATCATGTCATTTATTATAATTTATCATATAAATCCATTTTATAATGATTTATGCTCTTATGGATGAATATTATTTATTCTCCTTTATTTTTAATAAATTGATAATTATTATGCATAATTTTATCAATGATGGTTTATTAATATATTTTTTTAATATCACTTACCATTTTAGCCTCCAAGATATTTGCCAGATTGAAGATTTGATCTCCAAATCATCATCAAATATTCAAACTCAGAAATTCGCTGGAATGACAAGTGACAATTTTACGGTTGAGATTCTGAGCAAATGAAGAAGAATCTGGAAAATTCGGAACATGGGTTTTGTCCAGAACGGGCTGAAATAACTTTACTAAATAACGGTTTGCCCAAATTTGGCCTGTATTGAGAGAAACGCAAGGTTTTTTGAGCATGATTTTCTCATATTTGTTGTTACGACCGTCCTCCAAATCTCAGCTGCAAAGCCAAATTCACCTTGCTCTTATTGAAAGATTGGTGGAAATATATTTTCTTCTTGATAAATTGGTTGAGAACAATTCAATTTTGTTATGAGAGATCCCATTTACTATTTGATTTCTCCTCTCTTTGGTTATAAAAGGGGACGTTTGTAAAATAGAGGGGATGGATCATAGTTGTTGCTTTTGTGAATTGTAAACTTAATCAAAAGTTGTGTTATTGAAAGCATGATTCCATTGTAATGCTGCTCTAGTTTAATGATTAATTGAATATTTTTGTTCCATTCGCATCATCTGAAGTAGCTTGAGCAGTCCCTGCTGGTGGTTAAGGGCCCGACCCCTGGCAGCATGAACTGCTCCTTTGTGTTATATTTCCAATTCTTGTAGTGTGTGATTGATTTGCTACATACATGTTACTGTGAGTTTATTTCAATAGTTGTTTGTCATTTTACTGTCTTTATGTATTACGCGCTCTGTTTATGAGTTATTTCATTATTGTATGATCTGAATCTTATTTCTTACAGCGTGGGTTAATTGAGACAGCATTTGCCTTACTTAGAACATCCTTGAATTCGCAGAAGTGATATTGGTTCTATCGTAATTTACTGTTTTATTATAATGAATTGCATTGCCGTTCCTTCCCCATTTAATAAGAATCTCAATCCTCGAATTTCTTATCCTGTTATGCTTCGTTGTTCGGCATTTGATGTTCCATTCCATTTTCTGTTTCATTTAACTGTTGTTCATTTCAGAGTGTAGATACAAAGCTTCGCTATTCAGTTTTTTGTTCAATAGGATTTACCGTTTAATAGAGTTTTTTTGTTCAATTCCTTTAATTTCGGTTTGCTGTCCATTTACATTGCTTTTCATTTCATATTAATTAGTTTACAAGAGTTTGCTTTCATTTCAATTGCTTTAAGATCACCAACTGTAGAGGACACTGGTTATTGCTTCCAAGTTCCCAGATCGGTTATCTTGCATCGATTTCTAAGGGAAGGAGTTATTGCTACTGTATCCCTAATCGATATTTTGCAGACTAGTTTAATTAAGGTTTCAGAGCATTTCCATTTATGCTGTTGTAATTAGATTTCTTTACAAGCATCCATTTACTCTTGTATCTCGAACACTGTACTACATATTGCAAGGCATTACTCCTGGATAAATTGTTGCCTCAGACAAAGTACACTCTTGAAATAAAAAGTCACTCCTGGATTGATAATTAATGTGAGATAAATAGGTGTTAAAAATATACCTTTTATGCCTCGACACTAGGTAGGTTGATCTACTATGTCCTTTGTTCATTCAATAATTAGGAAGCAACACTTTAGCATGTCCCTTTGTTTCTAGAGCCACTCTAGGGCTAGAGGGATCGTCTTTGTCTGCAGAGAGGATTTACCTACTTAACAAATTGGCGACTCCACTGGGGATCAGTGCAAGTTTTTCGTTTCATCTTGCTGGGTCAATTTCAATTATTGATTTAGTTATTTGTATTTTTCTCGTTTCCTTTCTTAGTTTCCATCCTTTGTTTAGCTCCAAAGTGTCAATATTGACCTCTTCTCATTAGGTTTTGGTTTTTCCTCTTTTTCCATCGTTATCTAGCTTAGCGCGGTTTTTCTCTGAACATTTGCGTCGATTGGCGCAAGTTTCTCCTTTTGCAGTCGTGCCAACCCCCATATGGCGCATATTATATCCTTATAGTCACGCCGACCCCTGTAGTAATTTGTTTGACCTCCTTGATGAGTCTTTTGGTTAATTGTGCTTGCTTCTGGGTTGTTTTTATGTGTAATTATGCCTTTGTGATTGTTGTGATTACTGATGACTTGATTTTCTAAGTCGTTCATCCATCTTCTTATCAGTGTCAGTTGAGGCCTTAGGGTTTCTAAGTGTCCTAGTGCACTGAGCCTTCTGTTCAAAAATCAAGTACGTTCGATTGTTGTGAGTCTCATTCGTGGATTGATTGCACTTAGTTTTCTTAATTTTTTTGAGTAATTTCTTTGGTTGTAGAGTCATTTCATTTTTCGATTGACTCTTCGCCTTATTGCTCCAATCATAGATTGCATTGCTTGTTTTGGATCATTTTGAAAACTTTCTAATGGTTTGAAAGATTGCAACACTAGTTTTAGTGCTTTCTTGTGTTTGTTTTGCGTTTTATTGATTCATTCAATTTCGATTCCTACGCAACACTTAAGCTAGTGTTTGTTTTCGTTTTTCATTTAATTAGTGCATCATGTGCTTCTTTTCATTAAAAAAAAAAAACATATTTTTCATTCTTTCTTTGCATTGAAAGTGAAATAATATTTTGCATAACTAGCATCTGACTATCTAGGAAAGAGTTTCATTTCCATTACATTTTGTTAGATGCATTAGTGGATTTATTCGCATAGTCTCATTGTTTGCTTTTGTTTAACAGATCTCTATCCTTCTCATAAGTAGCATTTATTGAATCGGAAATGATGTTCATTTGCATATAGCTTGAATTTAGGAATTTTGATATCCAAATTCGATAGGGCCTTAAAACTAAAATATAATCCAAGATCAAATTTAAAATTTATTTAATTAACCTAAGGAAGCATTGAAACCTAACAAAACATTTTTTGTGGGCTAGGCTAGAGATGTGTTCTGGCGTCTTAAAACCAAATAGCTGCCATTCGCTATCTGGCTTTAGACACCACTAGTACGAACTTGTGCTCCTCGTATCGTCGATTATATAAAGGGATACCCCTCTAGGTTGCAATCCTTTTATCTATAGGAAGCCAAGTCTGCCGCCTTGTAACCGTGATACACCAAACACAACATTCGAGGAGACTACCTGCACGTATGTTAAGTCCATGGTTATTTCTATTTCATTTGATCACTAAGGTGTATATGGCAGTTCACAAAAACCTGGTATACCCTCTTGCTTAGTATTCCAGAGTAGTCATTTTGATATTTTCATGACTCTTTAAAAAGAGAAGAGATCGTCGAGCACTTGTCCTTTCATGCTCGTTTAAAATTGAAAGAGACTAGAGTCATCTTTGGCCTAATTCTCGACTCTTTAAAAATGAAACAACAAAATATGGTTTTAGTGTCATAAAATTAATCACCTACGATCACACGCCCGTTAAAGTTTTATTACTTGGCTTATTGTTTTTTCTTGGTTTTGATCTTGGAGTCCTTGATTGGTTCTCTTTTTTCCTTTCTGTTTTGATATACAACCACAGTGGTGGAACTACTAGTTTCATTGTCCTCACTACCTCCTTGTGGTAGTTCTTTCCCATACATTTCTTTTGAAACTCCTCAGTCCACTAGGTCTGTCGAGATCTCGCAGCCTATTCTCCTGTCTGTCTTGACTCTTGCTACTCGATCTCCTCCTGAAGAGCTAGTTGAGTTCAATTGGCCTCCTTCTGGTGCTTGGTCTGGTTTTGGGGAAGAATTATATTTTCCTCCTCTTACGCCGGGCTCACCATTTTTTGCTGCTATTGTGCCTCCTAGTCCCCATATTATTTTCAAATATCTTACGGTGGAGTCAGACATAGACTCGTCTAGCCCTATTGGTAGTGAAGGAATACCTATATCTACAGGAGAATATCATATTTTTCCAGAAGATGTCCCTCATGTTTCTACTCAGTCTTCTCCACCATCGGTGTCACTTCCACTTGGATATAGGTCCTTGAGTCATATTATGTCTAGTGTTTCCTCCATTACGCAATCTAGTACATTAATGCCTCCTCAGAGTTCGGTCCTACCTTCATTAGGACTATCACCTTAGACACTTGGTTTGTCGGTTAATGTTACATCTGTTCTAGTCCAACTGACGGTCTGTGTGGCTTCATCCACACCGGTTGTTACCCATCAATCATCAGGATCTTTTCACACTTGCAGGTCTATTTTTCTCTATCCTACTTGGCCTGTTAATCGCAGCTCGAGTAGATCACAAAACCGTGCCATGGAAACCCCGTCTACCTCTACCACACCTATGGTTTCTACCTATGTGTTTGATGAGCAGATGTTGGATATTCATCGACATTATGCTCCCTCGACGGAGGCCACGCTTGTTTCTAGTGCAGCTTCCACTACTCTTGTGATTCCTGGTGGTCCTACTTTTGAAGAATATCTATTGGTTGTTTAGCAGTAGAGTTCTTAGGGCTCTCAGCAGTTCCATGCTCCTGAAAATATTCAATTCCATCACTATGATGTTGTTGGTAATCCCGTATGTATATCCACACCATTATGATGAGCATGGTAATTTGGTCTATTTGCCTCCTACTGATACTTATCAGACAGTTTCTCATTTTGGACCTACAACTAGTACATTTGGCAGAAATTCCGACACTTTGGTTTTGACACTTTTGACCAAATGTCGGAAATTTCCCCAAATTTTTTCAATTTTTCAAATCTTGCCCACAACTTTCACTATACCGACGTTTGGAGACAAGTGTCGGTATTGCAACACTTAGAAGTTAGTGTTGGTCTTGCGACGTTTGTAGCAAAGCATCAGAATTGCAACAGTTTGGGAAAAACCGTCGGAATTATGATGGACTGGAGCTAAGTGTCATTATTGCGACGTTTGAGGAAAGTGTCGCTATTGTGATAGATTGGGAAAAAGCGTCGCTATTGCGACAGTTTGGGTAAAAGCATCGCTATTGCAACAGTTTGGGATAAGTGTCGCTCTTGCAATGTTTGTATGAAAGGGTCGCTATTACGATAGTTTGGAAATTAATTTCTTCGGCCTCTCCATTAATAAATAATAATCTAACTTGGGTCCCCTTTTTGAATGGTTAGAGCAACATAATAAGATATCTTTAGTTGAAATATCACATTGTGATGAAGATGCAAGGTGGTTATGATGGGACTTCTAAGGAGTTTTATAAAATATTAAAGACGTGATGCACTCACTCCTTTGTTCACTTTTAATGGGTGCCCCCAACAACGGTCAGACGCGTTGTGTCGCGCAGTGTGAGGTCGCCCAACCAGGCTCGTTCAAGTTGGGCCATTTCGTTCGTGGGCACTCGTATTAGTTTTTCTAAGTTGTGACCTCTCGGGTGTCTTGTGCACATTCGGGTGGCCCATTTTTCATTTTCTCTCTTGTGGCATCATTCATTCGGGCATGCCGTGTTGCGCCGTGTGAGGTCGCCCGACCGGGCGCATTCGGGTCGAGCCGTTTCGTTCGAGGGCGCGTGTATAAGTTTTGCTAAGTTGTGACCACCTAGGTCCCTTGTGCACATTCGGGCAGCCCATTTTCCATTTTCTCCCTTATGGCATCGTTCGGTCAAGCGCCTTGTGTAACGTCGTGTGAGGTCACCCGACCAGGCGCATTCGAGTCGAGTCACGTCGTTTCGTTTGAGGGCGCCCGTATCAGTTTTTCTAAGTTGTGACCACCTCAGTGCTTTGTGCACGTTTGGGTGGCCTGTTTTCCGTTTGCTCCCTTGTGGCATCATTCAGTCGAGCGCGTCGTGTTGCGTCGTGTGAGGTCGTCCGACTGGGTGCGTTCGGGTCAGGTCGGGCCGTTTTGTTTGAGGGTGTCTGTACCAGTTTTGTTAAGTTGTGACCGCCCGGGTGCCTTGTGCACGTTCGGGTGGCCCATTTGCCATTTTCTCCCTTGTGGCATCGTTCGGTCAGGTGCGTCGTGTTGAGCCGTGTGAGGTCGCCCAACCGAGTGCGTTCAGGTCAGGTCGTTTCATTCGAGGGCACCCGTATCAGTTTTACTAAGTTGTGACCACCCAGGTGCCCTGTGTATGTTCAGGTGGCTCGTTTTCCATTTTCTCCCTTGTGGCATCATTCGTTCGAGCACATCGTCTCGTGGCATGTGAGGTCACCCGACTGGATGTGTTCAAGTCGGGTCCCATCGTTTTGTTCGAGGGCACCCATATCAGTTTTGCTAAGTTGTGACTGCCTGGGTCCCTTGTGCACGTTCGGGTGGCCCGTTTGTTGTTTTCTCCCTTATGGCATCATTTGGTAGAGCGCGCCATGTCGCGCCGTGTAAGGTCGCCCAACCGGGTGCGTTCGGGTCAGGTCAGGCCATTTTGTTCAAGAGCCTGTATCAGTTTTGCTAAGTTGTGACCACCCTAGTGCCTTGCGCACGTTCGGGTGGCATGTTTGCCATTTGCTCCCTTGTGGCATCATATGGTCGGGTGCGTTGTGTCGCGCCATGTGAGGTCACCCGACCGAGCACGTTTGAGTCGGGTTAGGTTGTTTCGTTCGAGGGTGCCCGTATCATTTTTGCTAAGTTGTGACCACCCGGGTGCCTTGTGCACGTTCGGGCGGCCCGTTTGCCATTTTCTCCCTTATGGAATCGTTCAGTCGAGCGGTCCGATCAGACGCGTTCAGGTCGGGTTGTTTCATTCGAGGGCACCTGTATCAGTTTTTCTAAGTTGTGACTGCCCGGGTGTCTTGTTCACGTTCGAGTGGCCTGTTTTCCATTTGCTCCATTGAGGCATTGTTCCTTCGGGTGCGTCGTGTTGCGCTATGTGAGGTCGGCTGACCAGGCGCATTCAGGTCGGGTCGGGACGTTTCGTTCGAGGGCGCCTGTATCAATTTTGCTAAGATGTGACCACACAGGTGCCTTGTGGACATTCGGGCAGCCCATTTGCCATTTTCTCGCTTGTGGCATCATTCGATCAGGCGTGCCGTGTGAGGTCGCCTAACCGAGCATGTTCAGTTCGGGCTGTTTTGTTTGAGGGCACCCATATCAGTTTTGCTAAGTTTTGACCGCCCGAGTGCCTTGTGCATTTTCGGGTGGCACATTTTTCATTCGCTCCCTTGTCGCATCGTTTGGTCGGGTGCGTCGTGTCACGCCATGTGAGATCGTCTGACCAGGCACGTTCGGGTCGGGCCATTTCGTTAGAGGGCGCCCGTATCAGTTTTGTTAAGTTGTGACCACCCGGGTGCCTTGTGCATGTTTGGGTGGCCCATTTTCCATTTTCTCCCTTATGGCATCGTTCGGTTGGGCGCGTCGTTTCATGCCATGTGAGGTCGCCTGACCTGGCGCATTCAGGTCGGGTTGGGCCGTTTCATTCGAGGGCGCCCGTATCATTTTTTCTAAGTCATGACTACCTGGGTTCCTTGTGCATGTTTGGGCGGCCCATTTTGTGTTTTCTCCGTTGAGGCATTGTTCGGTCGGGTGCGTCATGTCACGCCATGTGAGGTCACCTGATCGGGCGCATTCAGGTCAGGCCATTTCATTCGAGGGTGCTCGTATCAGCTCTGCTAAGTTGTGACTACCCAGGTGCCTTGTGCACGTTCGGGCTGCCCATTTTCTGTTTTCTCCCTTGTGGCATCATTCGGTCGGGCACATCATGTCGCGCCGTGTGAGGTCACCCGACCGGGCATGTTCAGGTCAACCGTTTCGTTCGAGGGCGCCCGTATAAGTTTTGCAAAGTTGTGATCACCGAAGTGTCTTATGCACATTCGGGTGGCCCGTTTTCCATTTTCTCCCTTGTGGCATCGTTCATTCAGGCGAGTCGTGTCGCGCCGTGTGAGGTCACCCGACCGGGAGCATTCAGGTTGCGTCAGGCTGTTTCGTTCAAGGGTGCCCATATCTTTTTTTCTAAGTTGTGACCATCCATGTGTCTTGTGCATGTTCGGGTGGCCATTCCCTTGTGGCATCGTTCGTTTGGGCGTGTCGTGTTGCATCATGTTAGGTCGCCCGACCGGGCACGTTCAGGTCAGGCCGTTTCATTCGAGGGCACCTGTATTAGTTTTGCTAAGTTGTGACCGCCTCGGTCCCTTTTGTACATTCGGGCAACCCATTTTCCATTTGCTCCCTTATGGCATCTTTCGGTCGGGTGCACCGTGTCGCCCCGTGTCAAGTTACCCGACCGAGCGCATTCGGGTTAGGTCGGGCCGTTTCGTTCGAGGGCACTCGTATTAGTTTTTCTAAGTTGTGACCGCCCGGGAGCCTTGTGCACGTTCGGGTGGCCCATTTTCCATTTTCTCCCTTGTGGCGTCATTCGGTTGGGCGCGTCGTGTCGCGCCATGTCAGGTCACCCGACCGGGAGCATTCTGATCGGGTCGGGCCATTTCGTTCAAGGGTGCCCATATTAGTTTTGCTAAGTTGTGACCTCCCAAGAGCCTTGTGCACGTTTGGGCAGCCCGTTTGCCCGTCTGCCATTTTCTCCCTTGAGGCATCATTCGTTTGGGCGCATCGTGTCGCGCCGTGTTTGGTCACCCGACCGGGCACGCTCGGGTCAGGTCGGGTCATTTTGTTCGAGGGCGCCCGTATCAGTTTTGCTAAGTTGTGACCGCCCGGGTGCCTTGTGCACGTTCGAGCGCCCTATTTGCCATTTTCTGCCTTGTGGCATCATTCGGTCGGGCGCACCGTGTCGCGCCGTGTGAGGTCGCTTGACCTGGCACATTCAAGTTGTGTTGTTTTGTTCAAGGGCGCTCGTATCAGTTTTTCTAAGTTGTGACCGCCTAGGTACCTTATGCATGTTCGGGTGGCTCATTTTCCATTTTCTCCCTTGTTGCATCATTCGGTCAGGCACGCCATGTCGCGCCATGTGAGGTCGCCTGACCAAGCGCGTTCGAGTCGGAATGTTTCGTTCGAGGGCGCCCGTATCAGTTTTGCTAAGTTCTGATTGCCAGGGTGCCTTGTGCATGTTCGGGAGACTCGTTTGCGATTTTCTCCCTTATGGCATCGTTCAGTCGGGTGCGCCGTGTTGCGCCATGTGAGGTCACCCAACCGGACACGTTCAGGTCAGGCTGCTTCATTGAAGGGTGCCCGTATCAATTTTTCTAAGTTTTGACCGCCCGAGTGCCTTGTGCAGGATCGGGTGGCCTGTTTGTCATTTTCTCCCTTGTTGCATCGTTCGGTCGGGTTCGTCGTGTCCCGTCGTGTGAGGTCGCCTGACCGGGCGCCTTCTAGTTAGGCCGTTTCATTCGAGGGCACCCGTATCAGTTTTGCTAAGTTGTGACCACCCAAGTGCCTTGTGCACATTCAAGTAGCTCGTTTGTTGTTTGCTCCCTTGTGGCATCGTTTGGTCAGGCGGGCACGCTGTGTGAGGTCACCTAACCGGGCGCGTTCAGGTTGGGTCATTTTGTTCGAGGGCGCCCGTATCAGTTTTTCTAAGTTGTGACCGCCCGGGTGCCTTGTGCACGTTCGGGTGGCCTGTTTGCCATTTTGTCCCTTGTGGCATCATTCGATCGGGCGTGCCATGTCGCACCATGTGAGGTCACCTGACCGGGCGTGTTCAGGTTGAGTTGTTTCGTTCGAGGGCACCCGTATCAGTTTTGCTAAGTTGTGACTACCCGGGTGCCTTGTGCACGTTCGGGTGGCCCATTTTCCATTTTCTCGCTTGTTGCATCGTTCGGTCGGGCACGTCGTGTCTCGCCATATGAGGTCGCCCGACCAGGTGCATTCAGGTCAGGTCATTTCGTTCGAGGGAACCCGTATCATTTTTGCTAAGTTGTGACCACCTGGGTGCCTTGTGCACGTTTGGGCAGCTCATTTCCCACTTGCTCCCTTGTGGCATCATTCGGTCGGGCGCGCCATGTGAGGTCGCCTGACTGGGCGCATTCTGGTCGAGTCGTTTTGTTCGAGTGTGCCCGTATTAGTTTTGCTAATTTGTGACCACCCGGGTGCCTTGTGCACCTCCAGGTGGCCCGTTTCCCATTTTCTCCCTTGTGGGATCATTCGGTCAGGTGCGCCATGTCGCGACGTGCGAGGTCACCCGACCAGGTGCGTTCGGGTCAGGCTGTTTCATTCAAGGGCACCCTTATCAGTTTTTCTAAGTTGTAACTGCCCGGGTGCCTTTTGCAAGTTCGAGTGGCCCATTTGTTGTTTTCTCCCTTGTGGCATCATTCGTTCGGGCATGTCATGTCACACCGTGTGAGGTCGCCCAACTGGGCGCATTCAGGTCGGGCCATTTCCTTCGAGGGTGCCCATATCATTTTTTCTAAGTTGTGACCACCCGAGTGCCTTGTGCACATTCAAGCGGCACGTTTGCCATTTCCTCCCTTGTGGCATCGTTCGGTCGAGTGCGTCATGTCACTCCGTGTGAGGTTGCCTGACTGGGTGAATTCAAGTCAGGCCGTTTCGTTTGAGGGCGCCCATATCAGTCTTGCTAAATTGTGACCACTCGGGTGCCTTTTTCATGTTCTGGTTGCCCGTTTTCCATTTTCTCCCTTGTGGCATCGTTCCTTTGGGCGCGTCATGTTGCGCCGCGTGAGGTCTCCTGACCGGGTGCATTCAAGTCAGGTCGGGCCATTTCGTTTGAGGGCACCCGTATCAGTTTTGCTAAGTTCTGACCACCCGAGTGCCTTGTGCACGTTCAGGCATCCCGTTTGGCATTTTCTCCCTTGTGGCATTGTTCGGTCGGGACTGTTTCATTCAAGGGCGCCCGTATCAGTTTTTCTAATTTGTGACCTCCCGGGTGCCTTGCGCATGTTCGAGTGGCACGTTTGTCGTTCGCTCTCTTGTGCCATCATTCAGTCGGGCGTGCCGTGTCGCGCCATGCAAGGTCACCCGACCAGGTGCGTTCGGGTCAGGTTGTTTCATTCAAGGGTGCCCGTATCAGTTTTGCTAAGTTATGAGCACTCGGGTGCCTTGTACATGTTCGGGTGGCCTGTTTTCCATTTGCTCCCTTCTGGCATCATTCGGTCGGGTGCGTCTGTCGTGCCGTGTGAGGTCGCCCGACCAGGCGGATTTGGGTCGGGTTGGACCATTTCGTTCGAGGGCGCCCATATCAGTTTTGCTAAATCGTGATCGCCTAGGTGCCTTGTGCACGTTTGGGTGGCCCATTTTCCATTTGCTCCCTCAAGGCATCGTTCGGTCGGGTGTGTTATGTCCCGTCATAGGAAGTCGCCCGACTGGGCGTATTCAGGCCAGGCCATTTCGTTCGAGGGTGCTTGTATCAGTTTTTATAAGTTGTGACTGCCTGGGTGCCTTGTGCACGTTCGGGCAGCCCGTTTTTCATTTGCTCCCTTGTGGCATCATTCGGTCGGGCGCGTCGTGTCACGCCGTGTGAGGTCACCTAATCGAGTGCGTTCAGGTCGACCGTTTCCTTCGAGGGCGCCCATATAAGTTTTGCTAAGTTGTGATCGCCCAGGTGTCTTGGGCACATTTGGCTGGCCCGTTTGTCGTTTGCTCCCTTGTGGCATCGTTCTTTGAGGAGAGTCGTTTCGTGTCATGTGAGGTCGCCCGACTGGGTACGTTGAGGTTGGGTCGGGTCATTTCCTTTGAGGGTGCCCGTATCAATTTTGTTAAGTTGTGACCGCCCAGGTGTCTTGTGCACATTCGAGTGACCGATTTGTCGTTTTCTCCCTTATGGTATCGTTTATTTGGGTGCGCCGTGTCGCGTCGTGTGAGGTCGCCCGACTGGGCACACTCATGTTGGGTCATTTCATTCGAGGGCGCCCGTATCAAGTTTTCTAAGTTGTGACCTCCCGAGTTCCTTGTGCACGTTCACGCGGCCCGTTTTTTTTTTTCTCCCTTGTGGAATTATTCAGTCGGGCACGTCGTTTCGCGTCATGTGAGGTCTCCCGACCGGGCGCATTCGGGTTGGTTCGGGTCGTTTCGTTCGAGGGCACCCATATCAGTTTTGCTAAGTTGTGAACACCCGAGAGCCTTGTGCACATTCGGGTGGCCCGTTTGCCATTTTCTCCCTTGTGGCATCGTTCGGTCGGGCGCGTTGTGTCACGCTGTGTGAGGTCGCCCGATTAGGCGCGTTCAGGTCGGGTCGTTTCATTCGAGGGCGTCTGTATCAGTTTTTCTAAGTTGTGACCATCCTGGTGCCTTGTGCACATTCAGGTGGCCTGTTTTCCATTTTCTTCGTTGTGGCATATTTCATTCGGGTGCGTCGTGTCGTGCCATGTTAGGTCTCCCGATCGGGCGCGTTCGGGTCTGGTCGGGTCATTTCGTTCGACGACGCCCATATCAGTTTTGCTAAGTTGTGATCACCTGGGTGCCTTGTGCACGTTCAGGTGGCCCATTTTCCATTTTCTCCCTTGTGGCATCGTTCGGTCGAGCGCGCCGTGTTGCGTCGTGTGAGGTCACCCGACCGGGCGCGTTCAGGTCGAACTGTTTTGTTCAAGGGTGCCCGTATAAGTTTTTCTATGTTGTGACCACTAGAGTGCCTTGTTCACGTTTTGGTGGCCCATTTTCCATTTTCTCCCTTGTTGCATTTTTCGGTCAGGCGCGCCGTGTTGCGCTGTGTGATGTCATCGGATCGGGCGCGTTCGAGTCGGGCTGTTTTATTCAAGGGCGCCCGTATTAGTTTTGCTAAGTTGTGATAGCCTGGGTGCCTTGCGCACGTTCAAGCGGCCCATTTTCCATTTTCTTCCTTGTGGAATCATTCGTTCGGGTGTGTCTTGTAGCACCGTGTGAGGTTGTCGAACTGGGTGCATTCAGGTTAGGTTGTTTCGTTCAAGGGTGCCTGTATCAGTTTTGCTAAGTTGTGACCACTTGGGTGCCTTGTGCACGTTCGGGTGGCCTGTTTGTTGTTGTCTCCCTTGTTGGATCGTTTGGTCGGGCGTGTCATGTCGCGCCGTGTGAGGTCACCCGACCAGGCACGTTCGAGTCGGGCCGTTTCGTTCGAGGGAGCCCATATTAGTTTTTCTAAGTTGTGACCACCCGGGTGTCTTGTGCACGTTTGGGCAGCCCATTTTCCATTTTCTTCCTTGTGGCATCATTCGGTCGGGCGCGCTGTGTGAGGTCGCCTGACCGAGCGCGTTCGAGTCGAGCCGTTTCGTTTGAGGGCGCCCGTATCAGTTTTGCTAAGTTGTGATTGCCCAGGTGCCTTGTGTACCTTCTGGCGGCCCTTTTGACATTTTCTCTTTTGTGGCATCATTCAGTTGGATGCGCCATGTTACGCCATGTGAGGTTGCCCGATCGAGCGTGTTCGAGTCGAGTCATTTCATTTGAGGGTTCTTGTATTAGTTTTGCTAAGTTGTTATCGTGCGGGTGCCTTTTTCACGCTTCGGTAACCCGTTTGCCATTTTCTCCCTTGTGGCATCATTCATTCAGGTGCATCGTGTCACACCATGTGAGGTCACCCAACCAAGCGCGTTCGGGTCAAGCCGTTTCCTTCGAGGGTGCCTGTATCAGTTGTGTTAATTTGTGACTTCCCGGGTGCCTTATGCGCGTTCGAGCGATCGTTTGCCATTTTCTCCCTTGTGGCATCATTCGGTCGGGTGCGTCGTGTCGCGTTGTGTGAGGTCGCCCCACCAAGCACGTTCAAGTCAGGTTGGGCCATTTTGTTCGAGGGCGCCCGTATGATTTTTGCTATATTGTGACTGCCTAAGTGCCTTGTGCACGTTCAAGCAGTCCGTTTGCCATTTTCTCCCTTGTGGCATCATTCGGTCGGGCACGTTGTGTGAGGTCGCCCGACCGAGCACTTTCAGGTCAGGTCGTTTGGTTCGAGGGTGCCCGTATCAGTTTTGCTAAGTTGTGACTGCTCGAGTGCCTTGTGCACATTCGGGTGGCCTGTTTTCCGTTTGCTCCCTTGTGGCATCGTTCCTTTGGGTGCATCATTTCTCGCCATGTGAGGTCGCCTGATCGGGCGTGTTCAGGTCGAGTCGAGCTATTTCGTTCGAGGGCGCCCGTATCAGTTTTGCTAATTTGTGACTGCCTTATGGCATCATTTGATCGGGCACGTCATGTCATGCCATGTGAGGTCGCCCGACCGGGCCCATTTAGGTCGGGTTGTTTCGTTCAAGGGCATGCGTATCAGTTTTTCTAAGTTGCGACCGCCTGGGTGCCTTGTGCGCGTTTGGGTAGCCCGTTTTCTGTTTGCTCGCTTGTGGCATCATTCGGTCAGGCCCGCCATGTCGCACCATGTGAGGTCACCAGACCGGGCACATTTGGGTCAGGCCATTTCGTTCGAGGGTGCCCGTATCAGTTTTGCTAAGCTATGACCACCCAGGTTCCTTGTGAACGTTCGGGAGGCCTGTTTTCCATTTGCTCCCTTGTGGCATCATTCGATCGGGTGCACCGTGTCGCATTGTGTGAGGTTGCCTGACCGAGCACATTCGGGTCGGGTTGGGCCGTTTTGTTCAAGGGCACCCGTATCAGTTTTTCTAAGTTGTGACTGCCCGGGTGCCTTTTACACATTCGGGTGGCTCGTTTTCCATTTGCTCCCTTGTGGCATCTTTCAGTCACATATTCTTTCTTCTATGATACTGGTTCCTCTCTATTAAGTCCAATCTTTTGTCCTTCTTCTCTCTCCCTTTCTCTCCTTATAGCTCCCTCTCTCTTCCCTAATCTCCCTCTCTCTCTCTCTCTCTCTCTCTCTCTCTCGCTACCCTCCAATCCTCTCACTATATCCCTCCCTCTATCCTTCTTTCTTCCCCCCTTCCTCTTTTCTTGGCCTTTTATCATTTCTCATGATTGTGGGACACTCGAACTCAAGATTTTCTGGAGTAGTCATGAGGTGCAATCTGGTTATTAAGACTTCATCAGATGGAAATTCTCCAAACTGAAATTGTGTGACAACACTATGGCTTAGTTTCAAACTGGAGATTGAACATACATTTGGTTTGATTGCAATAGACATTTTCAATAATAAATGTAAAGCAATGGCTAACAAATACTATAAATTAATAAATAAAGAAGACATGGCAACAAGCAACAATACTTACAAAATTGTTACATGGAGACACGAAGAGTAAGAAACTAATGTGCACAAATAGAGACCAATGAAACTATCATCTTAACCCCTAACCCCTTAAACACTAATTCCCAACCCCTAACCCATTTAACCCCCTAAACCCTAAACCTATAAAACCTTAACCCCTAACCCCTTAGACCCTAAACCATTAAACCCTTAACCCTAACCCCTTAAACCCTAATTCCTGACCCTTAACCCATCTAACCCCCTAAAACCTAACCCCATTAGCCCCTAACTTATAACCCCTAAAATACTTAACTGCTAAATCCCCCAAAACCCCTAACCCATTTAACCCCTAAACCCTAAACCTATAACCCCTTAACCCCTAACCCATTAAACCCTAATTCCCAACCCCTAACCCATTTAACCCCCTCAACCATAAACCTATAAACCCCTAACCTCTTTAAGAGCCCACTTTGTAGCCTCCACAGTCTTGAAGGTCACAAATGCAAATCCCCTGGATTTGCTGGTATTCTTATCATATGCAACCGAACCTTATTCTATCTCTCGATATTTGGAAAAAACTTCTAAAAGCTTAGCATTTTCCGTGTCATATGAAAGACCACCAATCTAAAGTTTCCTTTGATCCTAATTTGTACTTTGACCAGGACCTATGCTTGCCTCTGCCAGATTTCTTACAGTAACCCCCCCATCAATATTCTTGCTAGGCTCTTTCAATGCCCTTTGAGCAGAATCCGTATGCTTAAATGTGACAAAGCCAAATCCTCGTGACTTTCCTGATGTATTATCCATAATAACTGCGCCTTCTTCAATCTCCCCATACTGTTCAAATGCATCACATAGGGTGTGTGAAGACGTCTCCCATGACAATCCACGCACAAACAGCTTCCGATGAGCAAGGTCCTTGCTTGCAACATCTTTAATTTCTTCTGCAATTGCAGGGTATGAAGAACCTGCATTGACCATCAAAGAGATCAACTGCTCTTTTCTCAGTGGCTCCAATAGCGAGTGCAAATCATCCTTCGAGAGTTGCAGAGTAGCGCCATTAGCTTCCTCATCCAACTTTCTCTTCTTACCATCGCCCTTGACCTCCATGATTTTTTCTTCGGTTTGAGAAGAGGGGGGTTCATAATAGCTTCAATTCCACAAATTGACTCATGCAAAGTATTTTAAAGATTGAATGATTACAAAAGCTTCCCTATTAGACATGTAGTTTGGTCAATCACCTATAGGAGGATAATTTAAATTTTAAACCACATTTTGATATCTAGATTACAAAGCCTAGGTATAAGCCTGAACTGTAGCAAGGGATAATGCCATTGTTCATGGGGTACATAGCCTATGACATACAAGCTGCCATAATTTCCATTCTGTGAATTGTAAAACGAGCCAATTTTGGAATCATATCAGTCTTTAAATCCCAATAATTTTAGTGTAACTACCAAACATGCTTGTAGTTTTGTTACCAATAGGTATGCCCCTCTTTTAGAGTGTATGGAGCAGAATATGATACCTGAGGATATCATTCATACCATAACATTATTATTTCCCTTTTAACCACAGAAAACTTATTTTTAAGTTACCATAATTCATCTTTAATATCACATAAGTAGATTAAAAATTCAACCAAAATCCTTAGTTTATGAAATAAAAATTCAACAATTTTATATAATTAATAATTTAAATAAATGTCTTAGATTTAATCTCATTAATAATTATTTATAATCAACAATACCACTTATTTACCCAAACCAGTTTAAATTATTTAATTTATTAAGTTTTAATTTCTGAAGAGATTTTTAAGGTGTTTAATTCATTTATGTATTCAAAAATTGATTATAAACAATAAGAAATCACAATCTTGATATTGTCAGGTTTTAATCAAAAAAACCATTTCATCTATTAATTAGTATACACTATTATTTATTATAGAAAATGTATCTAATTTGAATGAATGAATACATAGATTACTATCATTAATTTTTTTTTTTGTAAATTTCACTTTTAAAGTAATTCTTAAAAATAAGGAAAAAATAATACATAAATTATAAAGAAAAAATATATAATTTAAACAATCAAAATAAACAAACATTTAATTATTTAGAAATTATTTTAATTATTTAAAAATTATTATAATTATTAAAAAATATATATTTTTAAATTAATTTGAGTGGCCTTAAAAAAAACACACGTGTTTCATTTCAAAATGTCAAAAAATTTCAAATATCGAAAGTTTTAATTTCCCTCGTTCATTTCCCTCCAGTTGCATGGCTTGTCCAGGGAAAGAGGGAGGATGCAGTCATACTCTTTTTGGATTTGAGGAAGGACACAGCCATACTATTGCAGTTTTGGAGGAAGGATGCGGGAGATTTGTGCCCCGAGCCTTGCTCATGGATCTGGAGCCTGGCACCATGGACAATATGAGGATCTCTGCATTTCTCTCAACTCCACAACTCCAAAAATAGGTACTCTTATTCTTCAATACAACAATAATTTTGGTTGGAATTTTAGCTTCTTTTTCAGGATCTTGTCTCATGGGTCTGTTTGTAATTTTTTCTATTGGGACCGCAATCCATTACCAACCCGATCTGATGAAAAAAATGCACAGTGGCCTCTGTGGGAGCTTATAAGCCTGATCCAGGTGTCTTTTCCTTGGATCTGTCTCTCCAGGGAAACAATACCCGACTGTGATCTTGATCCAGTTTCCTATACAATGTATTTTATATCTTAGGTGTGAACAGAACCAAGGCATGCCTTTAGATCATGATATGGTGTAGTACTATGCATATCTCGACCCTACAGGAAAACGATATGCCCTTGTCCTCTGATAGCTCCATCTGGTTGCATGAGGGAAGATTAGGTATTTAGAGTCAGAGCTTATGGCCTCTGCACCATCAAATTACTAGGGCGGGGAGAGAGTGAAACTAAACATACTTGGTATACCATACAAGATTTATTGAGACCTGGCTCCACTAGGTCGATCACTTGCCTTTTCCAGTCTATCTCATTGACTGGAGCTGCTAAGTTCTGTGTGGACTTTACAGCCTTGGACCTAGATGATATTAGATACTATATTCATGAAACTAGACCCCCAATCTTGGATGAGTCCTCCGGAGAAAAAAATCGAGGGAAACGTTGCAAGAACTTGAATTATTCCAGTAATGAACTATCACCAAGGTCTTTAAAAATGCTAGAGAAATGTGTTATAGTAGCATTACCAAGGTCCTATTGAGAACAAATACGATTTCCATCCTAGTCCTGTAGATATCAAATGGCATTTTTATTTCTCTTGTGAGAATCAAACTTGTGAAAAAAATGTGTTCCCATCACCCTCTCAGATCCAAATGGCTCTACTTTTTAAGCACCATCTTTCTTCCTCAGCCTTAAGAAGATGTGCCTTATTTTGCAAGATACAAATATCCATTTTAAGGGCATCTCAAAAACCTGAGGAAAGGTAAGCAGATTAACATGAGAACAGATGCCTCAATTTCCTCCAGTTCCTATTTTTTATCACGAAGGAAACATCCAGCCTAGCGCTTAGCATGAAATTTTATGCTTGACATCAAACATTGCTAGCGAGCCATAGCAGAAGGGAGGGATTTGTATGACAACCATGCCAAACATATCTAACTAGAGAAATAAAAGTCTCTCTGAATTCAAATGTTAGGATATCTTCAACAGACTGCCTCTGAGTCCTTCCCAGGATCCCCCAGCTTAGCTATCTCAGCCTTCGACAGTCCCCATATGAAATTATTAGGCATTGCATTGGTAACTTCACAGTGATGATGCAGATGCATATGTTTATGTTCCCTTGTATTTTATATCTATACCTAATGCTAAATGGTGTATCTCTCTTTTTGAGGGTTCACCCTCTGGGCTATTTTCACTTGTATCTATTATTTATCTCATAATTTTCAGTAATAGCTTTGGCACTCCCACCTTTGTATGTAATGCGCTGAAATTTTCTAACCCCAACCCCCTAAGAAACCAAAATAATTCCATTCATTTCACATATCACACATTTTTATATGTTTACTCTTATCATGATTTATCAATAAGGCCATCTTGGACAACCCAGTAAACAAAGTAATACTTTGGCCATAATTTCTCAAGGAGATGTAAGAGCATATGGTTAAAATTAAGAAGAATTTGAAAGCAACAGAAGATAGGAAAAAGAGTTATGCAAATAAGAGCTGGATAGATAGAAAATTTAAAGTGAGAGAGCATGTATTTTTGAAAGTGAAGCCTAGTAAAAGCTCATTGAAGCTCGGAATTTGTACCAAGTTTGCAGCCAGATTTTGTGGTCCATTTGAAATATTGGATGGGATAGGAGCAATTGCATATATGCTTTCATTGCGTGCATCAATAAATTTGCCTAATGTGTTTCATATGTCTTTTCCAAAAAAGCATGCATAATCCTAACCATGTCATTGGTTGGAATTTGATTTAGGTGAAGCCAAAAGGAGACTTCTAGGTATAGCCAGTGCATACACTAGATAGGAAGGACATGGTGCTCTGGTATAAAGCCATAGGGCGGGTAAAGATCTAGTGGACATGCTAGAGACTTGAAGAAGCAACATGGGAGCTGGAAGATGCATTGTGGGAGGCATACCCATTCTTAGTTTTGAATTTTTGATGAAAATTCTATATGTATGTACAGCATGATTGTGATGTGCATTGAGGACAGTGCCAAAATAAGGGGGAAGGGAACATAATACACAAGCTTTGATCTCTAGATTAATAAGGTATGTTTGTACTTGATGAAAGGATGGAAATCCTAGCAATGTAATAACTTGAATATCAATAATAAAAATACATCACTAGCAGCAGATGGATAATGACAGAGTCAGAAAGGGACTATGATTCCACAAGAGAGAGAGGGATAAATGATGCCCTGGTATTCATTTTTCTTTAGAGTTTGATAGCACTTCTACTAGAATTGGTAAAAGGGTTATTAGACACATATCCACCCTATCAGAAACTTGAGGAACTATCCACTTTCAAGGAAACATAACATAGTCCTTTATTGCTCTATTTTTAGACTTGAACTAGGCCTTTGATTGCATCTCTTAAGTGTTATGCAGTGACCAGTCATGACAGAGGATGCAGGAATAGTATTTTTTCTTTAGAGTTTGATAGAACTTATACTAGAATTGGTAAAAATTTTATCAGATACAGTCATCCACTCTATCACAAACTTAAGGAACCATCCACTTTGAAGAAAACATAAGACAGTCCTTTACTGCTCTGTTTTCACTGTTCAGACTTGAACTAGGCCTTTGATTGAAGTTCTTAGGGGTTATGTAGTCATGAAAGAGGATAAAACATTTTAGGCATCTTTAATAACCTCAAATGCACTCAATCACTCTACCACAAGCTCAAGAAACATTCTGTTTGAAGAAAATACAACCACAATAAATACCCTTTTTAAGGGCTGGTTACAGGCTGCACAGTCTTGGTTTTGTACTCTATATAGGTCACTGCTATCAAATATTGGAGATGAAAATCACGCACACTCACCCTTCAATTCTGAGAAAAGTGTATCGCTTAAAGATGACAAGCCATGTGTGAAACCTAGATTTGGCTTTACATAGTTTACTACAATTAAGATCATAAAATCACATAAGTACACAAGTTTTAGAGTGTTTCACACCTTGAAAATAGTTGTAAAAATTCCTCAAACTGTCCTTTTTCTAATCCAATCAGCCAACAGCTCCAAACGATCCTCTGCCATCTGAGACAAAAATCTGCATGATTGTAACTCTTGATGTAAAATAGAGCACTCAAAAATATTCTTTCTTCAAGGGTTTACAAGTGTTTTGGATGAGAACACAGAGTACTTGATAAAACTAATCATATGCAATAACGACCAGGTACCACAAGTTTTGGAACAAGTATAAGCTGATGTATAAAACTCTTCAAATACTCAAACACTTCAACTTGTATTCATTCCTTACCCCAACACATATAGACTTTCAAACATTAATATCACTCTACTTCTCTCTCACACAGTACAGGCTCATAGTATCGGCCCCTCATTTAGTGTTTACACTAGATTATGTAGGCTTAAATTACACCATGAAGAGGTGATTCAATCTTTCTTCTGATCTTCAAATATTAGGAAGTCAATATAAATTCCTAAAATAACTCTTAACAACTCTAAATATATGCTCATCATACTAAAACAAGTATATCCTTGTCTTTGACTCATAAGGAGAGGTGGAGGATGTTACAGAAGGCTTAGAAAATCCATCCACACATGTGTAAACCAAAAATATTACTCCTATCTAACAATAAACATGAAAAACTTGTACAAAAAGTGATGCAACTACATCAGACTATCAGGGAACAAAAATACTTCATGGGATGTTGTCCATGAGTTCTTCAATGCTGCTACCATGCTTGGATATATCTGAAATATTTTCATCCATGTAGCATCTTCAAGTGGATTTTCTTTCCATTTGATCAAGTATTGAAAATATTCTTTGCCCCTAGTCTTCTTCACTATCGTCTTTTCCAAGATTGATTCAAATCCCTTTAATTGTGCTTTAAGAAGTTGTAACTACCATTTTATAGTCTGATCAACATCAGGTTCAGGTAAATTTGCTGATTTTTCTCCTCGTTTGAAAAGATACAAGTTTGAAATTTGAAATATAGGAGAGATTCTAACAACGCTTGGAAGCTCTATCTCATGGAAATTTGAAGAAAATTTCCTCAAGACTTTACAAGGTCCAATTCTCTTCTATTTTTGTTTGTTATAGTCCCCTTTGGGAAACCTTTCCTTTATAAAATGTGGAAACACCAAGTCTTCAGCCTCGCAAATAACCTCTTTCTTCTTTACATCTGCTCTTTTTGTGTACTTTCTTGTATTAACTTTAAGCTGTTGTTTGACTTTCTCATGAATTTCTTGCATGATTGTTGCAAACTCTTCTCCATCAACACTCCTCATCTCTTGCTTACCCAAATGTCTAAGCTCATAAAAATCCCTTAGATGGATGCCATACACAATCTAAAATGGGCTAAGATCTGTGCTTCCATTTGGTGAATCGTTGTAGGAAAACTCTGTTTGATAAATTACTTGATCCCGATGTTTGGGATGTTCACTCACTAGACTTCTTAGGTTGTTATTGAGGCTTTTATTGACCACCTTAGTTTTTCCATCTGAATTGAAATTGAGATTTGTTCCCAACTTTGAATCTCATAGTCTTCCTAGGAGTGTTAAGGATTGTTTTGTGTTAGCATGCTATTTAAGTGAGTGATTTCCATCCTTATTGATATAAACCTTCTTTACCTGTACTTACACATGCAATAAACACTTCAAAGAAAACATTTCTTCATCACTCTCTTTATGCCATTCGTTTTCATTTCTACATTCTTTGGTGTTCTCAAAATCTCTATTATTATAATGGAATTCAAGATGCCCATTCTTAACCTTTTCTTGGCTTTCCACTTACTCCTTCCTCTTCATCTCTTCTTGATTCCAAGATACTATTTTTTTCTTCAAGAATCTTGTCTCTAAGAACATCCTCAAGCAAATTCCTTTTCCCTTGCTTTGTCTTATAGTTCCTGGATCCTTCTTGAAGCTTATAAATGAGTCTTTTACCCTATTCTTGACCTGCGGGTTCTGAAAATTTAGAAAATTCTTTGGAATTCGGCTCTATGTCCCCTGTTTTGGCCTTCATTTCTTTGAAATCCTTGTATGTTATCGTTCTTAAGTGGGTTTTTTGTCAATATTGATGTTTTCTTGTATGTTTATTTTCCAGGTATGTTATACACCTTTTCATATCAGACTTGTCATTCATTTGATTTATCTCGTTTTCATATTGAAACTTGAGATCATTATTACGAATCAGAGATGCTTCTTCAATTTCTCTCTGTACATGCATCCATAGTTCATAAAAGGCTTGTACTGGGATAGATCTATATACATTTGACATTAC
The DNA here is from genome assembly GCA_034641835.2 of Pinus albicaulis. Lineage (NCBI taxonomy): Eukaryota > Viridiplantae > Streptophyta > Pinopsida > Pinales > Pinaceae > Pinus > Pinus albicaulis. The sequence goes on along the minus strand of CM076570.1, from coordinate 509,035,781 downwards.
CATAACAGAATTTTGACATTGAGGAATGTTAAGACCCCTCTGCTTTCAAGTTTCACTATGCCTCTTTTCATGAATTTGTAAGACCCACAAATGCAACTTATTTTACCAACTTAAAAACTTGTCAAATACCTTGAACAAATAGTTTTTTAAGAGTATTTCCCCCTCATAGGCTATTAGTTTCTCATTGATATTGAATAAGAAAATTTATGATAAACATCTCAGTATAAAGGTAGGGCCAAATCCGATACCCTAAAACGGGATTCTCAGAAACCTCATGCTGGCAATGGTTCTCAACGCAAACCGAAGTACCCTTGTTTGATTTGTGATGAAGAGCACTTCACCAAGGACTTCCATCGATAGTCCGAAGTGAGCTGATTGCTCAAAGACACTCAGGGAGCTCCGGTCATTCTTAAAGAACATTTCCCATCTTAGGAGACTCAGATGGTGGAGAAACCTCAGTCCTCTGCCCCACTTGGCTCTCGGGTGTTCATGATGAATGGTTCTGCAGCCATTTCTATTGTTACTCGGTCGAAATATTATAATAGCTCACATTAGGCTACAAGAAAGGAGATCGTTGATGGTCCTCCCCCTCCACCTGTTATTGGCCCTCTTGAAATTGAAAGGCCCAATGTTGAATCCATTGTGCGAGCACCTTCCAAAGGTGTACTCCGCAAGTCTTCTTATAATACCAACGCCCATGCCGCTCACCATTATAATATTATTGAGGATTTGGCTCAAGCGCCATCCACGATGTCTGCATTAGAAGTACTTCAGAGCTCCCCGTCATAGCGAAGATATTTGTTATCTGCGATTGGTGGGGTTGATCCTGCTGATACTAGCCTTCTTGCTTTCGACCTAGAGAATTTCGTTCCACGACTTCCGCATCCTATTGTGCTCATTATTCAAGTTGTCATTAATGGTCTCGACATCCATCAAGCAGTTGTGGATGAAGGTACATCAATGTGTGTCATGTCATATTCATGTTGGAAAGCTATTGGTTCTCCAGCCCTGAATTCATCACCAAATGCCCTAGAAGCGTTTGATGGAAGAGAATCAAAACCCTTAGGTGTTCTCGCTAGTTTATTGATTACTTTGAGAGGGAAGAAAATTAATTTCGAGGTCGAATTCATTGATGCTAAAATCAATTATAATATTCTCCTTGGCCGTAGTTGGACTCACGCCATGTTGTGTGTTTCATCCACTCTCTTTCATGTTTTGAAATTTCCACATGAAGGAAATATTGTTGCTATTGATCAATTGTCTCTCTTAACCTCTTCTTTAGAGAACAATGTTCCATATGTGGATTAGATTCCTACTCCCTATGAGAGGTTAGGGCCTATTTTTTTTAAATATACTGCCCTTGTGGGTATTTTTCTTCTTCCTCCACCAAATATTGTTCAGATTCATATGATTTCTCGGTCTGATGACCCATGGATTATTCCTTCGCCTGAAAAAATTGGTTCTTTTGGAGATTTGATGCCTTTGAGTCTGATTGAGATTGATTATTGTGCACTCATCACTGCTTAAGAATCTCCATCCTCTCATTATGCTCGTTTGAGCATATCTCTTGACATTTACTCTCAATCCCCCTGGCTTGGCGATTTAGATTCGCCTGATCATTTGAAAGAAGTGTTTCCCTCAGATGAAGCCATCTTGGAAACCATGTATCTTGAGGATCTGCCATGAGAACATGGTCGTCATCGTTTCTCGTTTATGCCTGGCCTCGGGGCCATGTCTACTTGTCTCGAGCGTTTTTTATCTCAAGTTCCTTCTCCCCCGCTTCAATTCCCTATTTTGACACATGATGTCTTTACGGAAGGTAACTTGAGTAACATTACACAAATGATGCCTATTGACATTTTCGTTAAACTGGGAATCATCAAGAACATATATATTGGGGTTACTTGTTCTTCTGATGAAGTACAAGTTTATACTAGCCTTTTCAACGAATTATGTGATGTATTCGCATGGTCCTACAAAGAAATGCGTGGTATTGATCCTAGTATAGTGGTGCATGAAATTCCTACTTATCCCGAGTCGAAACCTGTTCGCCATCATCTTCGTCCGGTGCACCCTAGAAAAGCTACTACCATCAAGAGCGAAGTTGAAAAATTTCTTAGAGCTGGTTTTATTTATCTGATTCCTTTGACAGAATGGGTCTCTAACATTGTTCCTGTAGATAATAAACAGGGAACTATTCACATCTGTGTTGATTATATTGATATTAATCGAGCTTTTCCCAAGGATAATTATCCTACTCCCTTTATCGATCAAATCATTGATGACTGTCCCAGGAGTGAGATCCTTTCCCTAATGGACAATTTTTCTAGTTACAATCAAATTAACATTCTCGCGACTGATCAACATAAGAATACATTTATCTGTCCTTGGGGTATGTTCCCATATACGAAGCACCCTTTTGGCTTAAAGAATGTTGGGGCTACATTTCCGCGAGTGATGTCATATTCTTTTCATGACATTTGTCACGTTGTTCAACCTTATCTGGATGATATTCCCGCTCATTTAGCTAAACCTCTGGACCATCCTGACCATCTTTGTCTGATTTTTCTTTGTTGTCGACGTTACAACATTCAGCTTAATCTGCACAAGTGCATCTTCTGCATTAATTCTGGTAGACTCTTAGGGTTTATCGTATCCAAAGATGAAATTTGACTCGATCCACTCAAGGTTGAGGCTATTATCAATCTCCCCTCTCCCTCCTCATTACATAAGTTTCAGATTTTGCAAGGTAAGGCTAATTTTCTACATCGTTTTATGCCTAACTATGCAGAAGTGGCTAGAGGATACACGCGATTATTAAAGCTGGGCATCCCATTCTATTGGGATGAGATTGCTCAAAAGTCTTTTGAGGCCCTGAAGATGTTTCTTGTCAATGATCCTCTGTTACATCCTCCTAACTGTCACCATCATGTTTTGATTTATTTAGTTACCACTTTCAGTACGATTGCCATGGTTCTGGTATAAGACGATGATGCTGGTCAGGAGCATGTTATTTATTACTTGTCTCGTAACCTTCTCGACCCTGAGACATGCTATGCACATGTTGATAAGTTAGTGTTAGCTGTGGTTCAAGTCATTCAACGTTTTCATCATTATATTCTTTTGCGTACAATGACTGTGATTTCCTATTGCAACCCCACGACCTATATATTGTATCGACAATTGTTGGGGGGGAAATACTAATAGTGGAATGTCATCCTCCAAGAGTTTGATTTGGAATTTACTACTACGAAGTCGAGGAAGTTACCTATCTTTGCTCATTTTATTTTTTCCCTCCCCTCAGACTCTCCTTCATCTCATTCTGAGGAATACATTCCAGACAATACACTTTTCTTGATTAGCACCCTCGATCCATAGTACGGTGATATCATCATTTATCTCTAGACTTCTAATTTCATATCTGAGTTGACGAAGGATGACTACCAACGCATCTGTCATCAGTCGCACCCTTATCGTATATGTTGTGGTGGATTTGACACACGGGTGTACGAAATTGCACGCGTTTAGAGAATGTGGTATTTTCTCTCAACCATAGGTAACAGGCAGTATCTGGGGGGAGCTCAGAAGTATAAAACTTAAATGAAGTAATACACTAAAGTATGCTCTGTTAAAAAACTAAAACTAAAAAGCATAAAAAGAATCTATATAGAGAGTTCCAAATAGTAACAAGGTAAACAACAGCTCAATGGAATTTTTCTTACTGAATGCTTGGAATGAAAACAAAAATCTTACCCACTTGCCAAAGGGCCTAGCCAGAGGCTCTAGGGCCCGACGCAAGCATGTTTTTCCTTCAAGTTCTTCCTTTTGACGCAGTCTAACTCTCTCTCTTTGCTACAATGGGCTAGGATTGTTGGGTGGCCAAAAATCGACTCCTCTTCTTCAGCTCCCGCTCCTTCGGTCACACAAGACGCTGGTGTTGCTTGGGAAACTTTGGCCATCATAACTTTGTGATCACCCATTGTTCATCTCTTTGAGGGTTTATATAGGTGAGCTTTCAAACCTCCTTCCCTCCCTTGGTACATGGTGGATGGTGACCCAAGGGAGGGGAAATATTCCATTGTGGGCTGAAATATTCTTTTGTGTGCTCACACAAGGCCTAAGGAGGCGCTGGTGTTGTCCTTAGGTGGCTTTCACATAAGGAGAAATTTTCCTTTGCTTTCTTGTGGTCCCGGAAAGTGAATTTTTTCCACTTCCAAGAATGCGTGCTTATTAGGCTCCATTACGCGCAGAAGGCGCTCTTTTCGAAGGAAAAAGAGCGCATTCGAGCATTTATGACTAGTTAAATATTGAATTGCTCAAAACCTTAGAGATTATTAATTCAATAATGTATCCCTATCATGTAAATCCTTAGGCTCGACATTAATTGATGTCATTTTCTGCTGTACGATTTTCCATTGTTAACGGTTTCCCCCTAATGTGTGAGGTCTAGGAAGAAATGTATAGCCGAAATACATTATAGTTTCTTTTCTATATCGTACATAGAGAGAGAGAGAGAGAGAGAGAGAGAGAGAGAGAGAGTCTTGCGTGTAGAAGGAAAACATCTTGCACTGTTTCCGAGATAACCATGGCCTAAGGGACCTCCTGTAAGCAGAAAAAATATACAACATATTTGCAAAATTTCAACGAAGCGGGCATGTCCCATGCTCATGATGCTATGGCTAGTTAAACAAAATTGATAGATACATGTGCTGTCTGTGTCACTACTATGGTAGTGATGTTGGTGGTTGTTGACAACGACTTTTGACGCCCTCAAGGGCGTTTTTTTCTTTGACGATAGGTGGAATGTGCTACCCATATGTGTAATACTGGTATGGCATATCACTGCATAATGTAGACATATGTACTGGATAGGACCTTCTCGTGTAAGCATTGTTATCAGAGACACCTATAAAGGCATGGGTCTTCGACATATCTTGATCAAAGTGAAATTTTTGTAAGGTACGATACCATCATGACATGAAATCTTTTGATGTAGTCAAATTTCAAGAGGATCGATGACATCTATGGCCAATGATGTGTTCCATAGTGCCACCCAAGGATACCCCTGTGCATGGGGAGGTGTCATCCAAGGTACTGCTTCCTTTTTGGAAAAGACGTGTTGATGTCGAAATAAAGGAAGCCTTAACCGAACCATAATGGGTTTAACATAGGCATGTTGGTGAGTGGTGGCTGAAAAGGGATGATGGGGATTCAGTGGCCAGAGGTCGAAGTATATTTGAGTAGCTTGGCAGTAGTCATAGGTATTTCTGAAGGGAAAATTCCCTGGAGTTGGTAGGACTTCCAGGGCGGGTATGAATCGGCTATGATTGTTGTAATGGTGTGTGCATGGGGGGTATGAAATACTTTGACCAAGGGAGATGGGGGACTACTGCCATGGGAGGAAATGTGCAATATGAGGGTGAAGAGATGAAGGGCGTTTTTTTCTATCTTTGTACACTTACCAAAAGAATAAAATAATGGGGTTTGGTTTGTACAAAACAAAAATATGGGTACCACAAAATATGAAATAGGGTCACTCACTTGATGATGTAAGGACGGTTTTTTGCTAGGGGTATGGGTCCCATTGGTTGGTATCATGTGTGGGGTTGATGAAGTGAAAGATGTCACAAATGGGTTAATGCTGATGGAGGTATGGTGGGAAAATGCGGTGCACGGAGGTGCACTTTCATTCTGCTTGTACAACCTGGTCATCCGAGAAGGGGGTTAGTTTAAATGATGAACTTGACATTATGCATGATATATGGATGGGCATGAGGTGCTTCCCGGACATAAATGATATGGCCATGGAATCACTTGTGGGGTGATGTGTGGTCTACTTGAGATGACGCTCGCCATTGAGGGGAGGCTCTGTTAACCATCACGAACGTTTATCATATGCAGGGTGAGGTGATGATAAACATGGTCAGGTATTAGGACCCTATGGTTTATTTCTGATGGAGAAATGATGTTAGGATATGAAAATTTTTATGGGACTCTATCACGTTGGGGGTAGAATGATACCTACTCTGGAACTTTCAGTCGTCGATGTTGTGAATGGTTTGCGGGTTCTTCCTGCAAAAACAACTACCTCAAGTGAAAGCATCTTCTTTTCATCCACTATTATTGAAAAACATGAATTTTGGAAAGGAAGATGGGAGGGTGCATACCTACAGGTGCTTTGAAAAAATATTTCTACGGAAAGTGAATGTGGGGCATCACTTTCATTCGCCATGGTATATTGATGATGGTGCAACTTACGGTTTGTAGAATAAACCTTCTGATCTCTTGTTATGGACCTTTGAAGTTCTGAAAAAGGGTGATAAATAAGGGATTATCGCCCTAATCCTATTCATTTCTACTTGCTGAGTTTGGGAGATCATAGGTGATAGCAGAGCCTTTCTTGCTGTTGCGGTCAGCCTGTGTACCAGGGATTAGCGATACTATGCCTATGTAACTCTCATGATGTCCTACATTTTGAGTTTTCCAGTTTGGTGACGCCGGGGGCAGTACAAATTAGGTTTGTACGGCCTCAAAGGGGCTTTTTTCCCTAGATTATGTCGGCGATATAGGAAAATAGGTGCCCCCATTGCACTCATGTCTCAGGTACAGCCACGCGAGAGCACGGTTCTCTTACCTCTTTGTGTGCAAGGGCGCACTTGTGAATGAAATAGGCGTGCAAGGGCGCACTCATCTCTCTTTTGAAAAAACTTGGTTTTCTTTCTGTCCGTAAATGATTCTTCTCCTTTATACTGATGGGTGCCTGTTGCTTGGCAGGTTAGTGTGGAGAGAGTGAGATTGGCCCAATATCCGGACTACTCTGGATGCTAATGCTGGGGCGCGCCATCAGTTGGCCACATGGGGCCTCCTAAAATTTGTTGAGAATGAGTTCCTTCCTTCACAGGACCGATTGTTATGTTACATCATTTGGAATTGGTGTAGGAGGCGCAACATGTTTTTCCTGAGGGGGACGAACTTGATTATTTGTCTGGAGACGGATATTTACTTTGTGACCGGATTACTGCCTCAGGGAGATGCGCTGAGGTATCCACTTCTTGCTGGACGGGTGAACATGGACAGGTTCTGGAGGAGGCATTGCAGTGGTGCACCTCTAATTGAGGGGTGTATCAATATCACCTCAGTAATAGATGTGGCCTAGTGGTGTGCTCTGGCCATTATTGTGTGAATGGCGGGGTCATTCGCGCCACATCGGGCCTTGGGCCCACAGGTGGGAGTTTTATGCCACTTGAGGAACGGGCATTTATTTGATTTTCCCATTTATTCTTTGATGGTATGGTGTCGCAACTGAATAGGGTCCAGCATGGATCCAAATCATTTGTGTATGCTATCATTTTATGCAACATCATGTATGAGAGGGTCATGCTACTGAGGCCTATAGTTCCTGTGCCTATCGGGGGGCCAAGGGAGCCACGCATGAGGAGGTGAGCTCCGGCGATGCCACGCCATGGTGGTGGCAAGGTGGGTTGTTATTGGAACAACATGACAGAGGCTTGGTTTGAGGCCAATCCGCAGATGTTTTTGCCATACCCTTAGGTGGGGATGGACTTTCAGGGTGATCCAGATATTGGTCTCCCTTTTGGTTATGTTTGGGGTCCCGCAGGTATGTGTTATATTTCTGCATTTACTTGAGTTTTTGTGTTCTTGAGTGTTTTTCATTAACATTGAAATTATTTTGGTTACTGGTGCAGATGTTGACGAGGTGGGATGTCCTGTGGCCCATCTAGTGGGTCACATCCCTCTACCATGACCGTCTGGTGGTTGGGGAGGTGGGGCCAAAGGTGAACCAAGCGAGGGTGCCGGTAGGCCTGGCAGGGATGGTGCTGGTCCTTCTAGTGAGGGTAGCAACACAAGTGCAACTGAGGTAGCGATTGAGAGAGCTCATGCAGATGCGGCTGAAGTGCGCATCGCAACACTTACAACTCAGGTAGAGGCTCTAGAGGACTTTCAGGTTCGAGTGGACCATTTGAACCACGAAATTCCTGCTCGAGGTCTCATGGATGACTTTGCGGAGATATGGCTAGAGAGAGTGATGGCCTATGAGAGTGTTGTGGCCAGCAACAACCCCCTTTTTATTTAAGTATTAGTAATAATACTAAATAAGTGGGGACCCTTAGTCAAAAAATCCAAAAAATTAATTAGTGTTTGTTTCCTTTCTCAAATAAAACTTACTATCATAACTTATGGAAATTCCTTAGAAAATCATTAAATACACTTAAGTTTATGATAAATTAGAATTAAATCTTTTTTTTGAAGAAAATACCGCATCCATCGCAAAAATTGGATATCCTTTGTAAAGCAAAATCTTCTAAATTGCGATATTGCGATATTGCGATACCGCGATCCCAAAAAACTATGCATTAAAATATTGATCGCAAACCGCATATCGCAGAAAAAATGTTTAACAAATACTTTTCATATATTTTGCGATATTGCGATTTTGTGATATTGCGATTTCGCGATGCTATGAGACTGCGATTTGTGAATATTGTGATTTGCGATAATTACGATCTTGCGATGATTTCGATTTGAGAAAACTGTGATCTGCGATATTGTGATATTGCGATATTGCACAGAAAATCGCAGATCGCAATGTCATAGATTCTTAAAAGCTCGTTGTCCAAAGAAAATCTTTTCATAAATCAATATCCGTTATGCGCTTTAATGATTGAATTAATGAATGGATTGTCAATTATCGATAAAAATGATTTTGTTTTGATTGAAAGGTTGTTTCATGTTAAAATAATATATTTCATCCGCCCTCAACATTTAAAACTATCCCGTCACCTTTCTCATATCATTACTCTCACTTAATTCGTAAAACCGCACGCGCGAAGGAGCAGAAGACTATACAAATCATTCACAGAGTATTATGGGAAAGAAAGAGAAAACTCCAAGTTCTGAAAACAAAGAGATGGCTTCTCTGTATGCAAATACTACTTGCAACAAGGATGCCAGTATCACCACCTATGAGTGATACTAGGGTAATGGAAGTCGCAGCTACTGCAGGTTCAAGTAATTCATCTGAAGCATCTCTTACAGAATTGGCTTGTTCATTTTTACATCGGATAGCAGCAAGACTGAGAATTCTTCCGTATACAGATGTGGTAAAATGGGCGCTGGATAGCACCGATATTTCAGACAGGCAATTTAAAACTCCAGATCAAGAGCTCATCAGTTCATTCACTACAGAAGATTTGAGGCTTATGTATCACTTGTCGGAGCCTCACGCGACTTAAAACAAACAATTTATGGAGAAATTTGCCAGAGAACATGAAAATTTGGCGGAATGAACAAAGGACTGGACCAAAAGAGATGAACCATTGAAGAAAGAAAAACACGGTATGTACAGTACTGGTTCACTCACCTCTCCATATTATTTTGTTGCTGCTATGTTATGTAGGCTTTTTGGAAATCCTGACATAAATAAGGTCTTTCCTGAATGGCTTCCGTTATTAAATTTTGTTGTTAACGCTACCATTGTAGGCTGGGCAAAAATACTGTTTGATAATTTAGCCACTGCTATTTTCAATTACCGGTCTAAACGGACTGTCTCTCAGAGGATTTATCCTCCTTTTTATCTGTCTGCCTATGTTATGGATTCTATCTGCTTTGTTTCTAAATTCCCTTTAATGGGCTGGAAATGGACAATTCATGATCCCTTTCCTATTCATGTCTATCACAAAGAATTTTGGGAATCAAAGTTTGTTCCTCATTTTTACAAAATTTGCCATGTCATAATGTTGCCTCTGTATAGAATATTGTATAATAAGGATGCTCCAAGGTTTTACCCGGAAGCAGAAGTCGACATTCTCCCTGTCGCACGATGGTTTGGGGAAGAGTGGTTTACCTATGTGAGGGTTTTTTGAAGTTCTACTTCTCCTCATGTTTTACCCTTGTATGTTCTGGATAAACTTATAGCTTGAGAAATTGCATACCAAACCTGTGGCGAAGGAGGTTTGACAAAGGAATTAAAGGATAAGAAGAAGGCCATTTGGCCACAATTTCCCGTAGCCTGTGGAGCATTTTCATTGTTTGATGTTGGTCATGCATTCAAAGAGGTAAGCAATATTACATGCTTACAACTGTTCAAGTTTTCGAGAAGACTATTTGATCCATATGATGTTGTCAAAGATTTCACCACTACAGTTAAGGTGAGAGTATTTTCTGGAGAAGAAGATCCTTTCGATGATATGTTTCAAGAGAAAGGTTCATTTAAAGAAGTTTTGCATTTAGGTCAAACACAATTTTCCCCAGAAGTATTTCAGGAATTTAAAATCTAGAGAGAAAGAAGATTGTCCACTATCCCTTTGGAAAATTTACGCTTAGAACCCGCAAGGGAACCAACTCCTAGTGTCAGTCTTAGTGGCAGCTCAGATACAGAAAATTCTAAGTCGAAGTCTGACAAAGAAACTTCTCAACGTTCTAAAAATACTGATAATGATGAAGGCTCAGTGAAAGATACAGGTCAATCAAAAGAGCTTTCACAACAACAGACTTCAATTACTCCACAGTTGAATCTTCCACCGCTAAATATACAGCAACCGACAGTTAGGACTGAATTAGAAAAAGAATGGGAAACATTTAATGAATTTCTTAATGTTGAAGGATAGAATATACAGACCCCTGTACAGACAACAAAAGTTTTGAGCACGGGAATAAGTGGCAATGTCACAGAGACTGAGCATATATCTATCACTCCCTCTTCTGAAATTGTACTTAATATAGAGGACATTCCTCCTCTGGATGTATTCTACAGCCCGCAGTATAAAGCCCTAGTGAGGAAGTAAAGGAAAAAGAGAAAATTAGAGAGCACAATCTCTACTAATGTAGAACAATTAGATGTCTTATGGAAAGATCCTACTATGGATCCTACTGAGAATCTTACCAAGCTATCTCAGATTACAAGAGCTTATGCCTCCGCAAATATTGACAAATCATCTGAGGTATGGCTATTATTAAATGAAAAAGAAGATCAGATACAAGTTCTAAAACAACAATTGCAACAAGCTCATGCTAATAGTGAAGCACAAATGAAACTTGAAAAGTTACAGCAAGAGCTTCAACAAATGCAAATCGGATATCAAAAAAGTTTGGCCGATAAAGAGAAACAAATACAGATTATCTGAGAAGAGCACAAATATGATCCCAAACTTCCAGATTTTATTTCAGAATCTATTTCTTTAAACAACCAACTACTGCAACAACAAGATGTATTATGCCAGAAAATCTCGCAATGGACCTCTTTTTGTCAACAAAGTGATATAATCACTAATAATGTCGTAGAATTACGACATGATTATGATTTAAATAATGAAAGAGTTACTAATTATTTGGCATGGCAAAAGACAGAGGAAGGAAAAAGAGCCGGAGCACCAATTATCAATGACAGTCATAAAGAAATACTTTTCAATAATTGGGATGCAGAGATCAGAGAGGCAGAAAAAGTAGCAAAGGAAGCAGCTACAGCAGCAGGAAATATTACTGATTGTGTAAATGAGAATTTGCACAAGGCTAATTTGATTTCAGAAACTATTCGGGATATCTTCCACAGGCACAGCAATTGCAAATAGAATGGAAACAAAAGGCGGAAGAAAAAGCAAAATCAATTCAAGGATCGACAAGATTAAATTGGGATTCTTACTGGACATATCAAGTAAAACCACACAGTCAATGAAGCACTCTTAATTGCATCATTAATTCTGCTAAGAGGATCGCGCCTACACTTGCCGATTCTGTCTTTTCAGGGCAGTTGAAATATGAAGTCGGCCAACCACCTCTTCTCAAAACAATGCTAGATGCTTGCAAATTCAGAGATCAAATTCATAAGTAGTTAGTTAATAATTTTCAATTTTAGATTTAGTTTTAAGTTTTACTGTATTTTTGCCTAGAAAAATGACGGTCATTTAAACCAAATCCTAAATTTTTGTAATAAACTATTTTTAGATTTAGTTAGTAGTATTTAAACCCTTCTCATGCATTTAGAGAAGGGTCATGAAATTTGTCAAAAACTTATCCTCAGAACATGCATTTCTCCACCCTCAGAGGAGGTTTTTATGAATGAATGGAACGATATTTATTGATATCTGTGTCTAATATCTGTTACTGATGTTTCACTTCTGTACTCTTAATGGATGTTGGATTAGAAAGAGATAAATCATTATTGCTTCTAGCTCATGAGTAGAACCAGTTATAAATGGTACTTTTATCTCTTAACTGTTTCGGTTTCTGTGTTAAAAGCGATATTTATGTTTAGTTATTTATATATTGATGTTTGAATACTTGAGTTATCATTTGGCATTTTTGTACGGTGATAGCTATTTATTTGTACTTGATGTATGAATAGCTTATTATGCGATATGTTTCTCACAACTATTTCATCTGACTTTTTATATGAAATGGTTTATCTTTATTGAATTCTTTTATCATAATAATTGAATGATATTTATTATCGATTGTTATCTGAAATCATTTTAGATCGCATAAATAGAAATATTTACATCCCGGGTTAGTTTTAGAGTTAGATATTTCTTAGAATAAAGTTTGCATATGAATAGATTAGAAATACATTAAAAGCATTTTACTTAGGAATTTTAGAAATGAAATATAAAATCTCAAACACACACACACATATTGGGAAACTGGTCACATTATCCCCAGTTGGACCCACTACACCAAACGGAAAAGGAGCTGCTAACCAAGGTCTGGACCGGGTGGGTATCCCCCTTGTTGTAGACCCGATTTTCAGGGCTTCAACATAGTTGGCGCTAGAAGGAGGGCCACGAACTATGAATGTCAAGTGAATCTAAATCTAAATACCATTCTGAGAGTAAATCACCCTCACCATCTTCCCCGACTTCTCCATCACACTCAGAAATTTTAAATCTAGAACTAAAAGTCGAAAGAAGAACAGACACTGCTACAAACCCTGACTTTTCAGACGAATCTTCTATTGAACCTCTGGAAGTTGAATCTTTGATTCATAAACTTCAACGATTTTCAATATCACCTCAAAGGTTTGATAAATCTCAAGGCAGTGTGACTTCGCAATATAATCTTGCTCATCCCCTTACTAGATTACAGAGTGAAAAGCTTGGCATTTAGCCAACTGAATTACCTCTACCTACAAGAAAAAGAGCTAGGAAATCACCTAAAGGGTATGATAGTGAGACTCTTTCATCATCCATCTCAAACTCTTCATCGCGAAGTCAACCACCCACTCCTCCACCCCATATTATTGTCCATCAGTCCACTCAATCTTCCACATCTCCTTCTCAAATCATAATATCTTCATCTTCTCAGTCACAAATATCATTTTCTGCACTTTCCTCTGTTAGTAGTTCAGTGATGGCCCAAATGCCATGGAATAATCCAGGCGCAGTCTTAATTCCTGCACCCTTGAGTCAATTACCAGCCCATCCTGAAAAATGGCTGCCTAAGTTTAATCTTGAAACATGAATGCTAGCAGAAGAACATATCAACAACTTTATGTTGTCCATAAACCTCAATGGAGTTATTAATGAAGATGTTGTTGTCCGAATTTTTCCTTATACCCTACAAGGAGCAGCTGGATCATGGTATTTCTCTTTACCATCTGGATCTATCACTACTTGGGATATCTTTCAAGATCAATTTTTAACTAAATTTGGTGATGACAGGTCTACAACAACATTAATCAATGATTTGTCTAATCTTAGAGCTGATTCAAAATAACTTGTCAAGGATTTCAATTCACGTTTCAATAAATTGTTGAACAAAATTCCTACTGCTTCCAAGCCTAGCGAAGAAGTGCGCAGTGAATGGTATATTTCTGCTTTACCATCAAACATAGCAATCTTTGTTGATAGGGCTAACAAAACAACTTTAGTAGACAATATGAAGGAAGCAATAGCAGTAGAGAAACGAATCATTGCTTTAGAAAAGAAAAATGAAATAGAAGAACGAAAATCTAAGAAGGTCACTTTTAAAGAAGATCCCAAGAAAAAACAACCAAAAGATCCATTTGATTTAGAAGGATTGTAGAAAGTTTTGAAAACCATGTCTAATGAAATGGTTGACATTAAGAAACAAGTGGTAGAAACATCTTCTAAAAATTCTTTCAAGCCTTTTAGAAGAAACCCTTCAAATGATCCAAAGCCACCAAATGCTATTACAAATGCTGAATCAGAAGAAGAAGAAGAAGAAACTGCTACTAAAGAAACAACTGATGAAGAAGAAGTTGTAGAAGTCCAAGGTATGTGGGATTTCATCCTCCCAGATGAGGAAGATCAAGAAGCATCCCCCGGTTAGCACTCGAAGTAGAAATCAACTTGGTCCACCTCAAAATACTCCTAAGTCAAAGAGCGCAAGCCCATTGACTAAGGAAAAAGTTGTACCCAAGAAAACGACATCTAAAGAAATTCAAACCAGCCCAGTCCAAACAGATTCATCAATTCCATCAAGAACACTGATTGTTCCGGATGAAATGGAATATAACATTATAGAAGATATGAAAAATACTATGGCTAACATCACTTTGTATGAATTGAGCAAGTTAAAGCACCAGCAAAATGTACTTTTGAAAGAATTACATGCTATACCAGAAAAACCTTTGCCCGATCCTGTAATTTCTCAAGCTTCCAATGAGATGGGAAGACCTCCAACTAATTCGATTAGTAAAGTTGATCTTGAAAATATCGCTTTAATTGGAGGAAGGTCGAGATATCATACTCCTCCATTTCTTCTTACTTATGAAGTTTTCAATAAAAATTTGCATAACTGTTTAGTGGATTCTGGAGCTTCATCTAATATTTTACCAAAATCAGTATGTGCAAAATTAAACATTCAACCACAAAAATCTGCTGTACACATAGTGCAATTAGATCGATCGCAGGTTGAAGTGATTGGCGAATTAAACCAGGTTACCATATGGCTGTCATCAAATCCAAAGGTATGTCAAGTCATTGATATTTTAGTTGCAGATATTCTAGAATTTTATGGCTTAATTCTTAGCAGAGATTGGTCAGAAAAGCTTCATGGATACTTTGCAACCGATTGGTCGCACATGTGGCTTCCTTACAATGGAAAACCAAATCAGATAAAGGTTGAACGAGAAAAGCATCAGAAATACATAGTAACAGAATTGGAAGGAGAGAATGAACCAGTTGCATACAGTAGTAATATCATTGGAAATTACTCAGTTGATTCTTTCTTAGGAAAATTTAATGCTCATACTTCACCTTATTTAGAACATTCTGTTTTATCTCAACTAGAAAAAATTTCTCAGACAGATAGTTCTAAATGTATTAATGTTGTAGATACTCCTGTAAATAAATGTTTATTTTGGAAATTATTTTGTGATGGTTCTAAGTCTAATGAAGGAGCAGGAGCAGCATGCGTGTTGGTTAGTCTAGAGGGAAACAAAATTATGCTAACTTGTAGACTTGAGTTTGAATGCACTTATAACACCGCAGAATACGAGGCTTTAATCCAAGGATTATATAAAGCAATCGGATTAGATATCAAATATCTACAAGTTTTCGGAGATTCAGAAATTGTAATCAAACAGGTACGCAATACTATACACTGTTTATCAGGTCATTTAAAGCATTTTCAATCTTTAGTTCAAGATCTGACTGAACATTTTATAGCATTTAATATTTCACCAATTCCTAGAATCTAGAATGCTAGTGCAGACCTCTTAGCCAATGTAGCCTCTAAGCTTATTCCTGCAGAAGACTTTAGTCCTGATCGATTTTCAATTGAATTAATCTTTAGACCTTCGTTTCCTGATAACGTTACCAATTGGAGAATTTTCAACGATGATCCTGATATTGTAAGCTTCCTCACATCTGAAGGATCTTATATCAATCAGATAATTGATGAATATCAACATGACAAACAATTACAACATGATAGCACTAATAATGCTATTCCAAAGTCAATAGTCAAGTTAGAAGACCTTTATGATTTGAAAGATCGATTTAAAAGATCTACCAATTCAAAATTACAAAGTTCAACTTTGAATTATGAATTAGTAAATCTAGGAACTGATACCAAACCACAGAATATCAACCTAGGCCTTGGTCTAGCTCCTAAAGAAAAATTAGCATATGTTCGTCTTTTGAAACAATATAAAAGTTTCTTTGCTTGGAACTATGATGAACTCAAAACTTATGACACTTCTATTATCCAACATACCATTCCAATGATAAATGATGAAAAACCTGTACAACAAAAGCTAAGAAAAATCCATCCCAATCTAGAAAATCAGATCAAATATGAAATCAATAAGTTATTGAAAGCCAAAATTATTTTTCCTGTTCGACATTCTAAATGGGTTTCCAATATGGTTCCTGTTAGAAAGAAGAATAGAGATATTAGAATTTTCATTGACTTTCAAAATCTTAATAAAGCTTGCCAAAAAGATAATTTTCCATTGCCTCCAATGGAGCAAATATTACAGGTAGTTGTAGGATCAGAATTAATGTCTTTCTTAGATGGTTTCTCTGGCTACAATCAAGTGTTAGTCCATCCTCATGATCAATTGAAAACTACATTTAGAACCAAATGAGGCACTTATGCATATCAAAAGATGCCTTTTGGTCTGATCAAAGCTGGTGCCACATTTCAAAGAGCCATGGACATCGCTTTCAAGGGATTAGTTAACAAATTAGTGGTAATCTATTTGGATGATATAACTGTATATTCCAAAAAATGAAGCAATCATATTAGAGATTTGAAGCAGATCTTCCAACGTTGTCAAAGGTATGGAATTTCACTTAACCCGAAAAAATCCTTTTTTGCATTAATTGAAGGAACATTTCTTGGATTCATAGTGTCAAAATCTGGAATTCATATTGATCCTGATAGAATCAAGGAGATTTCTGAAATATCTTTACCACATAACAAGAAAGCTATGCAATCTTTCCTTGGCCAAATTAATTTTGTAAAGATATTCGTACCAAATTTTTCAATAATTGTATCTCCTTTACAAGAAATGATTAAAAAGAATTCAAACTTCAAGTGGGGCCAAGATGAATATGAGGCATTCAATTTGATTAAACAAGAAATCATTAACACTCCATCTTTAGCAACTCCAAATTTTTCCGATCCTTTTATTTTGTATACATTTGCCTCTGATAAATCTTATGCTGCGATACTCACTCAAGCAAATCAAGACAAAGCAGAAGCCCCAATTGCTTTTTTCAGTTCAAATTTACAGGGAGCTGAGTTGAATTACTCAGATGTAGAGAAACAAGCTTACATTTTTTTCAAAGCAATCAAGTATTTCAGACCTTTTTTAATTAAAACCCATACAAAAATCATAGTACCGTTTCCAGCGGTAAGAAATATTTTAGTCAAAAAAGATGTGGGTGAGAAAAGAGCTAATTGGATTACTGCCTTACAAGAATATGATGTTGAGATCAAACCAGCAAGTATTGTAAGAGGTCAAGGCTTTTGCAAAATACTAGCTGGAGCATCAAAGATTTCTGAAAAATAATTTGAAGAGATACAAACGTATAAGGTAAGCCTAAAGGATGTTGAATCATTATATGATGATATCATTTTTTATCTGAAGAATGGATATGCTCCTCCAAATCTCGATCACACCAAGAAAAGAGCTCTAAGGTTGAAGGCTAAACAATATCAGCTTGTAAATGATGTTCTTTTTAAAATGAATTATGATTCAGTTCTTCTTAGATGTCTGGAGAAATATGAAGCTGAAAAATTCTTGCAGGAACTTCATGATGGGCCAACAGATGGACATTATGCTGTAGATGTTACTGCACACAAAATTCTTCATGCAGGCTATTACTGGCCTACATTATTCAAAGATTCACATAGCTATGTAAGAAAATGTCAAATTTGTCAAACTGTAGCTGGAAGACAAAAGAAACCATCATTGCCATTACAACCAGTGAACATTGAACAACCTTTTGATCAATGGGGATTGGAAATAATAGGTGAGATCGTTCCTCACTCTTCTAAGCAACATAGGTATATCATTACAGCAACTGATTATTTTACAAAATGGGTAGAAGAAGTCCCTCTCAAGATTGCTAATGTTGAACATATCATTGAATTCATAGATCAGTTCATAATTACCAGGTTTAGTTTACCTTCTGCTTTAATGTTTGATAATGCATTGTATTTTTCTGGTAATGCTATGACTGAATTTGCACTCAAGAGAGGTTTTAAACTTAAATACTCTGCCAATTATTATCCACAGGGAAATGGATTAGCTGAATCCACAAATAAAAACTTAATTAGAATCATTAAGCAAACCATTGATCAAAATCATAAAAATTGGCATAAGTCTTTAACATATGCTTTATGGGCAGATCGAATAACACAGAAGGCTTCTATTGGTACTTCTCCTTTTAATTTAGTTTATGGGAAAGAAGTAGTTCTTCCAACTCATTTAGCAATTCCTTCTTTAGCCTTATTTCAGTATATTGATGAAGCACCAACTTCTTCCATACAACTAAGACAGATGGAAATAATTAAGTTAGAAGAACAACGAGAGAAATCCAAAATAACTCATACTCATCATCAAGCATTAGTAAAAGCTTCTTTTGATTCAAGCATGATAACCAGAAAAGACTTTCAGGTTGGAGATCTTGTTTTAAAATGGGACAAGGCTCATGAGGAAAAATGAAAACATATGAAATATCAACGAATGTGGCTTGGTCCTTTCCAAATTGCAGAAATCATAGGTCCATCTACTTTTATGTTATAGGATTTAACAGGTAAAAGAGAGTCTTTGCCTATTAATGGACAAATTCTCAAAAAATATTTTCCATAGGAGATCATTCTTCTATTTTGTATATTAGTTTCCTTTATCGTCATAAATAAAACGAGTTGTTAATGGTTACATTTGGAATTCACAAAAAAGATACAAATTCTCTTTCTTTTAGATGTTGTTTCTTCACTTTTACAAATAGAATTATTTTTAGAATATTGATCATTGTTATTCAAATATACAGTTAAAAAATTTAGCCTAGAAATGATACTAGTTTCAACTTTTAAAACTTTGATAAAAGGCAACTTTTAGTGAAAGATTGTTTCATATCAGTCCAATGAAAGGTATCAATAACAAAACAAAGTTTCTCTGTAGAAAAATTCTTTCCAAAAACTCTACCATTGTCATCTAGAGCTATCTTAAGGAAACAATGATTTCCTCCCCACTTAGGAAATTACAACGTTCAGGGAATTATCCAATAATACACTTAACTTAAGGAGTAAGAGGTCTCATCACGAGCCAACTTATCATGATCATAGATATTATAGCTTGCTGACTTTGCCAATATTGCATACCACAACAGGGCAATGACTCAAGATTGTTATAAATCAAAAGACAAGGGGTCTCATCACGAGCCAGCTTGTTCAGCAAAGTTATAAGTCAAGTGAATGGAACTGTCATAAATTGGCTACCAAACCAAGACATTGTTCTTTAAGAAGAAAAATAAAAATAAAAGCAATAAGTGTGAATATGGATTTCTCTTTGAAAATTGTATATTTCTCTAAGTAGGATACAGGATCATTGCTGGGTAACAGGTAACCCTGTCGAGGCTATAAACGCTTGCTGGCAGCAGTGGCTCTACCTAAGACAAATGAGCATATTTTAAGTTGATTTACAAAGAAGCCTTTGTTTTAATCTTTATGAACTAAGTAATGACTGATGTAAATACAAGGACTAGCTTGAGGAAGTGATTAATTAAAGTTTAATATAGGAGAAATGAAATATCATTTATAGATTAAAGCATAATGTACTTTGTCTTTTCATAATAAAGTTTGATTTTCTGGAAAATTTTCTGTTTTGAAAAATTTAGAAAATTCAAAAGAAAAGCAGAGATAGCTGGTTCTTCCAAGTGAATCGCCAATTGTTGTGGCCAGCAACAACCCCCTTTTTATTTAAGTATTAGTAATAATACTAAATAAGTGGGAACCCTTAGTCAAAAAATCCAAAAAATTAATTAGTGCTTGTTTCCTTTCTCAAATAAAACTTACTATCATAACTTATGGAAATTCCTTAGAAAATCATTAAATACACTTAAGTTTATGATAAATTAGAATAAAATATTTTTTTTGAAGAAAATACCGCATCCATCGCAAAAAGTGGATATCCTTTGTAAAGAAAAATCTTCTCAATTGCGATATTGCGATATTGCGATAGCGCGATCCCAAAAAAATATGCATTAAAATATTGATCGCAAACTGCATATCACAAAAAAAATGTTTAACAAATACTTTTCATATATTTTGCGATATTGCGATTTCGCGATGCTATCAGACTGCGATTCATGAATATTGCGATTTGCGATAATTACGATCTTGCGATGATTTCGATTTGAGAAAACTGCGATCTGCAATATTGTGATATTGCGATATTGCACAGAAAATAATAGATCGCAATGTCGCAGATTCTTAAAAGCTCGTTGTCCAAAGAAAATCTTTTCATAAATCAATATCCGTTATGCGCTTTAATGATTGAATTAATGAATGTATTGTCAATTATCGATAAAAAGGATTTTGTTTTGATTGAAAGGTTGTTTCATATTAAAATAATATATTTCATCCGCCTTCAGCATTTAAAACTATCCCGTCACCTTTCTCATATAATTACTCTCACTTAATTCATAAAACCGTAGGCGCGAAGGAGCAGAAGACTATACAGAGCATTCACAGAGTATTATGGGAAAGAAAGAGAAAACTCCAAGTTCTGAAAACAAAGAGGTGGCTTCCATGTATGCAGATATTTCTTGCAACAAGGATGCCGGTATCACCTCCTGGGAGTGAATGCATAATCTGCTTGAAGAAGAAAATCCCAGGGTAATGGAAGTCGCGGCTACTGCAGGTTCAAGTAATTCATCTGAAGCATCTCTTACAGAATTGGCTTGTTAATTTTTACACCAGATAGCAGCAAGACCAATAATTCTTCCGTATCGAGATATGGTAAAATGGGCGCTGGATAGCACCGATATTTCAGACAGGAAATTTAAAACTCCAGATCAAGAGCTCATCGTGTCACTCACTACAGAAGATTTGAGGCTTATGTATCACTTTCTGGAGCCTCAGGCGACTTACAACAAACAATTTATGTAGAAATTTTCCAGGGAAAATGCAAATTTGGCGGAATGCACAAAGGAATGAACCAAAAGAGATGAACCATTGAAGAAAGAAAAACATGGTATGTACAGTACTGGTTCACTCACCTCTCCCTATTGTTTTGCTGCTGCTATGTTATGTAGGAATTTTGGAATGGTTGACATAAATAAGGTCTTGCTTGAATGGCTTCCGTTATTAAATGCTGCTGTTAACGCTACCATTGTAGACTGGGCCAAAATACTGTCTGATAATTTAGCCACTGCTATTTTCAATTACCGGTCTAAATAGATTGTCTCTCAGAGGATTTATCCTCCTTTTTATCTGTCTGCCTATGTTATGGATTCTATCTGCTTTGTTTCTAAATTCCCTTTAATGGGCTGGAAATGGACAATTCATGATCCCTTGCCTATTCATGTCTATCACAAAGAGTTGTGGGAATCAAATTTTTTTCCTCATTTTTACAAAATTTTCCATGTCATAATGTTGTCTCTGTATAGAATATTGTATAATAAGGATGCTCCAAGGTTTTCCCTGGAAGCAGAAGTCGACATTCTCCCTGTCGCACGATGGTTTGGGGAAGAGTGGTTTACCTATGTGAGGGTTTTTGGAAGTTCTGATTCTCCTCATGTTTTACCCTTGTATTTTTCGGATAAACTTATAGCTCGAGAAATTGCATACCAAACCTGTGGCGAAGGAGGTTTGACAAAGGAATTAAAGGATAAGAAGAAGGCCATTTGGCCACAATTTCCCGTAGCCTGTGGAGCATTTTCATTGTTTGATGTTGGTCATGCATTCAAAGAGGTAAGCAATATTACATGCTTACAACTGTTTAAGTTTTCGAGAAGACTATTTGATCCATATGATGTTGTCAAAGATTTCACCACTACAGTTAAGGTGAGAGTATTTTCTAGAGAATAAGATCCTTTCGATGATATGTTTCAAGAGAAAGGTTCATTTAAAGAAGTTTTGCATTTAGCTCAAACACAGTTTTCCCCAGAAGTATTTCAGGAATTTAAAATCTAGAGAGAAAGAAGATTGACCACTATCCCTTTGGAAAAATTACGCTTGGAACCCACAAGGGAACCAACTCCTATTGTCAGTCTTAGTGGCAGCTCAGATACAGAAAAGTATAAGTCGAAGTCTGACAAAGAAACTTCTGAACGTTCTAAAAAGAATGATAATGATGAAGGCTCAGTGAAAGATACAGCTCAATCAAAAGAGCTTTCACAACAACAGACTTCAATTACTCCATAGTTGAATCTTCCACCTCTAAATATACAGCAACCGACAGTCAGGACTGAATTAGACAAAGAATGGGAAACATTTAATGAATTGCTTAATGTTTAAGGACAAAATATATAGACCCCTGTACAGACAACAAAAGTTTTGAGCACGGGAATAAGTGGCAATGTCATAGAGACTGAGCATATACCTATCACTCCCTCTTCTGAAATTGTACTTAATATAGAGGACATTCCTCCTCCGGATGTATTCTACAGCCCGCAGTATAAAGAAGTAGTGAGGAAGCAAAGAAAAAAGTGAAAATTAGAGTGCACAATCTCTACTAATTCAGAACAATTAGATGTCTTATGGAAAGATCCTACTACGGATCCTACTGAGAATCTTACCAAGCTATCTCAGATTACAGGAGCTTATGCCTCTGCAACTATTGACAAAGCATCTGAGGTACGGCTATTATTAAATGAAAAAGAAGATCAGATACAAGTTCTGCAACAGCAATTGCAACAAGCTCATGCTAATAGTGAAGCACAGATGAAACTTGAAAAGTTACAGCAAGAGCTTCAACAAATGCAAATCGGATATCAAAAAAGTTTGGCTGATAAAGAGAAACAAATACAGATTATCCGAGAAGAGCACAAATATGATCCCAAACTTCCAGAGTTTATTTCAGAATCTATTTCTTTAAACAACCAACTACTGCAACAACAAGATGTATTATGCCAGAAAATCTCGCAATGGAACTCTTTTTGTCAGCAAAGTGATAAAATCACTAATCATGTCATAGAATTACGACATGATTATGATTTAACTAATGAAAGAGTTACTAATTATTTGGCATGGCAAAAGACAGAGGAAGGAAAAAGAGCTGGAGCACCAATTATCAACGATAGTCATAAAGAAATACTTTTCAATAATTGGGATGCACAGATCAGAGAGGCAGAAAAAGCAGCAAAGGAAGTAGCTACGGCAGCAAGCAATATTACTGATTGTGTAAATGAGAATTTTCACAAGGCTAATTTGATTTCAGAAACTATTCCGGGATATCTTCCATAGGCACAGCAATTGCAAATAGAATGGAAACAAAAGGCGGAAGAAAAATCAAAATCAATTCAAGGATTGACAAGATTAAATTGGGATTCTTACTGGACATCTCTAGTAAAACCACACAGTCAATGCAGCACTCTTAATTGCATCATTAATTCTGCTGAGAAGATCGCTCCTACACTTGCCGATTCTGTCTTTTCAGGGCAGTTGAAATCTGAAGTCGGCCAACCACCTCTTCTCAAAACAATGCTGGATGCTTGCAAATTCAGAGATCAAATTCATAAGTAGTTAGTTAATAATTTTCAATTTTAGATTTAGTTTTAAGTTTTACTATATTTTTGCCTAGAAAAAGGACGGTCATTTAAACCGAATCCTAAATTTTTGTAATAAACTATTTTTAGATTTAGTTAGTAGTAGTTAAACCCTTCTCATGCATTTAGAGAAGGGTCCTGAAATTTGTCAAAAACTTATCCTCAGAACATGCACTTCTGCACCCTCAGAGGAGGTTTTGATGAATGAATGGAACAAGATTTATTGATATCTATGTCTAATATCTGTTACTGATGTTGCGTTTCTGTACTCTTAATGGATGTTGGATTAGGAAGAGATAAATCATTATTACTTCTAGCTCATGAGTAGAACCAGTTATAAATGGTACTTTTATCTCTTAACTGTTTCTGTTTCTGTGTTAAAAGCGATATTTATGTTCAGTTATTTATATATTGATGTTTGAATACTTGAGTTATCATTTGGCATTTTTGTACGGTGATAGCTATTTATTTGTACTTGATGTATGAATAGCTTATTATGCGATATGTTTCTCACAACTATTTCATCTAACTTTTTATATGAAATGGTTTATCTGTATTGAATTCTTTTCTCATAATAATTGAATGATATTTATTATCGATTGTTATCTGAAATCATTTTAGATCGCATAAATAGAAATATTTACATCCCGGGTTAGTTTTAGAGTTAGATATTTCTTATAATAAAGTTTGCATATGAATAGATTAGAAATAGATTAAAAGCATTTTACTTAGGAATTTTAGAAAAGAAATATTAAATCTCAAACAAACACACACATATTGGGAAACTAGTCCCATTATCCCCAGTCGGACCCACTACACCAAATAGAAAAGGAGCTGCTAACCAAGGTCCGGACCGGGTGGGTATCCCCCTTGTTGTAGACCCGATTTTTGGGGCTTCAATAGAGAGGGACTACTGGACTACTCTACGATTGGTAGCTATCGCAGTGGCGAGAGTAGCTCTAGTGGTGATACCAGGAGTGGTGGTGGGCCCAAGTGCTCCTCTTGAGGGGGCACCCCACTAGAGTAGATTTGTACACACGGAAAGCACTGATTATGAGGATGCTTCCCTTATTTTTGACAACCTCTGTACTTTTCGGCTAGCCAATGAGCTAGTGATACTATTTTTTGTACTCTAATACACATATTTTTTGATATATATATGAGAGATATTTTTTGCGGCTCTACATGGTGTGGAGTCTATTTTAGTTTATGCATTTTGTGTTATGCTGATGGATATACATGTTTTTGGATTTTTATGTATGGTGGTTTACTCGCGATGCATTCTAGTGTAGGATATTGTTAGCTATGCGATCAACTGTTTGGTTTTGATTCCTTGGTACATGTGAGAATGTAATATAATCAATTTTTCTGCTTAATCCTTTGGCATGCAAATATTTTCTAAATAGGTTTGCATCCCTGGCTTCAAATGTTTGGTTTAACTGCAAGACTACTAACTAGGAATCAAGGTAAACATGCATTTGGCAGATGCCCTGGTGGAGGGCCTCGCACATAAGTTTGATAACGGCATCATATTCGGCCTGATTATTGTTTTCAAATCCGATGCACACGCCGTTTGAACAAAGTGATGATCGGTCAGGGTAGTGGATGACCCACGCAGATGCAGCTAAGTTTTGAGACCATCGCGATGCTCCATCAATAAATCTGAAATAGGGTTGAAGTTGTTGATCCATGGTGATATTTTGAGCGCGTTTTGGGTCAAAAATATTTTGGTATTTGGGATTTCTGTGTACTCTATCTCTAGGGGATAAGGGCTGCAGGGGCCCTTATGGGTAGAATTTCTTTAGGTAATGGCCGTTGACGGGATTAGCTAGGTAGGTCCCATCCAATTCCATCAAGATGTATGCCCCCTGCTAGAGGAAATTTTTGATGATATAGGGCCCTTTCCACAAGGTTTCGAACTTTCCTGGCCCTGACACTTCTTTTACGACATCATAGCAAAGGACTAGCTCTCCTTCAGTAAATGAGCGAGGGGTGATGTGGCTGTCGAATGATGCTTTTACCCTTTTTTTATGGGCCTCATTGTGTTGTAGCGATTGGTGAATGTTTTTGTTAACTAGCTTTAGTTGTACTAGGCATTTTTCTAGAGGTTGGGTGTAATCAAGGAGTTCGATGGCTACATTCAAATTTGGAATCTTGCGGAAATCGATGCAAGGGCATAAGGTGCCTTGGTTTATTGTGACAGGAATAAAGCTGAATTCCTATGATGGGGAGGTTGTTGAAATCTTGTTTCGGGTGTGCGATGACACAAGTCATATGTGATGAGTTGTGTCACTGGCATGCGGAGGGGGAAAGATATCCCCAATGGAGTCCTGAGTTAGCCGATAGTTGGCCTTCCTGCTAGGATAGTAAATTCCCGGTAGATGGAAGTTAATTTTGTCACAGAGATTTCTGAACATTTGTAGTAACAGAAATCCCTCTGGTGCATATTTATGACTGGTGCAAGTGGTGCAAGGTATCACAGCATTGACAGAGTAGATAGTGTGAGAATCTACAGTACTCGATGTTCCAGATGTGGAAGCTCGGAAAGGGTCTGTTGCGAACCAGGTTGCCTTATGTTTCCATTTTTGCATCGTGGATTGGAACCTGCCTCGCTTTTCGGTAGGTAGCTGAATTAATGCTACTCTAGTTGCTCTCAACTTGGGGAGATGCATGCACTTAAACGTATGATGAAAGTGTGAGAAAATTCGGCAGTAAGTGTGTGTGATCTTCTCTTGATTAGAGAGAAGCTTTTGAGGGAGAGATGTGATTATGCGGAGACTATTTGCAAGGGGTTTGAGTTCTCTGCATTTGTTTATTCAGTGATCATTTAGATCACATAGGCCACACGTTATCCTAGGCTAGGCCTAGGGTTTATGTGATTGGTGTGTGGTATTAACAGGCATGATGCACCACCCTGGTGGCGGGATTGTAGGGTCCAAAATGTATTTTTTATGTCATTCTTGGAGGTCGCTCGTCCTTTTTTCTATAGCATTAATCATGTCGATAGTGGGACGGAGTCACGATACATAGGTACAATGTCAGTAATAATGATCACCCTGACATATCAGGAAAAATGTCCATGATATGGGTCTCCCATCGTGCGTTGTCTGAGGTTAGGTGGGGTACCATCATTGTAATGCTGCTAAGTCAGGGTAGTAGACTATGATATGTTCCATCTGCTTGCATAATGTGCATGTGAATTTCTTTCATGAAGTGCCTGTGGTGGTAACTATGGGTTCCCTACTAGGCCATTCTTCGGTTGAGAAGAACATGATAGACCCGCTCATCTCCTCTGCTTGGGTCATGGAGCTGCTGATAGATTTGACATCCATATCGTCTTCTTGAGAGAGACAAACTATGGCTGAGAGGAGACTAGCAAGGGCTAGCCAAAAGCGAGGTATGTAGTGACAATCCTCCAATAAGTGATTGTCATCGCATAATGGGCATGTGAATTGTGCTGCCCTAGTCCCACATAGTAGACCCTTTCGATTGGATACCATGTGTGAATGAGTTCCAATGTGGCACACTCTTCGAGGTAGTGGCCACATTCATCGCATAGCGTGCAACATATAATGGGCATTACTTGGGGGCATTCTTCATATCGATGCTGCTCTTGTAAGTACAAGATGGTGCGCGACTCGTCATTAATGGACTAGCTAGAGGGATCCTCTTGATAGGACCGCTCGATCGCGTGTAAGGCGTCCCGATACCATGGTATTTCTGAACAATGGTGGGTATAGTCCCCATAGGTGTCAGAGAGGGCACATGCATGATTGATACACAACGGTTTCCCTGTACTTTTGGTGGCAAGTTCCT
The DNA here is from genome assembly GCA_034641835.2 of Pinus albicaulis. Classification (NCBI taxonomy): domain Eukaryota; kingdom Viridiplantae; phylum Streptophyta; class Pinopsida; order Pinales; family Pinaceae; genus Pinus; species Pinus albicaulis. The sequence continues at coordinate 509,008,263 of CM076570.1, read as the reverse complement.
TTTTATGGAAATTTCATATTGAGGTGCCCGCCTCACAACCGAGGAGTGATTTTAATTCATCCAAATCCGGGCATATGTGAGTAGGGTGTCCTGTAACATCAAATATAGTGCAGGCTGATGACTCCCACTATATGATGGGGGTCACCACTTTCTTTCCTTTCTTGGAAATTTTCTTTATCATGGTCGTCGGTTTCGCATTGAGAATCTCCCTTACAGGGGTGGTTTCGACTGCTACTTGGGTAGGTTGGGGCTCCTCGGGACCAGGGGGCTGTAACCCAAATGCAGTAATGTTGGTAGTTGGAATTCCTGGAGGGGGAACAAGATATCACACTGGGAATACAAATGATATATTGGGTAGTACCAGTGTTAGCAAGACCTGCTGGGAGGTGAGGCCAGGAGGTGGGTATAGGAAAGGAATTTGGGAGGTGACATAAACTAGGGAGGCCGCAATAGTTGATGCCTCGGTGTCGTTACTACTCGATTATGTGTCCTGAATAACGTCAGTGTTTGATGTGGACATCATGCACACCGGGGCCCCTGTGGCATCGAGCGATACCTCAGGGATAATAGGAGGATCTCCTAGGAATGTTCCTAGGACAGATGACAGTTTTAATTGGCCAGGGCCATATTCTTGATATTGTAAAAGACCATCTGTGGTTGTGTCTACATAAGGTAGAACCATATCTGTTTTGGTCAAAGGACGTTTTTCAGTGTTCATCAGCTGGTCTACTATAATGATTCGATCCTCGTGGGGGAACATCATGATGCGGAAAACAGAGGATGCTATGGCAGACATGGCGTACATGTAACTCCTCCCAAGGAGTATATTGTAATCCAATTGAGCGTCCAATACTTCGATGTCTATGTGGACCGTTTTTTCGGCTAAGTAGACTGGTACATTTTGGAAGAGACCGACGGGGGTCGAGAGCTGATTGTCGTATGCCCTGAGTGTGATGATGGAAGTTTTGAGTTCTGGGACTCCTAACTTTTGCCACACATTATTTGACATGATGCATGTTGATGCACCCTCATCAATGACACATCAATGAATAGTGATAATCTGTACCAATATTGGTATCTGGAAGGCTACCATGGAGGGAAGCCTAGGGGTGGCTTTGTCTAAATCAAAGGCTGTCATGTGTGTGTCAGCAGGATTGATGGTGCCTAAGGCAAAAAGTAGGGCTTTCTGCTATTTTGGGCATGACTGCAGTACCTCCAAAGCAGACATAGTAGCAGGTGACTAGGCTAAATCGTCAATGATGCTGTAATTATGGGTTGCTTTAGAGTAGTTACCTGCTCACCTATTAGGCCCTTTAACCATTTTTGGCAATGGTTCCAAAGGAATATTTGGAATGGTCAAAGGTGCAGTCTGTGTGCTCATACTAGCCCCTGATGTACTGGTGTCTAGTGGGGTGTCGTAGCTGTGATTCCGGGTTTGGAAAAAAATTTCTTCCCCAGCCATGTAAATTTCATGGTTGTTTTTCTCAAAATCGTTGGGGTTTTGCTGCTGAGTGCTGACCGTTCCTTGATGGGGGAAGGGTTCTTGCATAACTATAGTTTTCTAGGAATATCATCCTTGTCCTAGGTTACACTGAAGCTTTTTAAGATCAGGGAGTTCAAGACAGTGGTGATTATAGTGCCTGTACTCTCCACATATCGAAAAATAATGGTTTTCTCATAGAGGTGGCCTTTTGCCTTACTTTTGAGCATTGCTTGGCTCCTGGTTCTAGTTGCGGTTGAAGTCATCTCCAGGACGAGATCGCGGTGGAAATTATGGGTTGATGCCCCCCTGTCCAGGGTTCCCTTTGGGTTTGTTTTTTACCTTTCATTTGAACACGTTAGGAGGGTAATTTTCCTGATCAAACTGGTGTGGTTGATTTTGGGATGGCTGCACAATGTTCACCTATGCATTGTTTTACGTTGGTGGATTATGTGCTTGGGACTGAGCATACTGTTGTCCCATATTTACACCTGGTCCTTGGGGGGGGGAGTTCTTTTGTCAGTTTTTCTTCTTGCGTACTGGGTCGCCCCGACTGGAGGGTATGGTCCTCCTTGGTGATACGCTGGTGCCCTATTAGTCAAATTTTGATGTTGCATATGATGACTTTGAAATCCAGGTTGAGACATGTCCTGGGTAGACCCATGTGTGTAACCAAGATTCTAAATGCTACTGCCTGGGTGCCCTTGGTTCATCGACCCAATAAGTCTGTCTGCAGAGTTCGACGCACCTAGAAATTCTTGATAATATTGCAGGTGCAGGGCGTTATGCAAGATATTGTATATGTATCCTGATTGCGTATAAATCAGTTCAAGCTGTTTGGCTTTACTTATTGCGTCCTCTTCAAATGTGAGGTTACGTTGTGCCACATCCTTTGAAATCTCCATCGTCAAAGTTTTCAAGAATAAATCTAAAAGTACTCAGTCATCAATTTGAGCTTTGCATAAGCTACGACGTTGTCTCCACTCATGGAGATGTTCAGAAATGTGGGTAGAGGGAGATTGTTTGAAATGAGTCAGTAATCCCATTCCCAAATCATGCTGAATGGGTAACTAAAAGTAAGTCAGGAACGTAGTAGCGAGGGCAGTAAAGGTTCTATGTGAAGCAGGGGGTTTCTCAACATACCATTTTGCGGCCACTCCCATGAGAGTGCATTGAAATAGGCTCAATCGAATAGTATTGTCAATGATGCTATTCGATGAGCACCACAGGTGAAATTTCATTATATGATTCCCTGGGTCTTCAAATTTCTTTCCCTCAAACTTTGGTATGTCTGAAGGGAGCTTCGTGGGCATGGGAGGCCAACTGGGGTCGTGTGTGATGAGGTCTTTGGTGAGCTTGGTTAAATCCGGTAGATTTAACACCGCTAAGAAGGGTGAATGAGAGGTTGACACCATGGAAACATGTGAAGACACGAAGTTCTGGTTAGAACAAGGGTTAGTCTGTGACGTACCCGGTTGTGAATTCTGTTGGCTTCCCGTATGGGATGCACTCTTCTGCCCCCTAGGAAATGAGGGGGGATTGATGTGCGGTGTGGTGTTGGGAGGCCGACTAGGGTTTCCAATGAAGATTTCTCCAAGAAAGGAGGAACCAACCACTGTGGCAATGTTCCGTCTTTGACGCCTAAATGGCGAAAGACCTGGAACCCCTCCCGTTAATGGGGGGAGGTCCAAAAGTTGCTTGGACCGACGAGGTTCCATTGGAACCATTTGAGGTTCATCTAGCTTAGGTTTTGGAAAAAACCTTTTGAGGGGATTGATTCTATGATCACAACAAATTTATGGCCACATACATAAAACAAAGCGAAAATAGAAATGATTTTCCTTTAATTTAATCTATGTGATCAATCAAGAAAAAAATGGTTTTGTTTGTTTGCACGTGATACGCAAAAATCATAGAAGACCTAATAAAGTCTTCACACACTCAAAAGTAACTGGGCCTTGAGAGGATTTCTTGCGAGTGCTGGCACAACGTCCCGAAAGAATTGGTGATGCCCCCACTCAGCCGAAGATAATCAACCAAGGTAAGGGTAGAGGGTCTGGTGCTTGCCTGCACCGTCACCTATAGGGTAAAGGATGCCCTAGATTTGGCCACTAAGAACCACCATCCCACATGAGCATTCCAGTCTTGGGCTTCTTGGTAGTCAACTAACAGTACCAAGTATTAGATGGGTCAGGTAGCCCCAACTGATACTGCATGCACTGTGCCTAAGCCTAACCCACTCTGAACCGAGTCTCAATCGTGCTCGGGTTTTCTTTTCCGTGGAATGATAGGTGGATTTGAAGCTCCCTAAAAATGAAAATTCTATGTTTCAAATGTGAATCATGATCAAGGCGGCTTATTGGATGCCTACCCCCTTGATCCTAACTTAAGCTATAATTTCTCTTGTGGCCCCTGTGGGGATAATTTAGTGCATTGGTTTAAGTTATTTTTAGGTGGATTTCTTTTCTTAGTGGGTGGATGTGTGTGAGCGTATGGTGAGAAATATCATAATTTGAACATATGGATATCGGTGATCCTTTATAAAAGTCCCCTAGTTAAACTATGTGATGTTGTTCCCTGCTCAAATAAAAAGCATATGCGGATAATGGGCTGCTTCCAAAACCTCCTAATTAGTCTATGTGAGTGACTAAAGGGAGATGGCGAATCACAAATGTAGAGTGTTCATATGCTTGTCTAGGGTCACCCAATGGCACAAAGACAGCAGAGATTACTTGCTCTAACTTGCGATTCAATCCTAGTCCCGCAATTTCCTAAATGCAAAAATTGAAATTTAAACTAAACAATTTCTACACTAGCTTATGCATGTGTGGTCATGACCACTTACTTGGAATAGTTAAAATAAGTGTCCATACCAGAAATTTCAAAACATAAATTGTTTGTAAAGAAATGGTTAATTCGCCCCCTACTTAAACTATGTGAACACTTCTTTGCAAAAACCAACTTAAATGAAAACTAACTGAATGCCTACAAAAAGTAGCAAAAATCAGTTCTCAGAAGCTGTGGGGTATCAACACAGGTGTTGGCAGATACATTAGGGGCTTCCCAACACACTTACAAGCAGAAAAATGCAGCAAATAGGGAGAAAAATTGTCTCTGCAAATTGCACAGAAAAACCTGTGACAGGTGTGCTTTCCTACGCGCAGGTCACCTCTGAACGCGCACCCTGCGCGTCTGTGTGAAAAAACAACGTGAAAAATTCCTGCAAGTAAAAAAAAATTAGGAGCTTCCTTCTTTAGTCCGTCACCTTAGTGAGTCTAGGGACTGCAAGATGGGTCAGAGGACTGTCAGCTCCACTCCAGCATAGACTAAGGGTCTCCTACAAAAAATGGCACAACCACATAAACTTGAAACACGTCATTGGAGTCGCCAATCCTGTTGTGGTGGATTTGACACACAGGTGTACAAAATCTCACACGTTTGGAGAATATGGTATTTTCTCTAAACCGTAAGTAATAGGAAGTATTTGGGGGGAGTTCAGAAGTATAAAACTTAAATGAAGTAATACACTAAAGTATGCTCCGTTAAAAAACTAAAACTAAAAACACAAAAATAAGCTATATAGAGAGTTCCAAATAGTAACAAGGTAAACAATGGCTCGATGGCCTTCTTCTTATTGAATTATTGGAATGAAAACAAAAATATTACCCACTTGCCAAAGGGCCTAAGCAGAGGCTCTAGGACCAGATGCAAGGATGTTTGTCCTTCAAGTTCTGCCTTTTGACGTAGTCTAACTCTCTCTCTTTGCTGCAATGGGATAATATTATTAGGTGGCCAACAATCGAGTCCTCTTCTTCAGCTCCTACTCCTTGGGTAACACAAGACACTGGTGTTGCTTGGGCAACTTTGGCCAGCATAAATTTGTGATCACCCATTGTTCATCTCTTTGAGGGTTTATATAGGTGAGCTTTCAAACCTCCTTCCCTCCCTTGGTACATGGTGGATGGTGACCCAAGGGAGGGTAAATATTCCATTATGGGCTGAAATATTCTTTTGTGTGTTCACACAAGGCCTAAGGAGGCACTGGTGCTATCCTTAGGTGGCTTTCACATAAGGAGAAACTGTCATTTTCTTGCTTGTGGTCCCGGAAAGTGAATTTTATCCACTTCCAGGAATGCGCGCTTATCGGGCTCCATTGCACGTAGAAGGCACTATTTTAGAAGGAAAAAGCACGCATTCGAGCATTTATGACTAGTTCAATCTTGAATTTCTCAAAACCTTAGAAATTATTGATTCCATAATGTATCCCTGTCCTGTAAATCCTTAGGCTCGACATTAATTGATGTCGTTTTCTGCTGTAATATTTTCCAGTGTTAATAGTATAGTTGGGGATACACTCTATCGTGTTGGAGTGGGTTCCATTCTCCATCGATGTTTGACCCTCTAGGAAGCTGAGAAAGTCCTCAATTATTGTCACAGTGGCACCTGTGGTAGTCACATGTCTGGTTATGCCACCGCACAAAAGACTCTTCGTGCGGGTTATTTCTGGCCTTCTATCTTCAAAGTATGCATTGTTGCAGTTCATAAATGTCATGATTGCTAGTTTTATCAACACAAGATGCATGCGCTGCCTGTACCTCTTCATCTTGTCATTACCGTTGGTCCCTTTGCGAAGTGGGGCATCGATTTTATGACCTATAATCCTCACTCAGCCGAGGGGCATGATTATATTATTGTAGCCATGGACTACTTCACTAAATGGGCTGAAGCAATGTCTACACTTGTCGTTGAGGGTAAGACAACTACTCAATTCATGTTCAATCACATTATTACTAGGTTTGGTGTCCCTTAAGCTATCGTTACCGATCATGGTTCCCATGTTCGGCTTTACATGGTGGCTGAGTTGACTTCTAAATTGGGTCTGCATCTTGACAACTCAACGTCGTACTATCCTCAGGCCAATGGCCAGGTTGAAGCCGTGAACAAATTTCTTGTTACCATGCTTCAATGTATGATTGGGATCCATAAATCCAATTGGAATCTCATGTTATTTTCATCTCTTTGGGAATACCGAACCTCAGTTAAGAGTGCAACCGGATTCACCCCTTTTTAGTTAGTTTATGGTCTGGAAGCTACTCTTGTGATTGAATGTGAAATACCTTCACTCAAGTTGGTTGTTGAATTACTGCCGAAAAATTCACCAGAATAAGAGCATCTCCTTTATTTCCAAAGGTTAGATGAAACCCACCGCTTTGCTGCTCTAGTTATTGAAGAACAGAAAAAGCGGGTCAAAGCTCATTTTGACGAATTAGTTTCCCCTCGTTCTTTCGTTGAAGGAGATCTTGTCCTCCTGTACAATGAAGCTCATGATAAGCTGGGGAAAGGTAAATTTCACCCCATGTGGCATGGGCCTTACATTGTTAAACATGTATTACATAATGGGGCCTATGAGCTCATCGATTATGAAGGTCATCCTTTAGAACAACCCAGAAATCTCAAAAATTATTATGCATGAGTCATTCATGCATGATTTGTGTACATAGGTGTTTTTTCATTTTTGTAAATGTTTTGATTTGGTGTGCTTTGCGAGCATTTTCCTTCTTATTTGGGTCTTGCTTATTTGTGTAGATGTCTATTACCCCTTATGTAGGTTTTGTGGATGGTGCTTCCTGTAGTACCAGGAGCTTGTCTTTAGCATCCTGGGTAATCTATGATCCTGCTGGTGAGTTCATAGAACTTCAAGGTATTTGTCTAGGACAAACTACAAACAATGTCGCTGAATATAGTGCTGTCCTTGAACTTTTAACCAAGGAAATCAATCTCGGCATATGCACATTTCTTGTAAATCTAGATTCACAGCTTGTTGTTCTGCAACTAAATGGTCATTATTCCATCAAAAACCCAAACATTTTGAGATTGTATTTACATATTCATTTGTTGCAAAGAAATTTTGATTTTATCACATATCAACATATTCCTAGACGAATAAATGCATTAACTGATATAGTGGCTAGCACTGTATTAGATAGAAATTTGCGTAATTTGTAAAATCATCATCATATGAAAAAGATCCATGTAGGAAAATAGATGTATATATATATATATATATATATATATATTTTGTTTTTTCCTACATGGATCTTTTTCATATGATGATGATTTTACAAATTATGCAAATTTCTCTATATATATATATATATATATATATATATATATATATATATATATATATATATATGTATCACGTGTTTGCATCAGTGTGCATCATAAATTCAAAAAATATGTGTGTTTATATTACATCTTGAGACACCATGTCTCTCAACTATACATATATAAAGCCTAGGTGTCTAATCGGCGTGATACTCATGATAGCATGTCACTTCTCATACAACCCACCTCAGAAAGTGGTGAATGCGACTTGGAACCCCTACGGTATGTCTCTAGTAGGCACGAGGAACATCATCAAATCGTGCATAGTCCACGATTCCACGTGTCATCCCCTCTAGGTTATGCACGATCTCCTCTTCCTCGCCTTTCTTGCCATGAGGTTCGAAATCACGAGGGATTCACCTCGCTATCAGAGACATGCCCGCAAGTCTCTCTGGGCCAACATATGCAAATGCATAGATATAATGTCAGAACATACATAACTAAAAAATCAGAAAACTCTTGAAAATTAAAAAGGAATGTTACCCAAATATTCATCCCAGTCCTCTCCCTCCGAGAGTGGGAGGTCCAGATCGCCAGTAAAATTTTTACCGGGGTAGGTCTAGTCCTCCACGATGATCAAATGTCGGCAGAGCCAATAAAAAAACTCTGGTCTCCAGGACATTTGTTGGTCGACCACTGCCCTTGCAATCAAAGCCGCCCATCGAACCATCCATGGTTCTCTTGTTGGTGGTGTTGGGACTATGACCTCCTAATGCTAAAAAATTGGTATTCATTCCAGGAAGAACGATACCAAAAAAGACCCATAACCAAATTGCTTCAATTTTCCCTTCTTGCATTTTTTTAGCTGGAATTTCATGTTTATTGTCACAACCTCTGCCCAGTTGTAAATAGTTAGTATCAAGCAGTCTAGAGCAAGAATCAACTGTGTTTTTGTTGCTTTGTTCAGTGTTTACGTTCCCGCAGCTCGTGTGATGGTATGTAGCACTACTTTTAGTGCTAAGTCTAGGATCATTTGAATATCAACCTTCCCACTTCCTATTCCCTTCCGTGCCCCCAGATAGACCCTGTCCATCACTATGGACATACTCTGCATGAAAGGCTGGGTACTGGTTAGGATTGGTGCTGCTCCCCTCTGTGACAATGCTGTGATAAATTAAATGTCATAAACATCAATATGAAGTTCCTAATCTCAAAGGATGAAATTTTCTTGATCCTCATCCCATATGCTGATTAAATATTGTAGTATCTCCAATTGACAACAGAGACATGGTGTTAAGAATAAATTCTTCATTCCACCATCTTGGATAACTTCCATGCATATCTCTTTTTCCATGGCAAGCTCGTCCTCTTCATTTTTTTCTTGTTCTTTCCATTCAATCACCATTTCGCCACTTTCTACCTGCAAAAACATTAATATTAATAGTATTATCCATTTCTGAAGCTTATATTTGTGAACAATTGGGGTATTTGACTTGAATTTTGCACAAAAAATGGTTTGCGTCGATGGCACGACTGTTTCCCAAACAGTCGCGCCAATGGGCGTGCCTTAGTGTATAAAATTGCGTGATTGGCGCGACTTCGTGCCCGAAACCTGCGCCAAACGCCATGCCACAATATTCACATTTCCTCTCCCATAATTCAAAATTGGAAGTTGTAGGTGGTAAAAAATGACTCAAAATGAAGGGATAGATCTCGGCTCTTACCTAGAACTGACGGATTTGAGATTGGTCTGTTGGATTAGCCGCTATCGTCGCTGTAAGATTACAAAGTAAAATAGGTAACTATTGCTCCACAAGAGGTAAAAAGGCAAAAAGTAATTATTTTTACCATTTTTGGCATTTTATGGCTTTCTAAAACCCTAATTAGGTTTTAATACATTTTTTTCGATTATTTTATTATATTATTTTCGAAAAATGGGTTTTACACGTGTCTCTTGTGCAGCAACAGGTTTTTGAGGACATAGTGATGAAGTAACGAGTTAAATTTTATACTTTTTCAGAATCGGTAAAAACACGAAAAATTCACTGATGGAGTCATATTTCAGCTCTTTTCTGACTCTCTAAAGTTGAAAATATTTCCGAGACTCTTTTCATTTCGAACTTGTTAAATGGCTGCGAAGTGATATCTACCTAGTATATGTTTACCCCTTTTTCAGGTTGGGACAGATTATTTACGAAAAAGGAATACCTTAGCCTATCGCGACTAAGAGATTCTTTCAGATATTTTTTTCTACCATTTTAGATCTGAGAGACTATTTACGAAAAGGTTCATGATGGAGTTTTCTTTTCTGCCTTATTTTCAAACTCTCTAAACATGAAAAGATGCCATGTTCTCCCTTTGTTAGACTCGTTAAACCCTGATGACATGGATTTCGTTGCCATGACATTCCTCGAGTTCCTCCTTCCTAGGGCTCATCAAATGTACTAGGTTGCATTTGTCCAAAGGAAAAACTTACACTAGAAGCATATGCTATCCCCTTCAAGCTCATTTTAAAAAATAATTGGGGTACTTGCTAAAAATGGTGGGGGGAAATAGAACTAAGTTTTAGTTATGTTCGCAGTATGTCGCTCTTGAACATGACACTTTTCTGTATTCGTGTTGGGTTGGGGACATCCCATTTCGTCATTTTTTCCTCCATGGGTTTGGGTAATCTCTTTTGACCTCTCATCTACTCTTTTCCACGTCATCATGACCTAAGATCCTTTCATGTCAAATATTGTGAAATCCAGTGTCGTGCTGCTGATATATTAAAGAGAAGTCTTCCTCTGTAGTTTTCAACCTCCCTCTGATTCTTTTTTGGTCCTATTCATCATCATATTCCTTTGTCTCGTATCTTTGAGGTGGGAAACATTATGGCCCACCTCCAATCAGGTCACTTCCTATCGACTTCAGCTCATTATCGAGGAATTTGTTCTAGAGACTCTATTCTGGTACCTTGAAACCTGCATGCCTTAATGGTAGGTTTTTCGCATTCGACGCAAGGTCCACATCATTGGCCTTTGATCGAGTGATTCTTCAGATGTTCGAAGCCAGATCAATATTCACATTTCGTGGATTGTACCAGTTGTACCTTGAGATCCATTGTCATTATTGGTGGTTTCTCTCGTGTCTGTTAACAACTTTCATCATTAGCTGGTAATCAGGTGATTTTATTGCATGTTTGACTTCAAATCATATATTCGCATGATTAAATTTGTACCTGTTCAAAATGATATGGAGCGCAAGACCCTGGATGTTGTCTAATAAAATCCAGGCTGGGGATTTTTGTGGATTATCATGGATTATTGCATGAATCTTTTAATTGGATGGTTGCAACCATACCTGAGTCTATTTTTTGATCCTTAGTGTTGGATGGCTGCATCCATACCTCGAATCTCAGTTTTTATATATACTCTATTATGGATGGCTGCGCCCATACCATATGTTCATGTATAATAGATATCAGTTGTATTCGTAATTGTGGGTTTTCCAATAGCGGTGTTTGGTTCGAACACACTCTCATAAAGCATTTCGCCCCTCTCTCTCCCTCGGACCTCATGCTTTAGGGGGCATCTGTTACACAACATTTTTTCACCGTCCCTACAATCCCCATCTCGCCCATTGGAGGGTCATTCTTGTGATCAATAAGCAGTGGTATGCCTTACAAAGACCATCATTGTGTCCCTTTACATGAGAGTAATATTACTTCTATTGACAATTCCCTGAGTAGAGACTCAAAAAACCCTGTTTTTCCTTGGTGTGGGTAGTCAGTTATGCCCTTGCACCAAAGAGGAAGATTAACACTGGGCCCCATGCCAACTGGTGCTCTGTTCTAGTTTTCCACCCACACCAAGTTGTTTATGGAATGTTTTTTAAAAATAGAGGTGGAGATTCCACTCCAACCACCTTGAGAATGAGTCATTGGGAGTGGTTGAACTGAAAAACCACAGACTCCCTCCTTTAGGTTTATGGTTTCCACCTCTTATGGGAAATCCCTAAAGGATAGGCCTCCCTCCCACCTTTGTAGGGATCCTAACTTGCTCCCTTTCCTCTATAAAAGTAGCTATCTCTCTTAGAACAAGCTAGTTGAGCTTGGAGAATTAAACATATTATAGCTGAATTACTAGAGAAGAGAGAATAAGAAGGAATTACGTTGAGGAAGCTTGATTCCATGACTTCTGAGAGAGCTTGAGTCCATGCCTTCATCCCATTCAAATTCCATGACGATCATCTAAGACGCGCTTCAGATGAACCCCGATAGAGGAGACTGCAAAGTCAAAGCATTGGTTGTAACTCTTCCTTATATTCATTTATATACATGACTATTGTTTGGTTCCCATTTTTTATTATGTTATATTCTTAAAGCAACATGCTTAGCCCTCTTTGACTAGCTATTATTTATGAGTGATACCATTATGTCGTATGTTGTTCTTTTTTATTGTTCTATGTGCAGGTATCCAAGCATAATGGCAGAAGGATTATGATTTTCCAAGGTGGGAGCGAGAGACCACCACCCCTACAGCAACAATGATAGTGTTGGATTCCAGGTAGGTCAGTCTACCATGTCCCTTGTTCATTCAATAATTAGGAAGAAACACTTTAGCATGTCGCTTTGTTTCTACACCCACTCTAGGGCTAGAGGGATCGTCTTTGTCCGTAGAGAGGATTTACCTTCTTAAAAAGGGGTCACCCCACTTTGTTATAAAAATATCCTCATAACTCGTGTAAGAGGATTTTGGGAGCCAATATTTTGACTAGGATTAGGCTTAAGAAGAGCTTGGGTGTTTTGTGAGAACCTTAGCTTCTCCGTCGCGTAGAGGGAGTATACTTCTTTGGAGGAGTAGCCGTTGTTGACTTCACGTTCCGCTACGGGGGCAAGTGGTTGGTCAATGGTGTATGTAAGATTGGAACTATCACTTCTAATAAAACTTATAGCCGACACGCTTTCATACATATGTTGTGGATATAGTAGGACTACTATTGTTGTATTTTCAATACATGTTATTTAACTTATGCATATGCTTATGAACTATTTTTTTTGCATTTTTATGAATCTTTTTGGATGCGTGTTCATGTATTAAACCATCATCTTAACTTGTGGACTATTCTACTTTTTATTTCATGTGATGTCATTTTTATCATGTTTTCCTTCCAATTTTCATATTATTAAAGGATTCCAAGGGGCACACTTGTTTTTCCCTTAGTTTGTTGGAACCATCATGCATCATACTTGACTCTCTACAAGGTCAAAAAATTGTTATCACCAAAGACACCATGCACCACTCTATGTGTTTTGCAAACCAAGGCAGATAATTAACACCCCACTGCTGGGAATCCTACTCAAAACAATGTTGGGTCTAGTTGGGACTACATATAGAGGAAATCCCATGAATTTTGGTGGTTCCAACATCATCAATAGGTTTTTAAGTCTTATTGTTTCAATTTATCATCTCTTAAGTTGAATGGTCATTGGCATTTCCTAATTTTACTATTGGCTACAATGTCTAAAAATCGATGGCTAAGTAACTGAATGCTATTAGATTATATTTTTTCTACCTTGAATAATTTTGATAAATCATTTATATTGTTGGGTACATATTGTTAACTTAGAACATTCTCATATTGTTAATATTCTCTTTTGATATCATTATCAAGTACTTGTTTTTTTAACTCAAAATAATCATAACATAAGTACATAATCGTTAAGAAAATCTTAGCCTAAGACTCACTTTTCATCCTTGCATCATATCCTAACTTAATTTTCATTAATAAATTACCTCCAAGTGTAATATTGGTTGATATATTTCTAGGGAAAACCTTCTCACCTAACTTGATGGTCTTAGAAACTCTTCGGTGGTTAACATGGTCACCTTCGAGTGGTCAAAGCCACAGTATCTGCAGTGCTCGAGTCATCAGGTGAGAGGATCCTAAAAAAAAAGTATTGTTAATCAAGCCCTTTCCAGCTTCATGTTGGAATCCTTCCCACAACCTACCTTGGATCCTAGCTCCAAACAATTAAGGGAAGGTTATACTTAGACTTGGGACCTAATTAAAACTAACTAAGATCTTTACATCACAACTAGTTCTTAATATTTTCATTTCACATAGGTTAGAAAAGCATCAAAGTAGTAGTTTTCCATCCAGTACTTGGTCTCAATTTGATAAAGAAAGAGTATTGAATCCATAAATCAGTAGCATCAAATATAAATTAAATCTAATCCTTGAAATATTACTAGTTTTAACCAAGTGATAGGCCACTCAATTGTATCTCCTAGACTAGTTGGTTCTCAACTTTTCCTCCATCATTTCATTTCCATAGGGTCGAACCCCCATAGCCTACTGTTGGGAGACAACTAAAATAGAGAGGTTTGGGATCAGGGTGATAACCCCCGACTTGATTCATTGTCGTGGTTACTATACATTTTGAGCAACAACATTTATTGGCGCCATTGACGAGGACCTTTTATTCTCGACACTTCAACAACATATTCTCAATATTTCATCTTTGTTCATTTCTTATCCCATCAATGCCTCATTTTTTCGCACTTTATTTTCATCATATTTTCTTAATATTTTCATCTTCCCTATTTTCCATGAAAACCATTAGGTTGGTTTTGAGTTGATTAGGGTAAGTCACTTACGGTTGAATAGGTTTTTTTTTTTAATTTGAGATTTTTAAAAAAATTTGCATGTATGAAGGTCTTTTGTTGACTTTGAAAGGTCATAATTAATGTGATAGGTGTCATTGTCAAAGGAAAATCCAAAAAATCTTTTTTGCATGAGTTAATATGGTCATTGTAGTGAATTTTACACTTTTACCAACTTCCGCAACAAATTTAATGTAAACAGGTCAGAATTTGCTACGCAAGTTCTTGTACTCTGTTTTTCTGCCAGAATTAGGTGTTATTCATGTTTTTGAGTAGTAAATGTAGTGAAAAAGTGGATGAATTATAGAATAAAATCATGCATATATTATGCCACTTGTTCAATAAGACAACTCAACAGTCAACCTCCATGTGGCTGACAACTCATCAAGTCAACAAAGTGTGCCAACTCATCAATACAACTCACCATTTCAAATCAAGCTCACGAAGTCTTAAATCTAGATTATATAGGATTTTATAAGATTTTTGGAGGTGAGAGTAGGAAGAAAGTACAAAATCTCATAAAACTAGGCACTTTCGTAGCAACTCTCAGGCTTCAAGGAAAAAATTTGCTACGAAAGTTGATGTAGCTTTCCATGAAGGTAAACATCAGCAACAATTTTAGACTAAGGATGGCTTAAGGAATTTATTTACCTCATTAGCCTTAAGGAAGCCCCTCCAATAATCAAAAATAATAAATATTATGCAAGAAGTGGATTTTGGAGTTTGCTACAAAAGTTCTGTAAATGCCTCTTTTAGCAGTCAACTTCACGCTCACATTTTAGCCAAATGGAAAGTAATTTTTGAAATCTAAAGGTGGTTTTTCTTTAGCAGGAGCCCATATAAAAAAACCTCTCTCATGTTTTGCACATACATTACGATTTGGAAAATATAAAATCATCCTTGAGTCCTATTTTTCATAATTTTTACTAGCGAAATTTGTGTAGAATTTTTAAAATTGACTTGGTGGAGGTCTTTCTCAGCATCCATGTCGCATGATTACAAATCATCAGTCCAACAAATTCAAGAAATCAGTTGGTTTCATTTTATAATGGTTATTAAAAGAATTTATTGAGTTATTTATTTAAATAAGAGTCTTTTTTATATTCAAACTCCGCCAAACAGAAAATATCCCTAGGAAGTCTCCAAGTGATGTAATTTTATTATGAATAGGTATCTTAGGTAGGAATTTGAGGCTAGAAGAGGTGGAGAAACATTTTATGAGACCTCACTCTATATATTAGGGAGTTTTTTAGTTTGAAATGGTTTGTGAATTTAATGAGAAGGCTATTATGTAATTTCTCTCTATCAAGCTAATATACAGTTGTAGCAGTTGTCTTCTAGACCTGAGATTTCTTTTCAGCTTATGTATTTATTTATTTCCATTTTCCATATTTTCATCAGCTTCACAGTATCATGATTACCCGTAATTCATAGTTTTATACTCCAATTTCCTTCATGTATTATGTTTCTAGTGTAAAAAATTATCTCTTTAACTTAATTTCCTCAGATTCCATGGATTACATTTTCTTGTAATTTAGGTCCCTTAGCTGACTCCATGCCCAATGGTAGCCTTCATACACTCTTCCACCTTCAAAATCACTTGAAACACAAAAATATTTAGCCATGTGCAATATAATTTTTACCTTGAGAATTTCATTTTTCCTTTTGAGAGAGCCCTCTCTGGTTGGAAGGGATAACTTCCAATCCAAAGTGGTTTGAAATAGTTGTGCTAGGCTAAAAATTGAACAGCCAAATTAGTTCTAGCTTAGTGATAGCATTCCATTTATGCACATTTAGCACCTCTATTTCGGTTTGTTTCCTATTTGGGTGGAGACTCCACTTATTCATCCATTTTCTTCAGACATGAAACCCTCCCTGATATCCGTCTTCTTCTCCTTCACTAAATTTTCAGTTCTTTCATTTTTGGTTTTGGAGTTTAATTCTTGTTCAAGTGGTGGCTCCACTTTTTTTAATTTTAGGCAAGGATTTCTACATGAAGCTTTCTTCTTGTAGACTTCTTGCTAATCTTGGACATGAGCCTCTCTCTAATATTTGTTTTCTCTTTCAAGGTAAAGTGAGGAATACATCATGCATTTTTTCATCCCTTGTAAATTTTATAGCATTCAAGGTTGTCCAAATGACCTCCTTGAAAATGGCCTTGACAAGTTACCTTCTTTCCAAGGAAATAATGTGGTTAATGCTACAACTGATCTAAAATATTTTAGCTCCTGTTTTGGTAAATATGCTACGGGTGTTTACTATAATCATGAAGATGTGAAGATGATCCTCTTTGTTCTTTCCTTAGAGGGATATGCTTTGTATTGGTTTACATAGAAGCCTGATAATTTGTTTAATTAATTGCAATTAATTATTAATGCCTTTAAGGACAAGTATCGAGAAAAGAGAGGAGAAAGACATCTAGTTAAAGCTATCAACATCATAGAGAAAAAATAAAATGAAAACATTGAGGAATTTAATAAGAGGTTTAATGTTATTATTAAGTAATTACCTCAAGAATATAGACCTCCTGGTAGGTCTCTTTTGGATATTTATATTGATGTCTCTTATGTTGATACTTCTTATGAGTTTAGGTGAGTTAAAGCTAATGATTATAAGGTTTCCCAGGTTTTATCTGAGGAAAATGAAATGGATAAGAAAGCATCTCGGAAGTTTGAAATTCCATGTTTTGATGAGTGTCCAAGTAAATTAAAATAATCTAACAAATATGAAGATTAGCCTATGTAGAATTTGATGCAGAAAATTGAAAGAATGGAACTTAATCAAACAAAGTTAATATCTAATCATGCTAAGGAAACAAGTGCCTTATAGAATAGATTGGTTCAAATGGAATGATCTCAAGAAAAAAAATTCCAACCTAGAAATAATAATAATTGAAATAATAATGCCTAGAAGAAGAAAGGCACATATAATGAGCAAAGACCGCCAAATCCAATTGAGTATTCTAATCTTGTGGATGAAGCTCTGCCTTATTGTAGAGCATGTAACACTCTTCATGAAGAGGCTAATTTCCATGTTGTCAAAATAATCATAGATAGTAGAAATGTAGGGATAGGAAATAAAATTAATGTTGTTGATATGGAATATCATTTTCCTATAAAAGATCATGAACACCCTCAGAAGATTAAGGACATGGAACTCAATTATGCACAAATGATTCAGAACATGGAAGTTATCAAGTTCAATATTCAAAATAGGATAGAATCTGTGGAAGTAGATCATGACAAAGAACAGACTTCCATGAAAAAATATTTACTTGTCATGAGAGAAAAACATGTTAAGGACATGGAAACTAGGAAAGATAATCATGACAGATAAATGATCTATATGAAAAATTGATTTATGACCATAAAATCGAATAATGAAAAAGTAATAAAAGATATGGAAATTGGCCAGATATGTCTTCAGAATAATTTATTGGCCATGGAGGAAAGTGATTCCAAGGAAGTCAGTGCTATGAAGGTTGAACACTCTAACTAGATGGATTCCATAAGAATTGAAAATATCAATCTTCAGAATAAGCTACAAGTAATGGAAAACTTATAGGTACAAGAATTTCACCATGGATTAGAGGATGAAAGAAACAAGGAAACACCAACAGATCATAAGCCTCCTTATCCACTGTAGAAATCTCCCTCTTATAATTGGGAGGTCATTTGTTCCATTGAAAAGTGGCTAATTGAAGGTGACCCAGATAAAAAAGGAAATTGAAAATTATCAAGTTATAAAGATTGGGAAAAATCAAGGAATTAGACTTAGTCATAACACTATGGGACTGATCCATCATGCATAACAAAACAAATCCAGAATGAAGAAAATCATGTTACAAAATTTGTTGATGCTCCAAATTTTCCACCTAAGCATTTCCTTAATCAGGCATAAAGGCTTACTTTTATCACATCATCGTCAATACCATTGTCTGTTGGCAATATGATGCAGAGTGTTGTCCTTGATGGAAACCCACTTGATGAAGATGATGGAAACCTACTTGACGAAGTTGTTCTTGACTTGATGAACTTGCTAAATGATGTAAATCTGATGCATCTACAATGAGTACAGAAGTTAATGATGAAAGGAATGTCAGTATGTGCCAGAACATGATGAAAAGAGTATGTCTCAAGGCATACGCGGATTTGTCTAGACGAAGTAGCGTATGCACGCGGGAAATAATGTGCCAAGTCGCGTATGGGAAAAAGCGCTCTAAATTTGTAAAACCAGGGGTAACTACCATGGTATTGACCCATTGTATTGAATGATGGTTCGCCTATGTGATCCCGTCCAAGAATACCATTGGAAGATATGTGGTTTTGACTCATGGTATTGATAAAGGGTAACCCTATATAAGGAGAAGAAAATCATTGTGCAAAATGTGTGCATGTGTCTGGGCTTTGATGAATACTTCACTCTGAAGTATATCTGTATGGTTGAACCCTGTTCCTAATTGATAGATCTGAATCTATGATGCACCTATGAACATGATGAAGGCTCAAGATCTCCAGATCTAGAAATGGTGAATGTCAAGGATGATCTGAAAAGAAGTGAAGAAGACCGGGCGCAATCCTGTTAAAAGAGATTGAATAAATCTGGTTAAGTTTATAGATCTGGTCTGTACTGCAAAGTTTATCTTTTATAGATCTATACGCAGGTTCGTTTCATGAAAATCGCCTGTATACACGTGTCTGTGGAAGGAAAAGCGCGTATGCGCAGTTAGGGTTTTTCCCTAGAAAATGCACTGAAGTATACGCGGGTTCGTTTTCTGGAAAGCGTCTATATACGCAGGTCTGATTAAATAAAAGCGCATATGATTTCTGATCTAATGGCTGCTGAAGGTTGAATCTGTTTCTGCATATCTATTCTGAAGTCTGGGTTATATCTGATATTCTGGTTACAGTGGTCTCATTGTTCTGTTTGAAGCAATGAGCAAGGTATGATTGTTGATAAGTGAAGGGTTGTGTTGAAGCTGCTTGATCCAGTTTGAAAATTGATGAAACGTGGTCTGCAGTGGTGCTGAGGGTCAAAGCCTTCAGTCAGGGGGTTGTAGCTCCCTTCCAGGATAGCTGGTAAATGAGAGAAGGTTGTAGCCTTCTACAGGTGGGTGCCTGCGTGCTGGTTTGAGTCTGCACTAGTACATGATTGTAAGAAGTTTTCTTAATAATAAATTTTGAAGGCTGAAACGACGGCAGCGGTGGTTTTCTCCCGAATTGGGTTTCCACCTAGAAATCCTAGTGTTCATGTGTTCTGTTCTTTCTGCACCTGTTTACTGTTTCTGAAATATCTAATGAATGAATAATGCAATGATCTGAGTTAAGATTCAAACACATAATTAGATCTCTGGACATACGCGATTTCTGTAAAGGATATCCGCGTATATACGCTAGTTGCCTTCAGTAAAGTAGCGTATGGGATTTTAGAAAGGAAAAAGTAAAAGTTTGATTGTCTGCACTAAATACTGATTCACCCCCCCTCTCAGTATTTTTCCCAACAATTGGTATCGGAGCAGGTCCTTCTAAAAAAGCTTAGCCGCTAGAAGGAAGAACAAGCAATATGAGCTATCAAGAAGGAACAACATCTATCAAGCCTCCGCTCTTCAATGGAAGCAATTTAATCTTTTGGAAAATGAGGATGAGATCCTTTCTTCAGTCTATGGGAGCAGATGTATGGGCCATTGTTGAACAAGGATATCAATATCCAGCTGCTACACCAACAGATCCAACTAAAAGGAAGAATTATGAATCAAATGCAAAAGCGGTCAATGCTATAACAGGAAGCCTAACAGAATCAGAATTTGTCAAAGTCATGTAGCTGAATACAGCAAAAGAAATATGGGACAAAATCATTCTGATTTATGGAGGTGATGCAAAGGTAAAAAGTGCAAAACTCCAAACTCTCATAATTGAATATGAAAATTTAAAGATGCATAGTGATGAGAGTATTGCCAGTTTCTTTTTACGTCTTGATGATGTTGTATATGAAAAATCTGGGAGAAACAATAACCAGAACTACTTTGGTTGAGAAAATTTTGAGATCGCTAATGGAAAAATTTGAGTCAAAAGTCTCTGCTCTTGAAGAAAAACAGGATCTTCAAAATCTTACTATGATGCAAATTCATGGCATACTAACTGCATATGAAATGAGAAGAGGAGGACCATCTGAAGTCAAAGAAGTTGTTTTTAGAGCTTCTACAAAATGGAAAGAAGTACAAGAAGCAGAAGGATCAGGATATATTTCGGAAGAAGATGAGGCAAATTTTGTAAAGAAACTTCAACTTGGTACAAGACGGTTTAGAGGTAAGCTTCCTTTCAAATGTTTTAATTGTGGAAGATTTGGTCATTATGCTGCTAAGTGTCCTCACAAAGAAACACCTACAAAAGGAAAGGAAGTAGCTAGAAATAAGAACCGGTCTAGCACTAGAAGAAGTTACTATACTCATGATGACAATGATGGGGTATTTGATAGTGAGGAAGAATGTGAACAAGATCTTAGACTTCTCATGGCTTTTGAATCTAAAGAAGAAAATGATACTTTTGTGGATGCTCTAGAGGACAATGATTTTCTTGAAGAGAAAAATCAACTCAAAATACGCCTAGAACAAAGCAGAATTCTCTTAGAAGAATATAAAATTATCTTAGAAGAAAGGAAAATAACCATCGAGACTCTGGAAAAGTAGGTTGAAGAGGAAAAGAAACACAATGAGAAATTAGAATGTGAAGTGGTAAGTGTAAGAAAAGAATTTGAGAAAGCAAAGACTCTGAATTTCAGATTTGCTAAAGGATTTGAAAACTTAGATGAGATTATCAAGGTACAACGTTCTCCTCTTATAAAGATAGGTCTTGGATATATTGGAGAATCTTCTCAAGCTTCAGCACCAAATTATCTAAAAGAAGCTACAGCTGGTTTACAAAATTCTGCCACTCAGCAATGGAATAAAGAATCTTTACAGGTAAAGCATGATCATCTTAATGCAAGGAACACTAACAGGAATATCTTTCAAAGAAGCCCCAATCAACAGGTAAATTCAAGTAGAAGATTTCATGATTGCAGAAATTTCTTCTTCAATGGACAATGTTTCTCATGTCACAATTTTGGCCATAAAGCTGCTCAATGTGTTGCATATAAAACCATCATGACAAGAGAAGCAAGAAAGAAAAGGGTTGATATTGAAACAAAGAAGAATACCTATAACAACTTTTCTCCTCTTCTAAATGAAGTTGAATGTGCTTATTGCAATAACTATGGGCATGAAGAATATGAATGCAGGAGCAAAGTTCAGCCAAAAGAGCATCTTCCTTCAAAATCCAAAATATGGAAAAAGAAGGAATCACAGGTTGAAAATTGTGGCATAGCGTTATTTGCGGAAGGTGAAGAAAATCAATGGTACATTGATAGTGGATGCTCGAGACACATGACAGGTGATAAACACAAACTTTGTGCATATAGTGCTCTAGAAAAGGAAAAGAAAGTTACTTTTGGAAATGATACTCCTGCTGTAATTAAAGGAAAAGGGTCTGTGTTTCTAAGAGAAAAGGTGAAGGCTAATGATGTCATGTATGTGGATGGACTAAGGCATAACCTGTTAAGTGTAAGTCAAATGTGTGATCAAGGAACTAAAGTTGTCTTTAGTTCAAAAGAATGTGTGGTTCGTGATCTTGATACAGGTAAAACAATTATAAAAGGAAAAAGAACTCCAAGCAATTTGTATGTATTGAAGAATTGCAAAGAACAATGTTACTTGAGTAAATCTTCAGAAAATTGGCTATGGAATAGAAGGTTGGGGCATCTAAGCTTCTCTCAAATCAACAAATCAAGCAAACATAATGCTGTTCGTGGTCTTCCCAATATTTCTCTACCTGAAAGTATCATATGCAAATCCTATCAATTCGGTAAGAAAACCAAAGTAAAATTCAATGCCAAGGAAGGATCATCAAGTAAGCCTCTTGAACTCATTCATACTGGCATATGTGGACCTATGAGGAAAAATTCACCACGTGGTGAAGAATACTATATCTTATTCATTGATGATTTCTCTAGAATGTGTTGGATTGGGTTGATCAAACACAAAGATGAAGCATTTGAAAATTTTCAGATCTTCAAAGCGCTGGTTGAAAATGAATTAGATCTGAAAATCAAGTGTCTTAGATCTGATCGAGGAGGAGAATATACATCAAATGAATTCTTTGAATTTTGTGAACAACATGGCATAAAAAGATAGTTTTCTGTAGCAGGCACTCCACAACAAAATGGCGTAGCAGAAAGAATGAATAGAACAATTCAACAAATGGCTAGAGCTATGCTTGATGATTCCAGAACACCTGATATTTTTTGGGGAGAAGCAGCTCACACAGCAGCAAATATTCTTAACAAGGCACATGTTCGGGTAAATAGTGACAAAACTCCATATGAACTCTGTTATGGTAATTCTCCCTCTGTGAAACATTTTAGAGTTTTTGGAAGTAAATGCTTTATCAAAAATAATTATGAAAAGCTTGGCAAGTTTGAACCTAGATCAGATGAAGGAATACTTCTTGGTTACTCATCTACAAGCATGGCATACAAATGTTACAATAAAAGGCTTCGAAAGATTGTTGAATGTATTGATGTTGTTATTGATGAGTCTCATGCAGTCCCTAAAAAAGAAAGACAAACAACAGAAGAAGATGATGGTGACTTTTGTCCTTCTACATCAAATAGAAATGGTATAGACAATGGATCCAATGAAGAACCTGAAGATGATTTATCTGGAAAGGCTCCATCCAGATATGTTCAAAAGAATCATCCTGAATCTCAAATTTTGGGAGACAAGGAATCAGGTGTACAAACAAGGAGGACTCTTGTGGGATCTCCTAGCCATTTGGAATTTCTATCCACTATTGAACCACACAATGTCAATCAAGCTAGCAAAGATGAATGTTGGATTCAGGCCATGAATGAAGAACTTGATCAAATTTAAAAGAACCACACTTGGGAATTGGTACCAAGACCACATGATAAAAATGTCATTGGAACCAAATGGATATTCAAGAACAAGCTAAATGAGAATGGGGACGTTATAAGAAACAAAGCTAGACTGGTTTGAAAAGGGTATACTCAACAAGAAGGTATAGACTTTGAAGAAAATTTTGCTCCTGTAGCTATACTTGAAGCCATAAGAATGTTTCTTGCTTTTTCAAGTTTTCAACAAATCAAAGTTTATCAAATGGATGTCAAATCTGCTTTCCTCAATGGTGATCTAGAAGAAGAAGTTTATATAGAACAACCAGAAGGATTCATCTTGGGAAATGATGAAAATCTTGTTTTTAGACTTAAAAAGGCTCTATATGGTCTCAAACAAGTTCCAAGGGCATGGTATTATCGTCTTGACAAATATCTTCATCAACAAGGATTTTCAAAGGGGTCTGCTGATAGTAACTTATACACAAAAATTGAAAATGATAAACTATTGATTGTGGTTGTATATGTTGATGATATCATTTTTGGAAGTAATGAAGAATCTATGAGTTAGAAATTTGCTTCTGTCATGCATCAAGAATTTGAAATGTCTTTACTTGGGGAACTAACATTATTTCTTGGCTTACAAGTGCATCAAACTACAGAAGGTATATTCTTATCTCAAGCAAAATACCTTAAGAAAATTCTGAAGAAGTATGGCATGGAAGAATGCAAACCTGTAAGTACACCAATGATAACCGGATGTAATCTCAGTTCTCATGATGATTCTCCCATGGTGAATCAACCAGAATACAGATCTATGATAGGAAGTCTTCTGTATCTCACTAGGACTAGACTGGATATTATGCATGCAGTTGGGATTGTTGGACGATTCCAAGCCAATCCAAAAGAGTCTCATCTTCAGGCTGTCAAAAGAATATTCAAATATCTACAAGGAACTCAAGACTTTGGACTATGGTATCCAAAGAATGTTGATCTTACTCTTCATGCTTACACTGATGTAGATTGGGCTGGAAATGTTGTGATCGGAAAAGCACAAGTGGTGGTGCATTCTATATGGGGCCCCGGTTGGTATCTTGGTTCAGCAAGAAGAAAAGCTCTATTGCCTTATCTATAGCAGAAGCAGAATATGTGGCTTCCGCATCATGTTGCACTCAACTTCTCTGGATGATGCAAACCTTACAAGACATTCAAATCAAGTGTTCACCTCCTATCTCCATTATGTGTGATAATACAAGTGCCATCAATATTTCAAAGAATCCTGTTATGCATTCCAAGACCAAGCACATTCCCATCAAGTATCACTTCTTACGAGAACAAGTGCTTGAACAAAAGGTGAAGTTGGAGTATGTTCCGTCCAAAGAACAAGTTGCTAATATATTTACCAAACCTCTGCCCAGGGAAGCATTTGAATATCTCAGACAGAAGCTGGGAATGGTCTCTACCTCTTAGAAAATCAGATCTACTTAATTTCAGAAGATTAAATTGGATACGCGGGTTTCCTGAAAGACAGTCGGGTATATACGCGAGTTCATACACAGAAAACCGCGTATGGGTGGTTGCTGACAAAGTATCTGGGTCAGCATTTTTCAGCACAAGCTATGGTGCTGTTTGGTATCTCTGATGCTGTATGGTTTCTCTGGTGATGTTTCAGCTCTTATATTTCTATTTCATTCTCTGATATTGGGTGAAGATGCCTTGATGATTGGTTGTTGAAAGTGTTTAGGTTACTCAAGCTAAGGAGGAGTTTTGGTCATATGGAAAGGATGCACAGTTTCAGGGGGAGCATTATCCTGGCTGAGAATAATGCATTGTTGGCATTATGATGGTTCTGAAATTTGATCTCTCTCTTGAGGTCTTTTTGGTTTTGGTTGTGAAAAGTCATACTTGTAATTTGATGAAAAGTTCATGTTGAGAACCATGATGTAAATTGTAATATTCAGTCATGTAAGTGTTGGGTATGTGTTATATTCTTTCCATGATTAGCACCACGCGCTGTACGTTGCGCCGGGCGCAGCAGGGGGGTCACAAGGGGGGCGGCAGCCCCCCTGTTGGGCTCTGGGGCAGCGCCCCGGCGAATTTTTTTTTGGTATGCGGTCCCAATCATATGTGGACCCACCCATGTTTTGTGCATGATTTTGCACATGGTTTTGGGGTACGATGGTTTTCAACCCCTAGTATTTTGTAGATCCGGTCAAGGGAACTACGGTTATGTTCTAATCCAGGGTTAATGGATTGGGGTTTATGTATGCTTCTGCATGTATATATATGTGTCTTGTAACACTAAAATGAATATAATGAAAAATCAAGCTAGTCGTCCCGATTTGGGATCCAGGGGAAAATCTCTATGTTTATCCGTTTTATGTTTTATGCTCTCGCTATTGTTTATTTTCTGTTATAAGATTCGTGTGTAGATAATTTCTGTTCAGGGTTAAAACCTACATTTGGTATCAGAGCTGTTTCGACTTCAAGGGGACGCCTTTGTTGTTGAGGGTTTTTTGCTCGGGCCTGTGGTAGACCCTGTGCAGTGGGAGATCTGCGGGATCGATTCTTGCGGTGAAAGAATATGGCGAGTGGCGGAAAGATAGAGATCGAGAAATTTAATGGTCAGAGTTTTGAGTTGTGGAAGCTCAAGATGGAGGATCTGCTGGTGGATAAAGATCAGTGGATCGCGGTAGATCCAGGTACTAAACCAACGGCAATGTCAGATGAAGACTAGAAGAAACTGGATCAGAAGGCTAAGAGCACAATACGGTTGTGTGTCTCAGATTCAGTATTGTTGAATGTATCTGGGGAAGCTACGGTGAAGACCTTGTGGGAAAAGCTAGGGACTTTGTACCAATCTAAGTCTCTGGTGAATAAGTTGTTCCTGCGGAAAAAGCTGTATAACCTGAGGATGAAGGATGGAGACTCGGTGACAGAGCATCTGAATGCCTTCAATACTGTGGTAAGTCAGATGTCATCTGTTGATATTAAAATCTTAGATGAAGATAAGTGCATCAGCTTGTTGTGTTCTCTACCAGATTCATGGGACAGTCTGGTTATTGCAATATGTAGCAATACAACTACCTTGAATTTTGATGACATTGTCTCAGCCTTGCTGTCGGAAGAAATGAGACAGAGAAATATGGAGGGTCAAAATGGAAATGCCTTATCTGTATGAGGAAGGTACCAGAACAGAAACAAGAATAAGGTTTCGAGTGGGAGATCTAAATCTAGAGAGAGATCTAAATCTCCAGGAAATTTTGTAAAGGTGTGCTGGAAATGCGGAAAGGAAGGGCACTACAAAAAGGAATGCAGATCTAAAGCTCCTGAGAAAGGAAAGGGATCTGATGAAGCTCCTTCTGCAGAGGAAAAAACCACCTCAGATGAAGGTGGGGATGTGTATTTGGCTTCTTCTTAAAATACACATGTAGATCATGAGTCATGGTTGATTGACTCAGGTGCATCCTTTCACTTCACTCCCCATAGGGAGTGGTTCTGCGAGTATGAGAAATATGATGGTGGTGATGTCTTCCTAGGGAATGATAGGAAGGCCAGAATAGTTGGACGTGGAAAGGTCAAGCTGAAGCTGCAAGGTGGGAGGATTAGAACACTTCCTGGTGTTCTGCATATTCCTACATTGGCCAGAAATCTGATTTCTGTAAGCAAGATGGATGATGCAGGTGTAAAAACAGTGTTCGAGAAAGATGCCTGCAAGATGGTTCGGGGAGCACCGGTATTAATGCGGGGAGTTCGGACTGGAACTCTATACAAGCTACAAGGTAGCACTGTTATTGATGGGTGTAACAGTTCTGTGGTTCCTGAAAGTGGGACGGAAAGTCTAGCTGTCTCTGGAGAAAAGACCATGCTATGGCATCAAAGGCTTGGACATATTGGAGAGAAGGGCCTTCGGATACTGCATAGAGATGGTATGGTAGAAGTTATGTCTAATTGTTCTCTGGATTTCGATTTCTGTGAACATTGTGTATATGGGAAGCAAAATCGGGTGAGTTTTCCTTCTGGTTCTAAGAGGGCAAACAAGATATTAGAACTTGTGCACAGTGATGTGTTTGGGCCTGTGTCAGTTCCATCACTGGGAAAGTCTGTGTACTATGTTTCATTCATAGATGACTTCTCAAGGAATACATGGATATATTTCTTGAGGAAGAAATCTGAAGTCTTTGACAAATTTAAAGAATTTAAGGCTCCGGTGGAAAACCAAACAGAGAAGAAGATAAAGGCGTTGAGGACAAATAATGGTGGGGAGTTGTGCAAGAAGGAATTTGAAGAGTTCTGTAAGAAGTGTGGTATAGCACGGCAGAAGACTACTCCATACACACCTCAGAAAAATGGAGTTGCAGAAAGACTGAATAGAACACTGATGGAAAAGGCAAGAAGCATGCTCAGTGGTACCGGGTTAGGACAAGAATTCTGGGCAGAGGCAGTGGAGACTACATGTTACTTAGTTAACAGATCACCTTCATCAGCGTTGGAGGATAAGACCCCACATGAGGTATGGACTGGTAAGAAACCCTTTATTTCACATCTAAGGGTATTTGGATGTGATGCATATGTACATGTTCCAAAGGAGAAAAGGACCAAGTTGGATAATAAATCTGAAAGGTGCATCTTTATTGGGTATAAGGATGGTTTAAAGGGTTACAAGCTTTGGAACCCGAAAATAAGGAAGGTTGTGTACAACCGAGATGTGGTGTTTAGAGAGGTGAAAGATGTTGTTAAACATGAAATCATACCAAAGGAACCTGAGAAGATAGAGTTTGAGCTAAAGGAGGATGAATCAGACTCTACAACAGAAGAAGACTCGGAAGATGAAGAGCCACAAACTCCAGCTTTGAGAAGATCAGTTCGGGAAAGAAGGCAACCAGAAAGGTATAGTCCATCTGCTTTCTGTTCAGGTTTTTCCTTAACTATAACTGATGATGAACCCAGAACTGTCAGGGAGGCAGTAGATTTAGAGGATGGAAAACTCTGGAAGGAGGCCATGGTTGATGAAATGGCATCCTTGCACAAAAACAATGCATGGGATCTAGTGGAGTTGCCGGCTGGAAGGAAGCCCATTGGGAGAAAATGTTTAAAAAGAAAATGAATGTAGAAGGCAAGGTGGAGAAATACAAAGCTCGGTTGGTAGCAAAAGGTTATTCCCAGGTGTCGGGAATTGTTTTTGGTGATATTTTTTCTCCTGTTGCCAAGGTTACTTCTATTATATTACTTCTATCTGTTGCTACTGCATTTGATTTTGAGATAGAACAGATGGATGTGAAGACAACATTTCTTCACGGGGATCTAGAAGAGGAGATCTACATGAAGCAACCTGAAGGCTTTATGGTGAAGGTTAAGAAAGAACTGGTATGCAGGTTGAAGAAGTCTCTGTATGGGTTAAAACAGTCACCAAGGATGTGGTATCAGAAATTTGATACCTATATATGGGGACTTGGCTTCACCAGAAGCAAGGAGGATCACCGTGTTTATTTTAAATTAATTGGTGACCGTGTTATTTATTTGGTCTTGTATGTGGATGATATGTTGTTGATTGGAAATGACAAAGAAATTATCCAAGATTTGAAGACCCAACTGTTCTCCAAATTCGACATGAAGGATCTTGGTGCCGCAAACTATATTTTGGGCATGGAAATTAAGAGAGATTGGGCAAAGAGGAAGCTCTGGTTAAACCAGAGGAAGTATGTCGAGACTATATTGCAGAGGTTCAATATGTAGGATAGTAAACCGGTGAAGGTTCCTATTCCTGTAGGTGTAAAGCTGTCTGCTGAACAGTGTCCCAAGACACAAGAAGAAGAGGAGTATATGTCCCGTGTTCCATATGCAAGTGCAGTGGGTAGCTTGATGTATGCAATGGTCTGTACTAGACCAGACATTGCACATGCAGTGGGAGTATTGAGCAAGTTTATTTCAAACCCAGGGAAGGAGCATTGGACAGCAGTGAAGCGGGTTTTCAGATATTTACGTGGCACTAGTGATTATGGCTTGTGCTACCAGGGAAGACCAGGATTGGAAAGAATGTTGGACATTCGTGGTTTTGTTGATGTAGACTGGGCTGGAGATCTGGACCAAAGAAGATCTACAAGTGGGTATGTGTTTAGCCTATTTGGAGGTGCAGTCAGTTGGATGAGTAAAAGACAGTCTGTAGTGGTGCTTTCAACTACAGAGGCAGAATACATAGCAACCACTCATGCAAGCAAGGAAGAAGTTTGGTTGCAGAGATTGTGCTCAAGTATGGGGTTGGTACAGCAAGCTATAAGGATAGACTGTGATAGCCAAAGTGCAATTTTCTTGGCTAAGAACCCTGCTTATCATTCAAAGACAAAGCACATTGATGTTCAATATCATTTTGTTAGAGATATGGTTGAGGCTAAAAGGGTGTTACTAGTAAAGGTGGACACTTTGAAGAATGTTGCAGATGCATTGACGAAGTCTGTGAGCACTCAGAAGTTCTCTTGGTGTAGAGAAACAATGGGTGTTGAAGAATTTTCCAAATGACTAAGCTCTCCTGTGGCCCCCCGTGGAAAGAAAACAACAAGTGGGAGAATGTTGGGTCTGTGTTATATTCTTTCCACGACTAGCACTACGCGTTGTACGTTGCGCCGGGCGCAGCAGGGGGGTCACAGGGGGGCGACAGCCCCCCCTGTCGGGGTCCGGGGTAGCGCCCCGGCGAAATTTTTTTTGGTATGCGGTCCCACTCATATGCGGACCCACCCATGTTTTGTGCATGAGTTTGCACATGGTTTTGGGGTACGATGGTTTTCAACCCCTAGTATTTTGTAGATCCAATCAAGGGAACTACAGTTATGTTCTAATCCAGGGTTAATGGATTGGGGTTTATGTATGCTTCGACATGTATATATATGTGTTGTAACACTAAAAGGAATATAGTTGCATCGTTTATCGTCCCAATTTGGGATCCAGAAGAAAAATCGTGTTTATCTCTGTTTTATGTTTTATGCTCTCGCTATTGTTTATTTTCTATTATAAGATTCGTGTGTAGATAATTTATGTTCGTGGTTAAAACCTACAAGGGACTTGTTAAAATATGTAAACCCACTTGGTTGGGTATTTGAGTCGCATATGTAAATCCACTTGGTTGGATCTTTGAGTCGCATATGTAAATCCACTTGGTTGGATCTTTGATGTAAGTGTGAGTCGTGGTGATCATAGAGTCATGTACTTCATTGAAAAATATGTTTGAAGATTCAGCATGAACTCAGGGGGAGGATGGTAACTTCAGTGCACATCAGATCTGCAGAGCTCTTATGTCTACATGAGGAGAAAAACCTTGTGTTGGTTGTGATCTTCCCTTTTCCCTTGATGTCAAAGGGGGAGAGTGACATGGTGTTTGAATCAGGGGATAATATGGTTGTTATTATTGTATCTATCTATTATGGTGATCAAACACCATCGTGGTTGCCATCAAGTCCAAAGGGGGAGATTGTTGGCAATATGATGCAGAGTGTTGTCCTTGATGGAAACCCACTTGATGAAGATGATGGCAACCTACTTGACGAAGTTGTTCTTGACTTGATGAACTTGTTAAATGATGTAAATCTGATGCATCTACAATAAGTACAGAAGGTAATGATGGAAGGAATGTCAGTATGTGCCAGAACATGATGAAAAGAGTATGTCTCAAGGCATACGTGGATTTGTCTAGACGAAGTAGCGTATGCACGCGGGAAATAACGTGCCAAGTCGCGTATGGGAAAAAACGCTCTACATTTGTAAAACCAGGGGTAACTACCATGGTATTGACCCATTGTATTGAATGGTGGTTCGCCTATGTGATCCTGCCCAGGAATACCATTGGAAGTTATGTGGTTTTGACTCATGGTATTGATAAAGGGTAACCCTATATAAGGAGAAGAAAATCATTGTGCAAAATGTGTGCATGTGTCTGGGCTTTGATGAATACTTCACTCTGAAGTATATTTGTATGGTTGAACCCTGTTCCTAATTGATAGATCTAAATCTATGATGCACCTATGAACATGATGAAGGCTCAAGATCTCCAGATCTAGAAATGGTGAATGTCAAGGATGATCTGAAAAGAAGTGAAGAAGACCTGGTGCAATCCTGTTAAAAGAGATTGAAGAAATCTGGGTAAGTTTATAGATCTGGTCTGTACTGCAAAGTTTATCTTTTATAGATCTATACGCAGGTTCGTTTCATGAAAAGCACGTGTATACGCGTGTATGTGGAAGGAAAAGCGCGTATGCACAGTTAGGTTTTTTCCCTAGAAAATGCACTAAAGTATACGCGGGTTCGTCTTCTGGAAAGCGCGTATATACGCGGGTCTGATTAAATAAAAGCGCGTATGATTTCTGATCTAATGGCTGCTAAAGGTTGAATGTGTTTCTGCATATCTATTCTGAAGTCTGGGTTATATCTGATATTCTGGTTACAGTGGTCTCATTGTTCTGTTTGAAGCAATGAGCAAGGTATGATTGTTGATAAGTGAAGGGTTGTGTTGAAACTGTTTGATCCGGTTTGAAAATTGATGAAACGTGGTCTGCAGTGGTGCTGAGGGTCGAAGCCTTCAGTCAGGGGGTTGTAGCTCCCTTCCAGGAGAGGCTGGTAAACAAGTTCAGGGGGTCGTAGCTCCCTTCCAGGAGAGGCTGGTAAACAAGAGCAGGGGGTTGTAGCTCCCTTCCAGGATAGGCTGGTAAACGAGAGAAGGTTTTATCCTTCTACAGGTGGGTGCCTGCGTGCTGGTTTGAGTCTACACCAGTACATGATTGTAAGAAGTTTTATTGATAATAAATTTTGAAGGCTGAAATGACGGCAGCGGTGGTTTTCTCCCGAATTGGGTTTCCACCTAAAAAACCTGGTGTTCATGTGTTCTGTTATGTCTGCACCTGTTTATTGTTTCTGAAATATCTGATGAATGAATAATGCAATGATTTGAGTTAAGATTCAAACACATAATTAGATCTCTGGACATACGCGAGTTCTGTAAAGGATATCCGTGTATATACGCTAGTTGGCTTCAGTAAAGTAGTGTATGGGCTTTTAGAAAGGAAAAAGTAAAAGTTTGATTGTCTGCACTAAATACTGATTCACCCCCGGTCTCAGTATTTTTCCCAACATTGTCTACAAAGAAGAAGAGAAAAAAGTGAAAATGGAAAAAGGATATAAAATATAAATCACCAAATTTCGAGAAATAACAAGCCTCAGCAACTTATAAGTCAAAATCATAAGAGGCTTGGTAAATATAATGCTTATATACAACACATCATTGAGATGGTTTAGTATCGCAAAATATTCAAAATTGCACATGGAACATCAGAGAAACAACCCATTGATCTGCCTGGAAGTCAACAGTTTCTCAATATGCACTATGTTGAAGACATATGATTCCATGGGACATATTTTTATTGTATTTCTAACCCTACTCTTGTAATTTTTGTCTATTGTTAAAGTAGTTTTCATTTCAGCATTCTCCTCCATAGATAACAATCTCAATTCTGTCTTCAGATTACATTTTCGTTTCATGTTTGTAGAGCTTATATTTTAGGTACTTAATTTTATATGATGGTTATTGGATTATATTTGTATGGACACTACTTATATGAACTTTCATTTTGCTTGCGTGCAGATTCCAGATTCTTACATTCCTTCAATGAAGCAAAGTGTCCCAAAGTAGACCCAGATGTTTGGCACTGCATGTCAACTACCCTATAGCAATACACTTTTTCACAAAGGGATTCCATCATGTTAGAGAATTCATATTATCCTGGATTCATCATTATCAGTCGTTATTTTGTTAGAGTTTTAAAAGGATTCTCCATAATTTTAATGTAAATGATGCTAATAAGGCCATATATGTATGTAACAACCTAGGTAAGCCTATTATTTTGGCGACGATCTCATTCTAGGACGTTTTTCATCTAATTGATTCATTTGTGTTTCTAAACATGGATGATTGGCATATTTTTTCCCTCCAACCTCACCCCAAATCTAGGGTTGAATTAATCGTCAAGGTCTTAGGTGAGTCATAGTGTGTTAATTGAGTTTTTTGTAAAATTTATTTGGGAATAGTTTAATCTAATTTCATAAATTATTTTATTACAAATCACTTGGTCTACTGGATCATATTGAGTCACAAAATTGGGTAATATATTGAGGGTATATAATGAACAAGTGTTCCGCCTTTGAGGGTTGAAATGTAATTATCTTATGTAAAAAAAAATTTCATGGTCCCTCATAATTATACACCATGTCTAAAATAAAATCCTAACCCATTAATTTAGTTAATTAGAGACAAAATTAAATGTCCTTGAAAAAATAAATTCTCCAAGTGGAAAAAATTGTGGGCCTTAAAGAAATTAATTTTTGGAGGTCTCCCACCAACGTAATATTAGAAGTTTCAAGAAACATTGTACCCTTGGACCTTTCTAGTTAAGCCAAAGTCAATTTTTTGAGGAAATTAACTCAAAATAATTATTTCTTAGCCAATAAAAAATGGTTTTTATGAGAAGTTTGAAAATTTCTCAAAAAATAAATAATTTCGACAGTGGATATTAGATGATTATAAAATACTTATCAATGGTTGATATTATTTTGATGGGGATCAAGCCAAATAGTTGTATTTTCCACTTGGAGGATTTATCTATCAATGAGATTTCCTTTTCTTCACAAGTTACTGAAAAATTCGGTAAAGAAGCTCTGAGTCAAGCTCTGATGTAATATTTTTCTGGAAATAATAAATAAGACTTTCAGGTTTATTCATGGTGGTGTTCTTGTTCTTCTTATTGTGGTAAATTGTTTTGAATTGTGTTCTTAATGTGATATTGAATAATATTTTATAGGCTATTTTTCTTTAGCCATTGATTAGATTAGTTATTTGCACAGATATCTTGCATTACCTATTGGGTTTAGAGAAAGAATTATAGCTTGATAGATCTAGTAGGCATCTCTATATCTTGAGGGTTATGGTGTTTATCTAGCCCATATTGATCTAATAACTTGATCTTAAGTGTGTAGAGTTACAAAGAATTCATCTCTTGGGCGTGAGGGGAAGTCTTCAGTTTGACTAGTCAACTCCCAAGACAAGAAAGCTTAAGATCCGACTTAGTTAAATTTCAAGCCTTATATAAGGATTGGATTTTTGTGGATATCTTGGCCATTTCACACCCATTTAAAATATTTCACTCATATATTTTTATATATTGTGCATCTAATGAATAGATTCTCTTATAAGAGCCATAAATCATTGCCAATATTGTAAAATAAAATTTTGTAGATAATTTTATTTTCTAACCCTTGTGTGTAGCTGGGTTTTTGGGCTTTTGGGATTTTGTAATTTTATTTTTACAGGTGAGATTCAAGCCATATCTGAAAATTATCAAGGGTTTCTTTCCTTACAAAAAATTATATGGTTTCTACATGTGGATCTAGGCCTAGGAAGGAAGATCCATCCTCCATTTTTTCTTCCAAGATCAATGTCGAAGGAAGAAAGGAAGTTGCTTGCCTTGTTGTGGAATTTTGTGGTGAATTTTTGGTGGATTTAAGAATATGAAGAAAATCTAAATTTTTTCAGGAGCTTCAGTGATTTTTTTTTATTCCAAGCCTAGCATAGCTTTTTCCTCCCTCTTACCCTAGCCCCTGGACATTTTTGGCCTTAGCAGCCTTGTCATGGAGCTTTATAACCATTTCATGGCCTTATTCTCTCCTTCCCAGCCCTCCAAAACCTTTTTTTCTCATTACACCTCCACCGTGAGCCTTTACCTTAGCCCCTTCCTCTGTCCAACCTCCCTTTAACACTAAAAATCCATCATTTTCTCTCTTTCATGCTTGTCATGGCCTCTACGGGTCTCGTCCCTTCAACACAGTCCTTAAATTTTACTTACACTGCCTTAATCACCCTTTTCATAGCTTTATATCTCAATTATCTCCTCCTTTTTCCCTTCGACCCTCACTGTTGTAGTCTTAGGGGTCTTCTTCAACTCAACACAACCCTATTTTGACTCTTTTTCATTGATGGTTTGACCCCTTTGAGCCTAGAAATCCTCTATTTCTTCCTCATTGAAGTAATCATTCAATTTTTGAAATTAGTCATTGTCATTTGCAGATAATTTGGGATCAGATTTGTGTTTGCGGGTGGACCACCTATTGGAAGATTTTAGTGACAAGTTTGGAAAATGTCTCCAAGCCCAAGGGGCTCACTGTTTTTCACCCTTTAACCTTTTTCTTCCTTGATACTTATCTACATCTAGTAAATTACCTTATGACAATGATGAAATCCTTATAAAATTACTCTAGAAAAAAATTCATAAATTGACTAAAAAATCAATGTATTAATTTCATTAGGTAAGCGTTCTTTGCTGGCACAAAAATGAAATTTTCATTTATGTTTTGAATGCTTACTAAAGTCTCATAAAAACAGTGACATTTACTTCATTAAATCAACTCACACATTTCTAAATGCACACTTGGAATAAGAATATTACCACTACCCTATTTCTCACTATTATCTTGTTTTTTGTTGTCATAATTTTTTTGGGTGATCATTGGATATCATTTCTATGTTCATGCTCTAATAAGTTTTCTTCAGAAATAAATCTAAATCATTCGAACATATGTAGCTAACTAATTTACTCATTTATGATATTTGGAATATGAATATGAATTTGATTTTAAGTACTCTCATTAATTCATAAGATTGTCAACATTGGGTAGGAAATATATTGTTGGGCATATAGCTTTCATCATTTTTCATTTGAGATTTAATGGTTGATAAAATAACATTGGTATAACTGTCATTTTTGTTTCATTTCTAATATAATTTATTATAAGGTAACTTTACATTGATGCTTTAAGAGCTACAAGTTTGTAAGTCTTCTTGTTTCAATTTAGAGTCTCTTAAGTGGAATGGTCATTGGAATTTCGTAATTTTACTATTGGCTACATTATCTAATAATCGTTGGCTAAGTAATTAATTTATATTGTTTTATATTGTCTATACCTTGAATCACATCGATAAATCATTTATGTTGTTGGGTACATATTGCGAACTTACACATTCTGCTATGGTTAAGACTCCCTTTTGATATCATTATCAAGTACTTGTTTTCTTAGCTTAAAATTGAATCGTAACTTAAGTACTTAATCATTAAGAAAATATTAGCCTAAGACTCAATCGTCATCCTTGCATCAAATCCTAAGTTATTTTGAATTGATAACTTATCTCCAATCATAAGCTTGGTTGATAGATTTCTAAGGAAACCATTCCCTCCTAGCTTGAGGGGCTTATCAACTCTTCGGTGGTTAACATTGTGAAATTGTAGTCATGAGAGCCATAACCTTCTCAATGTCAGAGGAATCGGGTGATAGGAACCTAACAGAAGGTATCGTTAATGAAGCCTTTGTTTGGTTCTTATTAGCCTCCTTCCCACAACCTACCTTGGAGCCTAACTTAAAATAGTTAATGGAAGGCTATACTTAGACTAAGCATTTAATTAAAACTTACCAAGATATTTGTACCACACCTACTTATGATTTGTATTTCATATAGGTTATAAAAGAATCAAATAAGCATTTTTCCATCCGATACTTGGTCTCAATTTTATAAAGCAAGAGTATTGAATCCACGAGGCATTGGCCTCAAATATAAATTCAATCTAATCCTTAAAATATTTTTATATTTAACCAAGTGCTAGGCCACTAAATTGTGTCTCCCAGACTAGTTGGTTCTCAACTTGTCCTACATCAGTTCATTTCCATAGGGTCTACTTGCCATAGCCTGTGGTTGGGAGAAAGCTAGAACATAGAGGTTGGGGATAAGGATGATAGCCCCTGACCGGAGTCACTATCGTATTGCCTATACATTTTCAGCGAAATTTTTTTTGGCACCGTTTTGGGGACATTTTATTCTCGGCACTTCAATGACATATTCTCATCATTTTATCTTTCATCATTTCTTATCCCATTAACACCACATTTTCTGGTGCCATTTTTTCATCACCTTATATTTCGTCATCTCACTAATCATTAGGGGAATTTGGGGGTATAAAATGGGAATAATAAGAAAAATATACAACCAAAATAAACTTTATAAGAAACAGTAGGATTTAAGATGATTATGCCAACCATGGGGATTGATTCACCATAATTGGAGTAAAAATAAAAAAGATTAAACAATAATAAAATAATAAAACTATTTTTTCAACTCTTATTTTCAACTTATATCCCTAATTTTTCAATTAAATTTTGAGCGGGAGTACTCGTTGGATGCAAACTTTAATTCCTCATCCAAGGAGTACCCATGTTGTATATTTTTTATGGACCCTACTACATGAAAAACATGATTGAAATCATTGTTTTCATGTATTTTTCATTTTTCATGTAGTAGGGTCCATCAGAAGTATGCAACATGGGCACTCTTTGGATGAAGAATCAAATTATGCATCCAATGAGTGTTTCCGTTTGAAATTTGAGTAAACCCATAGGGAGATAAGTTGAAAATATCATTTTTTTATTTTTTCCCTCTAAAATTTGATGATGTAATCTAGTCTTATTTTATTATTTACACTATTATTTTATAGTTTAATTAGGAGGCCCATTTTATACCTCAAAATTCCCCTAATTATTTTCATTTTCCCTATCTGCACCTTTAGCGCCTAGACATTTCGGTTTGTTTCATGTTTGGTTGGTGACTCCACTTATTAATCCATTTTCCTCATATAGGAAGCCCTCCGTGATCTCCATCTGCTTCTCCCTGACTAGCTTTTTTGTTCTTGCATTTTGGATTTTGGAGTTTGATTCTTATTCAAGTTGCAACTCCACTTCTTTTCATTTTAGGCAAGGATTTTTGCATGATGCTTTCTTCTTATGAACTTCTTGGTAATCTTGGATAGGATCATTTCTCTAATATTAATTTGCGCTTTGAAGGTCAAGTGAGAAATACACCATGGATTTTTTCGCCCCTTGTAACTTTTCCAACATTCAGGGTTATCCAATGACCTTACTAACAATGGCTTTGACAAGTTTCCTTCTTTCCAAGGAAATAATGCAGTTAATGTTATGGCTCATCTAAGAACATGTGACCCAATATAAATGATTTATCGTTATGCTTCAAGTTAGAAATAATATAATCTAATACGAATCAATTACTTAGATAGAGATTATTAGAAAATGTAGCCAATCGTCAAATTAGGAAATTCCAATACCCATTCAACTTAACATATGCTCAATTGAAACAAGAAGACTCACAAACCTATAGCTCTTAAAGTGTCAAGTTAAAGTTACCTTCGAATAAAGTATATTCACAATGAAACCAAAATGAAAGTTATGCCAATTTTCTTGTATCAACCATTAAATCTCAAATGAAAAATGATGAAAGAAAGATTCCCAAAAATATCTTTCCTACCCAATGTTGACAATCTTGTTAATTAATGAGAGTACTTAAAGTCACTTTCATATTCAAATTCCAAATATGATAAATGAATCGCTTAGTAATATACTTATGTTCCAATGATTTAGATTTATTTTTGAAGAAAACCTATTAGAGAATGAAGATATAAGTGATATCCAATGGTCACCCAAAAAATTTATGACAACTACAAATAAGATAACAATGAGAAATAGGGTAGTGATAAGAAAATTATTCCAAGTGTGAAAAAATTCATACAAATTTTTGCTTCTTCTTGACTTATGCGAGATCACTTTAGATAGGTAAAAAATAGTGAACATTATACCTATGCCACTAACATATCATACCATCCTACTATTCAAATGCGACAGTGATCAAAATTGCTAGATCGTTTCTAGTTGAACAATGCTTAATTTACTTAAGTGACTTGCCAATATATTTAGCAATGTGTGCGTCGATTTGATGAATTAAATGTCATTGTTTTTATCAAACTTTAGTAAGAATTGAAAACAAAAATGAAATTTCCATTTTTGTGCAAACAAGTGAGGCCCTTAGGCTTGGATACACTTTCCAAACTTATCATTGAAAATTTTGAATAGGTGGTCCACCGAAAAACACAAATATATTCACAAATTCTCTGCAAATGACAATGAATAATTCAAAAAATTCAATGATTACGTCAGTGATGAAGAAATAGATGAAGGATATGCTCAAAGAGGTCAACGCATCAATGAAAGAGAGTCAAAATAGGGTTATGTTTAGTTGAAGAAAACCCCTAAGCCTACAACAGTGAGGACTGGAGGGAAAGAGGAGGATCCAATGGAGAAATAAGGTTGTGGAAAGGGTGATTAGTGCAGTTTAATGACTATTTAAGGACTACGTTGAAGGGATGAGGCTATTAGAGGTTACGGAAGGAATGAAGGAGAGAAAATGAGGGCAGTTGAGTGTTCAATAGAGGCTGGATGAAGACAGGGGCTGAGGAAAAGACTCACAGTGGAGGGCTAAGGAGAGAAAAAAATAAGGTTGTGGATGGCTAAGAATGAGATAATAAGGTAATGAGAGGGTTATAAATCTCTAAAACAAGATTTATGAGGTCAAAAATGGTCATCGACTATGTCAAGAGGGAACAAAAGGCTACGCTAGGCCTGGAACCAAAAAAAAATCACTGAAACCCCCATAAAAATTCATAATTTCTTCAGATTATTAAAACCACCAAAAATTAACCATAAAATGCCACAAAAATGCAAGAAAATTCCTTTCTTCCTTGGACGTTGAGCTTGGAGTAAAAAATGGAGGGTGGATCTTGCCTTCCTAGGTCTAGATCCACCTCTAGAAACCCTCTTAAAGTTTTTTTAGGGACTGAAACACTTGATAATTTTCATATATGGCTTGAATCTCATCTAGAAAAATTAAATTACAAAATCCCAAAACCCCAATATGTACAAAACATTTAAATTAAATCCCAAAACCCAAAAAACCCAGCTACACACAAGGGTTAGAAAATAAAATTATCTACACAATTTTATTTTATAATACTC
Organism: Pinus albicaulis; assembly: GCA_034641835.2. NCBI lineage: Eukaryota > Viridiplantae > Streptophyta > Pinopsida > Pinales > Pinaceae > Pinus > Pinus albicaulis. Next base: position 508,968,144 of record CM076570.1, on the reverse strand, counting down.
AAAATGATTTATGGATATTATAAGAAGATATATTTGTTAGACATAGAATGGACAAAAATACATAATTGACATATCTTAAATGGGTGTGAAATGGCCAAGGTCTCTCCAAAAAATCATTCATTAGAAAATTCCTGGACTTTAACAAAGTGGAATCTTAAGCTTTCTTGTCTTGGGAGTTGGCTAGTCTAATCGAAGACTTCCCCTCATGCCCTAGATATTAATACTTGAGATATCTACACACTTAAGATCAATTTATCAGATCAATAGGGGCTAGATAAACACCATAACCCTTAAGATCTAGAGATAATTGCTAGATCAATCAAGTTATAATTCTTTCTCTAAACCTAATAGCTAATGCATGATACTTGTGCAAACAGTGAATCCAATCAATGGCTAAAGAAAATTAACTTATAAAATATTATTCAATAGAGCATTAATAACATGATTCAAATTAATTTACCACAAGAAGAAGAAGAGAAACATCATCATGAATAAAATCCAAAGTCTTCTTAATTATTTCTAGAAAAATACTATAGCAAAGCTTGACTCAGAGCATCTTTACCAAAATTTTTAGTAACTTCAGAAGAAAATGCCTTCTAATTTATAGATAAATCGTCCAAGTGGAAAATAACAGCTATTTGGCTTGATTCCCGTCAATATAATCTTGACTGTTGATAAATATGTGATCTTCTTTTAATATCCATCGTTGAAAATATTTATTTTTTGAGGAATTTTCGAATTTATAATAAATACCATTTTTGTTAGCTCAAAAATAATTAATTTCAACCAATTTCCTCAATAATTAGCTAATTTAGAGACAAAATTAAAAGTCCTAGAAAAATCAAATTCTCCAAGTGGAAAAAATTATGGGTCTTAGAAATTAATTTTTGAGTTAACCACCAAGGACCAAGGGTCCAATTTTTCTTGAAATTTCCAACATTCCCTTGGTAGAGGACATCCAAAAATTAATTTTTTTAAGACCGATAATTTTTTCCACTTGGAGAATTCAATTTTTCTAGGAATTTTAATTTTGTCTCTAATTAATTAAATTTATGGCTTATGATTTTGATTTATTTTTGCGAGAAAATTTCATAAATTTAGACTTGAGGGGATTAATAATTTTTTCCGCCCTCTAATATTTTAGCCATGGTGTAATGAGGGACCATGCACCACAATATTTTTTACATAAGATAATTATAATTCAGCCCTCAAATGGGGAATAATCGTTCGTTATACACCCTCAATATATTACCGAATCCTTCAACTCAATATGATCTAGTAGACCAGGTGGTTTGTAATAAAATAATTTAGCCATTTAGCTTAAATTATTCCCAAAACACTTTTACAAAAAAATCGATTAAAACACTAGGGATCACCTAATACCTTTATGATTAATTCTACCCTATACTTGGGGTGAGGGTGGAGGAAAAAACTCTACTGATCATCCTTGTTTAGAAACACAAACGAACCAGTGAGATGAAAAACTCCTAGGATGAGATTCGTTGCCAAAATAATAGGCTTACCTAGGTTGTTACATATATATATATGGTCTTACTAATATCATTTACATTAAAATTATGCAGAATGGGTTTACATATCTAACAAACATACAACTAATGATGATGAATCCAGGATAATTTGAATGCTAAAAAATGATGGAATTCCTTTGCGAAAATTTTTACTACTATAGGGTAGCTGACACGAAGTGGTCAACATCTGTCTCTACTTGGGGACACATTTCTTCACTAAAGGAATGTGAGAATCCAGAATATTCACCCAAACAACACACAATTTCATATAAGTAGCTTCCATCCAAATATAATCCAATAACCATAATATAACATTAAGTAGATAAAATAAGCTCTACTAACATGAAACGAAAATGAGATCTAAGGACATAAATGAGATTTTTATCTATGAAACAAAATTCTGAAATGAAAACTAATTTCAATATATAAGTAAGGACAAGGGGTAGGGTTAGAAATACAATATAGAGATGCCCCATGGTATCAGATGTCTTCAACATAGTGCATATTGAGAATCTGTCGACTTCCAGATAGATCAATGGGTTTTTTATCTAATGTTCCATGTGAAATTTTGAATATCTTGGGATACTAACCCATCTCAATGTTGTGTTCTATATCAGCATTATATTTATCAAGCCTATTCTACTTTTTACTTCTAACTTGTTGAGGCTTGTTATTTCTTGACATTGGTGATTTATATTTTAGATCATTTTTTCTTTTTTTATTTATTTATTTTCTTGTTCTTCGTAGAAAATGGTGTTGATGATGATTTGATCAAATTAATGATTTCTAATTCATCATGGAAATTCTTAGGTGGAAAATTTGGAGCATCAAAAATTTCTGTAACATGATTTTCTTCATTCTAGATTTATTTTCTCGTGCATGATGGATCAGTCCCATAAGTGTTATGACTAAGGGTAATTCCTTGATTTTCCCCCATAGTTATAAATTGTTCCTTTTCAATTTCCTTTTTATTTGGGTCACCTTCAATTAGCCACTTTTTAATGGAAAAAATGACCTCCTCATAATAATATGGAGCTTGTTCCAGCAGACAAGGAGGCTTATGATACATTGATGTTTCCTTAAATCTTTCATGCTATGATCCATGTTGAAATTCCTGTACCTACATCTTTTCCATTACTGGCAGCTTATTTTGAAAAGTGATATTTTCAATTCTTATGGCATCCATCTGGTTAGAGTGTTCAAACTTCATAGCATTGAATTCCTTCACATTGCTTTCCTCCACGGTAAATAACTTATTATGAATACATATATCACTAGCTTCCATATCTTTTATTACTTTTTCGTTATCTTCTTTTATGGCCATCAATGATTTTTTCATAAATCTCATTACTCTATCATGATTAGCTTTCATGGATTCCATTTCCTTAGCATTTTTTTCTCTCATGAAAAGAAAAAAAAAATGCATGGAATTCCTTTCTTTCTCATGATATTCTTCCATGGATTCTATCCTATTTTGAATATTGATTTGGTTAACTTTCATGTTCTGAATAATTTATGTATAACTAAGTTGTATGTACCTAATTGTCTGAGTATGTTCATGATATTATATAGGAAAATGATATTCCTTACCAACAAAATTAATTTTATTTCTTGTCGCTACCATTCTACTATCTATGATTTTTTTGACAACATGGATAGTAGGCTCTTCATGAATAACATTGCACGCTCTACAATAAGGCCGATCTTCATCCATAAGATTGGAAGACTCAAGTGTATTTGGAGGTCTCCACTCATTATATGGGTCTTTCTTCTGACAAAAATTATTATTTCGATTATTATTATTTCTAGGTTGAAAATATTGTGATTGAGATCCTTCCATTTGGACCAACCTAGCCTTCAAGGCACTTATTTCCTTAAAATGAATAGATGTTAACAGTGTATGATTAATTTCCATGCTTTCAAGTTTCTACATCAATTTTTGTAGATGGTCATCATCATATTCATTATATTGTTTCGATTTTCTTGGACCCTCATCAAAACTGGAATTTAAAACTTCCCAAATGGTTTCTTATCCTTTTCATTTTCCTCAGCTAAAACCTTGGTAACCTTATAATAATTAGTTTTAGCTCACCTCAACTCATAACAAGTATCTACTTTAAAGGAATCAATACAAAAATCCTAAAGAGACCTGGCAGTAAATATATATTATATAGGTATTTATTTTATAGTACCATTAAACCTCTTATTAAATTCCTCTATAGTTTCATTTTCGTTCCTCTCTATGATGTTGATAGCTTTAACAAGGTTTCTTTCTTCTCTCTTTTCTCTATACTTGTGCTTAAAGGCATTAATAATCTATTGCAATGAGTTAAATGAATTATAAGGATTTTCTATAAACCAATCCCAAGCATCTCCCTCTAAGGAAAGAACAAGGAGGCTCATCTTCACAACTTCATGATTATAGTCAGCACCTCTAGCATATTTACCCAACCAAGAGCTCAAATATTTTATATGAATCGTAGAATTAACCACATTATTTCCTTGGAAAGAAGGAAATGCGTCAAATCCATTGTCTAAAAGGTCGTTTTGACAACCTTGAATGTTAGCAAAGTTACAAGGGACAAACAAATCCATGATGTATTGCTCACTTGACCTTGCAAGAGAAAATGAATATTAGACAGACGCTCATCAGAGAAATTTGGAGGTCTAAAATGGGCCTCCAAATAAAATTGTACAACCAAAATAAACTTTACAAGAACCAATAGGATTCAAGATCATGATGTCAACCTTGGGGGATGATTCACCATTTTTGGAGTAAGAAAGTAAAAATATTAAAAAATAATTAAATAATTAAACTATTTTTTCAACTCATATTTTCAACTTATATCTCTAGTGTTTTACTGAAATTTAGAGTGGGAGTACTCATTGGATGAAAATTTTATTCCTCATCCAAGGATTACCCATGTTGCATACTTTTGATGGACCCTGCTAGATGACAAATGAGAAATACATGAACATTTTTATTGCAATCATGTTATTCATGTATTTATCATATTTCTTGTAGAAAGGTCCAGAAAACGTATAAAACATGGGTACTTCTTGGATGAAGAATCAAATTATGCATCCAATGAATATTCTTGCTTAAAATTTGAGTAGACCCATAGGGTGATATGTTGAAAATACGAGTTCAAAAAGTAGTTTTTTCTTTTTTTCCCTCTTAAATTTGATTATGTAATCTAATATTATTTTATTATTTCCACTATTGTTTTATAATTTCCTTAGGAGGCCCATTTTAGACCTTAAATTTCCTCTAATGTTTATCCAAGGGTAGAAAGAAGACTACAAGAATAAATATTCATGGAGAAATCCTTGCCTAAAATAAAAAATAAGTGGGGTCTCCACTTGAACAATAATCAAACTCCAAAATCTAAAATGAAAGAACCGAAACGTTAGTCAAGGAGAAGTAAATGCATATCAGGGAGGAGTTCATATATGAAGAAAATGGATGAATAATTGGAGTCGACGCCAAAATAAAAAATGAACTGAAATGTCCGAGTGCTAAAGGTGGCGATAGGGAAAATGGAAAGATTACATAGATGATGAAAATATGGCACCCGAAAATGTGGCATTGATGGGATAAGCAATCATCAAAGATGAAATATTGAGAAGATGTTGTTGAAGTGCCAAGAATAAAATTTCCCCAGCAGTGATGCCAAAAAATGTTGCTGATCAAAATGTATAGGCACTATGATGACGACTCATGTCATGGGTTGTTACAGTATCAAATATCTTTTGCAATTAATATATTTCCTAACACTTAGTTATTTTAATGGTTATATTGAAAGGTTTTTCTTATACATTTTCATGCTAGAAGCTAGGCATATTCTGAGTTGATCAATAAGGATTTTTTTTGTGGCCAGCTTCAAGGTTTTAAGGCCTTCATCTTTCTAGCCATGGAGCTTTGAAAAGGGTTGCATATCCTCTAACCTGAAGCACATATATTTTCAAAATTCACACATAAATTTGAGGTGTTGAAAGTCTTAAAAACATTTGAGTTTTTCACAAAATATTTTATATTTTTTGGCGGGAATTTCCTTGCTAGTCCTTAAGGTTATGGGTTTATAAATTTGTCATTATAATCATTACTTGACCCTGGTTATTCTTTGAAAATATACCCATAATTTTTTTTACATAGTTTTAGCTTCAGAGTTTATGAAAAGTTACTTTGGTTGCATGAGGGCTCATATTTACAATCTTAAACGATTGTAGCCCTTAGTCACCTTGTAATCCAAAAAAATTAATTGGAGGCATTCTCAAGAGAATTTCTAAAGATCTTGGTGGCAAAATTCGGAGGAGCTCCATATAAAATTTCAAAGTTTTAATTGCAACCTATCCAAATTTGGTCGAGAAATCTACTATCTTTGGCAAATTTCAGAGTGATTGTGGAGGGTTTCAAGTTGTTTCATTCATTATAGGGACTAATAAAGTGTGTTTGTAGGCCCTTTTATATAAATTTGGAGGGTTTTCATCATCACTTTAGTATTTTAACTTGTTCCATGCCTAGTTATAACCTCTTTGTGGCATTTTAGGGTATTTTTATTTGGTTGTTGACCTGTTAAGGTTGTGTTTCTGTTGAAGATTGTTTGGAGACTAATTGTTGGCACTTATTTCAGCCCTTAAATAAAAATTTTGAAGGAATTTGTCATTGTTTTCAAGGTCTATTCACTCAAAGGCTTTAAATTTTTTCCATATCCCCATCTATTGCAGAACTAAAATATATGTGGTTTCAATATTATTCTCCATTTGTTGAGGAGTTTCATTACGGGTTATCTGTGGAAGGTTTTTCCCCTTATATTCTTTATTCATCACGTATTTTTATTAAGGGTAATATGAGGCCTTAATTCATTATTTTTTTAGTTGTATAGCCTCCAAGAGGTGTGAAAAGCAAAACATATGAAATACATAATAATTGAAGGCTCTCACGTTAACAATTAACCAAAAACGGGTTTGAATTAACATAACTAAATCTAGTATAAGTACTGATTACTCTAGCTTGGTCGTTTCTTACCTGAATTTGGATTTTATTTGCTATCTTAGAAGACTTCCTGTAGTTTGGTGCATAATCAGTATTTATTGCTTTCTTTTTTAGCCTTTTGTTGTTGTTAATCAATTATTCATGGCTCTCTTAACTTCACTAGTTATTTTAGATCTGCATGTTAAATTCTTCTCATTGTTGGCAACCTCATTAATTTTTGAATTATCTATGCTCTCTCATATCTCACTTGTTTCTAATTGTTGTATGTAACTAAAGGTACATAATAATGATTCTTTGATAAATCACTTGAGATAGATTTTTGTAATTTTTCATTGATTCACAAATTTAATTACAAGACACTCAACACTATTCACGTTAAAGGTTTGGCTATAGGTAAGTAAAAAAACCTAATATAAATTTATAATCCATATTCTCTAAGGTGTTTCCTCTTTGTCCTGTTCCATTTAGATATTATTAGAAGTCGTTCTCATTTTTCTTAGTATCCTTATTTACCATTTTTGAAGACAAGAATTTTTTTCTCTTAAAGAACAAACATCAAAGTAAAGAAATAATATGATTGGATAAGGATTTAACTTCTAAATATCATGATATTTACTTAACTCAACTGTCTAAGAAGACAAATAGCAGTATAATATTATCATTGACACTTTAAGGTTGGATTTTCTTGCATTAAATGGAAGGTTGTTAAATTAACTAATTGATTGAGATTTGAAATCTGAATTTAATATGAATACTATTCAGTGAATCTTGTGAACATTTATATATCTAAGTGGTTACATTAGCAATCTCATCTGTTATCGTATAAGCATGCTACTTCTATAAAAAATTTATTATTTAAATTTCCTAATAAGCGATAACATAATAAACACACTATTACTTTTCAAGTCTTTTAGGATTTTATTTAACATATAAACATCTATAAAGGTTATTATTTCATCTAGGATATATACTAATAATTTATAATCAATCTTGTACTCTTTTGGAGCTATTTGTGCCATTCCTAACACTTATTTTATCATTTCTACTATTGTCACTTGAGTATTTAATTCTTAGCAGGTATTGTCATTCGCAATGAGCATTATCAAAGGAATGGGTATTGAATCTCCTTCATAAATCTTAATTATACTTATCTTAATATGAATTGCTCATAAAATATCACACTTACTTTAATTAATATTCAAGTTACACTAATAATAATTGCCTTGCCCTTAATCTCCTAAACTTGTTGTTCTAAATTTTTTTCCTTAATTATTATCCTTACGAATTACCCCCCTTGACTTAGCTAGGAGAGAGTCTAAACATAGTGAATATGGATTTAGAGTGATAACCCATGTTCTGAGCGATGCGCATTAGGTGTACACTTTAGGCAACAATATGCCCATCATAAGTTTGCGACAAATATTATCAATATCTAAATCAACCATGGTTATCTATGGACAATCATGGTCAACCATGGTCCAAAATCACATTGTGACAATTATTCTCAATAAATCATGGTCAACCATGGTTTAATGTTGCATTGTCTAGCACTTCTTGTAGCATTGGTATTATTGTAACTTGAGTATTTAATTATTAGCAGGTATTGTCATTCGCATTGAGAATTATCAAGGGCGTGGGTATTGAATCTTCTTCATTGATCTTAATTATACTTATCTTAATATAAATTTCTCATAAACTCTCACACTTAATTTAATTAATATTCAAGTTACACTAATAATAGTTGTCTTGCCATTAATCACTTATACTTTTTCTAACAAGTTTCCCCTCATTATTATCCTGATGGATTACCATTTGTTAGGGTCCTATATTTTATAAGATCTCAAGGTGATTGGGTATGTCATTATTTGTAATTTTACCTTGTAAATCATTTTCATTTTGCAAATGATTTCCAAAAAAATTATATATAAAAATAAAATCAATAGAGGGTATGTCAAAAGGAAAATTAATATGAAGAAAAAATTAAAAAAAAGAAGAAAATTGAAAAATAATAAAAAGAGAATAAAACCCCAGAAAAGAAAAAGAGAAATAATAGTGAAAGTGATGCAAATTTAAATGACACTACTGTTAAATTAGTTTACTTTATGTTAAAAATTAAATAATATTGTGTGCAGCTTCTCTAAAATGCCACAGTGACTAGATTTTGTTCCAATCATACAACTTAATCATGATGGAACAATTGCAAATTTAATGTCAAATAGGTTTACTGAATAAATATTTGTCAAAGAGTCTAATGTTGAGAAATCATTAGTTAGGTAGAAAATGAGATTGATTCAACAATTTAATCTGAATCAATAGGAGGAATAAGTGATAGAGTAGGTTATATTGTTATAAAAAAAGGGATTGTGGGTTTGCTAGCTCAAATGCACCATAAACATATGAGATAAAAAATGTTATCATAGAAAAGGAAAGGGTGGGTAGAAATTACATGAAGACTTTGAAAAGCATGAAAATTTTTTATCCTAAGTGTTTAAACTCACAAAATTATTTCATGCTCAGAAAGGAAAAGGAATAAATTTTTTTCCTAAGTCTAAAGGATTCGGCATATGAAAATGGAGATCTGGCGCATTAACCCCCCAATCCTAAGTTTTATCTTTTTATTAAGCCCCTCGCTACCCAATAAAACATCCCATCCAACACCACCACTGCCTGATTAACCCCCTTGTATCTATCCCATCATCCATTCCTTGCACATTCCATTCGACGACCCATATCCTTTTCCAGGCACCCCTCTCCATCCAAACTTTATCGTCAGGTGGGGGTGTTGGGGGTCTGAAATGGGCAGTTTTAGGTTTCAAGCCCATGCTAACGTGGCTCTATCTGTTGATTTTCTCCCCCCCCCCCCTCCCCGTCTGTAACTTCTTACTGCTTCGGACCCCCTTCGAAAATCACTTTTCCCTGGTATGTGAAAACCGTTAATATGCTCATTGAGTGCCAGTCCCATCACACCACCTATACCCAGCCATTTCCAATTGAAAATTTTCCTATGGTAATTGAACTGTTGATAATTTAATTCACCCCTAACCATTAACCCAACAGATCCACGCCACCATCAATGGGAAAATGACCCATCTCTGTATAAATTCATGCCTAATCAACATTTAATCCTTTACCTTGCCATTTTCATTATTTTGTACAGGTTTTTTGTAGGTTGACAGAGCGCCAAAAAACCCAATTCAATTGTTGTCGATATTCTCTCTGCAATTATCGCCATCCTTTCCTCATTATAGAGATTTTCCTCAGTCTCGACCTCCATTTGTTTTAACAGAAACCCTCATTCACCCTCGAACCAAAGTTCATCATGCCTCCCAAGAGAAAAAACCAGGTTGAGACTATGAATCCACCACTCCATCCCTCAATTTACCATGATCATATTCCTCTCACCGATAGGGATTAAAAAATTCATCAAACCTTATGAGAGCTAGAATTATTCGAAATGTATTTTTGGCTTGAAGACAAATTCTTTGATAAAAATGATGACATTGAACTATTGGAATCCAATTTGCCCCATTATATCTTTCCCCACACCCATAGTGCCCCTGAATTCATCAGGAAATGTCAAGCCTGTTATGAACCCAATCATAGAGCTATTATTGCACCCTCTAGAGAGATTTTAATCACCATAAATTCACAAACCATAGACCAAATGATGAAGGCCCCTATTACAGAGAATGCCACTCCTTTTTCTCAAGAAACACTCATTGAACTATATCAAAAGCTAGATTTTTCAAAATGGGATAAAACCATTGAGATTTTCCTGGCTGAATATACCCAAGTACCTAAAAAGAACCCTTTGTATCTATCTTCCATGTTCCATGAGAGAACTAAGCAGATCAGTATTTTCATCTCCTACCTCCTTGGTTATTACTCGTATTAGTGGGTAGATGAGGCTATTATAGGTTTCCTTTCCATTTTCTCTACAGATTCTAAGCCTTATGTCTTATTCAAGTTCAGCCAATTCCATGCAGATTCCATTCATGAACAATTTGTTAAGTTCCACACCGAGTAGGTGTTCGAATATGCCTTTGTTTTAGTATATTTGATTTTATATTATCAGGGTGACAGGTTCAAGTTTGCATTACAGAAGTCTGAGAGGGAGTCTAACACTGGAAATACCTTGGGCCAAGTTAAAGAGATAATTTGGATTGATATCATTGATTCCATAAATGAAATCTGAATTTTCATACAAATCATATTTGAGAAGAAAGAGATGATAGAGAAAGCAAATTATGCCATTACAAAAATCAAGGAAGAACTTAGAGATAAGCCAACCACTACTAACAACATTATTAAGTTCTTAAATTCTAAGAAAAAATATGCGCTAGAGGAGTTAGGAGTGTATGACAAGACTCAAACAATATTGGAAGTAAAGAAGGTTCTTACAAACAGAAACCTTATTATACAACTGGAGGAAAAATTTCATAGCTTGGAGATAGTTGTAAACAGGTTTTTTAGCAGGTTTGAACCTTTAACTCAGAAAGGTCTTCCTTCCCTTTTTGTAATCAATGAAAAACTAATACACATACAAGATTATGTAAAGAAGTTGCAGGAGATTTCTAGAGATACAACTAAGTTTTCAAACATCAAAGGAACTATGACAGGGAAAGCATTCTTGGAGGCATTAACTCATGACCTTTTCATCCAGTATGAGATAAACCACATTTTTGTGGTAAAACCAACATTTTCTAAATATTATGAGGTGGATGAAATCTATAGGAAAGTAATAAAATTAACTATTCCATTGGAAGAGTGATGGGATAAGTTAACTGAGTTCTAGGATTAAAAGGTAATAAAGGGTAGTCATCTACAGCTAGATCACAGGACAACACTACAACTAGCGTAAGCTACCAAAAGGCTTCCTCATCAATTAATTCCTTGAAAACAGTGCCAGAAAGCCAGATCACCCATGTCGAGCCTATTTTTTGTAACAGATAGGGTTTATTAGTAGATTTAGGCTAATAATACATCGTATGTTGAGACAACATTTATTGTAAACAATTTTTAAAATTTCAGTATAAATACTTTGTTGCTTGAAGTATTATGGGTTGATTTCTGAAAATGTTTTTTCCTACAGCGAAAGTGTAAATTCCATGTTTTTGCTGGAGCATCAATAACATAAATATTTCTTTTCGGATTCATGTCACGTAATTATTGGTGAAGTGTTTCTACTATTTTTGTGTTTTCCACTGTTATTTACTTTCTCTGTTTATCAAAATTGTTAATTGTAAAACATAAAGTGTGATGAATAGGACATGTTAATTAAAACACCTTATTCTGGCTGCTTTTACAATTTAAATTTTTTCTACTTGAAGTCAGATTGAAAAATATTTAAATCCTTTTCAGTCTCAACTGATATTTACTCTTCTGCCATATGAATTATTCATTTAAAAATCTTAGAAGAATCCAGTAAATGCAAGCTAGCTTTCCCTATTACAACTCTTTGAAAAATTGATGTTAAAATCCATTTTTATGTTTTGACGCCATTTCCCAATGGCAAGATAAATATTTAATCAAACAAATCAATCAAAATCAAAAAATCACCAAGCACAATCATAACTAGCATAATACCTATTCAAAACAAAGTTAAATCTTAAGAGAGAACCCTCTCCGAAGTTGGCAGGGCTAGATCCCAGCTTCAAAATTGGTTTTGATGTTGTACTTATGTGATTTATTCTCCCAGTCTTATAAATTGAAGAATGATAACATAGTGGTGACCATACTGGGGAACGAATTGAAAAAATCATAATTTCTTTCAAATTCATAACCTGATTAAAAAATTGTATGATACGAATACTTAAGACTATTTTTCTTTTCAATAGTGTAAATAGAAGTGTGTGTGTGCATTCAGATCATAATTATGGCTCCTAAAAGAGCCTATACTAGAGCTCATCTCCATCCAAGCCTGCCAAAATTGTATATGACGGTGAGAAAATACTGAAAAGAAAGAGCTTAGCTGAAATCCAAGGAAGTTGTAGTCCTCCACATAGAGCATATTCACTCCCAAAAGACTTTGTAACCCTGAAAGACATTAACTTTGATTTACCCTTTGAAAAAATCCTATTTAGAACAAGATCAACCATTGGGAAGACCAAATAGTAGTAGATAAAGCTACATTAAGAATAAATTCATCTGAATCCCAATCTGCTCCTGCTAACATAGAGATTCAAATCCTCCAAGATTTTGACAAATTACAGGGTTTAGTCTTAGGATTAGACCTTTCTGTTCATGAAGCATATGTCCAACAATCTATTGAAATTTCTTCTTTGACTTCTTATGCTGAATCACTCACCTCATTACAAACTGTGCATCCTAGATCAATAAGTCCTACCCCTTCTGTAGTCTCCACAGCTACTCTGGTACTTTCGCATAAATCAGTAAGATCTAATCCTTCTGTATTTTCTCTAATCACTCCAGTTCTATCTCACCAAGCAACTCAAACTCATTTTTCTTCCCAATCCTCAACTACAGTGCAACCTTCATCTCCACCAAAGCCCCAAGCTTTAGCTCATCCTTTCCCTTCCGTTTAGCCTCCACCTTTTACCCAATAACCAAATCATATTTTTCATCCTCACATCCCCATAATGGTAGCTAGATATGCTCCCCTTTCCCTTCAGGCTCCTTTTGAAAACATGCCACAGGATTATGAAATAAGAATCCCAAAGTTTCATGGAACTAGACCTATCACTGCCCAATCACATGTAGATAGGATGAATGACAGTTTTGACCATTAGGAGGTAGATGAGGAGAGTGTAAAACTAAGGTTGTTTGCACAAAGTCTCATAGAAGAGGTGAGAAAATGGTATAAAGCATTACCTGCTACTACTATTCATGATTTTCCTGAATTTCATCAAACATTCCTTTCTTGGTGGGAAATTAGGAAAAACCATCTTCATATTTTATCTGAATATGAAAGCATTGGGAGAGGACCATCAGAGAGTGTACAAGACTATTGCACTAGATTCAACAGTATGCATAATGCAATCCCTACTAATATCAAACCACCACAATGCTTAGCCTTAATCAGATTTCCAGATGGTTTTGAGGCAGACATGGCTTACCAGCTTAGGGAAAGAAATTCATCCACATTAGAAGAGAAGCAAAGGGATGCAGAAATTGTAGAAGAAAATATATTATCCAAGAGAGTTAGACTTAGGAATGAGAGAAGAGTAACCATAAGAGAGGAATCCTCTACTTCTTTTTTTGATGCTAAAATTGATTCTTTAGTTAGAAAAATAGAAAGAATGATGGAGAGGATTAACTTGAGTGAGAGAGCTGCAACTAGGGAAAATCAACCTACACCTCGAAATCAGAATCAGGAATATTAGAGGAAATCCTCCTCAAATAAAAAAAAGAGAACAGAGGGGTCTTGATCACCAAATTTGACCTTCTTTTTAGGAATACTTTGCTGATGAAGATGGAGAAGTAGTGAAAGAAGTAGAAGACAATCAGATAAATCTAATGGGTATCAGTGATTATCAAACAATGTTTCTTACTCAGGAAGAACAATAGTTGTTTCAATTATCCAAAACTAAACTTTAATCTGAGGAATCAGATTACTATAAGAAGGGATTTGAAAATTCTATCATGGAATTCCATAGAAAGTACAACCTTAGGAGTAAGAAAACGTCAGATACTACAAAGAAAAAGACTAATGAAAACCATGTCAAGAAAAATTCTGAAACCACTTCGAAGAAAACTCCAAAAACTATTTCTAAGAAAGCTCCTAATAGTTCTAGAAAAAATACAATTGACCTTCCTGCTAAAAAGGTTGTTGATAATTCCTCCAAAACTACTCAAACAAACATTCCTACCACCAGTCACCAAAAAGAACAAGTAGCAAAAGTGATTGTTGATAAATCGGACTGTTTGAACTCAAATAAATTTTGAACATCATTCAATATTGAAAATTAACTAGCAAAGTTGAAAATTCCTATCCCTTTGACTGAGTTAATGAATAAAAATATGTACATGAATCAAGTTATGAAAGCTTTGAACATAGGAGAAAATAACGATACTGTTAATTTGAATGATGATCAGCCTGAATTATTACCTGGTCCAGAGGTAGATGGTAAACCACAAGAAGAAGGAGTCCCTCCATTTTATGTCAGTCTCAATGTGCATGATAAAATTCTTCACAATGCTATGTTAGATTCAGGTACCTCACATAATGTGATGCCAAAAGTTGTTATGGAGAAATTTGGTCTTGACATTACTAGGCCTTACAAAGACTTGTATTCATTTGATTCAAGCAAAGTAAGATTTTTGGGTCTCATTAAGGTTCTATGTGTCACTTTGTCCCAAATCCCAGCTAAGAGTCTAGTGATGGACATAGTAGTGGTTTATATTCCCCCAAAGTATGGCATGTTGTTGTCACGCTCTTGGGGAGAAAAAAAACAAGGTACCCTGCAAATGGATATGACTCATGCAACCATCACAGTGTTTGGTCAAAACATAAGATTGTATAAGGAAACCTTAAAGAAATAATTGGTCAGTACTCGAGAGAAGCCACATAAATACCCCCTTTACTCTGTTCACTCTAATTTCGACTCCTTAATTCTGTATAGTGATGGGGATATTGATGCTTAGGTCACCAGTGTTGGAATTGTACATCTGTGAAACACATGAAAATAAGACACAGATAGTAAAAAAAATAGAACTGAAACTAAACCCTTTTGGAATATGAGTTTTGATGGTTCTTATAATAGAGTAGGTTTAGGAGCATGTGTGTGGGTCTCAAATTCAAGAAATAATCACACAAAAGGTCATTCATACAAATTAAATCTCCAATGTACCAACAAGAGGGCAAAATATGAAGCACTTCTTTTGGGCTTGCAATTATTGAATAAATTCGGTGCTAGAAGAATATATGTTCATGGAGATTCTGAATTGATAATTAAACAGATTAAAGGAGAGTATGATGCAAAACATCCTAGATTAAGAGCATGCAGAAATGTTGTGCTTGATTTGTTACACACTTTTGTACAATATGATCTTGCTGTTATGCCTAGAAATTAGAATGTCCTTGCTAATGGTCTAGATTTTTTAGCAAGCACATGTAATATGCCTCATCCCAACAAACAATATACAGTAGAGGTTAAATATCCTCTAGTTGTACCAAATAACATGAGGTATTGGCAGGTTTTTGGAAATGATAAGCAAATAGAAAAATTTATGTAGTCCAAATATGAGTATGAGGAAAATAACATTGATTTATATGGTCAAGTAGATAGTCATATAGTTGTGCATAATAATGTAGGAGAACAATTTAATGAGTTAGATGTAAATATCCCTATAGATGAAGTTGTACATAAATTATAGTTGCATGAAATTAATCCAGAAAAAGAAGAATTTGAAGTACTTCAGCTTAAAGATGTCCTAGAGGTTTAGTTCCATTAGAAGAACTTTTTTATTTTAATGATGTAGAAAAAAATACAAATATAGAGCCCACAAGGTCAGATGTAGAAGAATTTAATATAGGGAGTGAACAAAATCCTAAAATGATAAAACTTTCAAAATCACTGCCTATTGTCGAAAAAAAATAATACATAGCTTTATTCAAAGAATTTATTGATGTTTTTGCTTGGAGCTATGAGGATCTTAATGAATATGATAGTAGTATCATACAACACAAATCCTAGTGAATGAAGACCATAAACCATTCAAACAAAAGCTCTGTAGAATAAATCTTGTTCTTGTGCCCTTGATTGAGAAAGATGTCAAAAATATGTATGATGCTAAAATTATTTTCCCTCTCAGATACTCTAAATGGGTATCTAATATTGTACCTACTAGGAAGAAAACTAGAGAAATCTGGTTGTGTATTGATTTTAGAAATATTAACAAGGTTTCTCTGAAAGACAACTACCCTTTTCCCAAAATGGATCATATATTACAAAAGGTATTAGGGTCAAATAGGATATCCTTGTTAGATGGTTTCTCGGGCTCTAACTAGGTCCTAGTACATCCTGATGATCTGGAATAAAAAAATTTCACTACTCCATGGGGGACCTTCATGTATGTGAAGATGCCCTTTGGGTTAAAGAATGCTGGGGCTACATTTCAAAGAGAAATGGACATTTCATTTTCTGATGAGATTTTCCATTTTCTTGTGATTTATCTCGATGACATTACTGTATATTCAAAGTCAGATGAGGAACATTTGAGACATCTAGGAAGAGTGTTTGAAAAGTGTAGAAGGTGTGGTATCTCATTAAATCCCAAGAAAAAAAAATTTGGACTTGAGGAAGGTAAGCTTCTTGGTCATATTATTTGAAAGGATAGAATTAGGATTGATCCTAGTAGGATTGAAGAAATATTAAAAATCAGTCACCCCAGGAATATCAAAGAACTTCAGTCTTTTATTGGAAAAATTAATTTCCTTAGGAGATTCATTCCTAATCTTGCAGACCTTCTTAGAAATATAAAAAACATGCTTAAGAAGGATTTAGAAAACAGATGGAGTATCGAGGCTAGACAGTCCTTTGATTTAGTTAAACATGCATTAAAAAAACAACTAGTCTTAATTAGTCCAGATTTTACAAAATATTTTATTATCTTTTCTTTTGCTTCTGAACACACTGTTGCAGTTGTTTTGTTGCAGAAAAATAAAGAGGGATCTAAGAAACCTATTTCATTTTTCAACAAATATTTAAGAGATTCATCTTTAAAATAAAATCTCATGGAAAAACAAGCCTTTGCATTAGTTAAAGAAATAAAATATTTTATAGTATATATTTTGCATTCACATATTATTGCATATGTACCTAATTCAGTTGTAAAGGACATTTGACATAGAATGGACCAGATAGAAAACAAGGAAAATGGATTGTTGTCATCCTTAAGTATGACTTAGAAATCAAACCAACGAATTTGATCTAAGGACAAGGACTAGCCAAATTTATGGCGGAGTCTAATTTCCACACATTAGACATCAACTTTGTTGTAGCACTGGATGATCAAGAGGATCAGGCGACTCCACAGATCGATGAAGAATTTTTGAACTCACCCTGGTATGCAGACTTGTTGTATGTTTTATTCAATTTAAATGCTCCTCCTAGTCTAACAAAAAAAAGAAAATTTCTAAAATTAAAAATAGTTAAGTTTTCTATCATTGAAAATGTGTTATATTGGAAATATGTTGGTGGAATTTTACTTAAGTTCTTGTTGAAGGATGATGCATAGAAAATCATGTAGGAGTTCCACGAAGGTGACTGTGGCGACCACCTCTATTGTAAAACCATTGCTAATAAAATCCTCAGGGCTAGTTTTTACTGGCCTACCATATTCCATGACATTCATAAGAAGGTAACTTCATGCCATAAATTTCATATTTTTGAAGGAAAAAGAAAACTCTTACCCCTGCCATTAAAGACTATTTCATTTTAAATCCCTTTTAAATAGTGGGGACTAGATTTCATTGGTGAAATTAATCCTCCTTCCTCTGGCCAACATAAGTGTATTCTCACAGCCACATATTACTTTACTAAATGGATAGTGGCCACCCCTTCCAGATCTGCTACTGATGTTGTCATAATTAAATTTCTTAAAACGAATATCCTTTCTAGATCCGAATGTCCTAGAAAAGTTATTATTGGCAATGTAACGGATTTCAAATGTAAGAAAATGATTGAATTTTTGAAACAAATACCACATTAATTTG
Source organism: Pinus albicaulis (assembly GCA_034641835.2). NCBI lineage: Eukaryota > Viridiplantae > Streptophyta > Pinopsida > Pinales > Pinaceae > Pinus > Pinus albicaulis. The sequence goes on along the minus strand of CM076570.1, from coordinate 508,949,942 downwards.
GGACATTCAAAAACATATTACCCTTGAGGTAATGGGCTGGCTAAATCCTCAAATAAAAGTATGGTAAATATTATTAAAAAAAAAATTGTAAGATAATAAGAAATCTTGGCACAACAAGTTGGTCAATGCACTTTGGGCTGACAGACTTACTACAAAGAAGTCAATTGGTATGTCACCATACCAGTTGGTCTATAGAATGGATGCTTTGTTTCCATCATTTTTAGGAGTACCAGCCATGAAGATAATACAAGAATTACAAGTTGAGCCAAATGATGTACAGAGAATAATCAATCAAAAAATTAAATTGCAGCAGTCAAGGAAGGAGGTCTACAATAAAACTCAAGTAATTCAGGAAAATGTCAAAAATATTTTTTACAGGAGGACTAAAGAAGATGATTTCAACATTGGAGACAAATTTCTAAGGTGGGATTCTAGGACAGAAGACAAATGTAAACATGGAAAATTTGATAACCTTTGGAAAGGGCCATATATAATTCATTCTTTCAAGGGAAATAATGCATTCTTCCTCAAGGGCTTGGATGGAGCAGAATTACCTGGTGGTCTTGTCAATGGAAGGATGTTGAAGCATTAATTTTCTTAGCATAAATATTTTTTATCACATCATTGTAAATATCATAGTCTATATTTATTTGATTGGATGAATTTCTGATTAGATTTGAAGCCCGCAGAGAAGGTCCTAAGCCCTGATTTACAAGCTATCATAAGTACCTTAACAAAAAAATAAATCAGATGTAGGCATTGCAGAAATTGGATACTCAAGGCTACTGATCATATGTTCTTGACACTTCACATGAAGAAGTGCCAACCCCAGCTGGAGCCATTGTTAGGGTCTTATATTTTATAGGATATCAAGGTGACTGAGTATGTCATTATTTGTAATTTACCTTGTAAATTATTTTCATTTTCCAAATGATTTCCAAAAAAAGTATATATAAAATGAAAATAAAAAGAGGGTATGTCAAAAATAAAATGAATATGAAGAAAAAAGTCAAAAAAAGAAGAAAATTGAAAAAGAATAAAAAGAGAAATAAACACCACAAAAACGAAAGAGAAATAATATTGAAAGTGTTGCAAATTTAAATGACACTACTGTTAAATTAGTTTCCTTTATGTTAAAAATTAAATAATATTTTGTGCAGCTTGTCTAAAATGGCACAATGACTAGATTTGTTCCAATCATACAACCTAATCATGATGGAACAATTGTAAATCTCATTTCAAATAGGTTAGTGAATAAAGATTTGTCAAATAGTCTAATCTTGACAAATCAGTAGTTAGGTAGAAAATGATATTGATTGAACAATTTAATCTGAATCAATAGGAGGAATAAGAGATAGAGTAGGTTAGATTGTTATAAAAAAAGGGATATGTGGGTTTGTTAGCTCAAATGAACCCTACACAGATCAGATAAAAAATGTTAGCTGAGAAAAATAATTGAAAAGGAAAGGGTAGGTAGAAATTACATGATGTCCTGGAAAAACATGAAAATTTTTTATCCTAAGTGTTTAAACTCACAAAATTATTTCATGCTCAAAAGGAGAAAGAAATAAAATGTTATCCTAAGTCTAAAGGGTTCGACATATCAAAATCAATATCTAGTGCATTAACCCCCCAATCCTAAGTTTTACCTTTTTATTAAGCCCCTTTCTACCCAACAAAACATCCCATCCAACTCCACTGCTGCCCGACTAAGCCCCCTACATCTATCCCATCATCCATTCCCCACACATTCCATCCGATGTCCCATATCCTTATTCGCCCCACCCCCTCTCCATCTGAAATTTATCATTAGGGGGGTTCGAAATGGGTGGGTTTAGGTTTTGAGCCCATGATAACATGGAGACCTCTCCTGATTTCGCATCCCCCCCAGACGAAACCACTTACTGCTTTGGACTCCCTCCGAAAAGAAGTTTTCCCTAGTATGTGAAAATTGTTAATATGCCCGTTGAGTGTTAGTCCCATCACACCACCTAGACCCAGACGTTCCCAATTTGACGTCTTCACATGGTAATACAACCATTGATACTTTAATTCACCCCTAACCGTTAATCCAACGGATCTGTGCCACCATCAATGGGAAAATTACCCATGTCTGTATAAATTCATGCTTAATCAACGTTTACTCCTTCACCTTTGCATTTCATTATTTTGTACAGGTTTTCTGCCAGTTTTTAGAGCACCAGAAAACTCAATTCATTTTTTTTCGATGTGCTCTCTGTAATTATCACTATCCTTTCCACATTATAGAGCTTTTTCTCAGTCCCAACCTCCATTTCTTTTAACAGAAACCCTCATTCACCATCGAGCCATAGTTCATCATGCCTCCCAAGAGTCAAAGCCAGGTGGAGACTATGAATCCACTACTCCATCCCTTAATTGACCTTGATCATATTCCTCTGGCCAATAGGGATTAAAAAATGCCTGAAACCCTATGCAAGCTAGAATTATTCGAAATGTATTTCTGTCTTGAAGACAAATTCGTTAATAAAAATGATGACATTGAACTGTGGGAATCTAATTTGCCCCATTATATCTTTACCCACACCCACAGTGCCCTTGAATTCATCTGGAAATGTCAAGACTATTATGAACCCAATAAGAGAGCTATTATTCCACCTTCTGGATATATTTTAATCACCATAACTGCCCAAACCATAGACCGAATGATGCAGACCCCTATTACATATAATGCCACTCCTTTTTCTCAAGTAGCACTCATTGAACTATATCAGAAGCTAGATTTCGGAAAAAGGGCTAAAACCCTTGAGATTTTTTTGGCTAAAGATGCCAAACTACCTAAGAATAATCCTCCCTATCCATCTTCCATGTTCCCTAAGAGAACTAAGCAGATCAGTACTGTCATCTCCTACCTCCTTGGTTATTATAAAGATCACTGGGTAGATGAGGCTATTATATGTTTCCTTTCCATTTTATCTACAGATTCCAAGCCTTATATATTATTCAACTCCAGCCAATTCCTTGTAGATTCCATTCATGAACAGCTTGTTAAGTTCAACAATGAGGAGGTGTTCAAATATGCCTCTATTTTGGTATATTTATTTTTATATTTTTAGGGATACATGTTCAATTTTGTGTTACAAAATTCTGAGAAGGCGTCTAACATTGGAAATACCTTGGGCCAAGTTAAAGAGATAATTTGGATTGATATCATTGATTTCATCAATGAAATCTAGCCTTGCATACATATCATATTTGAGCAGAAAGAGCTAATAGAGAAAGAAAATGATGCCATTACAAAAATCAAGGAATAACTTGGACATAATCCAACCACTGCTAACAACATTATTAAGTTCTTAAATTATAAGAATAAATATGAGCTGGAGGAGTTAGGATTGGATGACAGGAATGAAACGATATTCGAAGTAAAGAAGGTTCTTACAAAGAGAAACCTTATTTTACATCTAGAGGAAAAATGTCACAGCTTGGAGATAGTTGTAAACAGGTTTTTCAGCAGGCTTGGACCTTTAACTCAGAAAGGTCTTCCTTCCCTTTTTATAATCAATGACAAACTAATACATAGAAAATATTATACAAAGAAGTTGTTGGATATTTCTAGAGATACAGATAAGTTTTCAAACATAAAATGCACTATGATAGCATAAGCGTTCTTGTAGGCATTAACGCATGACCTTTTCATCCAGTATGAGATAAACCATGTTTTTGTGGTAAAACAAACTTTTGCTAAATATACCGAGGTGGATGAAATATACATGAAATTCATCAAATTAACTATCCCAAAGGAAGAGCGATGGGATAAGTTAACCGAGTTTCAAGATGAAAAGGTAATAAAGGGCAAACATCTGCAACCAGCTCATAGGATAGTACTATATCCAGCGTAGCCTACCAATAGGCTTACTCATCAACTAATTCCTTGAAAACAGTGCCAGATAGCCATATCACCCATATTGAGCCTATTTTTTGTAATAGTTATAGTTTATTAATAGATTTAGGCTAATAATACACTTTATGTTGAGACAACATTTTTTTTTTTTTTTTTTTTTAATTTCAGTATAAATACTTCATTGTTTGAAGTATTAGGGGTTTATTTCTAAACATATTTTTTCCTACTGCGCAAGTGAAAATTCCAAGTTTTTGCTAGAGCATCAATAATATAAAGACCTCTTTCAGGATTCATGTGGTGTAATTACTTGTGAAGTGTTTCTACTGTTTCTGTGTTTTCCACTATTATTTCCTTTCTCTTTTTATCATAATTCTTAAATGTAAAACAGAAAGTGTGATGAATAGGACATGTTAATTAAAACACCTTATTTTGGTTTCTTTTACAATTTAAATGTTTTCTACTTGAAGTCAGATTGAGAAATATTTAAATTATTTTCAGTCTCAATTGATATTCACTCTTATGCCATATCCATTATTCATTTAAAATCTTAAAAGAATACAGTAAATTCATCCTAGGTTTCCCTGTTTCAACTCTTTTGAAAATTGATGTAAAAATCCAGTTTTATGTTTTGACTCCATTTCCAAATGGAAAGATAAATATTTAATCAACAAAATCATTCAAAATGAAACAATCACCAAGCCCAATCATAACTAGCCTAATACCTATGCAAAACAAAGTTAAATATTAAAGATATATCCCTCAATGAAGCTGGCAGGGCTAGATCCCAGCTTCCAAAGTGGTTTTGATGTTGTCTTTCTGTGATTTATTCTCCCAATCTTAGAAATTATAGAACGATAACAACCCTCTTGACTTATATAGGAGACAATATAAACAAAGTGAATAGGGATTTAGAGTGACCACCCCTATTCTAAGTGATGTTCCTTAGGTGTACACTTTAGGTGAAAATATGCCCAACATCACTTTGTGACAAATATTATAATATTAAAATAAACTATGGTTAGCCATGGTCAATCATGGTCATCCATGGTCCAATATTTCATTGTGACAAAGGTTGTCTCAATATGAAAATCAACCATGGTCAACCATGGTCAATAATCATGGTCACAATGTGATGATGATTTTCTCTTGGTCCAATGTCACATCATGACAACCATGGTCATCCATGGTCCAACGTCGCATTGTGACAAATATTGCCTTAATATGAAAATAAACCATGGACAACCATGATCGAATGCCACATTGTGATAAATATCCTCTCAGTATAAAAATAAATAATGGTCAACCATGCTTCAACATCGCATTGTGACAAATATTGTGTCAATATGAAAATAAACCATGGTCAACAATAGTCAACCATGTTTATTTTAGGGTTTGTGATATTTATATTAGTGTTTATATACCTTGGGTTCATACTATTAAACCCTTGGGATTTTAGTATTAATCCCTTTTATTTATTACTCCATTGGTTTTATAATATTGATCCCTTGGGTTTATTAATCCAAGGGTATAATATGACTCATAGGGTTTATAATATTAATCATAGGGTTTAATATAAATCCCTTGGGTTTATAATCATGGTCAACTGTGGTCGACATCATAGTGTGATAAAGATTATCTCAATATGAAAATAAACCAAGATCAATCATCATCAACCACTGTCAACCATGGTCATTCATGGTCATCCATGGTCCAATGTCACATTGTGACAAAGATTGTTTCAATATGAAAATAAACCTAGTTAACCATGTTCAATCATGGTCAAATATCGTATTGTGACAAATACTATCTCAATATGAAAATCAACCATGATTAACCATGGTAAATCTTGGTCAATCATGGTTAGCCTCGGTCATTCATGGTCAATCTTGATCAATATGAGAAACAACCATGGTCAATCATGGTGAACCGTGGTCCAACGTAATATTCAGACAAATATTGTCTCAATATTAAAATCAACCATCATTAACCATGGTCAACGATGCTCAATAATTGTCAACCATCTTCCAATTTCGAATTGTGACAAATATTGTCTTAATATGAAAATCAGTCAAGTTCAACCATTTTCCAATGCCACATTGTGACAAAGAATGTATCAATATGAAAGTAAACAATCTTCAATGATGGTCAACCATATCTATTTTAGGTTTTGTAATATTTAACTTAGGGTTTATATAACTTAGGCTTATAATATTAAACCCTTGGGTTTAATATTATTCCCTTGGTTTTTTAGTATTAATACCTTGCATTTATTATTCCCTAGGGTTTATAATTTCAATCCATTAGGTTTATCAATCTAAAGTTTCATAGTATTAGGGTATAACATTATTCATAGGGTTTACAATATTAATCATGGGGTTTAGTATAAATCTCGTTTGTTTATAATCATGGTCAACCATGGTCCAAATTCCCATTGTGACAAAGATTATCTCAATATGAAAATCAACCATGTTCAACCATCGTCACACACCGTCATTCATGGTTAACCATCGTCCAACGCCACATTGTGACAAATATTGTCTCAATATGAAAATCAACCATGGTGAATCATTGTCAACCATGTTCAATCATGGTAAACCATGGTCAGCCATGGTCAAATGTCACATTGTGATAAATATTGTCTCATTCTGAAAATCAATCATGCTCAACCATGGTCAATCCTAGTAAACCATGTTTAATTTGAAAATCAACCATGGTTAACCATTGTCCAACGTCACATTGTGACAAATATTGCCTCCATATGAAAATAAACCATGTTAAAACATCGTCAACCATGATCAACCATGGTCCATTTTTCTAATGTTACTTACACTGTAATTTATTCAATGTCAGATTGTTACATTACAAAACTAGCTTTAATAAAAGGTTTATAAAATTCGGTTCTTTTAATATTCGATTAATAATATTAAAGTTTAATATTGATTTTATAATTTGTAGTATTAACGTTTATAATATTAATCTTAGGTTTTAATATTAATCCATTGGGTTTATCAATCACTTGGGTTCTTAATATTAATTCCTTGGGTTTATCAATCCCTTAGGTTTATAATATTAATCCGTTGGGTTTAAAATTATTCCTCTTGGTTTATAATCCATTGACTTTATAATATTAATCGCTTAGGTTATTAATTCCTTGTATTTCTTTATTTTGGCTGATTTTGCAAAGGATTTTTTTGGGCTTAATTTTCAAATGACTCTTTTTGGCTTAATATTCAAAGGAAATTTTTTGGAGGTATGTGATACATTTTTTGGACGTATGTGATATTTTTTTAGACGCTTTTTGGGTTTAGTTTTCAAAGGACATTTGTTTGGAGGTATTTTGTTTTTAGAGAGTTTTTGGGCTTAATTTTCAAAATATATTTTCTGGTCTTTTTTTGGGCTTAATTTTCAAAGGACTCATTTTAGGCTTAATATTCAAAGGACATTTTTTGGAGGTATTTTTTAAAGTAATACTTTTTTAGAGATTTTTTGGGCTTAATTTTCAAAGAAAATTTTTTGGAGGTATTTTTTAAAGTGACATTTTTTTAGAGTACTTGTTTTGGGTTGAAGTAATCTTTTATAATGATTTTTTAAAATGAGTTTTTGTCTAACTTTTTAAATGAAATTTTTTTTCCGTACTTGGAAGGAAATATTTTGAGCTTCATTTAATTTTTAGAAGACATTTTTTTCCTGGATTTTTTAAAGTAAGTGTTTTGGGTTGAAGTATGTCTTTTGTGCAAAATTTTTAAAATGTGTTTTTTTTTTAAATTAAATCTTTTGTGATGCTTTTTTTAATTGATTTTTTGTCTAAATTTTTGAAGGAATTGTTTTGAGCTTCATACTGAATTATCATGGGAAATCGAAGGAATTACAAGAGAAAATATGATCGAACAAGAGACCCTGAGGAATGTAGAGAACAGGGGAGAGAATATTACAAAAAAAAGAGAGAAGAACACTCAAATATTCAAAAGGAAAATCAACCTCAAATAGAAGTTGAAGTAGGTATAAAAATGTAAATATTTAAAATTTGATATTTAATATTTTCCTAGCGTAAATTGTGAAACCTAATTTTTATTTGATGAACTAATTTAAAAAATATTTTGCAATATAAATAAAGAGAGATATTCCTCAGAACATTGATGATGAGATACAAAATTTTGAAAGAGAAAGTGAAAGAGATATTGAACCAATGATTGAAGATGGTGAAAATGTTGAAAGAAATTCAAGTGAAGTGAATCACTAGGTGTATATATATATATATATATATATATATATATATATATATATATATATATATGTTGAACACGTGTATTATTGAAATTATAGATATTTATTAATTTAGTTATTTATTGAATATGTAAAATTATTATGTACATTTAATTATAATATGTACAAATGAAATCAATATCGATGATGAGACGTTAGAAAATGTTGACACTCACACATGGAGATAAAAAAGTTGACCATGTTATATGATATTGTGTTTATCGCATTATTGATTCATTCTTCAAAGATAAAACTGTGACATTTCAAGCCCAATTTTTGAAAGGTCTCTTAACATCAAGTAAATTAAAATAAGTTACGACTTTATTGGTTATTCGAAAAATCAACAAAAAATAAAAAAAATGAAGGAAAATATGATAAAAAGTATAAATAGTGCTCTAAATTCAATTAGAAGATATAGAAAGAAAAGTGATTCAGATGCACATAGATAAATGCATATGGAAGTGGTTTCATCAAGTACTAAAGAGAATCTCTTGGTAAAATCTATGGCACGAGAATTAGGAACATCATGAAAAACTTTGCACAAACATCAGAAATTTCGGTTGCAAATAGATGTAAATGATGAACTCACTTGGTGGACAACTATTTGTAGGAAACTTGATCAGGTGGATATCGGTGGCCACCCACCTATTCCACTTGGACCCGCGCCATCAATTCTTGCAGCTTTTCACATTTAGCACCACTTACTATTTTTAGCAGGTTTTCAGGTTCTACACCCCCGAAACCGTTTTGGGGCCTTAATGATCCAGGTGGATATTGGTGACCACCCACCTATTCCATTTGAACCCCCATTATCAGTTCGTTTAGTTTTTAAGTTGCATCACAACTTACCATTTTTAGTTGTTTTTTGGGTCCTGAACTTCTGGAGCTGTTTTGAGGCCCTAAATGACGTTTTTTGGGAAAACCAAAAGCAACATGGGTCCATGGACCGATGTTGCTCACATCGAAAGTTGTACTCCTCGGATATATCTTTCTAACGATCTATTGAGCGCATCAAATGGAGATCGGGTGCGAAAGTTACATCCCCATGAGGTTGAAACACCAATATACCCAAACGGGACCCACAGTTTTGGCGCTTCATCTCCTAGAGTTAGGTTTTTGGATGTTTTGGTTTTTCCATTGTTTCTCAATAATAAATAGGCCCTCAAGGCTCATTCTAACACAGTTAAAATACTTGTAGCCACCACATCTCCTCTCGGAGATAGCTACCAGTGCCCTAGCTAGTTTATTTCCATTCTGTCTGTTAGTTCTAGTCTTCGCAGCGTGTCACCAGGGATCAACATGAGCTCTTACTATGTCTAGTTTTGTTAGATGTTTTGCACATGATGTTAAAAAAAAAAACATGTCACAAGTGTTTCCATCAGAAGAAGCTCAGAAAAATATTTCCAACGGTATATCACACTCCCATAACCGGCTCACGAATTAGAAGATATGATTGAAATGAATGAGTGATTCTTGGTTATGCATGTTTTGAGGTCAGTTGCTACGCACAACGAAAAGTTTAGTACAAAATAAGTTTGTGAAATAATGGTAAGGAATTTTTCAAAAGTGAAAGAGGTTTTTGTTCATCACATACCAAATAACAAAACCTCCTTCATTTTATGCACAGGTGATACTATGTCAGATATATGCAGTGATATTTGGAGCCTACATTAAAACAAAGCAATTTTTTCATATTTTTTACTGTCTTAGTAATTTTAGTGCGGAGCCATTTTACAACATATGGAAAGTAATTTTGAAAAACCCAAGGATTTTTTTGTTAACCACAAGCCATTTAACAAAAACCTCTTTCAGTTTCTTCACAGGTGTCACGAATTGGGATATGTGACTAGATCTTTACTGCTCATTTTCACAGATTTAAACTTTTAATGATTTTCTGTTTTAGAGATGATTTTGTGGAACATATTGTGAGAAAATGGAAATGAATTTCCAACATTTGAGAGAGTTTTTTCTCCAAACTAAAATTATCTACAAAAACCTCTTTCAGTTTTGTAACCGGTTCTATGGTTTAGGAGATACGAGTTCATCTTCAACACCTATTTTCAGCAATTCGGCCCAAGTTTAATGTAACTGATTCTATTTTTTAAGAAAATGGTTGAGCTCAATTCCCTTAGTGCAAGGATGAGAAAATGTATATATTTTATGAATTTCATATTGTAGAGGTTGGATTTTGGCAGAGGGTTGGACACTTGCGATTGATTTGAGCTTCATTGTACATTTCATCTCTGCATTTTCGCAAAGGAATAGACCAGGGTTTGCAGCACTCCTTGGGATCCATGTGGCTCTTTGTTTTGATGATGCCTTTCTCTCTGTGATTGTAAGTTTCATGTGTATCATCTTCCTTCTTATTTCTTCTTAAATCAAACAAACAAGTAATAAAGGTGGAATTCATTAGATTTGCAGTGCTCTACCTTGAGTTTTGTTTAATTTTCTATGTTTTCAATTGTCTGAAGAGGATTCTTGAAAGTCTCTTGCCCTCTTTAACTCCTCACCAGTCTGAGCTATCCATTTCATTCAAATTTTAAGTGTCAAAACAATTTCCCTTCTTGCCCCATTCAGCTCTCTGCAAAACTGATCATTTCCCAAACCCAAAATCTGTCCTTCCCTTTGATCCAAAAAACACCTTCAAAATCAAAAAAAAACTTTTACATATATACCTAGCCTAAAATCAGCCTTTATTCAAGTCATCTCAAGCCTCACTGATCATTTTTTGCGAGATTGACAAGGAGAGAGCCCTCTTCCGATCTGGTAGGGCTAGCTACCAGGTTAAGCGTGGTTTGATGTTACCCTAGACTCTGCCTTTCTTAGCCTGAGGTAGATTTAGGCCATAACATAGTGGCGACTCCACTGGGGAAGAAAAGTTTGTTGTTTGCTTTATAAACTACAGACGGAGCCTGAAGTTAGCCAGGTAGCCTTCAAAATGCTCTTTCTTTGCATTAGCGAAAGTAGATGAATGCTGCTTCACTCAATCTCCAGTCTAGTTTATGAACTGAACATTTGGTTTCCTCAGTAAAATCTAATCAATTTGAGATCTGATTGTTGATGGTGGACAGCAGTCAGACACATATGAAGGCTGAAACATTCACTTGGTGACTCCAACTCAATCCAGAGATTCCAGTGCTCACTAATCCATTCATGCACTAAAATAAAATGGTAGGGTATGTGGCAAACCCTGCGCTTTGTGAAATTTTAAAAGAAGTTAGAGATCAGTTAGTGGATATTGAAATTGATGAAGTATTTTCCATTGTCGTGCTTCAATTTTTGAGATCTCCGAAGTTTTCTCCTAAAGCTAAAATTGGTTTCTTTGAGTTAGTTGTTGAAAATTTTGAGAAGGAGATTCAGTATTTAAATGATCAGATCCAATCATATGAATTTCGAGATCCCAAAAAGTTCTTGGAAAATATCCCTCCTTCAAAACAAGAAACAATAGAGCTGCCCGTGGATATTTGCATTGATAGTTTGCAGCTGGAAACATGTATTGAGGAGTTGGGGCAGAAAACAAAGTCTGGTTTTTTGGATCCTATTGCAACATACATGAAATTTTTTTTCATTCTGAATGATAGATCAAATTGTCTTTTACATAACCAGACTCGTTATGTGCATGTATGGCTGTCGGCATTTACATTTGTGTCCTGGTTGAAGCACTTTCAAGCAAAATCCTTGTCACAGTTACTTGATTGGTTGATCTGGCATTACATAGTTACTTGATCTATTGGTTTTGCAGAAAATTAGGGTAGATTTGTAAATAAATAAGCTACCAAAGGCAACATTTCAGTTTCTGATATTTTTTTATGTATAGTGTGCAATATGTATATGTTTTTGGATTGGTATGAGTTATTTTGGGTTTGCAGTTGTTTGACCATCCATGCCTAATGGATGAGGCACTTGGTCTACGGTGTTCTTGACACCTCCAAGGAGCTTTCATCCCCAATGGAGCTGATGTTAGTTCCAGTCTTCGCAGCCTGTCACCAGGGATCAACATGAGCTCTTACTATGTCTGGTTTTGTTAGATGTTTTTCACATGATGTTCAGCACAAAAAATATCACAAGTGTGTCCATCAGAAGAAGCTCAGGAAAAAATTTCCAATGGTATATCACACTCCCATAACTGGCTCCTGGATTAGAAGATATGATTGAAATGAATGAGTGATTCTTGGTTATGCGTGTTTTGAGGTCAGTTGCTGCACACAATGAAAAGTTTAGTATAAAATCAGTTTGTGAAATAATGGTAAGGAATTTTTCAAAAGTGAAAGAGGTTTTTGCTCATCACATACCAAATAAGAAAAACCTCCTTCATTTTATGTACAGGTGCTACTATGTGGGATATATACAGTGATATTTGGAACCTACATTAAAACAAAACAAATTTTTCATATTTTTTACTGTCTTAGTCATTTTAGTGCAGAGCCATTTTAAAACAGATGGAAAATAATTTTGCAAAACACAAGGAATTTTTTGTTAACCACAAGTCATTTAACAAAAACCTCTTTTAGTTTATTCACAGGTGTCACGAATTGGGATATGTGACTAGATATTTACAGCTCATTTTCACAGATTTAAACTTTTAATGATTTTCTGTTTTAGAGATGATTTTGTGGAACAGATTACGAGCAACTGGAAACGAATTTCCAAAATTTGAGAGAGGTTTTTATCCAAAATGACCTTATATACACAAACCTCTTTCCGTTTTGTAACAGGTTCTATGGTTTAGGAGATACGAGTTCATCTTCAACACCTATTTTCAGAAATTCGGCCCAAGTTTAATGTAACTGATTCTATTTTTTAAGAAAATGGTTGAGCTCAATTCCCTTATTAAAAGCATGAGAAAATATATATATTAATATATTTTTGGCTTCTGTGATCCATCAATAAATTATGAAGAAATATTTTGGTAATAATCACATTATCATGAACAAAGTCGATGTGTTTCGAACCAACCAGTGTGGTTCATCATCAGGACTAGGTGAGAGATCAGATCAATCGTTGGATTTTGGAAGAGGGTTGGAAACTTGGGATTGCTTTGAGCTTCATTGTACATTTCATCTCTACATTTTGGCAAAGGAATAGACTAGGGTTTGCAGCACTCCTTGGGATCCATGTGGCTCTTTGTTTTGATGATGTCTTTCTCTCTGTGATTGTAAGTCTCATGTGTATCATCTTCCTTCTTATTTCTTCTTAAATTAAAAAAACAAGTAATAAAGGTGGAATTCATTATATTTTCAGTGCTATACCTTGAGTTTTGTTTAATTTTCTATGTTTTCAACTGTCTGAAGAGGATTCTTGAAAGTCTCTTGCCCTCTTCAACCCTCACCGGTCTGAGCTATCCATTTCATTCAAATGTTAAGTGTAAAAACAATTGCCTTTCTTGCCCCATTCAACTCTCTGCAAAACTGATCATTTCCCAGACCCAAAAACGGCCCTTCCCTTTGATCCAAAAAACACCTTCAAAATAAAACAAACTCTTTTACATATATACCTACCCTAAAATCAGCCTTTATTCAAGTCATCTCACGTCTCACTGATCATTTTTTGCGAGATTGAAAAGGAGAGAGCCCTCTTCGGATCTAGTAGGGCTAGCTACCAGGTTAAGTGTGGTTTGATGTTACCCTAGACTCTGTCTTTCTCAGCCCGAGGTAGATTTAGGCCATAACATTTTCTGTAAGAAAATTTCAGTTCTTTGATATTCATGAAATGAAGTTTTATTTCTGGTGCATCTTTGTATTAATGGCTATATGTTTATTCTATTGCGTTCTTGCATAAAATCCAGATCAATGGTATTAGAGCAGTTTTCTCTTTCTTTTTTTTCTTTGCATGTCTACAACGCGATCAGGTTATAAGGAGTTAGGGCTCGATCTGGTTGAACCCTTGCAAGATCAGCCTCGCAAAACCCAACGACCTCCAATGTCAGAAGTAAAGAAAGATGAGGGAGTATGAGATCCTATCAAAATATTGCTCAAGGAGGCCCTCGAGAAACAAAGGAACGTGATGATGGATAACATGTCGTCTCCACATGTAGAATGTCATTCTGATGTATTATTGGGTATGATATTCTTTCAGTCGCTTCCAAGTGGCTCCTTTCTGTTGCTTCCATTACAACTTCAAATTCATGCGGTTTTACAGCTGAATGCTTCCTGCAAGGAAGAAAAATGAAACAACAAAAGATGCAATAATATAGATATCTATTCAAGCTAGTTAGCTAAATCAATTAAGCATAAACTACATTCATCAACCAAGATCTTACAACATGGAAAATCAAAGTTAACATATATGCATGTAGGGAAAAACAAGAAGTACTCTTTATTGATGATAGAAGGAGAGGATACAACCTAGTGACTGATTTGAAGTGACCTTCCAGCAATGTTCCCAAGTCTCATCATAGCATAAGTCTCTCCAGCAGCAGCTCCACAAATCAAAATCTCTATTGAAAATCCTCCAACATTTCTCTACTCAAATTCTTCCTCTTCAAACACTTAGATCTGTGTTCAATTTATAGATGAACTGTTGGTTATTTTGAAATAAATTGCATTCCAAAAATAGGCAAGAAATGTTTTCTAGTCATGTAGATGTCAAATGGACACTTGGATCTGAAGCCCGACACATGTGAACCCTTCTAGAAGACATTGTCCAAGTAGAGATTCTGAAACAATGAGAATTTCGCTCCCAATGTGACCAACACACCTTTGAATGTCAAGAAGTGCTTTGAAGAGTAGCCTTGAATGGGGATACCTGCATATGCAATGCACTTAGGCTACTTAGAGCCTGTGTTGGTGAGCTCTCATATGTTTAATAATAAGCTTCAAACCATGGAAAACACTTGCTTGATGAAAATCATTGTTTGATTCATGTTGTTTCCTGTCTTAGAGCATATAGCAACTGAGATGATAGGGAATGATAGACCCTTTTATCATCGGCCCTGGAGATGATGCCTAGTTAACCAGGTCATTGGGAATGGTGCCCAAATTGACCTATAACAATTGCCCCCTAAAGCATGAGATCCAAATAATAAGAACATTTGATTGAGATGCTTTACACTGTGATGAACCTGGAAACAAAGAGGAACGGTCACCTGAATCAATATTACAATACATTACATCATGATATATCCTCTATTGATCATAATTTCTAAGGGTAGGCATTCCCATATTTAGCACTTAAAAAGATCTAATAACATGTACATAATTCAGAAAATCATCTACATTGGAATGTTGCCCAGGTGCAGACACACCTAGAGATATAGGCCCATGTTTGGATGACAATATGTATGTAAGGTAACCATACTGATGATGTGTACAACAATCTTGAAATTACAGCCTGGATGGCTGAAACTAGATCTGGGGTCTTCTTATCTCGTTCACTCGATCATTCAGGTACAAGTCTAGCCATGCGAATATATGATTTGTCGTTGAACATGGAAAGACATCGTTTTATTTCCAACCAATAATGTGAGATGTTAACAAACGCGAGATAACCACGATTAATGTCAATGGCCCTCAAGGTACTGCAGTACTGGAATCTGATGTTTCTAAGTGAACTTCCTAGATATTGATTTGTCGTTCACAGGAAGTCACCTTATTGCAAAATTGGAGTTACTAATTTCGGAGATAAGGGTATGACTTGATATAGCAATTTTTCAGGGATGAGAGTCATGAAAATGAAGGTTTATGATCATTGTAGATGGATGAGTTTTTAACCATTGGATGACTTCTCTTGAACATATCGGTGACACTGTGATGAGTTGGCAGCATTAACCCAAAACCGAAGTGAAGGTATGATGAACCATAGGTGTGAATGAACTGTCAAGATGATTACCCAGCCCAAACAGTCACGGACATGAAGTGAAAGAAGTGTCATGTTCAAGCGTGACTTGCTACCAAAAAGAAACCTTACTTGCTTTTCCCAAATTTTCCCCGGTCATTTGGCAACTAGTACCTCTTTATTTTTTAACAAGCTTGAGGAGGATAACATTTTCTTGATCTATAATTCAACCCTTCGGGTGAATAAAGTATCACTATTTAATAATTTCATGATTCTAGCGATGAATGAAACTCGATTCTTGCCATGATTGACAATCCCGTCATTATTTTATGTTTTAACGAGCTTAACGATAGTGATATCCCGATCCTTTTTCATATTTAGAGAGTCTGAAAAAGAGGATGGAAGAGAACTCCAAAAGTACTTTTTTGTAAATTTGTCTCTAAGATCCGAAAAAGTGTAAAATAATATCTAAAAGAACCTCTTTGGGCATGTTTAACCAAGGTATTCCTTTTTCATAAATAATCCATCTCAGTCCAGAAAAGGGTTAAACTTATACTAAGTAGATATCAATTCATTTACATTAACGAGCTCGAAATGACAAGTGCTCAGAAATATTTTCACATTATTGGAGTCTGAAAAGAGCTGAAAGAAGACTCCTGGGGTTCCTTTTTTGCTATTATTGAAGCTCGAAAGGAGATAAAATTGTGCTTCAAATCCTTTTTTGTTTTTACCAAAGCTCTAAAAATAAGGAGAAAAAGTATGCTTTGTGGTCAAGTCTTTCTTTGAAATAAATCTACATGACTAACCTGTTTTTCAGTTGTATTTCATGTTCAAAACAACATCAAATGGATTAAAAATACATGTTTCATGATAAAAAAACATAATAAAACCACAGTCATAGCAATAAATTTAACTTGCAAGTAATTAAATGACTATATAAAGTAGTTTCACTATTCATTTTTACCATTCCATAGTTACCATTTTCATTTTGGAGCTCTGAACCTGATTTTTCCCCCAAACTTCAGTCATTGATTGTGGTCATTTCTGTGGATATATTTCATCACCGTTTGATCTAGGTAAATAGCATGAACCTCCTCTTCCTTTCATTATTCATTTCATTCCCATTCTTTGTATTTTTTTAGGGTTTTGAGGCCTCTAGGGTGAATTATGCCTAAAATGAGGGAAACGCACCCTTGAATGTCGAAACCTGTGTTGCATAGCAGGTACGGTGAAGTGTACCTACATGTGCAATTCATTGTCTCAGCCTAGGGGTGAGTTGCACGCAGTTGAATCTTTTGGTTTTCATTCTATGTCCAAAATTTGGCTAGTTTTTTGCAATGAATGGTATCTAATGGATCTTATGGTTGATTTTTAGGTTTCCAATGGATAATAATGATGATTACATGGAGAGAAAGAGAACATGAAGAACAATATATGATTGCCTTGAATGATCCAAGTACTGTAAGGGCTTTAAGAGATTGTGAGCTACTTAAGTACTTCAAATTTTTGGGCATGAGGCAACAAATAGAACTATTGGAGTTCCTTGTTCGAGCATGGGATCCGGCGATAGAGGCATTTCACATAAAAAATCAAGTGTTGTCCATAACAGTTGAGGATGTGTATTTTCTCACAAGTTTGTCGAGGAGATGTTTTCCCATTTCACTCATAGGATCTACCATTGGAGGAGAGACAGTGACAGATTATGTTATGCAGTATTGCTATCCGGGGTCAGAACCTAGCAAACATGGAAAAATAAACATTCGTGATGTCAGGGATTTTCCTTTGAGAACCATTATATTCACGGTCGTTGAACTAGCTGGCACCGTTACACAGCATGTAGTGAAAATATTGTATATGCAGTATGCACCGGAATTTTTAGAGCCAACAGTCTTCAACTGGTATGAAGCTGTCATATCTCAGATAAAGGAACAAATGAATAAAGCAAAGGGAGGAAGGAAGAAAATTTTTAGTTATGGTTCCATCCTTATATCCTTCGCTTTGGAATGGATTCCACTGATGGAGCCACAACATGTAACATCGGATATATCTAGTCCTAGAGATCCTCAAATGTAAATATGGGTAGAACTCATGGGTCGACATTTAGGCCAATCGACCGTTGTGTTATCAACTACATTCTTCACCTGGTTCCGGTGATAGATTGTCGCCATAGATGAGTATGCATATGCAGGCATCGACTTTCGAGGAGATCCAGATCTAGTTTTACCAGAAGGTGCTCAGTGGGGTGCAATAGGTAAGAATGATTTGACCATGTTTTTTGATTTTTATAAGGTTTATACAAAAAAATTTGTGTTTTTATTTCTTTCCAAGAATAAACTAAATATTTTATGTAATACAGATATCGGTCACATTCAACCAGTAGAGGAACCAGAGCGCAAAGTGGATGCATCAACAGAGAGGGATGTCAGGAGAGAATTCCTCCAGGACCTTGATATGGATGAGATTCTTGCTGAGCTCCAGCAGCACATAGAGGGGTTGACCTTCAGGATTCTGGATTACCGGATCAAAGAGCTCCCCATGCAACTACAGCGACACACAGTTGGGGTTCCTAACCATTAGATGTGGTTGCTCCGTAGGATTTCTAGATCTATAGCATGATATCATGAGCACCACTAGTTTACTTGTGATTTTGCATACATTTGGAGGTCATATGACCAATGTGTCTTGGGCACAAATTTTGTAAGAAACCTATAACTATCTATCTATATGTTTTCAAAGTTTTTCCTATGTTTAATGCGCAATCCTATTCAATGATGTGAAAGTTTTCTTTACCTATGTCACAAATGTCTATCTAAAACTTGATTAGCTAATGAATCAGTTAAAGTGTTTAGATTTCTGGAAATGTGTTGATATTGGATGAAATCAAAATGTATCTCCAAAAGTTGAACTATTAGGAACAATCTAAGAAGTGTTGGATTTATAATAGTATGAATACTAGTAAGTTGTAGTACCACGAGTTGTGAGTCTAACCTTATGATTATGTGGTTAATACCAAATTAAATGGCATCAGAGAGAAGTTTGATCAATGTGCTATACTCAGCGATATTGTTCGTCGATCTACTGATACGAATCCCTTGAAAACTCACTAACTCGTCATTCAGAGAAAAAATGGCCCACGCTGCAGAGGATAGATTCTGCATACTACGACTAGCACCATCAGCATATCCAGCAAATGGTTCCAAATATTCAGTCATCTACGATGAAATGTAAAGCAAATTACTAATGTTAAGAAAACTCTAAAAACAAATTAAGATAGTGAATGAAAATCAACAGTATAGAAACAATATAATACAAAGAATTACTAAGCTCATGATTAAGCATAGTAACGTTTCAAATGCAACACATTTCTAGGTTGTGCCAATGGAATCCTATCATAATCAACTAACTCGTAGGCACCCTTAGCAAGAAATCTTTTGACAATGTAGGGGCCATGCCATAATGGCTCGAATTTCCCTGTACCTATTACATCAGCTTCTTGGTCATAAAGAAGGACCAAGTTTCCCTCTGATTAGATGCGAGGCTGGACCTTTTTGTCGTATTGCGCCTTTATACGTGTCTTATGCACTTCGTTGGCCAATTGGGCTTCACGACGCATTTCATCTAGATGGATGAGGTTAAGGAGACACGCTTCTTCTTCTGAGGTGTCAGGTAACAAGTCTATCACGAGTTTTAACGATGATATTTCGCAATGGATTGGAAAGATAGCTTCTAGACCATACACCAATTGAAAAGGACTGAATCTGGTTTCATTTCTAACCGAGGTTCAGTATGCCCACAAGGTGGAGTACAAGATCAAGTGTGAGTTCCTTTTACGGCCTCCTATCATTCATTGAAGCATTCGTTTAAGAATTTTGTTAATAGCCTCAACTTGTCCATTTGATTGTGGATAATGAGTAGAATTATCATGCGACAATCCTAACTTGGCTATCAATTCAGACATCATAAGGTTGCGAAAATGCTTCCCATGATCCATAACTATAGCCTGTGGGACCCCAAACTGTGCAATAACATGTTTGAAGAAAAAAAATGCAGTTGTTTGTCCTGTGTTATTGAATGTAGGCATCACTTCAGCCCATTTGGTAAAATAGTTGACCGCGACAATAATATAACCATGCCCCCTGGACGAAGGAGGGTTACAGGTCATGAAATCGATACCCCATTTTGTAAATGGTCTAGCAGAGACAACGAGATGCATTGGTGCTAGCGTTTTGCATATTTTACGGTCATAAGTATGGCACGCATGACAACTTCTGACTATGAGGATACAATCTCAAAAAATAGTAGTCCAAAAGTAACCGGCGCGGAGTATCTTCTGCATAGTAGCGTAACCAGATAAATGTCCACCACAAGCCCATCATGACAATCATTTAACACTTTTTCGGCCTCCTCATGAGTGAGTCACCTCCTTAAAATGGTATTGACACCACAATGATAAAGTGTATCACCAACGATCAGATAATATTTGGCTTGGTATCGAATACGACGCTCATCAGAGCGAGAGGTATTAAGTCTAAAAGTTTGGGTTTGGAGATAAATGATGAAATCCCCATACCAAGGATCAGATGATACGATCAGAAACAGAGACTCATTTGGAATAGATGGTTCTGACGTAGTTGCATTACTATCAGAGGGAATGTCACAAAGAAGCTCAGCCAAAAATAAACACTTCTTTGACTTGGATTTGTTAAATTCCAAATCAAATTCCTACAAAATGATGATCTGTTTTGAATATTTTCCCCCCAGTAATTGATGTGATAAGATGTAAGTCATGGGGTTGCAATCCAAAACTATTGTTGTTTTTCGGAGCATGATATAATGATGAAATATTTGGACATCTTGAATAGCTTCCAAGGCAAGCTTTTCCACGTACGAGTACTTAAATTCTATATCATTGAGATTACAACTCAAATAATAGATTGGATGTTAAATTCCATCTTCTACTTGGACCAAAACCATAGCGATGGTAATTTCAGCCGCGGTGATATATAGGAAATAATATTTTTGATAATTTGGAGGATATATTAATGACGCTCAGACAAGATGGTCCTTGACAACATCAAAAGAAGCTTGTGCAACTTTGTCGCAATGGAAGGGAACCCCCTTTTTCAATAATCGAGTAAATCCTTTAGCCATTTTGGCATAGTTTGGAATGAACCTTCTCAGGAAGCTAGCCTTTCCTTGAAGTTTCTGTATCTGAAGTAAGTTTGAGGGCGTAGACAAATCAAGAATGGCCTGAACCTTCAATGGGTCTATTTGAATTCCTTCTTTTGAGACTACGAATCCGAGCAATCAGCCAGAACCAACACAAAACACGCATTTGTGCGGATTGAGGCATATCTTGTAGTGTCGGCAGCGAAAGAAAATGGCTCTCAAATGCATTGGGTTATTAGTTTGATTTCGTGAATGCACTAGTAAATCATCTAGATATGGTTGAATAATGTGCTTGATGTCGTTGAAATCATAATCCATTACTCTCTGAAAATTTTCCCCAGCGTTTTTTAAACCAAACGGGAGTTTCCGATATGCGAATGTGCCCCAAGGACAGATGAATGTTGTCTTATGTTGGTCATCTAGGCAGATATTGATTTGATTGTAGCCGAAAAATCCATCCATGAACGAAAATATTTCACATCCAACACAATCGTTAATAATTTGGTCGATAAAGGGAGGAAGAGAGTTTTCGTTTGGACAGGCATGATTAACATCCCGATAATCGATGCACACTCTAATGGTTCCTTGTTTTTTCATAACAGGAATCATATTGGAAACCCACTCAATTAGTGGAATAGGGTAAATGAAACCAGCACCCAAAAGGTTTTCAACTTCTGCTTTGATGACAGGGGCTTTCTTCGGATGAAAAAGTCAAAGCCATTGACGCAGTGGTTTGACATTAGGATACATATTAATAGTGTGTTCAACGATACTAGTATCTATGCCTAGAATTTCCTCGTAATACCAAGAGAATACGTCACGAAATTCACGAAAAAGAGAGTGATATGAATCAAGTTCTGATGGAGAACAAGATACACCGACATGAATATTTTCTACAACGCTAGGTTTAGTCGAAATATCGATAGAAATCGTTTCTTCAATATTAGATAAATTTGGCTCAGATTCAATTGCATTAAACGGAAAAGAATTCAAAAAGAAAGTTTGAATGGATGGGTGATATACTTCACTAATATTGTTTTCTTCATAATATGGAAGATGGGAATGATGATGCTAATCTTCCTATGGTTCTCCTTCTGCCATCATTGCTTCCAAAATATTTTCATCTGTCAAAATTTTTAAGGAAAATGGATCAGATGCAGTTCCAAAATCTAACGAATAATCAACCCAAACACTCGATGACACTAATTTCTGATCTGCCGCCCAAGCCAAATAGATTGATTTCTATTGTAGCTTAATAGGGCTGACCGGTAAAACATCATCCAATGTAGAAATATTAGAATCAACCACACTCTTTTTTAAGCCAGATAGAGTGGAAGAGATCATGTATCAGGTCTCTATAATTGCAATTTCTGTCGACATCATGGGTGGCGGTAATGCAAAGGTTCCCATAAGAGTGGAATCCTTTAAGAGTCCTACACCAATGTTCTGGATTTCTAGTTGGGGTAAGTGAATATATGAAACACTTCCAGTTACCTGTCAATTGGAGGCAAATAAGGATAATTGATTAATGACTGTAATAGTACCTTTATGAGGAAAGGCAACCATTATAAAATATGTAGAAAAAATAGCAGTCATTGCATATAACCATGATCTTCCGAGTAAAATATTATATTCAAGGGGTCCATCAACAATCTAAACATCAATACTTACTATTTTTCCCCCTAATTCAACTTGTAGGTTATTAATAATACCACAAGGTTTATATGTTCTTTCATCAAAAGCCTTCAACGTTGTTGATGATTGCGATAATTGCGGCGAGCCAAGTGACTTCCAACAGTTTAGAGACATATTGCATGTAGATGCTCCCTCATCAATAATAGTATGAAAAAGGTGATTGATAACATTTACTTTGATGGAGAATGCCAATTCTACTGGTAGCTGCGGTACATAGCCCGTATGATTATAGACGACAAGATTAGAATCAATCAGATCAATTCCACCAATGGACGAAAATAAAGCCTACTTCTGGGAGGGACAATTTTTTAATACCTCAAGAGCAGACATAGCTGAAGGGGATTGAGCCAAATCTTCAACTATATTATAATTTTGTGTAGCTCTTGCTCGAGGATTATATGTCGATTTATGAATTACTCCCTTCGGTGGCTTAATCGTCAATTCAGAAATAACAGGAGGCAGTACTGATTCATTAGATGGATTAGTTGTCGAGGTAGTAGGTTGATCAGTGGTCAGACTGCCATAGTCTTTATTCCACGTCGACACCAAAATATCTTGTGAAGGTTTTGTAGTGGATAACATTAACACTTGGGAACTAGGAGCTGGATCTGTAGCAACCAAATTTGTGTCTGGATTTATAAATGGGTTTGTCAACACAACTGATGCATTTGAAGTCTTGATGATTTTTGAGACTTCAGCACAGTGAGGAAAATCCCTAAAAAAGTGTTCCTCATTATAGATTATGCATGGATAACGAGGTTTTCGGTCTTGACATTTCATCATATGATCGTTCATGCGGGTTAGAAGTTTGCTTTTTCTTTGATTTCCCCTTTTTCTTACTTCCTGGTTGCTTGTCACTTTTTCCTTTGTCAAACAACACGACATTGATTTCAAAAGTAGGAGCAGGATCAGATGCAGTAGTGTTGTGTGTTTACAGTGCTTATCAATCTGTCTCTAGCATGAGAGTCCTTTATTTGAGGAACAACATTGAAATTATATTGCAGTGCATTTGGTATTTTCTCATAGAGTGTGCCAGACTGAGTGTCAATCAAGTATAAATATTAGGCACAAGCAATGACTTGCTCTTTTGTGATGACACCACCTTTAGCCACATCCTCTGTTATATATGGTAACAAGGATTTGATGAACCATTCAGCAAGGAGCTGATCGGAAAAAAATGTCTTAACCATTCGTCGACGGCGACGCCACTCATGAATATGATCTGGAATGTGAGTAGCATTTGTCTGTTTAAAGTTGTTCAAGAGTTCCATTCCAGTTTTGTATCTGATCGGTAATTGGAAATGGGTCAAAAAGACAGTAGCTAAAGCAGTGAAATTGTCAAATGAAGCTCTAGGTAATTCAATGTACCATTTAGCTGTCGGACCTGTGAGCGTTCGCTGGAAAAGACGTAATCGAACAGAATCATCATTTAGGGAATTTGATGAACACCATAAGTGATAAGTCATAACATGATTTGATGGATATTCTCTAGGGTTTCCATTGAATTTAGGAATTTTGGAGGGTAATTTATGTGGTATCACTGGCCACCAAGGATCATAATTAATAGGATCATTAGTTAACCGGTTTAAATCTGGTAATTCCAATGTTGCGACAAAAGGAAACTGTCTATTAAGGTAAGGTTGAGCATAGCCAGGATAAGATGGAATTGCTTGGGCAATAGGTATTTGAGCACCAGCATATGGGATTTGATGCTGGTAACCCAGATAGGGGTTGTTTTGCATAGAAAACGCTTGAGAGCTCCGTTGAGCATAACCTGGATATGGTACTTGTTGATATGAAGTTTGAGGAATTTTCACCTGTGGCTGCGAAGGATTCTATCCACAAATGTTATAACCCAAATTAGTTTAAGTTGGATTTGGTTGATATGTATAACCAGATTGTGTTTGTGACACCCCATAAAATGGTATACCATCTTGTGAATAAATAATTCCTGATACAGGTTGTTGTAAATTAACCAAAGGATTTTGAGTTTGTGGACCCAACATTTCATGATATTGATTTGAAGAGCTCACCTGATAAGGTTGATGGACAAGATTTTTATTCTGTAACAGGGGTATAGATGCATTAACAAGTGTTAATGAAGTGGGTGTAACAGATTGAATTGGTTGATACGATTGGACAACCGTTTGTGGTTGGATAGGCAAAGTGGGATGCCATTGAAAAACATTCAAATCAACATTATTTTGACCAAAATGTGACTGAGTACTGTCATATTGGGTGACCATAGGTTTCCCCTCAGGACAAGGAGGATAATAAGATGGAAAATATTGTTCACTGAATTCTGGGAGTCCAATTGATAAAGGAATTGACCCATAATGACCGGCTTGATATTTCCCTGATGATGGATTTAATGAATCAAGTCATTCAGTACTAACTATAGGACTACCAGTTAAAACATCAGATGATGACATTGGCAAAGACCATGAACTTGAAGGTGCTCCAGAGAAAGTACCAGATAATGATTTGTAACCTATTGGGACCGACGGGCCATCATGAAAATATGACTCTGGTGAGTTCGTGAACATCGATGGAGTAGCGAGGGTAGGAGCTGACGTAATTGGAACAGAATACCCAACTGAAGATGTTGGTTCATACATGGTTGTATGACCAAGTGTATACTCTCTGAAGTCAACAGAAGATTGAATGGCAATGGGGTCAACAAAAGCAGATTGAAGTGATTGAGGAAATGACTGGTACAGGTAAAGGTCTCCCCCAAAGTGGGCTTGACTTAAAGGTGTATCAGGTTGAGAAATTTCTTCAATTACGATTAAACCAGGAGGAAGAACTTCACCATCAGGCCCAAAATATATTTCATACAATTGACTATGTGATATAGGAGTTTAAGTGGCTACAGAAATTTTTGGGATGACCAAGGTCGGAACAACTTCCGGTTGTTCAGTTTCAGGATTCAGATGTTATGGCAAAGAAGACATAGGATCTGGATCAATTTGTGATTGAATAATGCCAGGTCCAGGAGGTATGGTCTTAGCGATTGAATGGATCGTGACCACAGGTAGTTGTGAAGACTCCGTTTCAACAACAGTAGAAGAACCAAGATGTGTGAAAAAAAATTGAGCTAACTTTCATTTAAATGATGATGTTTTTCCAAAGGTACAAATTGTACTTGATTCGGCAGATCGTGATCGCCTCCGCCTACCAGAAATAACTTCCAGTAGTAAAGGTGGTTTTAAAGCTAATCTACGTGAACAAAGGGGGGTAGGATTGTGTTCTTTCATGATTACTGATTTATTTTATCCAAAAAAAAATTAAAAAAAAGAGGGTAATGCTAGGCAAAAGGGTTTACCAAGAAACTATGAACTGTAGAATACCTCCTGGAAAACCAAGAAATATGGGTAGGTAATCTCCCCAAATTTTGTGTTTAGTGTATCATGATTTCAGGGCGGCTGACTCAGTTCACTATGGATGGATAGAACCTAAAATTTGTCCTCCCAAATATACCCAAAGGTACGTGGAGGCCCAAGTCCGTCTTAACGTTGTCTGATGTGAAGCCGCACAGTGAGAGCATCCCTTTATACTTATCGTACTGTAACACCACCTGATATACTCGAAAATATGTGGACGAGCTACGATATACTTACGTACGTGGAGTGAGGTATCACACTCAGAATGTATCGCAGACAAGCTAATGACGGCTACTATGTTTTACGACACTGGAACACGTCTCTAGCCTAGGACTTCTAAATGTTATCGTTAATGTTCGAAAGCGTTGTTAAGTAAATTGATATTTATTTTATGTTGATCTTTCTTAATAGTTTTCCTTTCAGGTTCACCACGATGATGTATATAAAATTCCTAAAATGCAGCTAAGAATGATAAACAAACTTTCACTCTCAGCTTTTTCAATGAAGAACCTAGCTACTAAGGTAAGAGAACACTAGTTATTTGGAAACAGAGAAAATAATTTGAGAGAAAAAAAATAAATGAACAAAAAAAAATCAATGAATCTCAAACTAAATGCAGATTTATTAATTTTTCTTTTGCAAAAAACACATAATCCTACATGCAAATGCAAATTTTTTTTTTTCGGTTTCCTTAATGTTATGAATGTAGAAAGAAAACTAGGTGCACTAGATCAATAATCGAAATGCTTTTTAATTTCAAGAAATGAAGAATACAAACAATAATTTCTCCTTTGAAGGAAAAATGAGGACTTCAACAATAATTTCTCCTATCAAGGAAATGAATATTTTACGACAATTTCCTATTTCGAAAGAAAACGATTCTTAATGTGACCATAAAAGGTACTTTCAAATCAACTTGTCAATGATACTGAAAAACACTTTAAAACAACATTGAACAAATTTTCAGTCAAAGCAGAAGAAATATATAGAGTTACTGGTTAATTGAGCTTTAAACCTTTCAGAACAAATCAACAAACAAAACACAAGCAAAGTACAAAGCCAGATCCAAGGGGAATTGGTCCCTTTCAGGAGCCAACGCAATCTCCAAAGGGAGACAATGCTCTCGAACGCAGGTTTGGAAGGGAGAAAGTGCTCTACGAAGCACTGTGCCCTGACTAAGGGTGCATTAGGCACAGTAAACAAAGAAAAAGTTACTGGTTGGCTCACTAACTTTGCAAATTTATCTTTGAAAAAGTCTAATATTTATGTGAAAATCTACTAGGTGGATTTAGAAAGCAGATCAGAGACTAAAACACCAAGAAACAAGAGAAATTCTCTCTAGTGGAGTCACCAGTTTGTTGGGCCAGAATTGTAATCTACGGATAAAATACGCTTCCCTAGAACGATGTCTAGTCTAGAACAATAGGTGAAAGACTATACTACCGTTTTTCCTAACTCAGAATAGATACAAAGAGAGGATTGGATGCTTACCCATTTCAGTTGCTTCCAAATGGCTCCTTTCTGTCACTTCCACTATAGCTTCAAATTCAAGCGGTTTGATGGCTGAATGATTCCTGCAAGAAAGAACACTGAAACAACAGAATATGCAATAATATAGATATCTATTCAAGCTATTTAGTTAAATCAGTTAAGCATAAACTACATTCATCAACCAAGATATTACAACATGAAAAATCAAAGTTAACATAGATGCATGTAGGGGAAAACAAGAAGTACTCTTTATTGATGATTAAAGGAGAGGTTACAACCTAGTGACTGATTTGAAGTGACCTTCCATCAATGTTCCCAAGTCTCATTACAGCATAATTCTCTCCAGCAGCAGCTCCACAAATCAAACTCTCTGTTGAAAATCCTCCAACATTTCTCTACTCAAATTCTTCCTCTTCAAACACTTCGATTTGTGTTCAATTTATAGATGAACTGTAGGTTGTTTTGCAATAAATTGCATTCCAAAAATAGACAAGACATGATTTTCAGTCATTTAGATGTCAAATGGACACTTGGATCCGAAGCCTGATACATGTGAACCCTTCTAAAAGACACTGGCCAAGTGGAGATTCCTGAACAATGAGAATTTCACTCCCAATGTGACCAACGCACCTTTGAATGTCAGGAAGTGCTCTGCAGAGTAGCCTTGAATGGGGCTACCTGCATATGCAACACACTTAGGCCCCTTAAAGCCTGCGTTGGTCAGCTCTCATATGTTTAATAATAAGCTTCAGACCATGGAAAACACCTGCTTGATGAAAGTCACTGTTTGATTCATGTTGTTCCTTGTCTTAGAGCATATAGCAACTGAGATGATATGGAATGATAGACCCTTTGATCATCGGTCCTGGAGATGATGCCTAGTTAACCAGGTCATTGGGAATGGTGCCCAAATTGACCTATAACGCATTGCTTCCTAAGGAGGGAGGAATGATCCAAGTGGATATTGGTGACCACCCACCTATTCCATTTAGACCCACACCATCAATTCTTGCAGCTTTTCACATTCAACACCACTTACTATTTTTAGTAGGTTTTCGGGTCCTACACTCCTGGAGCCGTTTTGGGGCCTTGATGATCTAGGTGGATATTGGTGGCCACCCACCTATTCCATTTGAACCCCTACCATCAGTTTTCTTAGTTTTTAAGTTGCATCACAGCTTACTATTTTTAGCAGTTTTTTGGGTCCTAAACTTCCGGAGCCGTTTTGAAGCCCTAAAATATATTTTTTGGTAACATCGGGAGTGACATGGGTACATGGATTGATGTTTCTCACATAAAAAGTTGTACTCCTCAGATAGATCTTTCTAACTAGCTATTGAGCACGTCAAACAAAGATCGGGTGCCAAAGTTACATCCCCGGGAAGTTGAAACACCAATTTACCAAACGGGACTCACAGTTTTGGCGTTTCATCTCCTAGAGTTAGGTTTTTTGACATTTTAGTTTTTCCATTGTTTCTCAATAATAAATAGTCCCTCGAGCCTCAATGTAACAAATTTCAGAGGCTTGTATCTGCCACATCTCTTCTCAGAGATAGCTACCATCACCCTAGCTAGTTTATTCCCATTCAATTTGTAAGCAAATTTCAGATCTTTGATATTCATGAAATGAAGTGTTATTTCTGCTACATCTTTGTATTGATGGTTATATGTTTATTCTATTGCATTCCTGCATAAAATCTGGATCACAACCATACAAAGATAGACTTGTAAAAAACGTTAAAAAAGGTAATATATGAATATTGAATGAAAAATTCACCTGTTTCACCAAAAGCAAGGGATGTGACTCGAAGAAGAATAGCACGAAATTAGTACGAAGAACATCGAAAAAATTTATTGGACACCACTTAGATAGATTTTTTCAATAATTTCAAAGAAGAGAATCATGAAATTGATGTCTCAATTAGTGCTTTTGTGCAACAAAAAACATGGTATGTAAAATCTATCACTGTATATGACACTTGTTGTTGTCGTTATCATGTGGAATTTCAATTATATTATGACACATTCCTTAATTTTGGTAAAACATTTTGGAAAGGTTCACCTCCTCCTTCCAATATCCATGATTTCACATATCAAATTCTATGTGGAAGAGAAAGCCGTGAATTATTTTACCAAAAGAAATGTGCTGGTAGTAAAAAATGTGATGATTGTGGAAATTTGACTAAATTTCAAAAAAAATATCATACTGATATAAATGATCAATCATTGTCCAACACTAAAGTGAAATGGAAGAGATATGAAAATATAAATACATCGATTTAAGGTTCAAGTAGTACTACAAGTGCTAAAAGAATTGATTTACAAGAAGAAGAAATTTTTGTGATAAATTTTTTGAGAAAGTTTGAGGTAGAAATTTATAAATACAACAAAAATTCCGATAGAGCTCGATGGTAGAACTTGCAATTCAAAAAATCCCATGAAGTTTTTCCACCAGGGACCATTTTGTTAATAGTTGATTTCGTAGAAAAATACACTTTTGTTCCACAAAAAGAAATTCAAAGTGAATACTATCATTCTTACCAAGTCTCCATGCTCGTCCATATTATATATAGTCATGATGAACAAAATTTTGATCATATAGAAACCACCAGTGAAAATCAGTATGTTATTAAATAATATCACTTTTATATCAGTGACGATCATACACATGATATATGTTTTGTACAATACTATTTTGAAAAGATTTATGACTCCTTGAAAAGTCATGGAATAAAATTCAATGAACATTGGATATGGTCAGATGGATGCACAGGTCAATTTAGATCTTTATGGTCATTCTTTTAGTTTTTTTGTCATCATATGAAAACCTGCATTAAAAATTTTTGTAATTTCTTTGAGACTGGTCATGGAAAAGGAGAACATGATGGTGCAGGGGCATGCATAAAACAACCACTTCGAAGATATCAAATACACCACTCTTCAAACGAACTTGTCTTAGTTGAAGAAGTTTTTCAATGGTGCATCACTTCACTAAGCCATGAGAGTAACAGATCAAGGGAAGTACGAAGGTACATTCAATTTAATTTTTATTGGATTTCTAATTTTAAATAGTACATTTATCACAATGACTATATCTTTGATGGTATTTTGATATCATATTTATATTCTTCTTTGAATTTTCCATATAGGTTTTTTTTGCATACTGGGGTCGAAGATGTAGATAGATTGATTGGAGATGACATTGAAACAATAAAAGGGACTCAAAAATTGAATTCAATTAAAACAAAGTTATCCACAAATGTGTTTGCATTGGATAAAAGAAAACATTCTTGTTTTTGTCATGTTTGCATAGACAACACAGAATCCAATGATGTTTGTGAAAATAAAATGTATGTAAAATATTGGAAACATATGAAACTAAATACAAAGGGGAAAATGTTCATTGTAAGCTTTGAAGAAATGCAATCAGGGGAGACTACAATATCATATGACGGTGATCGAGTTTGTGATCTTGTTAGAGAAGGTAACATTTCAATTTCTTTCAAATGATAGAGATCTAGAAATAGATAATAAAATCAAGTACACATGTTAATTATGATCTAAATTTAAATACATAAGTTTTTTTTATTGTGCAGAAGATGTTTTTTTTGTAGTGGCACCTACTATGAATGATGAAAATGTGAAGTATTATTTGATGTGTTGCACTGAAAAAAAGATGAAATTATTAGAAAACTATAACGATCATGGGTTTACATATTACATAGCGTCATTATAATGAAAGGTTATTTTTTCCAACAAACTAATCAATGTGGGAATTGTGTTTACTTTCAAGACTATGAACCTCAGGTCATAAGTTGTCAATATAGTCACTTGGTGTGTACATCACGCTTAAAGTTGATAGAATTTCAATCAAAGAAAAAAATGAAAATTAAGAAATGGAAAATGTCAAAAGTCGATCATGAAGAGATAATTGAAGATGGCATTCCATTGGAATTGGTTTGAATGAACTTCCCAACAATTTCTTCTATTTGGATTCATATTTTAAAACTTCCAGAACTCAACTAAAAGTTGAATTGTCTTTTTATGTTATATGTACTTGAATGCTTGCACATGTACATTGTTTTGGTACATGCACACAAGTAATTTATACACGTGTACACATACACATGTCTACATTATCTGGTCTAAATGTTTTCATACATTCTCTAGTACAATTTTTCATGTCATTATTGAAAAATGTACATATTCGTGTATTAGCATAGTTGATATAATGCAAATTTGAATTTGCACAATTTTTTTTAGACATGTGTCAGTTAAAACTAAATTATAATTTATTCACTCTTCAATGAAAAATGTGTGGTACGTGTTTTGTAATTTCTAGTTTACTATCAAATGAAAGTATCTTTTCTATGTACATTAATGAAAAATGTTGTGTATTGGATATATCTGTTCTAATGCAATTTTAAAATTTTATGATTGTTTGACACATCTAAGAATACCTATAATTTTATGATTATTTTTAGATATATACATCTATATGTACTGTACTTCAATCGTTTTAACATATATTCAAACATTTACTTCAATCATTTTATGTACATATATTCATGTGAACTTTTTTTTGTTTGTAAATTGGGATAAAATTTATTAAAAGCATGAAAAAAGGTACAGAGGGAATGGATAGAGATGGCAAGCATTTCTTAACCTATATCCCTTCCTTGGTAGTGTTCAAAATAAAAAACAAAGGAGGAAACCAGCCCCTTAAGTGTGTCATCCAGTCTTGTAATACAAAATATTCAGTGGCCCATATAAAAACAAAAGAGATAAAGTATATCCTGAAGTGGCAATCAGGGAGTTCATTCATCTCTGTCTGTTGCCTGGTCCTCTTCCTCTATCAGGCACCCGTCTTCTTTATCAATGGCTTCCTCTTTGGTTGTGGGCATTCGAGGAGGCATAGGATGGGTCGCATGGACGACAGGAGCAACTGGGTACTCCTCATTGTAATATTTGGTCCAAACACCATCTGATTCCATAACCCAAATGCCTATCTCCTCCATTGTGAGCTCATAACCTGGAAGTAGGCTGGTTTTCCTGGGTAAAGGCTGCACAGATGGTGGAATAATGGATTTCCTACCTCTTCTACCCTTGGGCTTCTCCAGAGGAAAAAAAATCTCCTCGTGAATGTTATCGAATGCTTGAGGGGACAACACATCATGGATATCAGATGCAGAGCCCTCGGTAGATTCCAATTGTTGGTCATTTCCACTATGAGAGCAGTCTGAAAACACACCTCTGTAGCTGCCTCTGATGGATTTCTAAAGCTGGCGCGAGGCCATGGTATGGTTTTTGACCTGTACATTTTATGATTCTTTTCAGAATTTAAAACATAGATATGTATTATAATTTTAATAGATATACATCCTAAAATTACAGAACATTCACACACATCCTAAAAACAAAATATTATATCACAACATCTAATCACATGCCAAATGTAGCTCAACTATCCAAAATATACACATGTATACATGGTTTGTAATTTGAAATTTCCATCTAGAGAGATTTATTTTATATTTTTAACAAATTTATAAAATGAAAACTCTTTAAAAACAAAACATTGTATCACAATCACATGCCAAATGTAGTTCAACCATCCAAAATAAATATACACATTGTGAAAATGTAATTTGAAATTTCCATCTAGAGAGATTAATTTTATATTTTATATTTTAAAAATAGAACATTATATCGTAAAATAGAACATTATATCACAACATGTGATTACATGCCAAATGTAGTTCAACTATCCAAAATATATGTATATGTATGTACATGGTTTGTAATTTGAAATTTCTGCTTAGAGAGATTCATTAAATATATTTAACAAAATATAAAATGACAACTTTTAAAAAAAAAAAACATTATATCACAATCACATGCCAAATGTATTTCAACCATCCAAAATATACACACTGTGAAAATGTAATTTGAACTTTCCATTTAGAGATTCATTTTATATTTAACAAATAAAATGACAACTTGAATTTTAAAAACAGAACATTCTATCGTAGAACAAAACATTATGTCACAACATTTGATTACATGCCAAATTTAGTTCAACTATCCAAAATATATGTACATGGATGTACATGGTTTGTAATTTCAAATTTCCATCTAGAGATTAATTTTATATTTAACAAAATTATATAAAATGAGAACTTTTAAAAAGAAAAAATTTATATCACAATCAAATGCCAAATGTAGTTCAACCATCCAAAATATACACATTGTGAAATTGTAATTTGAAATTTCCATCTAGAGATTCATTTTATATTTAACAAATAAAATGAAAATTTGAGTTTTAAAAACAAAACATTATATCACAACATGAGATCACATGGAAAATGTAGTTCAACTATCCAAATTAAAAACAAAACATTATATCACAACATGAGATCACATGCCAACTATAGTTCAACTATCCAAAATATACACATGTTTTGTAATTTGAAATTTCCATCTAGATTTGAATTTTATATTTAAAAAATAAAATGAAAACTTGAATTATAAAAACAAAACATTATATCACAACATGTGATCACATGCCAAATTTAGTTCAACTATCCAAAATATACACATGTACATGTGTTTTGTAATTTGAAATCTCCATCTAGATTCATTTTATATTTAAAAAATAAAATGAAAACTTGAGTTTTAAAAACAAAAAATTATTTATCACATGTGATCACATGCCAAATGTAACTATCCAAAATTTAAAATCATTCTTGATAAATGTAAATGTAGCTTACAACTATATCCAAATAGTAAAATATGTCCAAAATTTGTATAGTCACATGAACAATAAAAGTAAATATATATCTAGTTCAATGTATAGTCAACTACAAGTATCAAGTTATATAGAAAAGTAAATATGACTGCATAGATAAAACTATATATAA
This sequence comes from Pinus albicaulis, assembly GCA_034641835.2. Lineage (NCBI taxonomy): Eukaryota > Viridiplantae > Streptophyta > Pinopsida > Pinales > Pinaceae > Pinus > Pinus albicaulis. Next base: position 508,915,365 of record CM076570.1, on the reverse strand, counting down.
AAAATGTAAATTTAAGACTAGATCTATGAAATATAATGTTGCACAAATGTGCATCGTCCATTAAATACAGATGGATCTAGTGTCTCTACCAGCAAACTCCTGATCCTCATGCTATCCTGTGAAGAATGGGGAAGTTGTACACAATAAGTACAAACATTAAAATTTAACGTCTTAAAATTGAATGAGAATATAGAACTTCATGTAAAAGAACAAAATGAAAAAAAAAAATCATGCAATACCACATGTAGTTCCCTCTCCATTGTGTTTTGTTGCTTGTCCAATAAAACATCCTCCATAGTGACATCTTCCATAGTAAATTGTACAATATACATGTGTGTGTGTGTGTCTATATATATATATATATATATATATATATATATATATATATATATATATATATATATATATATAATACCTTCAAAAATTTCAAAATGCATATATAAACTTATTTTCAATAATAATAAAAAAAAAAAGTTAGATAACTTGTTCAAATGGTGTGGATGTTCCTATCTCCATCATACACTCCATCGGTAGAGTCCATGGAGAATGGAAATCATCTCAAAAAATCTAAAATTCAAAAATTGTAATAGTATAAATTATCTCAAGATCTAGATCTTATTTTATAATAAAACTTTTGAACTTGAATAACTTATAACGTAAACATATAAGTGAAAAATTGAATACTTGTGATGGTGGATTGGGCACATCTCCTAAGGGTGGCTCCGAAAGAAAATCTCTATAAAAAATGTAAAATAGCTCAAGGTCTAGATCTCATTTTTTAATGGAACTTTTGAGCTGCAATATATAACATAAAAAAATATTTAAGTGAAAATTTTGGTCATACTAGTGATGATGGATTTGGCACATCTCCCAAAGAAGAAGAAGGTACCTCCATCCCAATAACATCAGACGGAATCAAAATTTGTAACCATGTAATTATATACATGTACATGTGTGCACAATTATTTATTTTAAAAATATGTCATGATGTTTCGATATATATAACAATAGATAAAAAATAATTGTACATAATCATGTTCACTTAGAAAAACTAACATGTGCCAACATATCATATTGATGGTGAGTACCATCTTGATTGTGTGAACCAGAGGCTTCGACCGTGATATTAACATCTTTGTTCATCAAGCGTGAGAACTGCAAAGGGTGTTAACATATATGACACAGTTTTGTTAGATTAATGTATACAAATAAATGTATGTATATATGTATTTATTACAAATTGTAAATGTGTTAAAATAATTACCCTAACCATTAACACATACCAATCCCATGCCCTCTTTCTCATGAATAATTAGGTCTTGCAACCATTCCAATAATTCTTTTCATATGTTCTCAGATATTCAACACTCATGTTGTTTATATCATCATTGTTGGTGTCTAGATGTGAACAATATTCAAACCATTTTTCCACATAAACTATCAACCCGAGGGTGTTAGTTATTTCAAGACTAATGACACAATATATGTAAGAAATATCACATGACCTGTCGTAGATCACAGGCTTAAATCCACAAACACACAAACTACTGTAACAAAAATTAAATTGGATTGCAGAATTAAAAATAAATTCACATCAATTAAAATATTACGCTGGAACAGCAGTAACAGAACCAAAATAAAACATGCAATCAATGGAAAGAAAGGTAACGCAACACCTGATCAATGAGTGGGCCCAACCCTCTGATCAGGGCTGCGGAAAGCTCACAAATTACAGGTGAAACAGCAGGGTGTTGTGCATTCAATTAACTGCAAAATATATTGTTACAAAATTTGTATGTAATGGGTTTAACCCCTGATTCACAACCTGCAGGACCTCTTTATACAATTGTTCAGGAAATCGTAGACTTCCTCTAACAACTACATATCTTCAATTATACAATTCGTTGCAACACAAACCTAATTGCCAAAAGGAAACCATGAAAAAGCCTAAAATGTTGTTGGGGTGAAATGGAGTCTATTGCGCTATAGCAGCAAGTGAAGGAAATGCTAGAAATTAGGAGCCACTCCATGACTCACAGCTGTAACCTTCCTGCTTTTGCTGAATCTATAAAAATATCGGATTTAACATTTGGAAAAAAGTAAAACCTCCTTGACTATTACTTCATTAATCAAATATCCCATGTAAAGTAAGAGAAAGGGGTTTACCTCATGTGTTTAAGAATACTAATGACAAAAAGATATAAAGGTGGGTGAAAATGGGAGAGAAAAGTATACAAATCTAGTACCTAACATCTCCCCCAAACTGGTCTATCTGCATGTCCTCATGCAGCTCTTCATCTCCTTAGATCTGGGTTGGACTGACTGTGACTAGCATGAAGCTATGTGAGGTCATATTCTTTGGCCATTTCTGTCCTAAGGGGTTTGTAACCTTATTTCAAAAAAACATCCTTCCACCAATCTGGGTCAACGTTGTATGCAAGAGTATATTGCTCGACTGACAACCAAATAAGGGGAAACTAAAACCTCAGCCCCATCCATCTGACACCATAGGTCTGAATGCATGCTACAAAAGGTGGCATCCTCTCTAGAGCCCATGGAAAGTTAGTTGCCCCAAATGGTTCTCTTCCTATGACAGCTAAGGATGAAAGCATTCACCTTCTCTGAAAACTGTCCAGCGCATCCTTACAGAACATTGTGATCTTTGTGACACATAGTTTAGCACACCATTTCTGGGTTCCCAACATGTGTTCTCTACACCCCTCAATCTGTAGAAATGGGTAATGCTTGTTATAAATGTTTGATGATTGGCCATGCTCTTTCCTCATCATTAGCGGCCTTATGAGTTGGTTCTCTTCGAATGTATCACAAGCCTTTATCCAGTTAATCTAATTGATGGTATAGGAGGTAAAAGCTCTTAAATGAATGTCCCCCACGAATGGAATGGGGTTAAAATACTGATCCTACCTCAAGAATTACCCATGCATGTATATCTTACACATTAAGTGTTGTCCTATGATATCATGATTTTTTAAGATACAGAGAAATTGAATAGGGTCCTCAATCTCATGCCAAATCTCCTTATATATACTTTCAAGACAAAAGAAAAGAAATTGTTTGTGAAGTAATAAGGCATAGCTATGTGCAGGAGGTCTATAAGCCATTACGTGTTGTGCCAGAGAGAACATCTTCTCCTTATCTAATTGCAGTAGCGGCACTTGTTCTTCCAATTTTTCTATTCTAGCCTTCTGTTTAGCTTGCTTCAGTCGCGCCTTATCTAACTATTCCATGTATCTTGCGACGATCGCAACAACCTTTTCTCGAACCCGCATTGTTTGTCTTATTGTCACTCACAGGAGACTGCCACTTCTGGAATTCAGTGGCCAAGAAAAATTCTCGGCCTTCAAACAACTCTTCAATTAGGCCAGTCTGTGTAGCTATGAAGGAGACCTCAATTTTTGGCCTTACTACCCTCCATTTGTAGATTTTTACCTTCTTTTTCAACTGGGAAACTTTCCTTTTCAACTCCCGAACCTCCCTCTTCAATCTCATGGTTTCACTAAATTGCATCTCATATCTCTTCTTGAGAGGTAATCTTCTTTTCTCACACTATTCAATCCATTCCTGTTTGACAATAAATTCAGTTTCTGGGCCTATGACAGGCTGAGGAGGTGATGGAATGCTACTGGTATTATTAGTTGATTCTTTTGTTAAGCCTTTCTGGTTAGGCTCCCTATATTTAGGGGCTTCTTCCTCTATAGTCACTTCAGGGACTCCTACCATCTGGTCATCATTTCCATCGACTACCCTGTGTTCTAGTGTTTCCACAGGAACCCTATCTTCTTTGTGAGCCTCGAAGTGCTCCAACAGAGATTCAGCAATGACTGGGATGATATTGGCCATGTCCTCTCCTATGTCAAAAAATTTAAGCATTGGTGGAACAGCTATTTCCTTTTTTAATCATTGGGATGAGAGGAATTCCCTTGCCCCTCTCAGCATCATGGACTGGAACGGAGAGCAGGGAGTGGATTCATCATTCATGTTTCTAGCTTGAGTCATATTTTCATGTGTTTTTACTTTAGTCAGGGTCGACGCTAGTTCTTGTGGCACAACATCGATTCTGAGGGTTGTTTCCCTTATATCCTCTTGCCCTTTGTGCATTACTTCTTCTTCTTGTTCCTCATGAATTGCTTCTCTCTTTCCTTATTATAGCCGAATCAGGGGTGGTTCTTGTGTAACACCGTCAATTTTTTCAATATCCATATCTGCTTAGGCATCATGGTGTTTCTTGTAAAACAACATCACTTTCCATCCCTCTATCTACCATTTCGCTTTCCTGTTCTTCATTTACAAAATTCAACGATTGTATAACAGTCTCGACTTCATGCCCGATATCGATAATTCCTTCATCAGTGGGCTCCTCAAGCGAGTCTAGTTCTTGTGTGGCAGGCTCGATTGTGCCACCAATTATCTCCTATATTCCCATTTCTTCAGGTTCTTCCTGATCAACCTCCATTTCCACTTCTTTGGGTTCCTCCTAATCAAACTCCATTTCCATTTTTTCGGGTTCCTCTTGATGAATTCCCTCTAAATGTTCTTATTCTGCTAAACCAGCCGGAGAGACTGGTTCCTCTTCTCTAGCAGCAATAACAGCTATTATCTCTTCTTCTGACGATCCATAGAGTTCCGCCCAGGAGACCAAAAATCTGTTTATTGTATGCATGACCACTAAATGCACCAATCCATGGTTGGAGAGCACTGCCAGCATCTAGTGTGAAAATCAAGCGGACTGTGCCATGTGCTGCAACTATTTCAATAGGAAGAAGGGCATGTTTAAGGCATGCACCTGAGCCTACAAAAATTGAAGGTGCGTTAAAATTTTAAAATGATATTTAAACAGAGTTGTGGCCCAGCCTTCACAAGTTATGTATTTCATTTTAAAACTTGCGACTTCGTTCCAAGGATATGGCACAGTCTTTCACTCATATCCTCTTCCTCATTGAACAACACTTTCCCCTGCCTGTAAGAATAATTCAGGAAACTCTAGGAGAGAAACTCTCTGAGCAAACCATTGCTTCCCTTATTGTCTCAGCCTGCTAACTTCTGCAATTACCTCTTTTGTGATAGGAATTTCCAGTCCTCTAACCCGCGAGTGATTCTCGTCCAAATTAAGTGCAAAATCCATTGTGATTCCCCTGCCAAACCCCTGCAATCTATTTATTTTAGAAAATTGTATATTACAGAGCAATGCAACACATAAAATATACAGAAAACACAAGCACACAAAACACATAAAACCAGAGAGACACAGATATATGTTTTTCACCCATTTTGGGCTACGTCCACCCCGAACAACTAGTCCTTCCTTTCTATTATCCAGCAAAATGAAGAGACACAACCTATAGCAAATCCATTGTAATATCCTTTGTTCTCTCTCACAGTCTCCCTATCTGTTTCTCGCTCTGATAATACACATATAATACACAGCTGTAATACAATACACTCATACATGCGAGAGGTTTCCCTATAGGGAAGAAAACACTAAACTAAACACACCTTCTACTATCAGATCATCCACCTAGTGAATGACCTAGATTGACTAGAAATTACTATACTTTTACAATGCAATTCTACATTTGTTATTAGCTTCGGGGGCACTGCCCCAAAAACCCCCCATCAGGGGGGCGCTCGATAATGTCACAGCCGCCCCCCCCCCTAGACCCCTTAGGCATCGTTTAATTACGGGCCTCTTTTCTGCCCCATTAAGGTGCAGGGTTCCAATGCTATGATACAAAATAAACAAGATAATCATGCTCCACACCCAACAATCTCCCACTTGGAGAATGATTGCAGCAATTCCACTACTGCTTCATTTGATGGAAACTGACTCCTCTTTGGACTTGGCTGTTTCTCATCTTCATCGTCATCCCTGAAGACCTATTGAAACTGAGCATATTCTCATTTTCTCCCTAGTTACAACTTTTGTTAGCATATCTGCAGGATTCTGACTAGTGTGTATCTTTTCCAGCTTCAATTGTCCATCTTCCAATATTGACCATATGAAATGGTACTTGAGATGTATGTGTTTAGTCTTGGAATGAAATGTTGAGTTCTTTGCAATATGAATGGCACTTTGGCTATCACTATTTAATGTGCCCATATCATGCTTCCTACCCAATTCATCCATAAACCTTTGTAACCAAATCATTTCCTTACTAGCCTCTGTAGCAGCAACATACTCTGCTTCTGTTGTTGAAAGCGCAGCAATACTTTGGATTTTTGAAACCCAACTAATATTTGTTCCACCTACAATAAATACATATCCTGTAGTGCTCCTCCTGTTATCTCCGTAACCTGCCATATCTGTTAGAAAATTATATATCATGGAGTAATGCAACACATAAAATATGTGGAAAATAAAAGCACACAAGACACATAAAACCAGAGAGACACAGATATACGTGATTCACCCAGTTTGGGCTACAACCACCCTAAACAGCTAGTCCTTCCTTTCTATTATCCAGCAAAAAATGAAGAGACAAAACCTACAGTAGATCCGTTGTAATATCCTCTGTTCTCTCTCACAGTCTCCCTATCTATTTCTCGCTCTGAGAATACACACATAATACATAGCCGTAATATAATACCCTCATATATACAAGGGGGTTGCCTTATAGGGCAAAAAAACCTAAAATAAACATAACTTCTACCATCAGATCATCCGCCTATGAATGGCCCAGATCGACTAGAAATTAATATACTTTTACAAGGAAATTTTACATCTGTTTTTAGCTTCGGGGGCACTGCCCCCGAAACCCCCCCTAGGAGGGGGCTCCGAAAAGCACTGCCACCCCCCCTTGGACCCCCCATGGCAGTGATTAATTACGGGTGGCATTGCCGCCCCTTTTAAGGTATAGGGGTCCAATGCTGTGATACAAAGTAAACAAGATAATCAGGCTCCACACCCAACAATCTCCCACTTGGATACTAATTGTAGCAACTCCACCGCTGCTTCATTTTCTGGACAATGACTCCTCTTTGGACATGGCTATTCCTCATATTCATCTTCATCCTTGAGGACCAATTTAAACTAAGCACATTCTCAGTTTCTCCCTGGTTACAACTTTTGTTAGCATATCTGTAGGATTTTGGCTAGTGTGTATCTTTTCCAGCTTCAACTCTCCATCTTCCAATACTGCCCGTATGAAATGGTACTTGAGATGTATGTGTTTAGTCTTGGAATGAAACGCTGAGTTCTTTGCAAGATGAATGGCACTTCGGCTGTCACTGTATAACATGCCCATATCATGCTTCTTACCCAATTCATCCATAAACCTTTGTAACCAAATTTTTTCTTTACTAGCCTCTGTAGCAGCAACATACTCTGCTTCTGTTGTTGAAAGTGCAACAACACTTTGGATTTTTGAAACCCAACTGAAAAATGTTCCACCTACAGTAAATACATATCCTGTAGTGCTCCTCATGTTATCTTTGTCACCTGCCATATCTGCATCAACATATCCATGTAGAGCAATGTTTGAACCACCAAAGCATAATGCTTGATTTGTGGTACCTCTCAAATATCTGAGAATCCATTTTACTGCCATCCAATGTTCTTTTCCTGGATTATTCATGTACCTTCTCACAACTCGCACTGCATGTGAAATATCAGGCCTTGTGCAGACCATTGCATACATTAAGCTTCCAACTACTGATTCATATGGAACTTTAGACATATAATCCATGTCTTTTTGGGTCTTGGGGCACATCTCCTTGCTAAGTTTGAAATGGCTATCAGAAGGAGTGCTAACTGGTTTTGCATTCTGCATATTAAATCTTTTCAACACCTTTTATATGTACTCATTCTGAGACAGTGTTAATTTGCGATTTTTCCTGTCTCTAGCTATCCTCATACCAAGGATTTTTTTTGCAGCTCCCAAATCCTTAATTGCAAATGAATTTGCCCATTTTCTTTTGAGCACATTTATTTCCTACATGTTAGACCATGCAACAAGCATGTCATCTACATACAATAAAAATATAATATAGCTTCCATCATTTTTCCTTTTTAGATAAACACAATGATCAGAGTGACATCTAGTATAACCTTGTTTAGACATAAACTTGTCAAATTTTAGATACCACTACCCTGGAGCCTATTTTAAGCCATACAAGCTCTTCTTTAACCTGCACACCAATTTTTCTTTCCCTTTTACCTCATATCCTTCTGGTTGCTGCATGTATATCTTTTCCTCCAAATCTCCATGTTGAAAAGTTGTCTTTACATCTAACAGTTCAAGATGTAAATCTTCCACTGCTACAAGACTTAAGATAGTTCTGATTGAATTCATCTTAACAACACGAGAAAATATTTCATCAAAATCAATACCTTTCTTCTGTGCAAACCCCTTCACCACAAGTCTAGCTTTGTACCTCTGTTTTCCTCCATCTTCTTCCTTCAGCCTGTAAACCCATTTATTCTACAATGTAGTTTTACCTATAGGAAAACTAACTAAGTCCCAAGTTTGGTTATGAATTAAGGAGTCCATCTCTTCTTCCATGGCTAGCTCCGACTTCTTCCTGCTTTCAATCTACATTGCTTCTTCATAACATTCGGGTTCACCAGAATCAGTCAACAATAAATAATATAATGAAGGAGAGTATCGTTCAGGGGGTCTACTTATCCTGGTAGATCTTCTAACACCAATTTCAGGTGTTTGAGGTGCATGTTGTTGTTGTGGTGGTTGATGCTGCTGTGGTTGTTGATTATTATTATTTTCAAGCACCTTTACTTTTTCAGTTATCTCATCAAGAACTGTGTATTCCTTGCTTTCTTTTTCTTGTTTCTTTTCCTGCAACTGATTCTTATAAAAGACCTTTTCATTGAATATTACATCTCTGCTCCTAATGATTTTTTTATTTTCGTAATCATATAAGCGATATCCAAAATCATTAACACCATATCCAATAAAGGTACATTTCTTTGATTTTTCCTCAAGCTTTGTTCTATTTTATTTATTAATATGGACAAAGGCCTCACAACCAAAAGGCTTTAAAAAAGAGTAGTTTACCTTTTTACTCGTCCATGCTTCCTCTGGAATACCACCATCCATGGAACTTGAAGGCCCTCTGTTTATTAGATAAACAACAATATCTACAACATCTGCCCAAAATTGTAAAGGCAATCCCGCATGCAATCTCATGCACCTTGCACGCTCCATGATTGTTCTGTTCATCCTTTTTGACACACCATTTTCTTGTGGTGTTCTTGGAACTGTCTTCTCTCTACGAATCCCATGCTCTAAATAGTACCTATCAAACTCTTTGCTGTAATATTCACCTCCATTTTCTGATCTGAGACACTTCAACTTCTTTCCTGTCTCAATATCAACCAAAGCTTTCCATTTCTTGAAAGTATCAAATACATCATATTTATTCTGAATACAATAAATCCAGGTTTTTCTAGTTGCATCATCAATAAAAGTAACATAATAATGAGAGCCACCGAGAGATGATACCTAAGCAAGTTCCCATACATCTGTATGCACAAGCTCTAATTTTTCGCTCTTCTTTTCTTTCCCAACTCTCAGAAATTTGACTCTCTTCTATTTTCCATAAATGCAATTCTCACATAAATCCAAATCAACATTCTTCAAACCTGGCACCAAATTTCTTGAGTGACGAATCTTCATTACCTTCTAACTCATGTGTCTGAGCCTATGATGCCATAATGCTACATCTTCTCCTTTGGAAGTTAAAGCATTAACAGAGTTATAAATACCATTGCATAAATACAATGTACCAACCTTTTCTCCTTTTGCTATTACCAGGGCTCCTTTGGTGACCTTCCAAGATTTATCTGTGAAAGTTGTAACACAACCTTCACCGCCTAACTGCCCTGTTGAAATCAAAATTTTCTTTAGATCTGGAACATGCCTTACCTCCTTTAATAGCCATTGGTTTTCATTCTACTTTTTTACAAGAACCTTACCCATTCCAAAAAATTTACAGGGTTTATCATCACCCAAACGAAATTTTCCAAAATCTCCTTGAACATAGTCATGAAAATATTTCTTATCGGGTGTGGCATGGAATGAAGCCCCTGAATCTACAACCCAAGAATCAGTAACATTTTTGAAAGAAATAATCAAATCATCTTGTAACACATCACCTGTCACATTTGCTTCATGATTGTTTTCTTCTTGTGTGTCTCCTTCTTTTCCCTTCCAAGATCTACAATCTTTCTTTAGGTGTCCTCTCTTTCCACATTTCCAGCACACTATCCCCGATCTGGACTTGGATCTATCTTTCCTTGATTTAATGTGATAACTTGAGCTCTTTCCTCTTTCCATTCTTCCTCCCCTAGACTCTGCACTGAAAGCATTACCCGATGTCTCACCAGAGCTTTTCCGTCGCATTTCCTCACTAAGGATAGCACCGACAACATCATCAAACTTTAAAGTACTAGATCCAGACACAGAGTTACTAATGGCCATGACTAAACCATCCCAGCTTTCTGGCAATGAGCATAGAAATAAAAGAGCCCTAACTTCATCATAAAAGTTTACCCCTACAAAACTTAACTGGATAGTAACTGTATTAAAATCATTTAAATGGTCTGCAACAGATCCACCTTCCGACATCTTCATATTAAATAATCATTTCATAAGAAATACCTTGTTTAAGGCTGAGGGTTTTTCATATAGCTTCGCCAACATCTGCATCAAACCCTCTGCTGTTGTTTCCTTCGAAATATTGAAGGCGACTGATGCTGCAAGGCACAACCATACTATTCTGAGTGTCTTTCTATCGAGAATGTTCCATTCCGCGTCTGTCATGGCCGCCGGCTTCTTTGCTTTTCTGCTCAATGGTAGGTATAGATCTTTCTGATACAGATAAGCTTCCATCTGCATCTTCCACAGCGGGAATTTTTGGCCGTTAAATTTCTCGACCTAAACTTACCATCTTCTACCATTTCTCCCACTCGAACCAGGAACCCTTCTTTCCTGCGAGTTTATCATCCAAATATACCTTCGGCTCTGATACCAATTGTTATAAAATTATATATTCTGGAGTAATGCAACACATAAAATATGCAAAAAATAAAAGCACAAAAAACACATAAAACCAGAGAGACACATATATACGTGGTTCACCCATTTTGGGCTACGTCTACCCTGAACAGCCAGTCCTTCCTTTCTATTATCTAGCAAAAAATGAAGAGACAAAACCTACAGCAGATCTGCTGTAATATCCTCTGTTCTCTCTCACAGTCTCCCTATCTATTTCTCGCTCTAAGAATACACACATAATACACAACCATAATACAATACCCTCATATATACAAGGGGGTTGCTTTCTAGGGCAAAAATCCCTAAACTAAATATAAATTCTATCGTCAGATCATCCGCCTATGAACGGCCCAGATTGACTAGACATTAATATACTTTTACAAGGCAATTTTACATCTGTTTTTAGCTTCGGGGGTGCTGCCCCCAAAACCCCTGCCAGGGGGGGGCTCCGAAAAGCACTGTCGCCCCCCCCTAGACCCCCCACAGTAGCGATTAATTACGGGTGGCGTTGCTGCCCCTTTTAAGGTACAGGGGTTCAATGTTGTGATGCAAAGTAAACAAGATAATCAAGCTCCACACCCAACAATATCTGCATCAACATATCCCTGTAGAGAAATGTTTGAACCACCAAAGCATAATTCTTGATTTCTGGTACCTCTCAAATATATGAGAGTCCATTTCACTTCCATCCAATGTTCTTTTCCTAGATTGTTCATGTACCTGCTTACAACTCCCACTGCATGTGCAATATTAGGCCTTGTGTAGACCATTGCATACATTAAGCTTCCAGCTGCTGATGCATATGGAACTTTAGACATATAGTCCATTTATTCTTGGTTCTTGGGGCACATCTCCTTACTAAGTTGGAAATGGCTAGAAAAAGGTGTACTAACTATTTTTGCATTCTGCATAATAAATCTTTTCAACACCTTTTGTATGTACTCATTCTGACACAGTGTTAATTTTTTATTTTTCTTGTCTCTATTTATTCTCATACCAAGGATTTATTTTGCAGCCCCCAAATCCTTCATTGCAAATGAATTTGCTAATTTTCTTTTAAGCGCATTTATTTCCTGCATGTTAGACCCTGCAACAAGCATGTCATCTACATACAATAATAATATAATATAGCTTCCATCATTTTTATTTTTCAGATAAAAAAAATGATCATAGTGACATCTAGTATAAACCTGTTCAGACATAAACTTATCAAATTTTAGATACCACTGCCTTGGAGTCTGCTTTAAGCCATACAAGCTCTTCTTTAGCCTGCGCACTAATTTCTCCTTCCCTTTGACCTCATATCCTTCTAGTTGCTGCATATAGATCTCTTCCTCCAAATCTCCATGGAGAAATGATGTCTTTACATCTAACTGTTCAAGATGCAAATCTTCCGCTGCTACAAGACTTAAAATAGTTCTAATTGAAGTCATCTTAACAACAAGAGAAAATATTTCATCAAAATCAATATCTTTCTTATGTGCAAACCCCTTGACCACAAGTCTAGCGTTGTACCTCTGTTTTCCTCCATCTTCTTCCTTCAACCTGTAAACCCATTTATTCTGCAATGTAGTTTTACCTGCAAGCAACCTAACTAAGTCCCAAGTCTGGTTATGTATTAAGGAGTCCATCTTTTCTTCCATGGCTAGCTCCCACTTCTTCCTGGTTTCAACCTGCATTTCTTCTTCATAACATTCAGTTTCACCAGAATCAGTCAACAATAAATAATATAATGAAGGAGAGTATCATTCAGGGGGTCTACTTATCCTAGTAGATATTATGAAACCACTTTTATATGTTTTAGGTGCCTCTTGCTGCTGTGGTGGTTGTTGTTGTTGTGGTTGTTGATTATTATTATTATTTTCAGGCACCTTAACTCTTTATGTGATCTCATCAAGAACTGTGTATTCTTTATTTTCTTTTTCCTGTTTCTTTTCTTGCAACTGATTCTTATACAAGACCTTTTCATTGAATATTACATCTCTGCTCCTAATGATTTTGTGATTTTCATAATAATATAGGTGATAACCAAAATCATTAACACCATATCCAATAAAGGTACATTTATTTGATTTTGCCTCAAGCTTTGTTCTATTTTATTTATTAATATGGACAAAGGCTTCACAAAGAAAAGGCTTTAAAAAAGAGTAGTTTATATTTTTACCTATCCATGCTTCCTTTGGAATACCACCATCCAAGGAACTTGAAGACCCTCTATTTATTAGATAAACAACAGTATCTACAACATATTCCCAAAATTGTAAAGGCAATCCTGCATGCAATCTCATGCACCTTGCACGCTCCATGATTGTTATGTTCATCCTTTCTGACACACCATTTTCTTGTGGTGTTCTTGGAACTATCTTCTCTCTATGAATTCCATGCTTTGAATAGTACCTATCAAACTCTTTGCTACAATATTCACGTCCATTGTGTGATCTGAGACACTTCAACTTATTTTTCGTCTCAATCTCAACCAAAGCTTTCCATTTCTTGAAAGTATCAAATACATCATATTTATTCTAAATACAATAAATCCAAGTCTTTCTAGTTGCATCATCATTAAAGTAACATAATAACGGGAGCCACCAAGACATGATACATGTCTCCATACATATGTATGCAGAAGCTCTAATTTTTCGCTCTTCTTTTCTTACCCAACTCTCAGAAATATGACTCTCTTCTATTTTCCATAAATACATTTCTCACAGAAATCCAAATCAACATTCTTCAAACCCGGCAACAAATTTCTTCAGTGAAGAATCTTCATCCCCTTCTCACTCATGTGTCCAAGCCTATGATTCCATAATGTTGCATGTGATCCTTTGGAAGTTAAAGCACTAACAGAGTTATAAATACCATTGCATAAATACAATGTACCAACCTATTCACCTTTTGCTATTACCAGGTGTTGGCCACCTATAAAATTTGTTCTATCAAAAGCTGGCCAAAACATTTGTTCAGCCTCCAAGAGACAGTTTTATTGCTAAAATGTTATCTCTTGAAGCCTCTGGAAGCTCTCATGCCCATTGTCTAAATATCTTCACCATTTTTTCCCTTCCAGACTCAGAAATCCTGCTGTTTTCCTAGCCAAAATACTGATGCAAAGCCATCATTCTCCCCTTCTCCCACTCAAAACTAACCTTCATTTGTTTCCCTTATTCTCCATAAAAATCTATTTTTTCATGAGTTATCTTCTTCCATTCATGAAAATCCATTTTCTAAGGTTCAAAGACTCCTTCTTTGCCTTATCAAAACCCCTAAAACCCTTCAAAAACCATTGAAAATCAATGAAAAAACCCATTTCGTATTAAGGGTTTAAGCCCCTTTTGGCCAAGTCTCAACCACTTCCCCACCAGGTGTCCATGTTGCAAAGACCAAGTGCTAACCCCTCCTGGCGCTCATCGCATCACACAAATTCAAAGTGCGCAAGTCTTGTGTTCCTTTTAAAAACTTGTGATGCGATAAACTCTTTTTATACAAACCTTCCCGATCGCATCGTAAAAAACCAGCACGCAAATTTGTTTCAGATATTTTAAAAACTTGCGATGTGATCATGCTTGTATTATAAATCCCCGATCGCATCGCATTTTATACATATATGTGGGCCCGCCTTTGGCACTTCAAACCTTATTTCCATTTTCAATCCGCGTTTTCCTTTGTAAAATCCAAAAACCCACTTTTCCAAAGTTTGGTCTAAAAACCCAAGTCATATGTTAAATACAATGGGTAGATTGAAAAGAGCCAATCGCGCGATCGCAATCGCAGAAAATACAATGGGTAGATTGAAAAGCCCATGTCCAAACTTTCGATATGTGATTGGCCCTTTTCATACAAAGCCACGGCCATATGTCTCTCCATCCGCACAACGGCCCCGCAATCGGGCGCCAAGCCACTTTTCCTCTGCCCAAAGCAAAAATCATTGTTTTATATTTAAACTTTGGGTTTTTATGGTTTTCTAAAGGTTTTTCTGCCGGTCCGAAGTGCTAGCAATCTCCACCGTTGAATTCAATCTACAGATCCGACGGTGTGGAACCTATCAAACCCGGTGGACCCCGCCAGCCGTGCGCCGTTTTCCCAAAACCATATGGTTTTCATTGTACTGCCTTCGAGCAGAGGCCGGTTTTCGCCCGATGGCCAACGATTCCATACATCGCATGACATGCGTCTTGGACACTGTTCCGGAAACCACCGTCCATCGCGCATTATCGTTCGGACCAGGATGCCCAGCGATATTGCTGTGCGCCGTCCGATCTGGGCCCACTCATCCAACGGTGATCGCTTGTTGAAGCTGTCTGATGGTTAACGAAGATGCGCACACAATAACCAGGCTATCGTACATGCGGCAACGACATCTCCGTTGTCGATCTGATCTGCAGATCGACAACCAAAAATTCATTGCCCGACCTCTCCGTTTGACTTTCACACCTCCAATCCCGACCGTCGATCTCTGCGCGATCGACGGCTCAGATTTATCCTACTCCTCTGCCTCCTCATTCAATCTCGACCATCGATCTCTGCACGATCGACGGCTCGGATTTAATTTTTCTTTCACCCATTCTACAATATCTCCCGATCAATCCTGACCGTTGGATGATTCCATCCAACGGCCCCTCTCTCTTCACATGCCTTCCGATGCAGTTAACCTATAAAAGCAAGATTTTATAATAGTTTTTGTATTTTGCAGGGTTTTAAATCATTTTCTCGCAATTTTAAAAGAAGATTCAGAGGCAGAGGGTGATGACCCTCCCGTTTTTTATTCATCAAAGGAAATCATCCACAGGGTGGAAATACCCATTTTCTCAGTGTTTCCTTAGGCATCGGTGCCTTATAAACCCTGCGCAACCCTACACATCAACAAGAAAGCCATGAGTTGGCACAGTTAAAGAGTATCAGTGATAAAGGCCAGAATGAACCAGGATGGAGGATGGAAGACATGTTATCAGGGATCACAGCTAAGAATGTTTATCAAAATCCTAATCCCCGATTCAAAACACAAGTTAAATAAGATCTAAAGGGTCTTGTCAATAGGAACGCCTCCACCACCACAAAATGAGGAAAATTAATCCCTTTAGTTATCACGACGCCACCTGTGCCTCAAAATATTCAATCAGAAGCTGAATTTATTGATCAGGCACCAACAGCCTCACAGAATATCAAAGGTTGCCGAACAAATAATACTAATCAAGGGTCTTATCTCCAAATTGTCGGAAAAATTATTTTAAAGGTTAAAGAACAGTCCAGAAGCAGATCTTTTCAATCATTAGGCCTCGAAAGATACAAACAGAGTTATGAAGCTGAGTTATAAACGATTACATTCCCACCTTATGCCTTGCCTGGTTCCCAAAGGCCAGGAATTGCATTGATTACATAATTAATAATACTTGAGCCCTAGGAAATCCTCCCACCTCTTCATTCTTCTATAAATACTTCTGTAGAAGATGAGAAATTGTTGGTCTCTGCACACCTGAATGTATGTAATAATTTCTGAAGCTACTGATGCCCTGTTTGCAATTTGAAGATACATAAGCTGATATGAGAAGTTTGAAGTTGTAAAAACCCACCGGGCTTGCTGATTGTAACTGGTTCGAACGTCAAATACAAGCTATTGATTTATGGGATCCTGATTTGTGTCAATGGTGATATGTTCCTCACTGTCAATTGTTATTTTTCTTAATGTTTTCATTCTGTTCATTTTCTCCTGATAAAGAACAGCAAACATAGAGCTAGGATTTACTCTCAACAATACCCTTCTCTTACTGAAAGCTTTATTGTGTATGTTTTCTTTATTTGAAAGTTCTCTTTGAAGAGTACATTAATGCAGGTTGGCTTAAAGGCACTTGCCTGATCTAAATTGCTCTTTGTCACTTTTATCTATGGTTTTCTTATTGAATATGCTGAAAGCAGGGTAGTTTAAAGGCACTTACCTGATCTTAAGCTTTTCAATTGTATTTTCTAATTTTTTCTAATTAAAATTATTTCAATGCAGGCTGGTTTAAAGGCACTAACCTGATCTCAGAATACTTTTATGTTTTTCTTATTGAATATGCTGAAAGCAGGGTAGTTTAAAGGCATTTACCTAATCTTAAGCTTTTTCAAACTGTCTTTTAATGTTTTCTAACTGAAAGTACTTCAAAGTAGGCTAGTTTAATGGTATTAACCTGATCTCATAATACTCTCATGTCTTTCTTTAAGTACATGCTGAAGAAATATAGTTTAAAAGAACTTACTTGATCTCAGGCTGTTTCACTATATCTCCATTTGTGTGTTCTTCATTTCCTATCTGTTTCATTCCATAAAATCACCTTAAGAGATCCTTTGACATAAGTGACTGCCCCATGGATCCTGCTTGAACCTTGTTTTCCAATTAAAACCCTCCTATGACTCCATAGCCCAATGGGTTAAAAATATCTTTCCCCTTCTGTCAGCCAAATCATTCTTTCACTTGCAGATACCTTCACCCTTCATTTTTGAAACTGCCTTCGCCTTCATCATGTCCTTTCCCAACCAAAAAAAACAAAACCCAAGCTCTTCATAACTAGCCTAATATCACTATTTCAGATTTTAAAGATCACATCTTTAAACCCATTCATAGAGAGATCCCTCTCTGGATTCAGGAGGGCTAGATCCTAGAATCCCAAAGTTGGTTGAAATAATGTTGCTTCTACATTTTTAGTCTTACCAATCAGCTAAAATTACAGGTTCCTAAAATTTATGGCGACTCCGCTGGGGAATAAACCCAAAATCATTATCATTTTAGCGTAACCATAGGATATTAGGGATTTGGTTCAAGAACATTTTCTATATTAACCAGCTGAGCCACCAGCACCTAACATTTCTGGCGACTCCGCTTGGGAACTACTTCCCTTAAGAACTTCATAAAACTTGTGAGTAAAAAGCAGCCTTTTCAAGCACTGCCAAAGAATGGTAATCATGATAAAACTTATTTGAATCAGTGACAAACTAGGAAAACCCTAGGATTCTCCTAAGATTTTATCCAACCTTGAAAAATCAGATGGCTTAGCCATAAGAGTAAAATGTCTTTGTCTCATAATCGTAGCTAAGTTTTGAAACAGAGTTAGGATATTCTTAAAAAACCACACAACTGGAAAATAACTCAGAAAACCTGAAAATATTTCAGATTGGTATTCAATAAACATGGTGGTGGACCATAAGACCTTTTACCTCTGAAAAGAGCTAAAACCTTCCACTTGGTGATTCCACAATCCTGAACAGACCTTAAGACTCCACTGGGAAGAACCCTTATCATTGTAACACCTTTCAACCTCAGTCACAAGGATGCAAGATTAAAATTCTTGTAAAACAGACTAGTTAACCTCTTAAAGATTTCCGTACCTGGTTGAACTTGTCTTGATTATTTGGGTCAGAAAAACACATCATAGTGGCTCCTAGAAAGATTCACACTAGAGCATATCCTGACCCTGATCCACCTGAAGTAGTTGATAACCCAGAAGGTATTCTTAGGAAGTCTCCTAAGATAAAATTATCAACTATTTTTAGATCACCCTTGAGAGCTAATTCATTTCCTAAAAACCTTGCAGCTCTATAAGAAACACATGGTGGTGGAACCATTAAAACATTTTACCTCCCTAGGAGCTAAAAATCTTCCACCTGGCGACTCCACACTCTAAAACTCCCAGAAGACCAAATGAATCCACTGGTAGAAGACCCTGAACTGATTGACCAGACACATTGACCTCTTTCTTGATTTACAAACATGATTCCAAGAATACAACGAAGATATGCCCCAATGAGTAGAGATCATATCCCTGGGTTTCCACATAAGATGCCCCAGGTCAATTGGGACGACAACCTGCCTATTTTTCAAGGTGAAAATTTTGATGACCCTTTATTAAATCTTATCAAATTTCACATACATATATGGAGGTTGAAAGTTGAATGGCATGAAGACTGCCTAATGAAAATGCTCATGTTAGCATTAGAAGGAAAAGCTAGGGATTGGTATGAATGCTTAAGATCTAGTAGTTTTTTTTCTTTAAAAGACCTTGAATATGTGTTCTATAATAACTATAAAGAAAACACTACATCATTATCATTTGGTGCAATATATTATGATCCATCACAAAACAACACCCAACATATTATAGATAATGAGGAAGCCTTAGAAGAGATGCATCCTGAAGATCTTTTAACAGCCATTCATGAGCTTAATCTCCTATTGAAAATTTTTAAGAATATAGATGAATCACTTCAGGAAGAAAAAAAGCAAGAAATAATGGGCATTCCTCAAGACATCCCTAAAAACTCAAATATTGATTCATCTTCCCTTATCGCTGAGGCTCAAGAAGACATCCAGCCTCAAAATTAGTCTTCGCAAGAAACAGAGAACTACTGTACTCCTGTTCAAAGGAACATAGAAACATCTTCCCCTTTGATAGAAAAAGAGATAGATCAGACTATTAATAAACAGCCAGTCTCTGAAATGTTTTTCAAAACAAACACTCTTTCCCATTCACATAGAGAACATTTTTGTACAAATTTAGAAAGTTCTTTTGTAGATCAGAATGAAGAAGGACCTGCTGATAACCCAGTATGTTTGATTGATAGTATTAATTATATTCGTGATTATCCTAACTTTGATCTATCTAGTGATGATGCTTCCCAAACAGAAGTTAATTTTGCAGGATCATCATTATCATTTTTATGGGAGGAAGATCAGTTCCTTCAAAGAAGTAATGAGCCAGTGCATACTATTTATGATACTGATGATGAAAGTTTTCAAAGCCTAGAATTTAGTGAATATTCATTGGATCTTTGCTCCGATTCATTTCATATCATCAGTAATAGTTTCCATGCGATTGGGAATCAGCAGACCTTCAACTCAAAGGATGAGGAGGAAAGAAATGAAGAAATTTTTGCGCAAGTGGAAATCAAGGAGATTTCTCTTGAAAAAGAGGAAGAAATTAAACATACCCTTGCTCAAGAATATAATAACCTCCTCATAGAGTACATTCCACTAAACCAGAGGATACTAGGGCTACAAGAGGATGACACTGCCAAATATGATGAATCCTCTAGTTCAGATAACGAAGAAAATGAGGGAGAAAAACAAATACAAGACTATCCTGCTGTGGATATACTGTAGGTTTTAACCCTGAACAGAAATTATCTACACACGAATCTTATAACAGAAAATAAACAATAGCAAGATCATAAAACATAAAACAGATAAACACAGAGATTTTCCCCTGGATCCCAAATCAGGACTACCAGCTTGATTTTTCATTATATTCCTTTTAGTGTTACAACACATATATTTACATGCCAAAGCATACATAAACCCCAATCCATTAACCTTGGATTAGAACATAACCGTAGTTCCCTTGACTAGATCTACAAAATAACAGGGGCCGAAAACCATCGTACCCCAAAACCATGTGCAAAATCATGCACAAAACATGGGCGGGTCCGCATATGAGTGGGACCGCATACCAAAAAAATTTCACCGGGGCGCTGCGCCTGGCGCAATGTACAACGCTGGGGCTACTCATGGAAATAATATAACACATACCCAACATTCTCCCACTTGTTGTTTTCTTTCCACAGGGGGCCACAGGAGAGCTTAGTCATTTGGCCAATTCTTCAACATCCATTGTTTCTCTACACCAAGAGAAATTCTGAGTGCTCACAGACTTCGTCAATGCATCTGCAACATTCTTCAAAGTGTCCACCTTTACCGGCAACACCCTTTTAGCCTCAACCATATCTATAACAAAGTGATATTGAACATCAATTTGCTTTGTCTTTGAATGATAAGCAGGGTTCTTAGCCAAGAAAATTGCACTTTGGCTATCACAGTCTATCCTTATAGCTTGTTGTACCAACCCCATACTTGAACACAATCTTTGCAACCAAACTAATTCCTTGCTTGCATGAGTGGCTTCTATGTATTCTGCCTCTGTAGTTGAAAGCGCCACTACAGACTGTATTTTACTCATCCAAATGACTGCACCTCCAAATAGGCTAAACACATACCCACTTGTAGATCTTCTTTGGTCCAGATCTCCAGCCCAGTTTGCATCAACAAAACCACGAATGTCCAACATTCTTTCTAATCCTGGTCTTCCTTGGTAGCACAAGCCATAATCACTAGTGCCACGTAAATATCTGAAAACCCGCTTCACTGTTGTCCAATGCTCCTTCCCTGGGTTTGACATAAACCTGCTCAATACTCCCACTGCATGTGCAATGTCTGGTCTAGTACAGACCATTGCATACATCAGGCTACCCACTGCACTTGCATATGAAACACGGGACATATCCTCCTCTTCTTCTTGTGTCTTGGGACACTGTTCAGCAGACAGCTTTACACCTACAGGAATAGGAACATTTACCGATTTACTATCCTGCATATTGAATCTCTGCAATATAGTCTTGACATACTTCCTCTGGTTTAACCAGAGCTTCCTCTTTGCCCGATCTCTCTTAATTTCCATGCCCAAAATATAGTTTGCAGCACCAAGATCCTTCATGTCAAATCTGGAGAGCAGTTGGGTCTTCAAATCTTGGATAATTTCTTTGTCATTTCCAATCAAAAACATATCATCCACATACAAGACCAAATAAATAACACGGTCACCAATTAATTTAAAATAAACACAGTGATCCTCCTTGCTTCTGGTGAAGCCAAGTCCCCGTATATAGGTATCAAATTTCTGATACCACATCCTTGGTGACTGTTTTAACCCATACAGAGACTTCTTCAACCTGCATACTAGTTCTTTCTTACCCTTCAGCATAAAGCCTTCAGGTTGCTTCATGTAGATCTCCTCTTCTAGATCCCCGTGAAGAAATGTTGTCTTCACATCCATCTGTTCTATCTCAAAATCAAATGCAGCAGCAACAGATAAAAGTAATTTAATAGAAGTAACCTTGGCAACAAGAGAAAAAATATCACCAAAATCAATTCCCGGCACCTGGGAATAACCTTTTCTACCAACCGAGCTTTGTATTTCTCCACCTTGCCTTCTATTAGACACCTATACCAATAGGTGTCATTTTTCATGATTGACTTATTGAACTATGCAATATGTTCAAACCTTTTTCTTGTTGCAAAGGTGTTCCATATTCTTAAAAAAATCAAAAAATTTAAAAAAATGTAAAGAGGGTATACCCTAAAAGAAAAATCAAAGGGTGAAAAAATAAAATTGGCCAAAAAAGTGAAAGAAAATGAACCCCATCAAAATAAAGGCCAAGGAAAGTGTGCAAATCTAAATGCCACTACTTTTTGCTCTGATGTAATAAACAAAATTGTGTGCAGTTTGTCAAACTTTTACCACAATTTATGAAGAGTCAAACTGTTTAAACTTGACTCATTCATTTTTCAATTTCATGTTGTAGAATAGAGAATAAATATCTGACCAAACAGTTTAATCTTGGCAGATAAGTAGATAGGTATAGTTAATAAAAGGTGCTCAATAGTTTAAACTGAGCCCTTGGATGTAATAAGTGTAGACTTAGATAGGTTTTCCATGTAAAAGAAAAAGAAGATTGATAAGGGTTTTCCAGTCTAAGTGCACCCTAATAAAGAAGAGAAAATGGTAGAGTAAGTAGGTAGGGTAGGTATATGTTGTTGCAGAATTATATGTGATGAATGATGGTTCCAAATGTGTTCAATTTTAATTTCATCACAAGTGCAAAGGCAGATACTACATTGAAAAAAGTTCATAGCAAAGAAAACTGAAGATTATTAACTTCCTCTTTCATTTTTCCCTAAAGATTTCACTAATTTCCCCCAAGTGCTAAGGTATTTGAAGATTAGAGGGGCTCAAGGCATTTCCTTGACTTTTGGAGGGACCAGACCCTTGGCCCAATAATTGGAAAAAACCTAAGTACTTAAAATCATTCATCATCACACTCATTTACTTCAAAAAATTATTTCCTAAGTAAAATCCCATTTTACTTAGGAAAATCCTTCAATATTTCATGAAAAGCCCTCAAAATCACTTTTATTCTAAGTCTAAGTGATGAAAGTATAATAATTCCATTTACTTTTGAATCTTCACTTTCTTGGTTATATTTAAGTATTTTGAGTTTACATTGTCCCCTTGTCATATTAACTCTAATTTATATATTAACTCCCTATGAAAATCACCTTTTCCTATTATATATAAATCCTTTTATAGTAATATCCCCAAAACCTTTATATTATGAATTTTTAGCCAAAAGTATTTAATTCATGTTTTATTCAAATCAAAAACCCACAATATACCCCCTTTTGGCTAAAATATAACATTAATATTATTCCTGCCCCCCTACTGTAAATAAATCGCATTGATTTAATTATTGTATAAATAAAAATATATGAAAACGTTTAAATATATGTATATGTGTTTAAAACAAAAATGAAACTCAAAGTTTAATTAAAACCAAACTTTGAAATAACCCATCCTGCATGTATTTTTCACCCCCGACCATCCACTGTACAAGGAGTTAATTAATCCTCATGGTTAATTAAGAACTGATCCCCGCCAATCAGAATGCCCCCGAAATGATTAATTCGTAATAAAACGTGTCGGGTCCCACCCGTTAAACACCTATCAACTCCCTGTCCCGTCTACCGTTCGATTGATCACTCCAAAATCGACGGCTCTTATCAATTCCGTTGGCCATCTCTGATCCAAACGTTAACGCGCAAAATGTCGGCGGTTTTTAAACACTGCCATGGCCACGCGTTGTCCGTTCTGTGGATTCGCTGCCTCTCCACCCAAAACCGCCTCCCCTCAAAAGTGGTGCGGAATAAACCACTTATCACCTTTCCTCGTGACTCATCCCGTACGTGCTAACGTCATTTATTAAAAATCCCGCCACCCCGTTAAACTTTGCAAATAAAACCAAACGACCTACGTCTTTTTAATTTTTTCTTCCACAGCGAACGACTACACTCCCATGCAGGAAAATTTAAATTCTGACTTTTGAAGTCCACCAACCTTTATCTTGTCGAAGAAAATTGCAGTCAAGCCTCTCAGAAGATTATCCGCCTTAATCAGTACCTGCTATCTCCAAAAGAAAAAATAGGTATTTACCCTAAATTCGCACTGAACTCTATAAGAAACTCGGCTTTCCTTTTCCTTTCACTAAAATAGAGTTAAAATTAATTGCTAGTTCATTCCTTAATCCCTAGAACTGTAATTGAATTCCCAATCTGCAATTGTACCTGTTTCTCCCATCGAAACCTGTAATTTTGCTCAATTTTTCACCATTAGCCAAATTTCCATTTTTTAATCCACAAGAACCAAGAATGGAAGTTCCTGTGGCTTTAAATGTCACCCCATTGAATGCCCCTCATAGAGATTTGGATTATTTATCGTTAGTCGACAGAGATTTCCAGATTAAAGACCTGGCTTTTATTGATAATCCTCTTCGAATTTTTTGTCGCTGCAGAGACAATTATTTGAATGTCTTGGATATAATTGGGTTATGGGAATCTAATATTCCTAGGTACCTCTTTCCCTCTGTCCATATTTTCCCTGAAATAATCCATTTTTGCCATGCAAATTATGATCCTAACCAAAGAGCAGTCTTATCCCCAAATCAAGATGTCCTTTTCCCAATTACTGCTCAGTCTATCAATAAGATGCTACATTTTCAACCCGATCAGACCCTCACTCCCCTGTCCATGGGAGATTTACTTGAGAAATCCACCAAACTATCCCATGAAGAATTAAGCCACATTTTCCAGACCTTTATGTTGCTTGATCATCAACCTAAAGGCCCTCCCCCTTATGGGTATGTTTTTTTCACTGAGGAGGGTAGACTTGTTTTGGAAATGATATCCTTTATAATGGGATTTAATACTAGTGAATATGTTGATCATTTAACTCTAGTGTTATTGTCTATTTTTACCCCTGGACAGCCTCCTGCTATCAGGCATGACTTTGCATCATACATTGCAGATAAAATCCATGATCAATTCATGAGATTAGAAAATGAGAAAGTGTTCAAGTATTCCTCTGTCATCTACCACCTCATTCTCTATTACCAGTCGGAAAATTTCCCTTTCTATATCAAGAAGCTTGATACCCAAGGGAATCCTAGGTCTGTTGTCTTTTGGTCAGCCATTACTCATAGTTCTCGAGATTCTCCCTATTCCTATAATGATTTCATTGATATTTTTATACATCCTGCAACCACCTTGTTGACAGGAGTTTCTCCTCCAAGATTCAGCAATGAAATCAAGAAAACTTTACAGCTCTCAAAAAAATACAAAGTTGGTGATTGGTACTTATACCAAAATCACACTGAAGTCAGGATATATGGATGTGAATTATGTCCATTCAAATTGCCAAAATATGTCCCCATGAGAATATTTGCATTAGAATATTTCAGGCAGATGAACAATTCTGATATAATTCATTTTTGTAATGCAAAGAAGAAGGCTCAACTCCGGATCAAAAGTCAATTAGGTCCCTTTATCTGTAACTCTAGGGATGCAGGGGAAGAGGCTGAAAAGAAATTAGAAGACCATTTCAGATTACAAAAGAGTTTCCATTGGGTGCCTTATGACCCATTCAACTTCATTTGTGATAAAAGAATGAAGAATAAATCAGCACCATACATACATCAAAGAATCCCAAAGATTGAAAAATATGCTAATACAGATGAATGGATAGAAGGAACATTGATAGAGCAGGATATTGAGCAGGTCAATATAGACAATTTTATGAAAGATCTTGAAAAAATGCTTGACCTAGACTCTTTTGCATAGGCACCAAGATCAGAAGTTGGTCCTTCCTCAACTTGGATTATTCAGCAGGAGTTACAAGAAAACATTACAGTACCATCTAAGGGAAAAGAGAAAGAGGTTGATACACAAGTTAAAGAAACATTCAATATGACAGAACAACCTCAAACTTCCAAGGGACAGGATCAAGTACAGGTTTCTTCCGTTCAAACCAATCCAGTAGAAATGTCAATTTTGCAGACTCCATTAAATGTGGAAAAGGGAAAAAAGAGAGAAGTTGAAACTGCTACTCCTCTCATTGGATCTTCACATCAGCCTCAGGCCAAGAGACAGAAATTGAATACTCCTCCAGAAGTAGAATCTATTGATGAAATCCTTGATAATCAAGGACCAGAACAGGTGGGCAGTCAACAAACAGGTACAGTCAGTGGAGCATCCACTACCTCACAAAGGAAAGAGCTACAGAAGCAACAGAGTATTGAAATATCTTCTTTCAAAACACTAGTTAAAGATGTAGGAGATATAAAGAAGACATTTATCAATATCAAGGCCAGGAATGATCCACTGAGAATTCAAGTATATAATCAATATCTGAAAATGGCTCCAAAGAATCAAGAAAGATTGATGTCAACTTTTGACATCCAACAGGGAAAAATGTTAATGAGCCATTTCAAACCCAAGGTGCAACAACCCCAAACAGCTGCTGATTATATTAGGACAAATTTTGAAGTCCTATCAAAGGACATCCATCCTTTAGACCAAATTGAATTACATAAACAGACTGGTGAAATGATCTATTCTACTTTGACTAATAAGGCAATGGAAGCTCATAGGTTATAGGATTCTTTGGAGAACACTAGTACACAATTGCAGCTTGAAAAGGCTTCTTCTCAAGCCAAAGACAACAGGATAAAAACATTGGAAGAAATAATAATTGGTTTGGGACACAATCCAAAGGATTTAAAAGGCATAGAAGCTCTAATAAATAAAAAAGATGATGACATTGCAGCTTTGAGAAAGCAGTTGAAATTGCCAGCTTCAAGACATCCTCAAACTGAAGAAATAATAAAGAAGAATTCTGAAGAAGAAATGATGGAGTTGCTCTTGCAAATGAATGACAATTGACTAAAACAGAAAAAGAGTTGGAACAAGCATTAAAAGAGAAGCAGTCCAGTGTTCCAGTATCTACAGCAGAAGTTATCACAGGTCCAACAGGTCAACCAACAGAGCCATCACAGGTAAATACTTCAAATTTGAGTACAGAAGAATTAGCAAAGCAACTGAATGATTTGAAACTACAAGTAACAAAACTTCAGCACAAAAAGTTACAGCTTATTAGTTTGGAACAGAAATATGATCTTTCAAAAATGACTGTTGCTGACAAAACAAGAGAAGTCAAAATGTTGGAAAAATTAGTTAAAGCTTTGGAAAGGGATCTCACATTGGAGAAACCTTTAAGAGAAATAAATGACAATCTTTGGGATGATATTATTCAGTCAATAAAAGATATCTGGTCCTCAATCCAGATAATATTTGAGCAGAATGATTTGGTTAAAGTAGCTCTGGATGAAGTTGAGAATACACGAGCAGAATTAGGAAATAGGCCTGAGGAAGCCAATCAGCTTATACAGTTTCTAAACACCCAAACCAGACAAAAACTTGCAGATGTGGGTATTCAGGACAGAACTACAACAATCTTGGAGATAAAAAGAGTTTTTACTAAAAGAACTCTTATGCAAAATTTAGAACGAAGGTGTTTTGACATGCAAAGTGAAATCATTGCTTTCAAAGAAAGGTTTGATGTTTTATTGAATAAAGGGTTGCCTAGCCCTATAGTTTCAGAAGAAAAAATAATGGACCTGGAAACTTATGTCAAGAAATTGGACATACATGCTCACAATCATTTCATTGCTAGTTCCTCAACCATTTCATCAGAAGCAACGTTACCTACAGGAAGGAATCTTCATGACAGATTAGAGAATTTGTTTTATCTGGAACATGAAGTAAGACATTTATTTCATAATCAACCTAATTTCTTCAGAAATACCGAGGCTGATGAAACATTGAGGAAGCTTCAACAGAAAAGAATAGCAGAAGATAAATGGTGGGAATATTTTTTGGAACTTTTGTAAAATTTATCCTTATATGAAATTTTGCCTATTTACTATAGTATAGAGTATAAAGGGACAAACAAAGGTCAAAGAGTATCAGCTCAGTTAAAGTGTATCATTAAGAACAAAGAGTATCAGTGAAGCAAGTTAGTTAGAACAAAATTGCTGAAGAGGACAACGATGAGCTAAAATATAGGTCCTGCCTCCAGCACATTCTCAAAAGGAGTAAACAACACAACATCGATTACTTCTTGTCTTATCTATGAGACCATCTGTCTCTATTTTTATTGTAACTTATTTGTGAGTCATCTTAGATTATATCTCGTTTTGTTAAGAGATATTTTGTATGATTTTTTGTATAAATAAGCCCTCAATCGAATTATTGAGGGTGGATTCTTAGACATTGCTGTAACATTGACTATTTTGGAATAAAAGTTCTTTGGAGAAATTTCTTTGTGGCTAAGATGGATGATGAATTGAAGCGAAAGACCTTTTACAGGATTCATGTTTCAAACTACGGATCAATAAGTTTATCTTTCTCTTGTGTTTTAAAGTCTTTATATCTGTTTATTATGTCACTGTGTTTCATTTCTTAATGATAAATGAAAAGGAGTAAATCAGAAAGTACTTAAGTGTAATATGATTTTAATCATTGATTATTCTAAATGTTTTCTTCTAAACTGGTTTAGAAAAGGAATTCTTAATTTCTCCTGTTTTTCTAGTTTAAGAATTTTGGTTATTTAATAAAGAATACTTCATTGCTCTTTGTTAATAATCACTCAATTTTCCCTCTTATGAATGTGTTGAAAGATTCTTAGTTGCCTTTCATCCATTTAAATCAATTCCATTCACTTTAGATCTAAAATTGTTCTCTGTTTGATTATCTTGCCCTGTAAAACCATCTTTTGTCTAGAAACTTAATCCAGTGAAGCCATCTTTTGACTCCATAGCCCAATGGACTAAACTTCTCAATTTTTCCCTCTGCTATCGAATTCCACCACCCAAATTCAAACAAAACCCCTGAACTTTACAACTAGCCTAATATCTTCTAAAAACAAAGCTAAATTTTATATAGAGAGCCCTCTCTGGGTACTGATTGGCTAGATTCTGTACCTAAAAGATTGGTTTGTGGTTACCTCGGACCCCTTTCCTCTTCCAACAACTTCAAGGAAAATCTGAGTGATAACATAGTGGTGACTCCACTGGGGAACTGAATCATTTTATTGTTACTATTGTTTGATTTATAAACTACAGATGGAGTCTGAAGATTAGCCAGGTAGCCTTTGAAATGCTTTTTCTCTGCAATTGCATAGTAAATAAATGCTACTTCAGTCAATATTCGGTCTAGTTTATAGACTGAACTTTAGTTTCAAAAATTCAATCAGTTTCTCTAGTTCAATAAAATATTTGAGAAAATTTTAATTAAAAATATTTAATTTCTTGGAAAATTTGTCAAAGTTGTATTTTCATTTCATTTAAAACAAAAAACTTAAAAAGAAACATTACTAGGAAAACTGGCTTCAGAAAGGATTCGTCATACCAGGTCAAATCCTGACCCTAACCCACCACCAATATTTGAGAATACAAATCTGATTCCTAGAATTCTGAGAAGACAAGGGAGTCAAGAAAGCTCTGGGAGTTCTCAACCTCTTGTTAGATCAAACTCTTGTCCTGTGAAGTTTATATATCTTGAAGACGAAACATTTGATGAACATGTTGAAACTTCTCTATTCGGGAATTTTTCTGAATCTGAGTTGTCCAATCTGGTTCCTGATCCATTATTTCTTGAAGATTTGCAATTTGAATTTATCACTTCACATCTTGACAAGCATCTATAAAATTCCATTCAATCCGAACAAACCTTTGAAGAAATATCAAACACTTATGTAATTACTGCAGCTTCCCCAAGTTCATCTAATTTTCCCCAAACTTCTCAAACTCAAGCTACTTCTTCTTCACCTCTGCTCACTACTTCTAAACCATCATCACCTGTTATTCCATTACACCTTCCGATGGAAAATAGATATGCTCCTTTGAGATTGCCAGGTAACCCTGGTGCTTTGCCCCAAGATTATCAGAGTAAAATCACCCCTTTCGATGGTTCTGGTACTTACACTGCTCAACAACATACCAAAAGGATGACAGATTACTTTTAATTTTATGAAATAGACGCTGATGATGTTCAAATGAGAATTTTTTTCCAGAGTCTTACTGGGGAAGTCAGGACATGGTTTAGGGCTCTTGCTCCAAAAAGTATTGCTGACTTACCAGCCTTGTATAGGGAATTTTTAAATAGATGGGAGAAGAAGAAAGACCCTCTTCAAATCCTATCTGACTTTGGAAAATTAAAGAGAGGACCTAATGAAGCAGTGCAAGATTATATCATTAGATTCAACGAAGCCTACAACGCTATTCCCCAAAACATTAGACCCCCTCCGGATTCAGTATTGGTTAAATTCCCTGATGGGTTTGATTCTGACATAGCATATTCACTTAGGGAAAGCGCTCCCCAAACTCTAAAAGAGATGCAAAGCATAGTTGTTAGTGTTGAAGCTAACCTCATAGAAAAACGAGCCAGAGCTAGAGCTGAAAGAAGGATGCCTATAAACGAAGAGCCTTCGGCTTTTGAAAGAAAGCTGGATGCAATTATTAAAGGGATGGAAAGACTAGGAGACAGAGTAGAGACAATCGAAAGAAAGTCTTTTGGCGATGGTCAAAATGCTGTTAGAAACCCAAACTTCAGAAGAAATCAAAACCAAAATACTGGGAAAAATGCTCCTGACCAAAACATCAGGCCACCATTTCAGGAAAATTTTGTTGAAGGTTCATCTTCTGAGGAACCAACTGAGGATGTTGAAATAAATAACTTGACTGAACACAAGAATGAACCAGAATTTTTCCTATCTCAAGATGATCAAGAAAATCACATTCTTGAAACATTTCAAACTCATTCAGGAGAAACTTTTGATTTTAAAGAAGGATATGATTCAACAATTTATGAAGTTCATAAACAATACAACTTGAGAGGCAAACGGATTGACATGCCAGAGAATAGCAAACAGAACGTTGTAAAACAAAACATCAAAGGTAAAACTAGCACTCCTCCTGTACAAATTCTTTCTAGAGCAAGTCCTAACCCTGCTAATCCAATAATTGAAGATGTGTCTGATAATCAACTAAATAATAAACAAATTTCCAACACTTTTCCTTTTGTAGGAAACATAGAAGAACCAGCAGAAGTTAATTCAAAAACACCTTCAACTCATAATCCCATTCATGAAAAAGACAAAAACACTGAAGACACAAAAAATAGAGAAAATCCAACTGTTCAAAACACTAGAGCTCAAATAGAAAAATCTTTCAATCTAGAAGTTGAAATAGGCAAATTAAAGATAGTTGTTCCATTGGCAGAATTAGCTAAACATGATGTCTATAGAAGCCAAATCAGCAAATCCCTAAACATTACTGGAATGGATGATTCAGTAAATGTTTTTGATGATCAAACCAAATTACTTTTTGGCCCTGAAGTAAATGGAAAACCAGAAAGTGGAGGAACTCCTCCATTTTATGTGAGCTTGAATGTACATGACAAAATACTTCATAATTCCATGCTTGATTCTGGAGCATCTCACAATTTAATGCCCAAAGCTGTGATGGAAAGATTAAACCTAGACATTACCAGACCATATAAAGATCTTTTCTCTTTTGATTCAAGTCAGGTAAGATGTTTAGGTTTGATTAAATATCTGTGTGTTACTTTGGTGCAATACCCTGCGAAATCTATTCTAATCAATATAGTAGTAGTAGACATTCCTCCCAAATATGGTATGTTGTTGTCGAGATCCTGGGGTGCCAAAATCGGAGGATCTCTTCAATTAGATATGTCATATGCTACTATTTCAGTGTTTGGTCAACCTAAAATACTATACAGAGAGACCTTGATGAAATATTTAGTCAGTAGTTAGGAGAAGCCTGAAAACTTCCTTGTCTACTCAGTACATTCTGATATGGACTCATTCATCCTTTATAATGCTGAATTTGACCTTCCCAATGAACTAGAAGCACCAGAAACAAAAACTGCAAATAAATCTACTGTTCAAATCGAAGAAATTTCTGAAAACAAAGAAACATCAGACATTCAAGAAATACCAGAAAAAACTAAAAAACCAGAGCTCCCTGTTAAGAAAGTTGTTAAAACAGTCGATGAAGATTATGAACATGAAATTATGTGGCATTTAGAATTTGATGGTTTAGTAAATAAGGTAGGAGATGGAGCTGGAATTTGGATACATTGAAAATGACCATGCTGAAGGCCATGCTTATAGATTAAACTTTAGATGCACTAATAATATGGCAGAGTATGAGGCTCTTTTGCTAGGGCTTAAACATGTCAAAAAAATAGGAGAAATTAGAGTATCAATCATAGGAGACTCTGAGTTAATTATTCAACAGATCAATGGTGAATGTTCGACAAAAGATCCCAGATTAAGACAATACAGAGAAACAGTTGTGGAAATTCTCAACACTTTTCTACAAGCTCAACTTGCCAAAATTCCTAGAAAACAAAATTTGCATGCTCACAGTCTTGCAATGTTCGCTAGCACCTGTAAATTACCTTTTGGACCTAATCATCAGCTCACAGCTGAGATTATACATTGACCTGCTATACTGTATAATCTTATGAATTGGCAAGTATTTGTAAATAATAATCAGATTAATAATTTTTTGACCTTAGAAAACGAGTTCTCTAACAATAGTATAGATGAAGACACAACAATCAATGAATCTGATCAAATAGATGAACAAGAAACGGATATTTCAGAAGAGACTGCAATTCACATGCTTCACCCAACCAAATTCACTAAAAAAGATATGCAGGATTTGAAACAAATGGAAGTCGATGAGATTATAGAAGATGAATCTGAAATTATTAATCTGAAAGATAATAATTTACCTAAAGGATTAACTCCTTTAGAATATCTTTTTGAATCAAATGACATTCCACTAAAACCCAAAATGGAACCGTTAAAAGTTGATATTGAAGAATACAATTTGGGAACTGAAGGAAATCCCAAGATGGTTAAGTTATCTAAATCCCTGCGAGAGGATCAAAAGGTTAAATATGTTGAACTTTTAAAAGAATTCCAGGATGTTTTTTCCTGGAGTTATGAAGATCTTAAATCATATGATACATCAATAATTCAACATACAATACCTTTGAAACCAGATCAGAAACCATTCAAACATAAACTTAAAAGAATCAATCCTGTGCTACTACCTTCAATTAAGAAAGAAATTAAAAGAATGTATGAATCAGGAATAATTGCTCCTATTAGGTTTTCTGAATGGGTTTCTAATTTAGTACCAACAAGGAAGAAAACGGGAGAAATTAGACTATGTGTCGATTTGAGAAATTTAAACAAAGTTTCTTTAAAAGAGAACTATCCTCTGCCTAAAATGGACCATATCTTACAAAGGGTAGTAGGATCTTCAAGGATTTCTCTTCTGGATGGATTCTCAGGATACAACCAGATTCTGGTTCATCCTGACGATCAAGACAAAACAGCTTTTACAACCCCATGGGGTACATTCAAATATGTTAAGATGCCTTTTGGACTCAAAAATGCAGGAGCGACCTTCCAAAGAGCAGTGGACATTGCCTTTGCCAAATAAATTCATGATTTCTAGTCATATATCTGGATGATTTGACTGTTTTTTCCAAGACAGATCAACAACATTTGGATCATCTTAGACAGGTGTTCATAAAATGCAGAAAATATGGTATTTCTTTAAATCCTAAAAAGTCATTGTTTTCTCTTGAAGAAGGTAAACTCCTAGGTCATATTATTTCAAAAGATGGCATTAGAATTGATCCTGAAAGAATACAAGCCATTTTATAGATACCTCATCCCAGGAATATTAAAGAACTTCAAGCTTTCATAGGTAAAATCAATTTTTTGAGAAGATTCATTTATAGTTTAGCTGAATTACTTAGACTGCTTACTAAAATGTTAAGAAAGGATTCGAGTATTAACTGGACAGTATAAGCCAAGCAATCATTTGAAGAAATCAAAATGGCTTTGACCAGAACACCAGTTCTTACCAGTCCAAAATTTGATAGAGATTTCATAATTTTTTCGTTCGCTTATGAACATACAGTTGCAGCAGTTTTATTACAAAAGGATGATCAAGGATGTGAAAAACCTATAGCCTTTTTTAGTAAAGCATTAGAGATACATCATTGAAGTACAATATTATGGAGAAACAAGCTTTTGCACTTGTGAAAGCATTTAAATATTTCAGAGTTTATATATTGTATTCTCATGTAATAGCTTATGTACCTAATGCTGTCATTAAAGACATCTTAACTCAAGATGGAATTGAAGGCAAAAGAGGTAAATGGATAGCTACCATATTAGAATACGATATTGAAATAAGACCTACAAAACTCATAAAAGGACAAGTTTTGGCTCAACTCATGACTGAAACAAATTGCCAAGCCCTGAACATTAATGAACTGGATGACGAACAGGAGATGGCAACTCCACAAATCAGTCAGGCATTTTTAGACTCACCTTGGTACGCTGATATCATTTATTTTTTGTTAAACCTGCAAGCTCCTCTAGGGTTATCCAGAATGAAATAAAGGTTTTTTAAAATGACATCTTTAAAGTATTTTATTTTAGATAATGCTCTTTTTTGGAAGAATCATGATGGAATTCTATTAAATTGTTTATTAAAAGATGAAGCTGACAAGGTTCTCAATGAATTCCATGCAGGAGATTGTGGTGGACACCTTTACTGGAAGTCAACTGCAGATAAGATCTTAAGGGCTGGTTTTTATTGGCCAACCTTTTTTTAGATGTTAAGAAATTTGTAACTGCTTGCCATAAGTGTCAAATCTTTGAAGGCAAGAGAAAATTGTTACCTTTTCCATTGAAACCAATTTCCACCGAGAAACCCTTTCAGCAATGGGGCTTGGATTTTATTGGAGAAATCCATCCTCCCTCTTCCGGCCAACACAAATGGATCCTCACTGCCACAGATTAATTTACTAAATGGATCGAAGCCATCCCATCCAGACAAGCCAATGATTTTGTAATTATAGGATTCTTAGAAACCAATATACTTTCAAGATTTGGTTGTCCTGACAAAATTATAACTGATAATGTTGTTTCTTTCAAGTCTAAGAAAATGATTAGTTTCTGCAATAAATATCACATCACTTTAGGCCATTCAACAGCCTATTATCCTCAGGGTAATGGACTGGCTGAATCTTCCAATAAAAGCCTCATTAATATCATTAAAAAATTATTGGAAGAAAATAAAAAGAATTGGCATAAGAAACTTACCAATGTGTTGTGGGCAGACAGACTTACCACCAAAAAATCAATTGGGACTAGTCCATATGAATTAGTTTATGGTATTGAGGCTAAATTTCTATCATCTTTAGGAATTCCTGTAATGAAGTTACTTCAGGAGGCTCAAGTAGAACCAAATGATATTCAGAGAAGAATAAATCAAACAATTCACTTGTAGCAGACCAGAGAAGAAGTGTATCGACGATCCCAAGTTTTGCAGGAAAAATTAAAGAAGATGTTTGACAAAAGGACTAAAGCAGAAGATTTTCAACTAGGAGACAAAGTTCTAAGATGGGATTCCAGAAGGGAAGATAAAGGGAAACATGGAAAATTTGATTTCTTATGGAAAGGACCTTACATAATTCATGCTTTACAGGGAAATAACACATATTTTTTGAAGAATTTGGATGGTTCAGAAGCTGAGAAAGGACCAGTCAATGGTCGAATGCTAAAACACTACTTTGATCCTATTTACTAGGATGTTCTGATTTTTTAACATGTACATAATATATCCTTTATAATGCATCAGTTTTGATTGGATGGTGAATTTCTGGAGTTGAAGCCCGAAGAGAAGGCCCTAAGCTTCAGAAATTTTACTATCATATATACAATAAAGCTACCAGAAAATAACATTGATTGCTTCAGTTAAAGGCATTTTGAGGCATCTGACCTGCTATTCTTGACTTTTCACTAGGAAAAGCCATCCCCAAGTGGACCCAGTGTTAGACTCCTATACCAATAGGTGTCATTTTTCATGATTGACTTATTGAACTATGCAATATGTTCAAACCTTTTTCTTGTTGCAAAGGTGTTCCATATTCTTACAAAAATCAAAAAATTTTAAAAAATGTAAAGAGGGTATACCCTAAAAGAAAAATCAAAGGGTGAAAAAATAAAATTGGCCAAAAAAGTGAAAGAAAATGAACCCCATCAAAAGAAAGGCCAAGGAAAGTGTGCAAATCTAAATGCCACTACTTTTTGCTCTGATGTAATAAACAAAATTGTGTGCAGTTTGTCAAACTTTTGCCACAATTTATGAAGAGTCAAACTGTTTAAACTTGACTCATTCATTTTTCAATTTCATGTTGTAGAATAGAGAATAAATATCTGACCAAATAGTTTAATCTTGGCAGATAAGTAGATAGGTAGAGTTAATAAAAAGGTGCTCAACAGTTTAATCTGAGCCCTTGGATGTAATAAGTGTAGACTTAGATAGGTTTGCCATGTAAAAGAAAAAGAAGATTGATAAGGGTTTGCCAGTCTAAGTGCACCCTAATAAAGAAGAGAAAATGGTAGAGTAAGTAGGTAGGGTAGGTAGATGTTGTTGCAGAATTACATGTGATGAATGATGGTTCCAAATGTGTTCAATTTTAATTTCATCACAAGTGCAAAGGCAGATACTACATTGAAAAAAGTTCACAACAAAGAAAAGTCAAGATTATTAACTTCCTCTTTCATTTTTCCCTAAAGATTTCACTAATTTCCCCTAAGTGCTAAGGTATTTGAAGATTAGAGGGGCTCAAGGCATTTCCTTGACTTTTGGAGGGACCGGACCCTCGGCCCAATATTTGGAAAAAACCTAAGTACTTAAAATCATTCATCATCACACTCATTTACTTCAAAAAATTATTTCCTAAGTAAAATCCCATTTTACTTAGGAAAATCCTTCAATATTTCATGAAAAGCCCTCAAAATCACTTTTATTCTAAGTCTAAGTGATGAAAGTATAATAATGCCATTTACTTTTGAATCTTCACTTTCTTGGTTATATTTAAGTATTTTGAGGTTACATTGTCCCCTTGTCATATTAACTCTAATTTATATATTAACTTCCTATAAAAATCACCTTTTCCTATTATATATAAATCCTTTTATAGTAATATCCCCAAAACTTTTATACTATGAATTTTTAGCCAAAAGTATTTAATTCCTATTTTATTCAAATCAAAAGCCCACAATATACCCCCTTTTGGCTAAAATATAACATTAATATTATTCCCGCCCCCCTACAGTAAATAAATCGCATTGATTTAATTATTGTATAAATAAAAATATATGAAAACGTTTAAACACATGTATATGTGTTTAAAAAAAAAATGAAACTCAAAGTTTACTTAAAACCAAACTTTGAAATAACCCATCCCACATGTATTTTTCACCCCCGACCATCCACTGTACAAGGACTTAATTAATCCTCATGGTTAATTAAGAACTGATCCCCGGCAATCAGAATGCCCCCGAAATTATTAATTCGTAATAAAACGTGTCGGGTCCCACCCGTTAAACACCTATCAACTCCCTGTCCCGTCTATCGTTCGATTGATCACTCCAAAATCAACGGCTCTTATCAATTCCGCTGGCCATCTCCGATCTGAACGTTAACGCACGAAATGCCGTCGGTTTTTAAACAGTGCCATGGCCACGCGTCGTCCGTTCTGTGGATTCGCTGCCTCTCCACCCAAAACCGCCTCCCCTCAAAAGTGGTGCGGAACAAACCACTTACCACCTTTCCTCGTGACTCATCCCGTACGTGCTGACGTCATTTATTAAAAATCCCGCCACCCCGTTAAACTTTGCAAATAAAACCAAACGACCTACGTCTTTTTCATTTTTTCTTCCACAGCGAACAACTGCACTCCCATGCAGGAAAATTTAAATTCCGACTTTTGAAGTCCGCCAACATTTATCCTGTCGAAGAAAATTGCAGTCAAGCCTCTCAGAAGATTATCCGCCTTAATCAGTACCTGTTATCTCCAAAAGAAAAAACAAGTATTTACTCTAAATTCGCACTGAACTCTGTAAGAAACTCAGCTTTCCTTTTCCTTTCACTGAAACAGAGTTAAAATTAATTGCTAGTTCATTCCTTAATCCCGAGAACTATAATTGAATTCCCAATCTACAATTGTACCTGTTTCTCCCATCGAAACCTGTAATTTTGCTCAATTTTTCACCATAAGCCGAATTTCCATTTTTGAATCCACAAGAACCAAGAATGGAAGTTCCTATGGCTTTAAATGTCACCCCATTGAACACCCCTCATAAAGATTTGGATTATTTATCGTTAGTCAACAGAGATTTCCAGATTAAAGACCTGGCTTTTATTGATAATCCTCTTCGATTTTTTTGTCGCTGCAGAGACAATTATTTGAATGGCTTGGATATAATTGGGTTATGGGAATCTAATATTCCTAGGTACCTCTTTCCCTTTGTCCATATTTTCCCTGAAATAATCTGTTTTTTCCATGCAAATTATGATCCTAACCAAAGATCAGTCTTATCCCCAAATCAAGATGTCCTTTTCCCAATTACTGCTCATTCTATCAATCAGATGCTACATTTTCAACCCGATCAGGCCCTCACTCCCCTGTCCATGGGAGATTTACTTGAGAAATCCACCAAACTATCCCATGAAGAATTAAGCCACATCTGCCAGACCTTTATGTTTCCTAATCATCAGCCTAAAGGCCCTCCCCCTTATGGGTATGCTTTTTTCACTCAGGAGGGTAAACTTGTTTTGGAAATGATATCCTTTATAATGGGCTTTAATACCAGTGAATATGTTGACCATTTAACTCTAGTATTATTGTCTATTTTTACCCCTGGACAGCCTCCTGCTGTCAGGTATGACTTTGCATCATACATTGCAGATAAAATCCATGATCAATTCATGAGATTAGAAAATGAGAAAGTGTTCAAGTATTCCTCTGTCATCTACCACCTCATGCTCTATTACCAGTCGGAAAATTTCCCTTTCTATATCAAAAATCTTGATGCCCAAGGGAATCCTAGGTTTGTTATCTTTTGGTCAGCCATCACTCATAGTTCTCGAGATTCTCCCTATTCCTATAATGAGTTCATTGATCTTTTTATACACCCTGCAACTACTTTTTTGACAGGAGTTTCTCCTCCAAGACTCAGCAATGAAATCAAGAAAACTTTACAGCTCTCAAAACAATACAAAGTTGGTGATTGGTACTTATACCAAAATCACACAGAAGTCAGAATCTATGGATGTGAATTATGTCCCTTCAAATTGCCAAAATATGTCCCCATGAGAATCTTTGCATTAGAATATTTCAGGCAAATGAACAATTCTGATATAATTCATTTTTGTAATGCAAAGAAGAAGGCTCAACTCCGGATCAAAATTCAATTAGGTCCCTTTATTTGTAACTCTAGGGATGCAGGGGAAGAAGCTGAAAAGATATTAGAAGACCGTTTCAGATTACAAAAGAGTTTCTATTGGGTGCCTTATGACCCATTCAGCTTCATTTGTGATAAAAGAATGAAGAATAAATCAACACCATACATACATCGAAGAATCCCAGATATTGAAAAATATGATAATACAGATGAATGGATAGAAGGAACATTGATAGAGCAGGATAGTGAGCAGGTCAATGTAGACAATGTTATGAAAGATCTTTAAAAAATGCTTGACCTAGACTCTTTTGCACAGGTACCAAGATCAGAAGTTGGTCCTTCCTCAGCTGGGATTATTCAGCAGGAGTTACAAGAAAACATTGCAGTGTCATCTAAGGGAAAAGAGAAAGAGGTTGATACACGAGTTAAAGAAACATTCACTATGACAAAACAACCTCAAAATTCCAAGGGACAGGATCAAGTACAGGTTTCTTCTGTTCAAAACAATCTAGTAGAAATGTCAATTTTGCAGACTCCATTAAATGTGGAAAAGGGAAAAAAGAGAGAAGCTGAAGCTGCTACCCCTCTCACTGGATCTTCACAACAGCCTCAGGCCAAGAGACAGAAATTGAATACTCCTCCAGAAGTAGAATCTATTGATGAAATCCTTAATAGTCAAGGACCAGAACAATTGGGCAGTCAAAAAATAGGAACAGTTAGTGAAGCATCCACTACCTCACAAAGGAAAGAGATACAGAAGCAACAGAGTGTTGAAATATCTTCTTTCAAAACACCAGTTAAAGATGCAGGAGATATTAAAAAGACATTTATCAATATCAAGGCCAGGAATGATCCACTGAGAATTCAAGTATATAATAAATATCTTAAAATGGCTCCAAAGAATCAAGAAATATTGATGTCAGCTTTTGACATCCAACAGGTCAAAATGATAATGAGCCATTTCAAACCCAAGGTGCAACAACCCCAAACAACTGCTGATTATATTAGGAAAAACTTTGAAGTCCTAACAAAGGATATCCATCCTTTAGATCAGATTGAGTTACATAAGCAGACTGGTGAAATGATCTATTCTACTTTGACTGATAAGGCAATGGCAGCTCACAGGTTACAGGATTCTTTGGAGAACACCAATACACAGTTACAGCTTGAGAAGGCTTCTTCTCAAGCCAAAGACAATAGGATAAAAACATTGGAAGAAATAATAACTGGTTTGGGACACAATCCAAAGGATGTCAAAGGTATAGAAGCTCTAATCAAGAAAAAAGATGATGACATTGCAGCTTTGAGAAAGCAGTTGAAATTGCCAGCCTCCAGACATCCTCAAACTGAAGAAGTAATAAAGAAGAATTCTGAAGAAGAAATGATGGAGTTGCTCTTGAAAATGAATGAGAAACTGATTGAAACAGAAAAAGAACTGGAACAAGCTTTAAAAGACAAGCAGTCCAATGTTCCAGTATCTACAGCAATGGTTATCACAGGTACAACAAGTCAGCCAACAGGTCAACCAGCAGAGCCATCACAGGTAAATACTTCAACTTTGAGTACAGAGGAATTAGTAAAGCAAATGAATGACTTAAAGCTTCAAGTAAAAGAACTTCAGCACACAAAGTTACAGCTTATTAGTTTGGAACAGAAATATGATCTTTCAAAAATGACTGTTGCTGACAAAACAAGAGAAGTCAAAAAGTTGGAAAAATTGGTTAAAGCTTTGGAAAGGGATCTCACATTGGAGAAACCTTTAAGAGAAATAAATGACATTCTTTGGGATGATATTATTCAGTCAATAAAAGATATCTGGTCCTAAATCCAAATAATATACGAGCAAAATGATTTGGTCAAAGTAGCTCTGGATGAAGTTGAGAATACAAGAGCAGAATTAGGAAATAGGCCTGAGGAAGCCAATCAGCTCATACAATTCCTAAACACCCAAACCAGACAACAACTTGCAGATGTGGGTATTCAGGACAGAACTGCAACAATCTTGGAGATAAAAAGAGTTTTTACTAAAAGGACACTTATGCAAAACTTAGAACGAAGGTGTTTTGACATGCAAAGTGAAATCATTGCTTTCAGAGAAAGGTTTAATGTTTTATTGAATAAAGGGTTGCCCAGCCCTATGGTTTCAGAAGATAAAATAATGGACCTGGAAAATTATGTTAAGAAATTGGACATACATGCTCACAATCAAGCCAGTTCCTCAACCATTTCATCAGAAGCAACATTACCTACAGGAAGGAATCTTCATGACAGATTAGAGAATTTGTTTTATCTTGAACATGAAGTGAAACATTTGTTTCCTAATCAGCCTAATTTCTTCAGATATACCAAGGCTGATGAAACATTAAGGAAGTTTCAACGGACCAAAATAGCAGAAGATAAATGGTGGGAATATTTGTTGGAACTTTTGTAAAATTTATCCTTATATGAAATTTTGCCTATTTACTACAGTATAAAGGATAAAGGGACAAACAAAGGTCAAAGAGTATCAGTTCAGTTAAAGTGTATCAGTAAGAACAAAGAGTATCAGTGAAGCAAGTCAGTTAGAACAAAATTACTGAAGAGGACAACGATGAGCTAAAATATAGGTCCTGCCTCCAACACATTCTCAAAAGGAGGAAACAACACAACATCGGTTACTTCTTGTCTTATCTATGAGACCATTTGTCTCTATTTTTATTGTAACTTATTTGTGAGT
The DNA here is from genome assembly GCA_034641835.2 of Pinus albicaulis. Lineage (NCBI taxonomy): Eukaryota > Viridiplantae > Streptophyta > Pinopsida > Pinales > Pinaceae > Pinus > Pinus albicaulis. The sequence goes on along the minus strand of CM076570.1, from coordinate 508,873,279 downwards.
CATCTTAGATTTATATCTCGTTTTGTTAAGAGATATTTTGTATGATTTTTTGTATAAATAAGCCCTCAATCGAATTATTGAGGGTGGATTCTTAGACATTGCTGTAACATTGACTATTTTGGAATAAAAGTGCTTTGGAGAAATTTCTTTGTGGCTAAGCTAGATGATGAATTGAAGTGAAAGACCTTTTACAAGATTCATGTTTCAGACTACGGATCAATAAGTTTATTTTTCTCTGATGTTTTAAAGTCTTTATATCTGTTTATTATGTCACTGTGTTTCATTTCTTAATGATAAATGAAGAGGAGTAAATCAGAAAGTACTTAAGTGTAATCTGATTTTAATCATTGATTATTCTAAATGTTTTCTTCTAAACTGGTTTAAACAAGGAATTCTTAATTGCTCCTGTTTTTCTAGTTTAAGCATTTTGGTTATTTAATAAAGAATACTTCATTGCTCTTTGTTAATAATCACTCAATTTTCCCTCTTATGAATGTGTTGAAATATTCTTAGTTGCCTTTCATCCATTTAAATCCATTCCATTCACTTTCGATCTAATTTTTTTTTCTGTTTGATTATCTTACCCTGTAAAACCATCTTCTGTCTAAAAACTTAATCCAGTGAAGCCATATTTTGACTCCATAGCCCAATGGAATAAACTTCTCGATTTTTCCCTCTGCTATCGAATTCCACCACCCAAATTCAAACAAAACCCCTGAACTTTACAACTAGCCTAATATCTTCTAAAAACAAAGATAAATTTTATAGAGAGAGCCCTCTCTGGGTACAGATTGGCTAGATTCTGTACCTAAAGGATTGGTTTGTGGTTACCTCAGACCCCTTTCCTCTTCCAACAACTTCAAGGAAAATCTGAGTGATAACACCTTCAACATTCATCTTCTTTTTAAACACCCATTTGCTCCCGATGGGCTTCCTTCCAGCCGGCAAATCCACCAGATCCCATGCCTCATTTTTTTGCAAGGATGCCATTTCATCAACCATGGCCTCCTTCCAGAGTTTTCCATGCTCTGAATATACTACCTCCCTGACAGTTCTGGGATCATCATTAGTTATAGTTAAGGCAAAACCTAAACAAAAAGCAGATGGACTATACCTTTCTGGTTGCCTTCTTTCCCGAACTGATCTTCTCAAAGCTGGGGTTTGTGGTTCTTCCTCTTCTGAGTCTTATTCTGTTGTAGAGTTTGATTCATCCTCCTTTAGCTCAAACTCTACCTTCTCAGGTTCCTTTGGTAGGACTTCATGTGTAACAACATCTTTCACCTCTCTAAACACCACATCTCGGATGTACACAACCTTCCTTGTTTCTGGGTTCCAAAGCTTGTAACCCTTTAAACCATCCTTATACCCAATAAAGATGCACCTTTCAGATTTATTATCCAACTTGGTCCTTTTCTCCTTTGGAACATGTACATATGCATCACATCCAAATACCCTTAGATGTGAAAGAGAGGTTTTCTTACCAGTCCATACCTCATGTGGGGTCTTATCCTCCAACGCTGATGAAGGTGATCTGTTAACTAAGTAACATGCAGTCTCCACTGCCTCTGCCCGGAATTCTTGTCCTAACCCGGTACCACTGAGCATGCTTCTTGCCTTTTCCATCAGTGTTCTATTCATTCTTTCTACAACTCCATTTTGCTGAGGTGTGTATGGAGTAGTCTTCTGTCGTGCTATACCACACTTCTTACGGAACTCTTCAAATTCCTTCTTGCAGAACTCCCCACCATTATCTGTCCTCAACGCCTTTATCTTCTTCTCTGTCTGGTTTTCCACCAGAGCCTTAAATTCTTTAAATTTGTCAAAGACTTCAAATTTCTTCCTCAAGAAATATATCCATGTATTCCTTGAGAAGTCATCTATGAATGAAACATAGTACACAGACTTTCCCAGTGATGGAACTGACACAGGTCCAAACACATCACTGTGCACAAGCTCTAATATCTTGTTTGCCCTCTTAGCACCAGAAGGAAAACTCACCCGATTCTGCTTCCCATATACACAATGTTCACAGAAATCGAAATCCAGAGAGAAATTAGACATACCTTCAACCATACCATTTCTATGCAGTATCCGAAGGCACTTCTCTCCAATATGTCCAAGCCTTTGGTGCCATAGCATGGCCTTTTCTCCAGAGACAGCTAAGCTTTCCGCTCCATTTTCAGGAACCACATAACTGTTACACCCATCAATAACAGTGCTACCTTGTAGCTTGTACAGAGTTCCAGTCCAAACTCACCGCATCAATTCCAGTGCTCCCCGAACCATCTTGCAGGCATCTTTCTCAAACACTATTTTTACACCTGCATCATCCATCTTGCTTACAGAAATCAGACTTCTAGCCAATGCAGGAATATGCAGAACACCAGGAAGTGTTCTAATCCTTCCACCTTGCAGCTTCAGCTTGACCTTTCCACGTCCGACGATTATGGCCTTCCTATCATCCCCTAGGAAGACATCACCACCATCATATTTCTCATACTCGCAGAACCACTCCCTATGGGAAGTGAAGTGAAAGGATGCACCTGAGTCAATCAAACATGACTCATGATCTACATGTGTATTTGAAGAAGAAGCCAAATACACATCCCCACCTTCATCCAAGGTGGTTTTTGCCTCTGCAGAAGGAGCTTCATTAGATCCCTTTCCTTTCTCAGGAGCTTTAGATCTGCATTCCTTTTTGTAGTGTCCTTCCTTTCCGCATTTCTAGCACACCTTTACAAACTTTCTAGGAGATTTAGATCTTCCTCTAGATTTAGATCTCCCACTCGAAACCTTATTCTTGTTTCTATTTTGGGACCTTCCTCGTACAGATAAAGCATCTCCATTTTGACCCTCCATATTTCTCCGTCTAATTTCCTCCGACAGCAAGGCTGAGACAATGTCATCAAAATTCAAGGTAGTTGTGTTGTTGCCTATTGAAATAACCAGACTATCCCACGAGTCTGGTAGAGAACACAAAAAACTGATGCACTTATCTTCATCTGAGATTTCAATATCAACAGATGACAGCTGACTTACCACAGTATTGAAGGTGTTCAGATGCTCTGTCGCCGAGTCTCCATCCTTCATCCTCAGGTTATACAGCTTTCTCCGCAGGAACAACTTATTCACAAAAGACTTAGATTGGTACAAAGTCCCAAGTTTTTCCCACAAATTCTTCGCCGTAGCTTCCCCAGATACATTCAACAATACTGAATCTGAGACACACAACCGTATTGTGCTCTTAGCCTTCTGATCTAGTTTCTTCCAGTCTTCATCTGAAATTGTCGTTGGTTTAGTACCTGGATCTACCGCGATCCACTGATCTTTATCCACCAGCAGATCCTCCATCTTGAGCTTCCACAACTCAAAACTCTTACCATTAAATTTCTCGATCTCTATCTTTATGTCGCTCGCCATCTTCTTTCACTACAAGAATCGATCCCGCAGATCTCCCACTAAACAGGATCTACCTCAGGCCCGAGCAAAAACCCTGAGCAGCAAAGGTGTCCCCTTGAAGCCGAAATAGCTTTGATACCAAACGTAGGTTTTAACCCTGAACAGAAATTATCTACACACGAATCTTATAACAGAAAATAAATAATAGCGAGAGCATAAAACATAAAACAGATAAACACAAATATTTTCCCCTGGATCCCAAATCGGGACTACCAGCTTGATTTTTCATTATATTCCTTTTAGTGTTACAACACATATATATACATGCCGAAGCATACATAAACCCCAATCCATTAACCTTGGATTAGAACATAATCGTAGTTCCCTTGACCGGATCTACAAAATACCAGGGGCTGAAAACCATCATACCCCAAAACCATGTGCAAACTCATGCACAAAACATGGGTGGGTCCACATATGAGTGGGAACGCATAACAAAAAAATTTCGCCGGGCCGCTGCGCCCGGCGCAACGTACAGCGCATGGGGCTAGTTGTGGAAAGAATATAACACATACCCAACATATACCACCCTCCCAAGAGGATACTTCTCCCTTCATTAATGTCAAACTGTCATCTAAAGAACCTAAATGTATATTAGAAGCAATCATATATTTAGACAAAGAAAATATTTCACTGTTTGCTATTGTGCAGGATAAGGATGACAATAATTCCAAGCTACATACTAAAGAGATAGTCCTCAAAGTTGATGTCTTGGAATTAGATAATTTACCAACTGTGGAGGACCAAAAGGAAGAGAACCTTCATCTTTTCTTTTTTTATCCTTTGGAAGAGTGTGTGGATATCCCAAATGGCTCAAATTATCAAGCAGTGATCCTTTGCAAGAGCCAGAGACATGAAAAGCTGTCACCTTCTGTGATAGTTTTTATTTTGAAGATTAATCTTCAAAATATACTATGGATACCTCTGACAAGCAGCCATAGCTTCTTCTTCTTCTCGACATTACTTAGCTGGCTACATTGGCATTTTTGTATCATAAGATAAATGTAAATACTTCATGTTTAGAATAGGTTAGATAGGAATGTCAATAAAGCTCATTTCCAAGCATGTAGTTAGTTGCTGTTTTCTGCTTTGAAGAAAAATCAAAGATTAAAAAATGCAAAAAACAAAGAAAAGAAAAAAAAGAGGGAAGATTGTGAAAAACAAGAAAGGTATAGCCCCATACCAAAAAAGAGAAACAAATCTGAAAGTGTGCAAGCTTAAATGCCACTCATACAAAACACACTTCTAGTTAGTCAAACAGCTTAATCTTGACTAATTAGCTTTTAAATTTTCTACTGATAGGATAGTGAATTCGATTTTCCAAACTGTTTAATCTTGGCTTTTCAGTAGATAGATTAGGATAGAAATGAAAGGTTCAAACATGATCAAAACCTGAACCTAAGTTTCCAAAAAGAGATGACTCAAATCTGTTTTATTTGCTAAGTCAAAATGATGTAAATATGGCTCTAATTAGCTCAAAATCTGAACCAGAGGACAAATTAAGAACAGCTCAAATAAAGTCAAAACAGAGCTGTGAAAAGAGAAGGCCATGATGAGAAACTTTTAGATCTTAAAGCCTTCCATTTTGTTTTAAATTTTTTGCAAAATAAATGTCTATGTGCAGCTTGCTTTTATGCCATAGATCAAAGCAAGTCAAACAGCTTAATCTTGACTTGACTGTTTTTAAATTTCTGTTTTAGAATTTAGAGAATAAAATCTGTTGGACAGTTTAATCCCAACAGATGGTAGATTAGGTAGAGAAGCATCTGAACCCAACTGTTTAATCTGAGTTCAGGGAGAAATAAGGAATAGAATTAGATTAGTTTTCCTGCTTTCAAAAGAATAAAATGTTGTGTAAAGAGTTTGCCAATCCAAGTGCACTCTAATAAAGAAAAAATGTTAGATCAATAGGATTGGGTAGGTAGAAACTTTGTGTTCATGAAGATCCATTGTTTTTTCAATGTTGCTGATATGTTTTCAGAGAAGATCATCCCAGCACAGGTGGGGCAGCCCAATAGATCAGGCATAGGTCAGCCTCCCAGAGAACATAATGGATCAGGCACAGGTCCGCCTCCCAGAGAACATAATGGATCAGGCATAGGTCAGCCTCCCAGAGAACATAATGGATTAGGCACAGGTCAGCCTCCCAGAGAACATAATGGATCAGGCACAGGTCAGCCTCCCAGAGAACATGATGGAGCAGGCACAAGTCAACCTCCCAGAGAATGCAAGTCTGAAGTTCTTGATGCCTTCAAGAAGGCACCATCCCCAAGTGGAGCCACTGTTGGCCACCTATAAAAAATTTTCTATCAAAAGGTGGCCAAAACATTAGTTCAGCCTCCAAGAGATAGTTTTATTGCTAAAATGTTATCTCTTGAAGCCTCTGGAAGCTCTCATGCCCATTGTCTAAAGATCTTCACCACTGTTTCCTTTCAAGACTCAGAAATCCTACTGTTTTCCTAGCCAAAATACTGCTGCAAAGCCATCATTCTCCCCTTCTCCCACTCAAAACAAGCCTTCATTTGTTTCTCTTCTTCTCCATAAAAATCTAATTTTTCATGAGTTCTCTTCTTCCATTCATGAAAATCCATTTTCTAAGGTTCAAAGACTCCTTATTTTCCTTATCAAAACCCCTAAAACCCTTCAAAAACCATGGAAAATCAATGAAAAAACCCATTTCTTGTTAAGGGTTTAAGCCCCTTTTGGCCAAGTCTCAACCACTTCCCGACCAGGTGTCCATGTTGCAAAGACCAAGCGCTAACCCCTCCTGGCGCTCATCGCATCGCACAAATTCAAAGTGCGCAAGTATTGTGTTCCTTTTAAAAACTTGAGATGCGATAAACTCTTTTTATACAAACCTTCCCGATCGCATTGCAAAAACCCAACGCGCAAAGTTGTTTTACATATTTTAAAAACTTGCAATGCGAGCATGCTTGTGTTATAAATCCCTGATTGCATCGCATTTTATACATATCTTTGGGCCCGCGTTTGGCACTTGAAACCTTATAATATTTCCATTCACGATCCGCATTTTCTTTGTAAAATCCAAAAACCCAATTTTCCAAAGTTTGGTCTAAAAACCCAAGTCATATGTTAAATACAATGGGTATATTGAAACGAGTCGATCGCGCGATCACAATCACAGAAAATACAATGGGTAGATTGAAAAGCCCATGTCCAAACTTCCGATATGCGATTGGCCCTTGTCATACAAAGCCCCGGCCATATGTTTCTCCATCTGTCCAATGGCCCCGCAATCGGGCGCCAAGCCACTTTTCCTCACCCAAAGCAGAAATCATTGTTTTATATTTAAATTTTGGGTTTTTATGGTTTTCTAAAGGTTTTTCCGCCGGTCCGAAGTGCGAGCAATCTCCACCGTTGATTTCAATCTACAGATCCGATGGTGAGGAACCTATCAAACCCAATGGACCCCGCTATCCATGCACCATTTTCCCAAAACCATATGGTTTTCATCGCACCGCCTTCGAGCGGAGGGCGGTTTTCGCCCAATGACCAGCGATTCCATACATCGCGTGACACACATCCTAGACACTATTCCGGAAATCACCATCCATCGCGCATTATTGTTCGGACCAGGACGCCCAGTGATATTGCTGTGCACCGTCCGATCTTGGCCCACTCATCCAACGGTGATTGCCTGCCGAAGCTGTCTGATGGTTAACGAAGATGCGCACACAATAACTCGGCTATCGTACATGTGGCAAAGGCATCTCCACCGTCGATCTGATCTGCAGATCGATGGCCCACAATTCATCGCTCGACCTCTCCGTTTGAATTTCACACCTCCAATCCCGACCGTCGATCTCTGCACGATCGACGGCTCAGATTTATCCTACTCCTCCGCCTCCTCGTTCAATCTAGACTGTCGATCTCTGCACAATCTACAACTTGGATTTAATTTTTCTTTCGCCCGTTCTACAATCTCTCCCAATCAATCCTAACCATTGGATGATGCCATCCAACGGCCCCGCTCTCTTCACACGCTTTTCAATGCAGTTAACCTATAAAAGCAAGATTTTATAATAGTTTTTGTATTTTGTAGGGTTTTAAATCATTTTCTCATGATTTTCAAAGAAGATTCAGAGGCGAAGGGTGACGACCCTCCCGTTTTCGATTCATCAAAGGAAATCATCCACAGGGTGGAAATACCCGCTTCCTTAGTGTTTCCTCAGGCATGGGTGCCTTATAAACCCTACGCAGCCCTGCACATCAGCAAAAATGCCATGAATTGGCACAGTCAAAGAGTATCAGTGATGAAGGCCAGAATGAACCAGGACAGAGGATGGAAGACATGTTATCGGGGATCATGGCTAAGAATGTTTATCAAAAGCCTAATCCCCGATTCAAAACACAATTTAAAGAAGATCTAAAGGGTCTTGTCAATAGGAACGCTTCCACTGCCACAAAATGAGGCAAATTGATCCCTTTAGTTATCACGACGCCACCTGTACTCAAAATATTCAATGAGAAGATGAATTTATTGATCAAGCACTTACAACCCCACAGAAAATCAAAGGCTGCCGAAAAAATATTACTAATCAAGGGTCTTATCTCCAAATTGTCGGTAAAACTATTTTAAAGGTTAAAGAACAATCCAGAAGTAGATATTTTCAATCATTAGGCCTCGAAAGATACAAACAGAGTTATGAAGTAGAGTTATAAACGATTACATTCCCACCTTATGCCTTGCTTGGTTCCCAAAGGCCAGGAATTGCAATGATTACATAATTAATAATACTTAACCCCAAGGAAATCCTCCCACCTCTTCATTCTTCTATAAATACTTCTGTAGAAGATGAGAAAATGTTGGTCTCTGGACATCTAAATGTATGTAATAATTTCTAAAGCTACTGATGCCTTGTTTGCAACTTGAAGATACAGAAGCTGATATGAGAAGTTTGAAGTTGTAAAGACCCACCAGGCTTGCTGATTGTAACTGGTTCGAACATCAAATACAAGCTACTGATTTATGGGATCCTGATTTGTGTCAATGGTGATGTGTTCCTCACTTTCAATTGTTATTTTGCTTAATGTTTTCATTCTGTTCATTTTCTCCTGATAAAGAGCAGCAAACATAGAGCTAGGATTTACTCTCAACAGTACCCTACTCTTACTGAAAGCTTTATTGTCTATGTTTTCTTCATTTGAAAGTTCTCTTTGAAGAGTACATTAATGCAGGTTGGTTTAAAGGCACTTGCCTGATCTAAATTTGTCTTTGTCACTTTTATCTCTGGTTTTATTATTGAATATGCTGAAAGCAGGGTAGTTTAAAGGCACTTACCTGATCTTAAGCTTTTCAATTGTTTTTTCTAATGTTTTCTAATTAAAATTATTTCAATGCAGGCTGGTTTAAAGGAACTAACCTGATCTCAGAATATTTTCATGTTTTTCTTATTGAATATGCTAAAAGCATGGTAGTTTAAAGGCACTTACCTGATCTTAAGCTTTTTCAAACTGTCTTTTAATGTTTTCTAATTGAAATTACTTCAAAGCAGACTAGTTTAAAGGTATTAACCTGATCTCAGAATACTCTCATGTTTTTCTTTAAGTACATGCTGAAGCAATATAGTTTAAAAGAACTTACTTGATCTCAGGCTGTTTCACTATATCTCCATTTGTTTGTTCTTCATTTCCTATCCGTTTCATTCCATAAAATCACCTTAAGAGATCCTTTGACATAAGTGACTTGCCCCATGGATCCTGCTTGAACCTTACTGTCCAATTAAAACCCTCCTATGACTCCACAGCCCAATGGGTTAAAACTATCTTTCCCTTTCTGTCAGCCAAATCATTCTTTCACTTGCAGATACCTTCACCCTTCATTTTTGAAACTGCCTTCACCTTCATCATGTCCTTGCCCAACCAAAACAAACAAAACCCAAGCTCTTCATAACTAGCCTAATATCACTATTTCAGATTTTAAAGATCACATCTTTAAACCCATTCATAGAGAGATCCCTCTCTAGATTCAGGAGGGCTAGATCCTAGAATCCCAAAGTTGGTTGAAATAATGTTGCTTCTGTAGTTTTAGTCTTACCAATCTGCTAAAATTACAGATTCCTAACACCAAGGCTCCTTTAGTGACCTTCCAAGTTTCATCTGTGAAAGTTGTCACACAACCTTCACCGCCTAACTACCCTATTGAAATTAGATTTTTCTTCAGATCTAGAACATGCCTTACCTCCTTTAATAGCCATTGGTTTCCATTTTGTTGTTTTACAAGAACTTTACCCATTCCAACAATTTTACAGGGTTTATCATCACCCAAATGAACTTGTCCAAAATCTCCTTGAACATAGTCATGAAAATATTTCTTATTAGGTGTGGCATGGAATGTGGCCCCTGAATCTACCACCCAGGAATCAATAACATTTTCGAAAGAAAGAATCAAAGAATCTTGTAACACATCACCTTTCACATTTTCTTCATGATTGTTTTCTTGTTGTGTGTCTCCTTATTTTCCCTTCCAAGATCTACAGTCTTTCTTCAGGTGTCATTTCTTTCAGCATTTCCAGCACACTATCCCCGATCTGGACTTGGATTTTCCTTTCCTTGATTTACTGTGATATCCCGAGCTCTTTCCTCTTTCCATTTTTCTTCCCCGGGACTCTGCACTCAAAGAATTACCTGATGTCTCACCGGAGCTTTTCCGTCGCATTTCCTTGCTAAGGATAGCACCGACAACATCATCAAACTTTAAAGTAATAGATCCAGAGATAGAGTTACTAATGGACATAACTAAACCATTCCAACTTTCTGGAAATAAGCATAGAAATAAAAGAGCCGTAACTTCATCATCAAATTTTACCCCTACAGAAATTAACTGACTGTTAACTATATTAAAATCTTTTAAATGGTTTGTAACCGATCCACCTTCCGACATCTTCATATTAAATAAATGTTTCATAAGAAATACCTTCTTTGAGGTTGAGGGTTTTTCATATAATTTCGCCAACGCCTTAATCAAACCATCTATTTTTACTTCCTTCGAAATATTGAAGGCTACCAATGCCGCAAGGCACAACCGTACTGTTCCGAGTGCCTTTCTAATGGGAATCTCCCATTCTACATCTGTCATAGCCGTTGGCTTATTTTTTTTCCGCTCAATGGTAGGTAAAGATCTTTCTGATACAGATAAACTTCCATCTGCATCTTTGACAGCGGGAAGTTTTAGCCATTAAATTTCTCGACCCTAAATTTACCATCTTCCACCATTCCTCCCACTCGAACTAGGAACCCTTATTTCCTGCAAGATTATCAGCCAATATACCTTTGGCTCTGATACTAGTTGGTAGAAAATTATATATTATAGATCAATGCGACACATAAAAAATACGGAAAACACAAGAACACAAAACACATAAAACCAGAGAGACATAGATATACATGGTTCACGCAGTTTGGGCTACGTCCACCCCAAACAGCCAGTCCTTCCTTTCTATTATCTAGCAAAATGAAGAGACACAACCTACAGCAGATATTCTATAATATCCTCTGTTCTCTCTCTCAGTCTCCCTATTTTTTTCTTGCTTTGAGAATACACATACAATACAGAGCCACAATACAATACCATCATAAACGCGAGGGGTTTCCTTCCAGGGAAAAAAACCCTAAACTAAACATAACTTCTACCATCAGATCGTCCGCCTAATGAACGACCCAGATTGACTAGAAATTACTATACTTTTACAAGGAAATTTTACATATGTTTTTAGCTTCAGGGGTGCTAACCCCGAAACCCCTCGTGAGGGAGGGGCTCCATAAAGTTGCGGCCACCCCCTTGGACCCCCCAAAAAGTGTTTAATTACGGATAGCATTGTCGTCCCATTAAGGTACAGGGGTCCAACGCTGTGATACAAAATAGACAAGATAATCAGGCTCCACACCCAACAGTCAAAGTAGGTATCCCACCTTACATTGAAAAATATTTTCCATACCTCTGGATTACTGCAGACCGAAGCTGTATTTTCAGGCTCATGTCACATAGCCAGTATGTCGATACCGTGGGGACTTGTAGCAGCACTTCTTGGAACAGCAGACTATTGCGCAAAATGGTGGATACGAAATTCGAAAAAACAGCATGGTGAGAATGAAGGGTGGTAACGATAAAATACGGATGGTAATTCTCATAAATCGAGAAAATTCATAAAAATGTATGGTTCGTGCGGTGAATAACATAGAAATTATTTCATATGGAGTGGAAAGGACATGTTACTGATCCCAATACACTTTTAATGATTATACTGATTATTGATTAGGATCATACGGTGTACCACACATGAATTTATAATAATGGCTTACAGAATCATCATTACGTCGTCATTCAATTATGATGGAACCCCCACCCCCCCCCCCCAACTAAAAATTTTTCATCCGCGACATTAAAGTCCTCATATGGGATATTTAATTAAATTGGTAAAAGTCACGTGGAGGCATACCTGGTGGCCTACCTGGACGAAGTGATGGTTGGTAGGATGATGTCACAGTAATGATGTGATTGGAGTAACAACAGTATGAGTAGAAACATCCGGAGTAACAACAGTATAAGTAACAGCATCTGGAGTAACAACAGTGCGAGTATCAGCATCCGGAGTAACAACAATGCGAGTAGAACCATCCTTTGTAACAACATCTGGAATAATAGCAGTGTGAGTAGCATCATTCTGTGTAACAACATCTGGAGTAACAACAGTGCGAGTAGCAACATCCTAAGTAACAACAGTGTGAGTAGCAGCATCCAGTGTAACAAAATCTGGAGTAACAATAGTGCGAGTAGCAACATTCCTGTGTAATAGCATCTGGAGTAACAGCAGCACGAGTAGCATCATCTGGAGTAACAGCAGTGCGAGTTGCATCATCTGGTGTAACAACATCTAGAGTAACATCATCTTTCTAGCATTGATCAAGGAGTAACACCATCATGAGTAGTAGCAACCGAGTAACTACACCATGAGTAGCAGTAACCAAGTAACTGCATCATGAGTAGCAACAACCGAGTAACAACACCATGAGTAGCAGCACCCAAGTAAAAACATCATGAGTAACAACAACTGAGTAACAGCACCATGAGTAGTAGCAACCGAGTAACAACACCATGAGTAGTAGCAACCTAGTAACAACATCATGAGTAGCAACAATCGATACTTAGGAAAAAATTTCTTTGATTTTTACTCCTTAGTAGTAACTCCTACAAAAAGGCAACAAGATAAATAGTAACAATATAATTCTTTATTTTAATTTTGTTATTATTTTTTTTTTAGGGAAAGGATGCAAAGGAAGAGTTCTCTGCGCTAATAACCTTCAAACCATATTTCTAAGAGAGGTGTTTGATGAAATCATCCTTAGAGGCTCGGCGATGGTATAATCTCAGGCGATGTCCATTGGCTATGAATGAAGCATGTGTACTATCAATTGTGACTAGCCTGACTGTTCCATTATAAAATATAGCATCCACCTCATAAGGTCCCATCCAGTGAGTGCAAAGATTTCCCTTAAAATCCTTAAAGAGGGAGTCATAGAGTAGTGTTCAATATCCCCTCTGAAACACCTTATTCTTAACAAAATTATCATGCCATTTCATTCTCTGTTGCTGAATAGCGGTAGTTCTCTAGATAGCCATTGAACAGATTTCATCTAGTTCATTGAGATGATCCAGTTGGTGTTTCTAGCAATATGATAGATCCAAACGAACTTCAAGAGTTGTTATAAGTGTAATAATTTAAAATTCTATTGTAAACAACAGGGATTTCCCATAAACCAACTCGAATGGTGAAAATCTAGTTGTATTCCACCATGTTTTTTTGTACGCCAAGAGAGCTTCAAACAGCTTCTGAGCCCAATCTCGATGATGGTATGCCACAGTTTTTCTTAAGATATTTTCCAATGTTTTGTTTGTTCTTTCCACTTGTCCGTTCGCCTAGGGGTGGTATGGATACGTCACGTTGTGCTTGACCCCATATCTATGCATAAGCTTTGCTATCATGTGTGATGTGAATTTTTCTCCTCCATCTGAAACAATCTCTCTTGGAGTATGGTAATGACCAAAGATTTCTTCAAATAGAAAATCTGAGACCACCTGCCCTGTTTCTCTCGCAACAGCTTTGGCTTCTACCCACTTATTCACGTAATCAGTACAGACCAAGATGTGGAACGTTTGCTGGGAGGGTGGGTTAAATGATCCAACGAAGTCAATAGCCAATTTCTCAAAAGGTCCGAGGACTACTTGTGCCTGCAAATGCATTTCATCAGCTCGACTAGGCTACCCCATATGTTGGCAACTATCACACCTCCTGACATAATTCTGTGCATCTTGAAAGATATAAGGTCAGTAATATCACATTTTTAGCACCTTATGGCCTATTCTTTTCTCTGCAAAATTCCCCCCATAAGGGCCATCATGGGCAGCCTTCAATACTTCATAAATATAATCCTTAGATACACAACACCGAATCTGCTTATCAGCTCCTGTATGACAAAGGTACCCTACCATCCAAGAATATTGGGCACTATGATGAATAATTTTTTGTTGTTCCCTATATGAAAAATGAGGAGGCACTTTCCCTATAGAAAGATAGTTAGGAATATCTGCATACCGCAAAGGTTTAATATAAACTGCAAAAAGATGTTCATCAGAAAAACTATCTTCTATAGGTGTGCATTCGTCTTTGTTATCAATTCTAGATAGGAAGTCAGCAACTACATTATCTTTTCCTTGTTTATCTACTATTGCGATATCAAATTCTTGAAGAAATAACAACCATATTGTAATACAGCCAAGAGTGATAGGATTATTCATCAAATACATGATTTCTACGTGATCAGTATGTAAAAAAGTAGGATACCTGGTAATGTAGTGCTGGAACTTATTGATAGCATAAATGACAGCCAGAAATTCTTTTTCCATCACCGTGTAATTCATTTTAGGAGGAATTAAATTATGGCTGACATAATAAATTGCATACGGTGTTTTTTCTACCTGCTGACCTAAAACAACTCCTACTATTGTCTGAGAAACATTAGCATTTATGTGAAATGGTAATTCCCAATCAGGTCCTCAGAGGATTGAAGCCTTACAAACCAACCCCTTAGATTTTGTGAAAGTTGTCTCACAGTATTCAGTCCACAATAATTCTTGGCTATCCCTAAGCCAATAAGCCAATAAGCCTGAAACCAACATTAAGTCAATAATGAAAAATTATTAGGGATTGGTTTAAAGTTTCCAAGACCTAATGTGTTCATTGTTTCAGAGGTGATAATGTTGATGGCAACTCCCAAATCTACTAGTACGTTTGGGATTTCAACCCCATTCATCTGTATTTTTAGAATCGGGTTTCATGGGTCTCCATATTTTATAGGCGTGATCTTTCCTAACATGATGTCAGATAATCTGCCCATCACATGAATGGTTAATGAATCCTTAGGTTTCTTCTTTGGTTCCTTAGAGCATTAATCCTTGAGAGTTTTTTCATATATAGATACGTCCCTCATAGCTTGTAGTAGAGGTATTTTAACAAAGAGATTTTGCAATTCCCCGAGGAAGTCAAACTCTTCTTGAGGGTTTATTTTGTTCAGGGTTAATTTTTCAGGATATGGCGAGGTAATTGGATGACCCTAATTAAGAATAGGTTGGGAAGATTTTTTATTTTACGTGTTCTGGTCTAATTTATCCCCAATTGTCCCCTATTATGGTTCTGCAACTTCACTGTCAATATGTTCTATGATAATAAGTGAAGTGGGAGCATTTACTACCTGCCTATATCATAGGTTTATCTCATTAAGTCCTGCGGTAGAAATGTTATAAGATGGAAGGTTAAGAGTATATGTTTGTTGGAACCATTTATTATTAGGATTTGGATTGGGCTGGATAGGAAGCTGGGGTCTAAGGGCTGGGTGTCCTGGAGGTACATTGGAGAGAAACTGAATTTGTTGTTGAGGCATAGATTGAGGAAACTGACCAGTAGGAGAGGGTACACGCCAGTTTTGATTCCTTAAAGGATTCGAACTGGCCTAGGGAACCCATTGTTTCCATGGGGGATACTGATATTGAGACCACATAGCTGAAAATGGTGCAGATTGGGGACCCATATTAAAATTATTAAAATACTAATATGGGTCCTAAAACATACTTGGATTCATAACTGGTGGTCGAGGTTTCCATGGCTTTTTCTGCCCCATGAAGTACAGCTGGTCTACCACATTTTCTTCACTTTCCCCTTGAAAAAATTCCTTCAGCTCGGGAAAGGATGAACACGAGCTGGTCACATGAGTCTGTTCATAGATTGCGTAAGCTTCCACTATGTTTAATGGGCATTCCTTCAAAGGATGCTTATTTCTACACTGTGGGAAGAATATAGCCATAGTCTTTTCCAACTCCATTTGTTTCTGTTTTTCTTGCAGAGTGTCCATCTGGGCAGATAATATGCTCATGATATCAGTCCTTAGGTTATCCAGTAGGTTTCAAATTTCTTCCTTTGTAACCCCTCCACCGGAAGTCTTTGATGATCAAATTACTTTTGCACTCCTTGTAGCCCCCCGTGAACACTTAATGAAATAGTCACAGATAGTGTTGAAGTATTCTTTTGAAATATCCCCCTTTCCTACTATGTTCGGAATTTGCAGGGAATCTTCCCTAAGTGCCTGGAGAAGAATGATCTTCAAAATTTCCTGATCCAGGTCACTATGTCCTAATCTCTGCAATATGTATTTGAATCGTTCCACACATTCTTCCATTTTTTTATCCTCTTTCTGTGAAAAATTAAATTTATCCTTCTTAATTTCATGGGATTTACATAATCTTGGTATTTCTCTAACAAGGCTTCTTTCATCACCTCCCATGAGGTAATCATGCCCCCTCCTAAACCCATGAATCATCTCAGGGTTGTCCCTTTTAAGATAGCAAGAAATATTTTTAATTTATGAGAATCAACAATATAATCATATCCTCGACAAACAATGCCAAATTCGAAGAGGAACGTATCAGGGTCTTCATAAGAAAGCCCATGGAAACTAGGTAGAGTCATTTAAGGAACGAGCCTCATTGTTGCATCACCTGCAACATTTCCAATTGGAAAATCAATAGAAGAACTTACAGGTGCCATAAATATCCTCCAATACTCACTTGGGATTTCAATAGGTTCCGCAACTGGTACTTGGAGTGATTCAACTGTAGGAGGTTTCACCGCACTCTTCTGGTCCCTTAGTGATGCAAAATCCTTCAGGAATTCTCTCTCCAAATCAAAATTGTTTAATTCGACTGCAGGAGGTTTTAAAACACTCCCTTGGTCTCGTGGTGATGAAAACCCTTTTGGATGTTCTTCTTCCCAATTAAAATTTCTCATTTATTCTGACCCTCTACTTGCTATTTCTTCCCCTTCTGATGATGACAAGGATGTCTCCTCCACTGATACCCTATTCATTATTTCTTCTGCCATCAAAAGAATTCCCTCTGGTACTGTGGATGGCACTGGTTTCTCCATAGACTACCCTTCGAAATTCATCTGAACCCTTACCCTGATAGCAGTGCGAGATGATGCCTCATATTTATATTTTTCAATGATATCCTGAATATATGTCTTCCTTCCCAGATCCTTTCCTTTCTTTGGGGGTCTTCCTCTGCCCCTTTTATTCAAATCCTTGTTCATAAAATTTGTGAAGAGGGTTCATCAAAGTAGCAAAAGCACTCAGGACTCGGAGCAAGACAAATAGCTTCCTCCCCGGGATGAGCGAGTAGGTTCAAACAAACAATAAAATAAAATAAGAAAATCAAAGTTCAAGACCTGAAGTAGGGTAATAAAATACCCTCCCCAGGACGGGAAGTTGGCCCTTTCAGAAAAGAATAAAAAAGCAGAAAACTAAAAACTATGCCCAGGACTTAGGTTAGGGTAGTAAAATTCCCTCCCTAAGACAAGAGATCGATTTTAATAAAAATCAAAGAAAGATAAAAAAAAATAGCATTCTATGCTTAGGACTTGGCACAAGGTAATAGATTCTCCCCCCAAGATGAGAGATCAATTCTAAAGAAAACAAGAAAAAGCAGGAGAAAACACAGAGAACTGCGCTCAAGACTTGAAGTAGGAAAATAAATTCCCTCCCCAAGATGAGAGATTAACCCTTAGATCAATTACAGATCATGTTCTTGCACCTGTTAGCCTTCCCTGGCAACGACGCCAAAATGTTGGTGTCCGGATGTGAACAATATTCAAACCCTTTTTCCACATATATTATCAACCTGAGAGAATTAGTTATTTCAAGACCAACGACACAATATATGCAAGAGAAATCACATGACCTGTTGTATATCGCAAGCTTAAATCCATAAACACATAAACTGTTGTAACAACAATCAAATTCGATTCCAGAATTAAAAAGACATTCACAACAATTAAAATATTTCACTAGAACGACAGTAACAAAACCAAACTAAAACATGAAATCAATGGAAAGAAAGGTAACACAACATCTGATTAGAAGAGTGGGCCCAACTCTCTAATCAAGGTTGCGGCAAGCTCACAAATTACAGGTGAAATAGCAGGGTGTTTTGCATTCAATTAATTTCAGAAGATACTATTACAAAATCTGTATTTAATGGGCTTAACCCCTGATTCACAGCTCGCTGGCCCTCTTTATACAACTGTTATGGAAATCACAGATTTCCTCTAACAACTACATATCTACAATTATACAATTCATTGCATCAACAACTTAATTTCCAAAAGGAAACAATGAAAAATCCTGAAATGTTGCTGGGGTGAAACGGAGTCTCTTGTGATGTAGTAGCAAGTGAAGGCAACACTGGAAATTATGAGCCACTCCATGACTCACAACTGTAACCTTCCCGCTTTTTTCGAATCTATAAAAATATCAAAGTTTAACATTTTCGAAAAGGTAAAACCTCCTTAACTATTACTTCATTAATCAACTATCCCATGTAAAATAAGAGAAATGGGTTTACCTCGTGTGTTTAAGAATAATAATGAAAAAAAGAGACAGAAAGGTGGGTGAAAATGAGAGAGAAAAGTAGACAAATCTGGTACACAAAAATCATCTATATGATACAAAAAATTATCATGTGCATTCTCTCATGCTCTTTGCTGATTCAAAGAAATATTAACTCCACCCAGTCCACTCTGGACATTGTCAATGATGGCATCCCTTTCTTCTCAACTAATTTGAGAATTTTCATCTATCTCTGACATCAAATTTTCGACACGAAGATTTCGAATAACCAATGGTGGCTCAGGGCGAGGTAACTCATCATCATGCTTAGCACCCCTACGGTCACATAATCGACCTTTCCCAAGACCAAAAAATTCAGAGAGAATATCATAATAATTATGTTTCATTCCCAAAATGAATTATGCATAAAATAATTTTGCAAAATAAAGTGGAACCTCATCATTCCATGGGAGTCTTCCATAAGTAGCAAGGTGCCTATCATACAAATGGCTAGCTATATCAGGGTACTTGAAATATTTCACCTTTAGCATCTTTCTTTTCATCCTATCTTTAAAATTAAACATAGACTTGGCCATTTCTATTGTAACTCTTTCTTTAACAACCTCCCATGTATCGGGACCCATCACTATTTCTTTCATTTTTCTCATCACATCTACAAAATTATCAGTGGTTGGCCCAAGACTTAGGTACACATCTACTAATTTTCTTAAAGAGTGAGTAACAATTTCTAAGCTTTCTTGACTCTCAGCAGGGAGCTTCAAAGACACAAGATCTCTATTCAATTTTGAATGAATATGTTGACAACTTTGTAATGTGTATTGTTGTATGTTTGATTCCAAAGGTATATCGGAAATGTTAGATGGATAATTCATGGTTGGTGTACAACATTATTCTTGAATAACGTGTTATGTCCTACATCTTTTTGGAGCAACATTTTGAGCAACATTTTCACCTTCTCCATCAATATATAAGATTTTGTATAAATAAAAAAAACATGTAAAATTTTTTTTACAAATTTAATGAAAATAATATTCAGATTGATGGCCACCTCGATATGGTTGGTCAGCATCATTCCCACCTTGAGACTGTTGAGAACTAGAATGACCACTGATTGGTTGAGAACCAACACGATGATCCATTGATTGGCCTTTGGGGGAATGCATATCACCACCCTCATGCAATTGGCCACCACCTATTTATAGGCATCCAAGGGAATCTGTACCACCACCAACCTCACATGACAAGAGGGAAGCTTCATAAAAAAATATAAAATATGAATTTATAATCAATTCAAAAATACATTCATACATATAAATACATATACATATGATTGATTAAATTGCGTGAACCATGGCCATGATCCATTGATAGAGTAGACACCCTTGTCATCCTACCTCCTAAAAAATAAAAAATGAAACTTATTAAAAACTAATTTAACTCACAAAATTTATAAAAAATCAATTCCATATGTATACATGTATGTACATGGGGATAAAATTATATATATAGTCAATAAAAAAATTAATTCAACATGTATATACACATGTATGTATGGAGATAAGATTATATAAATACCATGAACACCATGATCCCCCTCTCTCGCAGAGGCATGGGATTTTATTGATCTTCGCCTTTCATCCTCCATGATATATATGGATATATCTAAAATGGAAATTTACAATTATTTTTAATTACTATTTAAAATAAATTCAAAATATTTCAAAAAATTAATGTAATTTAGTACAAAAATTATGTATAACACAACTTTCAAAGCACTAATTGATGTGTGAAACTCAATTTAAACAAAAATTTGTTGAATTCCTCACATTTTAATTTTATAAAAATATGAAGTTCACCAAGTTGCGCTTTACATGGTGTGAGCACACTTGGTATATAATTGAAAAAAACACATGGTCATTAAAAATGATGCATTTATAAGTAAAAAACACACAAATCAAAGATATGTTACAATGTCTATCAATAAATTTTGAAGGAAAGCGTCTCAACACTAATTCATCTTTGAGAGATGAATCTTGAATTGGCATTGCCCAGTATAATACTAATTCATCTATGAAAAATGAATCTTGAATTGGCATTTCCCCACACAATAGATCACATGACATCTTATTAGCATTTGCACAATGTCTTATACTAAAAATTTGAAATTGTCTAACAATATTGTCTTCTTTTCCATGCAATTGTTTTAGCCTCTCCTTCTTCACTTCGTACACACCTTTCATCTAGTTTCACACAAGTTCAGAATTGGTGAAAACTACAATTCCATTTGAGCCATACTCCCTAGTTGTTCCCAAGCCTTTCAATGCAATATAATATGCCTCATTGTTTGTTGTTCTTCCTGGTATATTCATTTTTCTTTGGAGGACCTTGTTAGTAGCAATATTGCAAAGAAAATATGTAATCATTGCTTTCCCTAGATTGGGATAGCAGGAAACATCTATTCATAATTTCCATTTTTCAACAATATTTAGTGGGTTTTTCTATCCATGAAAAAAACAAATTCAATAAAATATATTAAATTAACATTTATTGTAAATGCATGGGAGAAATGACATGTACATGGTTCTCCTTAAATTTTATGGGAGAAATGACATAGAAATGACATGTCTTAAAGATTGACTTACAGTTTATGGGAAAATGACACATCTATGGGATAAATGACACATGTACATGGTTTTCCTTAAATTTTGTCTTAAATTTTATGGGAGAAATGACATGTCTTAAAGTTCTCCTTAAATTTTATGGGAAAAATGACACATGTATGGGAGAAATGACATGTGTGTACATTGTTTGCCTTAAATATTATGGTATAAATGGCATAGAAATGACATGTGCATGGTTCCAAGAACACTAGAACATGCCTTAAAGTTTATCGGACAAATGGAATGTACAAAAATAGATATTAAAAAGAAGAACATCTATTTAGATCTGTTCCAGAGATTGATTGTAGGAGCATTTACTGGATATGTCACCTTTAAGAAAGGATGAGATCCAGAGGCTACCTGGCCCTTTCCAGACTCTTCCTTTAGAACTTGTAGAATTTAACACTCAACAGAGTGACTCAAATCCTATGGAAGTTCAACCACTTTAGACTCTCACCAAGGTTTTTAGGCCTTAAAGTTTGCCTTGAGTTTATGGGAGAAAGCCTTGATTTTGTGGGAGAAAAGACATGTGCATGGTTTTCCTTAAAGTTTTACTTAAATTTTATGGGATAAATCACATCTAGAAATGGCATGCCTTAAAGTTTGCCTTGCCTAAAGTTTAAGGGAGAAATGACATGTACATGGTTTGCCTTAAAGTTTTCCTTATAGTTTATGGGAGAAATGACATAGAAATGACATGCCTTAAAGTTTTCCTTAAAGTTTATGGGATAAATGACACATGTATAGGAGAAGTGACACATGTATATGGTTTTCCTTAAATTTTATGGGAGAAATGACATAGAAATGACAGTACATGGTTCCAAAAACACTAGAAAATGCCTTAAATTTTATGGGATAAATGGCATGTACAGAAATAGATATTACACTGAAGAAATTCTATTTAGATCTGTTCAAGAGATTGACTGTAGGGGAATTTACTGGACATGTCACCTTTGAGGAAGGATGAGATCCAGAGGCTACCTGACTCTTTATATACTCCGACTTTAGAACTTGTAGAAGTTAACACTCAACAGAGTGACTCAAATCCTATAGAAGTCCAACCACTTTAGGTTCTTACCAAGGTTTTTAGGCCCTAAATTTTGCCTTGATTTTATGAGAGAGAGCCTTGAATTTGTGGGAGAAATGACATGTGCATGGTTTTCCTTAAAGTTTGCCTTAAATTTTGTGGGAGAAATCACATCTAGAAATGACATGCCTTAATGTTTGTCTTGCCTAGAGTTTAAGGGAGAGATGACATGTACATGTTTTTCCTTAAAATTTGCCTTATATTTTATGGGAGAAATGACATAGAAATGACATGCCTTAAATTTTTCCTTAAATTTTATGGGAAAAATGAAACATGTACATGGTTTGCCTTAAATTTTATGGGGAAAATGACATAAAAATTACATGTACATGGTTCCATAAGCACTAGCAATTTCCTTAAATTTTATGGGAGAAATGGCATGTAGATAAATGGATATTACAATGAAGAACTTATATTTAGATCTATTCCAGAGATTGATTGTAGGGGCATTTACTGGATATGTCAAACTTGAGAAAGGATGAGATTTAGGGGCTACCTGGCCCTTTACAGACTCTGCCTTTAGAGCTTGTAGAAGTTAACAGTCAACAGAGTGACTCAAATCCAATATAATTTCAGCCACTTTAGGTTCTCACAAAGGTTTTTAGGCCTTAAATTTTTCCTTTAGTTTATGGGAGAAAGCCTTGAGTTTATGGGAAAAATGACATGTGCATGGTTTGCCTTAAAGTTTTCCTTAAAGTTAATGGGAGAAATCACATCTAGAAATGACATTCCTTAAAGTTTTCCTTGCTTAGATTTTAAGGGAGAAATTACATGTACATGATTTTCCTTAAATTTTTCCTTATAACTTATGGGAGAAAAGACATAGAAATGATAGAGAAATGACATAGAAATGACATAGAAATGACATGCCCTAAAGTTTGCATTAATGTTTCTGGGAGAAATGACATGTATGTACATGGCTTTCCTTAAAGTTTGCCTTAATTTTATGGGAGAAATGACATAGAAATGACATGTACATGGTTCCAAAAACATTAGAAAATTCCTTAAAGTTTATCAAAGAAATTACATGCACATGGCTATCCTTCAAGTTTTCCTTGAAATGACATGTACATGGTTATCCTTAAATTTTTCCTTGATTTTATGGGAGAAATGGGAGAAATGGGAGAAATGAAATGTATGTACATGGTTATCCTTAAAATTTGCCTTAAAGTTTATGAGATAAATGACACAGAAATTACATGTACATGGTTATCCTTAAATTTTTCCTTCAATTTATGGGAGAAATAGGTGAAATGACATGTATGTATATGGTTATCCTTAAATTTTTCCTTAAATTTTATGTGAGAAATGACATAGAAATGACATGTACATAGTTTTCCTTAAAGTTTGCGTTAAAGTCTACAAAATTATTTTATTCACTTATTAAAACAACTAGTGGTAGTGGTTGATGAAGTTACGTCAAAATTCACACCTTGATGAGTTTGTGGGAGAAATGACATGTACATGGTTTGCAAATTTATTTTATGCACTCAGTAAAACAACTAGTAGTAGTGGTTGATGAAGTTATGTAAAAATTCACACCTTGATGAGTGTGTGGGAGAAATGACATGTACATGGTTTGCTGTAAAGTTTAGTTTTCCTTAAATTTTATGGGAGAATTCACATCTAGAAGCCTTTACTTTGGCATCTATAAATAGGCTAATAACATTAAAAAATAATTTTCAACTTACATTAGTTATGTCCTTAATAAGAAATAAGATTTAGCAGGTAACAAATTGTCTAATAATATAATAATGTCATTTTTGGCATGTACTATCATTCGTCCTTGATATTAATTATTAACAACTTATTCTTCCTTTTGCATCTAAGGTGTATATAAAGTATTCAATTGAACTTCCAAGTTTTATTGGAGTAGATGCATGAGTAGCAGTTGTAGTTGCCCTTTCAATTTTACGAAAGTAAATATGGATTGTTGATTGAGTCTTTCTAATGAAAAATAGGAAATGGGCATCCAAGAATATGGTGCCATGATTATATACACCTTAGATAATGTAATTAACAATTAAGAAGCTCACTCGAAATTTGCAAAGAATGGTAAAGAAGCTTTGTTATTTTTTGGTGACTGTTATTATGGCAAGAACAATAATGAATATTATGAAATGTAGAGATAATGAAAATGATCATAGATTTGCAAGTAATATCGTTGGTAGTGTCAGCTTCATATCAACACAACAAACTCTGTTGCACCATTTTTTAATATTGCCACAATGGAGGTGAGAAAATAATGCCACCATTTATGCAGGGATTACTATAAAATACCAACTACTTTTGCACTCAAGTGTTTTTGTTTCTACCATTTTAAGAAGGAAAGGTGCAAGAAAATTTTAAATATTACAACACGAAGCAGAGACCAGTGATAAAATTACAATTAAGAAATAAGGTACTCAAGGTAAAACATGAAGGAAAGGTGCAAGAAAATTTTAAATATTACAACAAGAAGCAAATACCAGTGATAAAGCTACAATTAAGAAAGAAGGTACTCAAGGTATAACATGAAGGAAAGGTGCAAGAAAATTTTAAATATTACAAAATGAAGCAGAGACTAGTGATAAAGCTACAACTAAGAAAGAAGGTACTCAAGGTACAACATGAGATATAAATTCACAATTGATTTCCTTTATTCTTAACATGAAAGACAATGCTAAGAAACATTTCCTTGCAAACAATTGGAGGGTGGACTGTTTCAGAATTAGGGGTGTTTTTTGAAGGTCTAATCTATGCAAATATTTGAGGATATTACATGCATCTAAAAACAATCAAAGAGCATCATTTGGGTAGGTAAGTTTGTTTCCATAATACATTTCTAAAAAGAAAATTGTATAGAAAAGGTACTAGAGCTAGATCTATAGCTTGGACCAATGTCATGATGCTTCTAATAGATCACACTGTTTAACAAAAATATCCATCAGTTGCTCATGGGCTCCAGGAAACTTTGGATGTTATATCTTGGTGAAAGTAAGCATTTTCTAAAAATAGAGGTCACAGGTTAGACCTTAAGAAAATTGAAAACGACAATATCTTTAGTTCAATAAGATGGTTGTTACTTCAGTATGTGAATTTTTGTGTGTTTCATAAAGGTAACTTGTAGCATTGGTTATTTCAAAGATTTTATTTACATCAGGAAACCTAATGAAAATTGGTTCAAAATTTTAAAAGATTCAGAATATTTGCACACTTTATTTGTTAAAGCCATAAATGAGTATGTATTTCTTCAAACTAAGACAATGGTAAAATGTGAAGGCAAAAATTAATTAAACAATTTTTCTACAATTTCCTTATTTCATTAATGGGGACCAGACAAGAAATGAATCAAAGGAAGTAGAGCAGTTTTTTTTTCTACCTGCAAATTTGGACACGACAAGATGACGAGGCTGCAATGAGAGGATGAGGCAGGAGATTGCCAAAGACATTGCAGAGGATGCAATTGAAGACGTCGCACAGAACGTAGCCGAAGAAATAAGTTGTGAACAAAAAAACAAAGCAAAAAAATTAAAACCCACAAAGAAATACTGAAAAAAAAAACCAATGGCAACAGCAAGCCTCACCTCCTCAGCCCTGCAACACCAAGCCCAGTGCAACAGACAGAGAGACAATAAACACAACGACAACAGATAGCGAGACAGCAAACACAAACACATCGCAAGCACAATGAGACAAATGACACATATGTGACAATGGTAAAAAATGGTAACAAGCCCAAAACCTCTTAAGGTTTGCGGGCCAGTATATTTATAAGAAAAATCTCGGCTGAATTATTTTTAAAAGTTTGGCCAGACTATTAGTTCAGCTGAACTTTGGTTTCCGGTTCTCCTATCTCCGGCCAAAAATATATTTACCCGCGTCATCAATAGGCTGTCAATGTAAACAACAGAATTAGTTCAGTCGAACTAATTTGCAAACTTCGTCTGAACTTTTGAACATTTCAACCGAACTTTTATAAAAGTTCGGTCGAACCATTAGGAAAATGAATTTTCCGCCTGCGTTTCTCACAAATTTGTAACCCGCCTTCGCATTTTTACCCTTGGGTTCATTAATTCATTGGTTTATAATAATAATTAGTTGGGTTTTTAATACCTAGGTTTTATAATATTAATTATTTGGGTTCAATAATCCCTTGGGTGTATGATACTAATCCCTTGGGTTTTGAATCCCTAGGGTTTATAATATTAATAATTAGTTGGATTCATTAATCCATTGGGTTTATAATATTTATTAGTTGGCTTCATTGATCTTTTAGGTTTATGATATTAATCCCTTGGATTTTTAATATTACTCCCTTAGGTTTACAATATCATTAATCCATTGGGTTTATACCATTAATCCCTTGGCTTTTTAATCACTAGTGTTTATTATATTAATAATCACCTGTAATGTAATATTAATCCCTTGAGATGTAATATTAATCCCTTAGGTTTTTAATATATTTTATTTTTAATATGAATAATCATTTCGGTTTATAATATTTATCCCTTGGATTTATAGTAACAATATATTTGGTTTAATAATAATTATTAATTATTAATAATATTAATATTATTTTAATTAATAATTATTATTAATTATATTTATATCATTTATATGATTTATATGATTTATTAAATAATTATTTAATAATAATAATGTGTAAACAATAATTAAATTATTTTTGTTAATATTAATAAATAAATAATAATAAATTTAGTATATATATATGGCTGTGCTAGTTTTGAATAAAACACAAAATCATTATAAAAATACACACATACATCTAGCTATGCATACATGAAATAATTTATAATTTAAAATAAATTAGTATTGTTTACTGCTTTTAATTTATTTTTTCCCCTTGACGTATATCAAAGCTTTAAAATGCACATTCGTTTTGCTCATGCTATTAAAATACATACTTCCTTTTTCTCATGCTATAAATTTTTATCATCTTACCCTTTTTTTTTTTTAATAATTATACACATTCACTACCACAAATTGAGATCTAAAAGAAAAAGATAATTATTTCATTATGGTGATATATATATATATATATATATATATATATATATATATATATATATATATATATAATTGTGCACAGGAATAAATGAGTTTTTATGCAGTTATACACATTTTTTTAATGAAATTCTATTAGATATCTAATAATTTCATTAACAAGATCATATACATTATATTGTGCAAAAAGAATGGGGTTCAATTGTTTTAAAAATTATCATAGAAATTATATATTTTAAAAGTTGGATACATTTCTTATTTTTCATCTTTTTACACCATATTCAAAATTGTGCAAAAATTAAAATCATCACACTAAATTAACATATTATTGGTTTGCTAAGTTTTCATTTCCATTAATGTCTTATAAAAAGTGATCATTAACATGCTTTAAACCATACATGTAACGTGAACAAAAAAATATATCTTTAATTGCATTAATGCCTTAATCAAATGCACTTTCCTAATAGATGATGCAATATTGAGAGTATGAAGAAAATGGGTATTTTTGAAAGGTATGTGTGAAATTCACATCCTAAGTTTGATTTAACATTTAGAAGCTAAAGAATGATGTAATAATTCATAAATATGTTAATGTTGACTATGTTTGTGTGTGTTTTTTAATCCATAAGTTTAGGATTGAGAATAAATCAATTGATTACCACAATAACCTAAAAGTATATTTAACTAATAAGTAGCTCAAAAAATATCACTTATTAAAATCCAAATAGTTTGAGGAAACACCTACTTTTTAGGGGTCTTACTTGTGAGAGTCGTACTGTCCTTTTATCCTTATCAAAATGACCTAAGTCACATTGGTGATTTGAACCTTGGCAGGGAGAGTGGAAGACCTACCACTTCACTGTTTGAGTTATTTCCACTCAACGCCATGATAATGTCATAAATTAGAATAGGATGAGCTTTTAAGAAGTAGGATCTTTGTGATACATGTGACCAAACAATACATGTATATTGAACTAACCTCTTGGAAACTAGAAGTGATAACTTTATCGTGTTCCTTGGGTGCCTTATTACCTTCACTAGAGATGGGTGTTTCTTTTCACCTTCATGTTTTAGGTTTTGAAAATATATACATAAGTAATTGTGCTCACGAGGAGTTGTAACAAACCCTAGTTGATTTTGTATGTAAATAAAATAATACCAAGCTCATGGGACACATATTCGAAGTTGAATGTTGGGATAAGCATAGTGGTGGACAATAATCGTGACTAATTTATGACTATGGAAATTTGAAAAGGAATTGGAAAAGGCAAGAGGAATTAACTAACATTTTAATTCTGAAAATAAAGTAAAACATGAGAAAATGAAAATGAAAGGTCAGAGATTCGCATGAGAGGAAAATTGAAGGAAAAATGAAGGAACATGAAGAAAATAGAAGCTTCAATGATAAAAAATATTTTAAACATCAGTTTCTAACCTTTTGTCAGTTCAGTTTTGGATCTCTCTTCTATTCTCTCATTCTCTCATACCCTTACACCCTTGGAGTATTCATGGAGCATTCTTGGAGCACTTTGGCATACATTGGATTTGGAGAAACAAGGCAAAGGAAAGCGAGAAAGAACAAGGGAACAGGTGGATCAACAACTACAGTTGGATTTATTTGTAGGTAATAGTTTGCACGTGTGATTTCCTTATTAATTTATGGATACATGGTATATCTATGTGATTATATGGTTATGTGTTTTCATTAGCATGGAGGATTTCCTGGATTGACATTGGTTTTAGTCTTCCCTTTCCATTTCCTGGATAGCCATGGTGGTGTGGGGTTTTTCACTCGATTTTTTTTTTGGTTGTTCCTTATAATTCCTTATAGTTGTGGGTTGGAAAAAATTCTCTATAAGTCTTAGAGAAACTTGGGTTGAGTTACTAGCCTTGGAGTCGAGGTTGGAACAAATACTCTGGATCCCTTGGCTGGTTGAGTTACTACTCCCTAGAGCCAATTTTGAAAAATGCTTTGAAGCCCAAGAAGGTTGTGGGTTGAGTTACTAGTTCCTAGAGCCCTAGATAGCTTCGGTAGAGACTGATCTAGTTGGTGTTGATGATTTCTGACTGTGAGGTGGAATCACTCATTGAGTATTGGAGCAGGGTCCCTTAGGACCGATTTTGATAAAAATACTATATTTTTTGTAAGTTTTTGTATGTTTAGTCATGTGCAGCACAAGTCAAGGGGCTTTGGGGTGGGTCAAATCCCCTCATGATTTTTAATGGTCAAAGGGTAGAACTAGGGGCCGCAAACCATAGTTTTCAGACCTTAGATGAGAGCAGGCTAAAATTATAAATAGGCGTCTAGATTAAGTCGATAGAGAGATAATGATGGAAGAGATCTAAAGACGTTTTGATGTTTTGAGCAAACTTGTCTGGGTTAGAAGGCTCCTGTTGGCTATGTGAATGGAAACCTTACTCCTACTGTGTGCGAACCCCATTGGTTGTGTGCACCCGGTAGATCGAAGATGTTGTAAGGAAAATATGAACTGTTAATGAATAAAGGAATTTTTTGGATGATGTCTGAGTATCAAATGCATCTATCTTTTGTGTTATGATCTATTTCTGCATGTTATTTCTGATTACTGTGTTATCTATATTGGATTGATTACACAACTTTATTTACCTTAAATTGATGGTTAATGCATGTATCTATTGCTATTTAAGGATATTGTTATGTATTAAGGACTATTGAAATGGATTACATATCTATAATTGTGTGTGTGCAGGATAACTTACGCAACTTGACCTAAATCTACCTGATTAGGATTTCTGGTTAGTGATCCTCTTGTGAAGGTTAGATCACAGTAGTTTTAGATCTAAAGACGCGCACATCATTTAATTCTCTCTTAGGGTGTGGAAACCTAGTTCTAACACCCCCCCATACTCCTTCAGGTGATGCTTTGACTTGCACAAGTAGGTCACTAACGAAAGGGCGAGTAGTAGGAGTGTTTTGTTGGTTAACCTTAACTCCGAACCTGGGTCAGGACCCCTCAAGCCAACATTGAGGGTTGAGGTGGTTTGGCCCCTAGAAGCCCAGGTTTATTTTTTTTCGGTTTATCCCATGAGGTCCCACATTGATTCTTGGAATATGGCACGAGATTGTTTGGATGAAAGAGAGATTTTTTTCAGCCCAATCTATGATCGGGTGGTACGTGGAATTCCCTGAGTTGGTTAGTATTTTAATATGTTAATAATATGTATTCCTCTATTGCGATTTGTGTATATTTGTAGTGATTATATCGGTGATATTATGGTTGGGTTTTCATGATTTGTATGCTATTTATTTTCTAGTTATATGTTGGTTATATGATGTGTATCATCTATGGCTTTTGTCATGAATGGTTCAGTTATTGATAGGTTGATTAATGTATGGAATAATAATTGTTGTTGTAGCTTTTTAAAGAGGGCATAGCGCCTTCCTGGTTATTCTCATATGAATCGTGCACTTTTATGATCAAACATGCATGTATGACCTATAGATTACATACTTTCCATGTGTTTGACGAAATGTTTGTTATGTTCTAGGCAGTCTAGGTTAAGGTCTACCTTCAAGTTTTTTTGTTTAAAATTATTATTATGTTATTTATGATTCAGAGAAGTATCAAGCCGTTCTAGGTAGTAGTCTAAAGGCCAACCTAGATTCATAGCTCAGATTTTAGGACATCACCCTTTGAACTGGACATTTTATGTCACAACTACACTTAGGCAATTTTATGTGTGTGATTGGAAGTCTTAAGCCACATGGAGGCATTGTGATGTGTGCGATTGGGGGCTAAGTTGTGATAAAAGGAGCCCCATCTTAGGGTTTGGTCACCTGGGGTGGTTATTTGGCCCCTGAGTGCCCCTGTGACCCTGAGGACTATTGTGATTGTCATTCGGTGGTTAGTTGTAGGCCCCACATCCTTAATTAGTGATGTGGGTAAATTTTTGAGACCCTTTTAACCAAGACCTTTTGCTTCGACTGATGTGTTAGAATTGCATTTTTCAAAGCATTAATGAACACACATGCATATATAATCAAGAGGAAAACATGTCTACAATCATATGACAAAAACGCAAGAGGTTTAATAACAGAGTTTGTCTAGTGTGGACTACGTCTTCGGGCCTCAGTGTCTCGATGGTTTTGGCCACTTCATTCAGTGTTGTAACTGGTGATAATGTACATTGATGCTGTTGAATTTTCATATGATGAAAAACACTCAACATGAGTGGAAAAATCTCTCCACGAGACATTTCTTTACAAGGAACTCTCACTCATCACAAACCACCTATCAACATGACAACTTCACACATGGGACAAAGAGTATCCCTCCATCAAGGGAAAAAAGGGATCTCACAACATAAATCACCATACATGATAAATACATACCACATCAATACACATAAATATTCTAAATATTACATTAGTAGGAATCAACAACAACTAATAAACATAAATATTCTGCATCATACATCAAGCAGGAATCGTCATGACATAAAGAATCCTATAGCAACAGTCAATGAAGTACATGGAAAAAACTCTTCATATACCTCAACTGTAATGTTCGATGAAGAATAGGTTGCTCAATCGCTGGATTTAAATGCACCATTGTAAATGTGGCGTCGAATGGCGAGAAATCAAATGTCCACATGCTGAAATCTGACACCTTCATCCCATTCTAGAAAATGGCCAAAAAAACATGAAATTTATTGCAGAATCTAACAACACCATTAGGTTCATGTCATTGAGAGGTGTAAAGTTCATATAAAATTTTTCCAATTTGGACACCGGGAAAATTTTGCCCCTCTGGAAATGAGGCTCAATCATGGTTCCATTGCCTCTGAATCTGGCTCATGATTCCACCAGCATTAAAAATATATTTTTCTCAAATTCTGTGCTCCTCCTCTACTGGGAGCATCTGCGGATTTGAGTTTATATATAAAAGGTTGGGCAGACTTTACAAAGTCTGCCAGTTGGCACCATGGTTAAAGTTATAAGTTTATAGAAGAGGGGTTGGGGGATCAAATCTCGCCCCTCCCTTTTTATACAAAATGCATTAAAATGATCAAAGGTGGGCGAGCAGGTCTACTCCACGCGGCCTGACCAGATGCGACCCCAGCTCCATGCAGCATATAAATGGTAGTCTTGTTGTATGGTGGTCAGGTCCACTTCCACGCGGCCCGACCTAAACATAATCTATTTTTTTTACATGGTATATATACCACCATTGTATGCAGAGATCCACAAGGGTGGCAGAATTGACCACCCGCCCCCCAACCACCTTTGTATTTAATACATGCAGGTAATATGGATGATGGGGTCCGCGGGGGCATGGCCCGTCGGACCATATTTAATATGGTTTTTTAATGTGTTTTGGGGAGGGGCGGTGCGCTGCCCCCCACACACTCAAAATATATATATATATATATATATATATATATATATATATATATATATATATATATATATATATATATATATATAAACCATACTCTTTTAAAATACCTGTTTTGAGGCCGAAGGAGACATTTTAAATGTCCCACAATTTTTCTCGGAAATATATTGGAGCTGGCCGGAATCTGGTTATCGGAAAAAATCCAGATTGTAGCCTCCTTAACTTGCCACATCATCAAGTCGGCCCAAAAACTTTGACAGCCTCTAACTTTTGCATACGAACTCAGTTTGACAAACCGTTCAGACCACTGCGATCAGGATGACGAGATATTCAACCTCAAACTGAGTTTTTCATGTTTCTGCCACTTTTATTTTTGAGCTTTCATAAGCCCTCTTTGTCCTATGTGTGTCTCTGGAGCCACCATGACCATTCATCCCCACTTAGGGGCTTTTAGTCCTCGAAAAGCATTATCAATAAGATACAACTGTTGTGTACAAAATCTACACCACAACTATCCTGAAAAAAGGTCGTCGTTCCTTCTCCTTCACCTTTGTGCTTCGGAGCCATAAGCGATGAACTGACACATGCATCCTCTGCAAACTTGTAGTACAATCTCTTGTGAATTACATGCTCAAATATGACCAACTATGACCCAAGCATTTCCTTAATTGACATGAGTTTATAACACATACTCGGTGGTAAAGTTTACGTCAGCATGGAATCAATAATACCCCAACTATTAATACAAGGCCAAAGACATCATTGTCGCATTGCAAGTGATGGAAAAAAACATCATCACTTTTTACAAAAGAAATGAAACACATGCTTTATAATACATGGCCATGACACACTACCTTATCTAGGAAAACCATGTTTCTCCTAATAAAGAGGACTGCCATGAATGCGGTGGATTCATTTGTCGACCAACTGTTCAAACTGATTCATGCACCGAAGCTTCGTCCTTAAGGTGTTTCTGTGGATGGAGCCTCGAGCACGTGGCTCTTTGATGGCCACTTTGGTTGCAATAACTGCAATGATTCTTCTTTATCCATACCTGCTTAACCAAATCCTGTCCCTGCTGTAGGGAAGGCTTTCCATGCCTCATCCTCCTTTGTGCTGCCATTATTTTCCAACACTCAAAAATGACATGGTCATGTAAACCACAAAAAAGACAAGTTTTCTTATGCCATTATTTGTGTTCATGATTAGCAACATGCTTATAATAAAAATGAACTTGTGAATATCGAGATGTATTATACCTTTCCTAGTGATTTCTGGTGCGATCATGGTGATGAGAACTTGCCTCAGCTCTTTGATTGCAACATGCACTTCGATGGGATGATAGTGAAGTGTTCCCATCAATCCTTTCTCCTAAAAAGTTCAACGATGTATGTTTTCCTCTGATGTCATTATGGTAACGAGAGCTTGCCTCAGTTTTCTCCCTGCAATATGTGCTGACATAATATGATGGTGAAGTGTTCCCATCATTATCTCTCCTCGATGATTTCATGAATTTCATGGAAGCTTCAGACACATTTTAGATTTCTCCTTTAGTGTATCCCAAACCTATGTAGCAAGGTCTCTACACAACCTCCAATGGCTGAGTTATGCCTTGGACATGAATTCCAAGTCCCCCTCCTTTGTAACCCATCCTAATAAGGAGTCTCATGTTGGTTCCTGTAATGGGGATCTCCACATTTCCAACAGAGGTAATAGCATGTGAAGATGAAATTGAAGATTAATCACAACTATTTACCTCATATGTCAATTTCGAAACAGGTGAAGAGGGCTTCTCTAAGCCTTCATTGCACTTCACTTCCTACAAGGCCTTTGTCAAGTCTTATAGTTGAAGCAGCAATAGCTGCTTCTCCTCCTTCTCTTCTCCTAGAAGTGTCTTTAATGCATCATGATTTGTTTGAAAACTTCTGTCATTCCACTTCAATTCTTTCAATTCCTATGTCATGGCCTGCAGTTGAAGCTTCAATCGATGTTTTTCCTCCTTCTATTCTTGTAGAATTGTTTTCAAGTTGGTGTAATCTGTTGCTTGTTTCTCATAAGCTTCATAAAACATGTCTACTTTCTATGACACCCTAAGCATGGTCTCATACATGTCTTTGACATCCTTCATTGCTGCACATTCAATGGTTCACGCTTGTAGTCCACATTAGCAAGAAGACCGCTCTGATACCACTTGATCTGGGTAAATTCCTGAGACCCTTTTAGCCAAGACCCTTTTCTTTGGATGATGTGTTAGAATTGCATTTTTCAAAGCATTAATGAACACACATGCAGATATAATTAAGAGGAAAACATGTCAACAATCATATGACAAATATGCAAGAGCTTTAATAACAGAGTTTGCCCAGTGTGGACTGCGTCTCCAGGCCTCGGTGTCTCGATGGTTTTGTCTACTTCATCCAGTGCTGTAACTTGTGGTAATGTACATGGATGTTGATCACTTGTCATACAAGTAAAATCCCTCAACATGACTGGAAAAGTCTCTCCACGAGACATTCTGTGAGAAGGAACTCTCACTCATCACAAAACTCCTATCAACATGACAACTGCACACATGGTGACAAAGAGTATCTTGCCATCAAGGAAAAAAAGGGATCTCACAACATAAATCACCGTCCATGATAAATACATACCACTTCAATACACATAAATATTTTGCATCTTACATCAACGGGAATCAAAAACAACAAAGAAAGATGAAGATTCTGCATTATACATCAAGAAATAATCGACATGACATCAAGCATCCTATAGAAATAATCAATGAAGTACATGGAAATAGTTCTTCATCTACCTCAATCTAATGCTGGATGAAGAACAGGTTGCTCAATTTATAGATCTGAATGCACCATTGCAAACGTGGTGTCGAATTGCGAGAAATCAACTGTCCATATGTTGAAATATGACACCTTCATCCCATTCTAGAAAATGTCAAAAAAATCATGACTTGTGTTGCAGAAATTGAAACTAGCATCAGGTTCATGTCATCGAGAGGTGTAAAATTCATATAAATCTTTTCCAATTTGGACATCGAGAAAATTTGGCCCCTCTGGAAATGAGGCTCAATCATGGTTCCACTGCCTCTACATCTGGCTCATGGTTCAACATGCATTAAAAAAATCTCTATCTTGAATTTCGCACTCCTCCTCTGCAGGGCGCATCTACGGATTTGAGTTTATATATAAAAGGCTGGGTAGACTTTACAACGTTTGCATGTTGGCACCATGGTTAAAGTTCTAAGTTTGGAGGAGAGGGGTCAGGGGATCAAATATCGCCCTTCTTTTTTTATACAAAATGTGTTAAAATAATCAAAAGCGGGTGGGCGGGTCTGATCCACGTGGCGCGACCCGACACAACCTTAGCTCAGTGCAGCGTATAAATAGTAGTATTGTTGTATGGTGGGCGGGTCGGTTTCCACGCGGCCCGACCCAACCATAATATATTTTGGTTACATGGTATATATACCACCTTTGTACGTGGAGATCCATGGGGGTGGTGGGCTCGACCACCCGCCGCCCAACCACCTTTGTATTTAATATACGTAGGTCATATGGATAATGGGGTCCGCGGGGGTCATTGCCTACCCCTATATATCTATATATATATATATATATATATATATATATATATATATATAATTTTTTAATAACAACCCCACATTTTTAAAATACCTAATTTTAGGCTAAAGGAGAAATTTTAAATGTCCCACAATTTCACCCAAAAATTGACTGGAGCTGGCCGGAATCCGGTCACTAGAAAATTTCCAGATTGTTGCCTCCTTAACCTGCCACATCATCAAGTCAACTCGAAAAATTTGATTCCCTCTAACTTTCGCATACGAACTTAGTTTGACAAATCGTTCACACCGCTACGATCAGGACGACGATATCTTCAACTTGAAATTGAGTTTGTCACATTTATGCCACTTTCATTTTTGAGCTTTCATGAGCCCTCTTTGTCCTGTGTGTGTCTCTGGAGACACCTGGATCAACTGGAGCTAGGAGGTTGGTTCATATCATAGTAAATATTTATCTCATGTTTACCTTGGAAGTCTGGTGAAATTGTGTAAATGTGGGAGGGGTGGCTATAGATTGGTACCAGAGCAGGATTCGGTTATTTTTGGGTGATATCTGATACCATAGATTGGTATCATAGCACTGAGGTTCAACATTTGGACCAGATGGGCGGTTTTCATGCATGCATGTTCGTTGTCTATGTGTTTGTTATGCATGCATTGTGATAGTCATTGTTGTGGCTGTGTCATCATGTAGAGGTTGATGACGTTGATTTTGAAACAATTGATATATATATATATATATATATATATATATATATATATATATATATATATATATATATATATATATATATATATATATATATATGTGTGTGTGTGTGTGTGTGTGTGTGTGTGTTGTGCTAATATGGACTGATTTGTGTAGACAAGATAGCCTCCCTTGAAATTCACTGAGATATGTTGATTGTGTTTTTATATGTTTTATCTAACATGGTAGGTTTGTAGGAAGCATAAGATCAAGTATGATAAGAAAAATGTGGATTACAGCTCACGTGACTCTCCTTATAGATCAGATGAACAACATGGTGATGAGTACTCCCCTGACATAGCAGATACATTGAGAAGTTTCAAAGAAGAGATCAAAATTTTTAATGCCGATAATGACAAGATTATTCAGTCACATGAAATCCTTTCTAGAGCACAAGAGAAGCAAGTGGAATTTAATGCATTCATCCTTCACATTCTATCATATTTACAGATACAGGGACCACTTAGGATCAGTCATAAACAGGAGGACAGGACAGATGGGTCATATGGTAGCAAGTATCAATCAGGATACAGGTTTGACCGAGATGAATCAGAAAAATATGATAGGTTCTTGGATACACCTAATGGAAAGGGTAATGACCATGGGATCTATTATGGTTCTGGTATAGAGAGACATCATAGTTACAATCTCCACCATCCATATAGGAGGAGTGAGAAGAAGTACTTGCCATAGGATTTCAAGAAAGCAAAGGATCCTACATGATGGAGAAATAAAGAAGTCATAAGATGTACAATCTTGGTTTCTTGAGATGACTAAGTTTTTCATATTGCATGCTTATTCAGAAAATATGAAAGCGAAGATATACTTTCATAATTAAAGGTAAAGTAGGAATTTGGTGGGAAGATGTAAAGAATGTCAGAGGCATTCGAGAAAATGAGTTTCTTGGAGTGAGTTCGAGATACTTTTTAGGAAGAAGTGTCTATCTGAAAGATACTACGATGACAGGGAAAAATTATTTCTATGAGTTGAAGATGGGATCTATGACCGATGAGGAGTATACTCGCAGATTCTTGGAGTTGTTGAGATATATTCCTTATCTTAAGGAGGAGAAAGAAAATATTTAGAGATTCATCAGTGGGTTACCAGTATCATGCAAAGACAGGATTGAGTTGATTATCCTGGATCACTGGAGGAAGCCATAAAAAATTTGAAGCATTGTTATGAAAAATCAAAGGGAGAGTATGAGCCTTAGAAGAATTAGAAAGGTAATGAAAATAAAAAAGGAAAGTGGGCTAAGAAGGTAAGAAAACCTCAGGATACAGATGACAAGGAGAATGCAACATTATATAAAAAATGTAATGCACTGGATAGAGGACAAGGATTTTAATCTGAGGAGAAAAAAAGGGTAATGATAGGAAGCCTTTACAGTGTTGGACTCATGGAAAGGATTATCGCAAGAGATATTTTCCATAATATGAGGTTTGTAGACCCTAGATTTAGAGTGCTTAGGAGGCACAATAATTTTGGGATGTTGGACAAATTATTCCTCGATTTATTGAACATTTGATAATAGGTAGGTTAATCATCAGGAATCTATTACTGAGATGGAAGGTAAGATTTGTGATCAAGTTATTTCTATTTTTATTGACCCTCGATCTAACTATAGTAATATAAGTCTTGATCTGGTGGATAAGTGTGGTTTAAATAAAGAATTTCATGTAGAGTCTTCATTAGTGCATTTGGCTACATGTACTAAGAAAAGAGTTCATCATTGGGTCAGATCTTGTACATTTCAGTTAAACGGTATGTCTACATCAGCACATCTAAATGTAATTTTGTTGGGATCATACAATATGCTGTTGGGTATAGATTAGTTATACATTCACAAGAATAATGTAGATTGTTATGATAAGTATGTTGAGTGATTGGATGATTATGGAGAGAAGAGAATCTTGCAGGTAAATAAGAATCCTACATCAGTGAGAATGGTTATATGTTTTCCAGAAAATTTCAGTTAAGGAAATTATGTGTATTTTTTGTAGTTCATATTTCCAATGGCAAAGGTAGGGATATTGAATATGATGAAGTCTTGAAGAAGCATTCAGTTTTGCAAGAGTTTCGGGATGTGTTTCTAGTAGAGATTTCAGAATTACCGTCTCATAGGGAAGTGTACTTTTCTATCGAGTTGATGTTGGGAGAAGCATTAGCGTCAAAGGAATCATACATGATGACAACTCCAGAGTTGGTGGAATTGAAGTTATAAATTAATTAAATGCTTGATAATGGATACATTAGGCCAAGTGTGTCACCTTGGTGTGCAACAATATTTTTTGTGAAGAAGAAGGATGGTACTCTCACGTTATGCATTGATTACATGCAGTTGAACAAGTTGACGATCAAGAATAGGTACCATTTGCTGAAAATTCATGATTTTTCGATCAGTTGAAGGGAGAAACAATGTTCTCAAATATTGATTTGAGATCAGAATATAATCATGTATGCATCAAAGAATAGGTCATCTACAAGACTTCTTTCTGGACCAGGTATGGGAATTATGATTTTTTTGTGGTTCCTTTTTGTTTGAATAATGCTCCAACTACTTTCATGTGTCTAATGAATAATGTGTTGCATCCTTATAGAGACAAGTTTGTAATAGTATTCATTGATGATATATTGATATATTCTAAAAATGAGGAAGGGCATGGAGAACACTTAGAAACAGTGTTGATATTGCTAAGATAGCATCAATTGTATGCTAAGCTTAGTAAGTGTCGTTTATTTCAGACATAATTTCATTACTTGGGACATGTGGTTTCCAAGGAAGGTATACTAGTGGAGCCAAAAGATATTAGTTATTATGGAGTGGCCAGATCCTAGTAATATGGATCAGGTCAGATCATTCATGGGATTATAATGTTACTACAAGTGGTTCATCGGGAAATTCTCATGGATTTCCTATCCTATTACTTTTTTGCAAAGGAAAGGAAAGAATTTTGAATGGACAAAGGAATGTAGCTAGTTTTGAGTAGTTGAAGTAGTTGCTTACAAATACTCTAGTTCTAAATATCAAAGATCCATATAAAGAGTTTGTGGTGTAGCTAGTTTTGAGTAGTTGAAGTAGTTGCTTACAAATACTCTAGTTCTAAATA
The DNA here is from genome assembly GCA_034641835.2 of Pinus albicaulis. Lineage (NCBI taxonomy): Eukaryota > Viridiplantae > Streptophyta > Pinopsida > Pinales > Pinaceae > Pinus > Pinus albicaulis. The sequence continues at coordinate 508,833,259 of CM076570.1, read as the reverse complement.
TCAAAGATCCATATAAAGAGTTTGTGGTATGTACAAATTCTTTCAAAAGAGGACTTTGTGGGGTTCTGTTGTAGGAAGGACATGTAGTATGGTATGATTCAAGGAAACTGAATGAGAACAAGAAAAACTATGTGACATTTGACCATGAGTTGGCAGCTACCATTCTTGCATTAAAGATGTCAAGACACTATCTTCTTGGTAGGAGGTTCATTTTGATGAGTGATCACAATGGGCTGAGATATGTGTGTGACCAATATAATCTGAATGTCACAAAATCTAGGTGGTTATATACACTCATTGAGTTTGACTTTGAGATCGGGTACATTAAGGATAAATAGAACATGGTTGTAGATTCTCTCAGTAGATGAGTGCAGGTGAATCACATAGTAGTTATGAGTTCATATCAGACAAGTTTAGAAGATCCGATCTTGCAGGCATGTTAGCAAGGTGACAGGTACTGACAGCTTCAGCATAGGTTACAGAAATAGGGTATAGGTGATCAAGATGTGAATTATAATCTCATAGCGGATGGTTTCGTGACATCTAGGGACAAGATCTATGTGACAGACAAAAATTAACTCAGGAGCCTTATCTTGAGGGAATTTAATGTTAAGACCTATCTAGGTCACTGGAGATATCAAAAAACATTGATAGCTATGAAGAGGCTCTACTATTGGACAAATCTGAAGAAAGAAGTGGCCGAGTTCATCTCTAGGTGTTTATATTGTTAACATGTAAAAGGATAATGTAAGCATCCATGTGGCTTATTGCATTCTATTACAATTCCAAAGTGGAAATGGGAGGTCATTTCCGTGGATCTCATTACAGTTTTTTCGATGACATCTAGACACCATGATTCCATCATGGTTGTGGTTGACAGGTTGACCAAAGTATCTCACTTCATTCTAGTAAATTTTACTAATTAAGCTAGTGAGGAAGCTTAGATTTTCATAAGGGAGGTAATAAGGTTTCATGGTATTCCTAAGAAGATTGTGTCAGACATAGATGCCAAGTTCACTTCTAGGTTTTGGAAAGCGTTGTTTAAATTTTTGGGGACTAAGTTGGCTTTTAGTACAACTTATCATCTGTAGATAGATGGACATATAGAGAGGATCAACAAGATTCTGGAAGACAAGTTGAGGATGTAAGTCATGCATCAACAAAAAAACTGGGAAGAGTACCCTCCACTAGTTGGGTTTACATATAATAATGGGCGTCATGAATCCTTGAAGATGATTATGTTTGAGGCACATTTTTGGCGGAGTTGTAATACTCCTATCAGCTAGAGTGATTCAGTGAACATGGTACTAATTGGACCATATATGTTGGCAGAAAGGGAACAAGAAACATAGTTTACTAAAAGGAATCTAAAGGCAAAACATGACATGATGAAGAGTTATATCGATCAATATAGTTTATTTAAGGAGTTTCAAGTTGGAGAACATCTGTACTTGTGTATCAATCTATAAAATATCTCCTTGGGGATTATATCGTGTGCCAAGATGAAAAATCGGTATTGCGAGCCTTTCAATATCCTTGATAGGATTAGACCAATGGCCCACCAACTTGCACTACCTCCGACAGTGAAAGTCCATGATGTTTTCCATGTTTCATTGCTTTATAAGTATGCCAAGGATGTTGATGATGTAATTGGATGGTATGTACTGCAACTAGAACTAGAAGGAAAATTCCAACCAAAACCTTAATGCACTTTGCAACGAATGATGCTCATGCTTTGGAATCAAGAAATCGAGTAAGTTAAAGTATTGTGGAAATAGCTTAGACCTTATGAAGCTACATGGGAGATGGTTGATTAGATTCAGGCTATGTATCCTTCTCTATTTGTTGTTTGAGCAGATGTACTATGATATATTTGTTTGATTTGGTGTTTTGGTTATGGATATATACATATGCATATGTATGTAAATATCGCATCGAGTTGTGTTATCAAACTCCAATAAATAGTATGGTGTTCATGTTATGATGTTCATGGTCTCGATTGTATGATATGATGTAAATGTTGCATCGAGTTGTGTTATCAATATTCATGTACAAAATGTGCTTTTGTTAGTTTATAAGCATCATTGAACACCGAGGACCATGTTCCCCCAAGGGGGAAGGGTTTGTAACAACCCCTCGTTGATTTCCTATGTAAATAAAATAAGACCAAGGTCATGGGACATGTATTCCAAGCTGAATGTTGGGAAAAAAATAGTGATGGGTATCATTGGTGATTATTTTATGACTATGGAAATTGGCAAAGGAATTGGCAAAGGCAAGAGGCATTAATTGGCATTTTATTTATGAAAATAAAAGAAAATAGGAGAAAAGGGAGGTGAAAGGTCACATATTTTCATGAGAGGAAACTTGAAGAAAAATGAATAAAAAGAGGCCTAAATGATAAGAAAAGGTTTATGAGGATCAGTTTCTAACATTTTTTCAGTTCAGTTTTGGAGATCTCTTATATTTTCTCATTCTCTCATACTCTTACACCCTTGTAGTATTCTTGGAGCACTTTCGAATACATTGGATTTGGAGAAAGAAGGCAGAGGAAAGCAGGAAAGTGTAATGGAACAAGTGGATCAATAGCTACAATTGGATTTCTTTGCAGGTGACAGGTTGCAAGTGTGATTTTCGTGTTGATTTATGGATGCATTGTATATGTATGTGATTATTGAGCTATTTATTTTCATTGGCATGAAGGATTTCCTGGATTGATAGTGGTTTTAACCTTGTCTTTCCATTTCTTGTATATCCATGGTGCTATGGGTTTTTGCACTTGATTTGTTTTTGGTTGGTGCTCGTAATTGCTTATGGTTGTGGGTTGGAGAAAATGCTCTAGAATCCCTATAACATCTTGGCTTGAGTTACTAGTCCTAGAGCCTAGGTTGGGAAAAACGCTCTTGAGCCCTTGCCGGGTTGAGTTACTTGTCCCTAGAGTCGGGTTGGACAAATAATTTGGAGCTCTAGAAGGCGATGGGTTGAGTTGCTGGTTCCTGGAGCCCTAGAAAACTTAGGCAAAGACCGATATAGTTCATGTTGGTGATTTCTGATCGTGAGGTGGAATCACTCATTGAGGGTTGAGGTGGTTTGGCGTATGGAATCCCTAGTTAATTTTTGTTTGGTTTATCAAATGAGATCCAACATTCATGCTTTGAATATGGCACGAGGGTGATTGGCTGAAAGAGATATTTGGTTTACCCCAATGTATGGTCCGGTGGTACGTGGAAGTCCCTAACTTGGTTGGTATTTTTATATGTCCATAAGAGTTATTCCTTTATTGTGATTTATGTATATTTTTAGCGATTATGTCGATGATATTATTGTTAGGTTTCCATGGTTTATGTATTGTTTATTTTCTAGTTATATGTTGGTTATATGATTTGTATCATCTATGGTTCTTGTCATGAATGGTTTAGTTATTGATTGGTTAATGAATGTATGTACTAATAATTGTTGTTACAGCTATGTGAAGAGGAGATAGGGCCGCCTTGGTGATTCCCAGATGAATCTCAGACTATTACGACCACATATGAATCGATGGCCTATAACTTACATGTTTTCCATGTGTTTGAAAAAATGTTTCTAATGTTCTAGGAAGTCTAGGTCTATTTGTGCATCCAAATTTATTTTTGTTATTATTTTCATTTTGTTATTTATGATTTTTAGAAGTCTCAACCAACCTTGGGCAGTGTTCTAGAGTTTTACCTAGAATCTTGGCTCAAATTTCGGAATGACACCCTTTGAACATGACATTTTGGGTCACAACTGCACACAGGCAGTGTTGTGCATGTGGTTGGAGGCCTTCAATTGCATGGAGGCCGTGTCATGTGTGCGGTTGCGGGTTAAGTTGTGAGAAACAGAGCCCCAACTCAGGGTTTGGTCACATGGGGTTGTTCTTTGGCCCCTGAGTGTCCCTTTGGCCCTGAGGAATGTTATGAGTTGTCAATCGGTGGTCAGTTATAAGCCCCACTTCCTTAATTGTAGCCTGGAGGTTGTGTCATGTCATAGTAACTCTTTATCTCATGTCTACCTTGGAAAGCTAGTTTACTCTTTGTATATTAATTTGGTCATTACAATTAAATAAATATTAATAATAGTATAATAATTTTTAAATTAATTTTATTTAACAATTAAATAAAATAAAAATGACTAAATATACACGAAATATATGTTGTAATATTACTATTTTTTAATATTAACCATATTTATTGTATGAGGGGTTTCCATAGTTCATTATATTAGATATCATTTTTGGGATTCAACTGCGTTATGTAAGTCATTAATCTATGAACATTTGCATGAGAGGTAGTCGTAACTCACTAATTTCTCATGATTTTTTAATAGTCCACTTAGCACTCATTGCATGAGGTGATGCTCACACGGGTGAAGAAGTGGGATTGAAACTAGTGAAGTGAATCGCATAGCGTCAATCATCACTTCTGAGGCTACCACCTGGTAACTAGGACTTCTTGGGAGGTCACCCATCCCATAACTCCTCTGGCTCAAGCGCACTTAACTGTGGAGTTTTTCCCCACAATCAAGCCCACTTAACTTGCTACCCCATGCAATGAGTGCTAAGTGGACTATTAAAAAATCATGAGAAATTAGTGAGTTAGGACTACCTCTCATGGAAATTGTCATAGATTAATGACTTACTTAACGTAGTTGAATCCCAAAAATAATATCTAATATAATAAACTGTGGAAACCTGTCATACTTAAATACAAAGAGTAAAGCGAGCTCTACTTGAGTGGTTCATGAGGCACAATACTTGCTAAGTTTTTGCAAATGGGGTAGCAAGCTAAGTGGCTTAATTGTGGGGAAAAAATCCACAGTTGAGCACGCTTGAGCCAGAGGAGTTATGGGATGGGTGACCTCCTGGGAAGTCTTGGTTACTGGGTGCAAGTCTCGGAAGTGATGATTCACGTTATGTGATTCATTTCACTAGTTTCAATCCCACTTCTTCACCCTTGTGAGCATCACCCTCGATGCAATGAGTACTAAGTGGGTCATAGATTAATGACTTACTTAACGTAGTTCAATCCTGAAAATGATATGTAATATAATGCACTGTGGAAACTCCTAATGCAGTTGAATCCCGAAAAAGATATGTAATATAATGCACTGCATAAACCCCTCATACTTAAAAACTCCACTTAAGCACCCTTGAGCGAGAGGAGTTTTGGGAAGCGCTTGAGCGAGAGGAGTTTTGAGATGGGTAAAAACTCCACACTTAAGCGCACTTGAGCCAAAGGAGTTTTGGGACGGGTGACCTTTGGGATGGGTAAAAGCTCCACACTTAAGCACCCTTGAGCCAAAGAAGTTTTGAGATGAGTGACCTCCATGAAAGTCCCAAACCCATATTATATTTATTTATATAATATTTTTTTATTTTTTAAAATAAATAATTTTTTATTTGGTTCCGAACCATTTTGAAAATTAAATAATATCAATAATAACGTGTTAATTTTAAAATTAACATTTTGAAAGTGAAATAAAGTAAAAACACGTAAAATTTAACCACACTCAAACCCACTGAGGCCGTAGGGTTACTATAATTATGTATAAAGATTTGTTTTTACTTTTCGGGTTAATTAATGAAACATAGTTTAGCAGAAAGCATTTCTAAATGGTCTGGATATCATTTTTTCTAAATGGTCTATTTACATTAATTTGTTTGATCCAACGTCTGGAAATTAATTTTTAAAATCGCTTTCTCTTATACATAGAAGCTCTTCATACAGAAATTTGAACATGGTTTGAATCCATACTAATAAGTTAGTACACATTCATGCTCTTACGTCACTTTGTATAACCGTGTATCGAATTCTCCTCAAAAGTTAAAAGTCACATCTTCATAATTGCAAATTAGAAATTAGAAGTAGTAAATGGGTTGTTGAGGTTGCAACACGATTCCTACTTTAGACTTTAGCAGCTTCGATGCGACAAACGCCAAGCATTTGAGTCAACTATGTAGAAAAGTTCATGTGCGCACAAATGAATATACAGGTGTACAGGTGAGAGGACCCGTCCACCCAGCCGCATTTAATTTAGAAGTCGGTATGCACCAGCAATATTTGAAATCATGCCACCCGAAAATTTTAGGTTTCGATCCGGAGAATCGGAAAAACGCACTATAGATTGCAACGGTTCATATAATTCAACATGTAGCACGCAGCCACCGCAGCCGCCGCAGCCGCATTTAATTAAGAAGTCGGTATGCACCATCAATATTTGAAATCATGGCACCCGAAATTTTTAGGTTTCGATCCGGAGAATCGGAAAAACGCACTAAAGGTTGCAACGGTTCATATATTTCAACATGTAGCACGCTCCATCGGTTCACGTCACAGGGCGGTGGAATTCGGGAATAGAAAATGTGGCCATACACTAGGAAAATCGAGTAACCCTAGGGAAAATATGTCATAGGTGATTTCACGGCACCGCAAGACCAAAACCAAAATAATAAAATTGTCACAATCGTACAGATTCTGACAATATAAGCGTGTCTCTCTCTCAGGGCATCCACATTATAAAGGTAGAACTCCACTTCCATCACCACACAATTCTTCAGTCCCTCTCTCTCCATTGAAGCATTCTAGTTTGAGAAATGGCCAATAAGGGGCTTTTTTCTGCAGCAACTATTACAGTGGCCGCTCTACTGGTGTGGCTTTTTCTGGCGGAGGCGGAAGCAACGAAGAAATTAGGTCAAGAGAGAATAAGCCACCTGCATTTTTATTTTCACGACATAGTGTCCGGCAAAAATGTAACGGCCATGAAAGTGGCATCGGCTCCCACCACGAACCATTCGCCCACTCAGTTCGGCATGTTAGTTGTGATGGATGACTGCCTAACGGAAACGCCAGAGTTGAGCTCCAAATTGGTTGGCAGAGCGCAAGGTATCTACGTCGGCTGCAGCCAAGAGAATTTGCATCTGCTGATGGCCTCCACGTTTGTTTTCGAGAGCGGCAAGTATAACGGCAGCACCCTCGTCATGGTGGGGAAGAATGCGGTTTTTGATCAAGTTAGAGAAATGCCAATTGTGGGAGGCAGTGGATTGTTTCGGTTCGCTCGAGGTTACGCGCTAGCCCACACTCATTCCTTCGATTTAACAACTGGCAATGCAGTCGTGGAATACAACGTCACCGTTCTCCATTACTAGCTCCATCAGCCTATATTTCGAATTTTGCCACATCGTACCATATCGGTGAAATAAAATTTCATTACATTACCAGATTAGCCCCGATCAAACAGTTTTGTTATGCTGAATCTTTTGAGCTTCCCTTACTTGTAAAACGACATTAGTAGTATATAATTAGCTTCTCTTTCTGTAATAAAAAATCTGCCGTGCAGATAGATAATAAAGATTATGCAGTTCAGATTGTACTATTTATTACTTTTGGTGTAAATTGTAAATTTAATAATTTGTGGTAGGATGATTATCCTAGGTTATATTCCTGTATTCTGTTTTTCTCTTTCTACTCTGGTGTGTGCATTTGTTTTTGTTTTACACTTGTTTAACTTAATTTAGTAGATAACAAAAAAATCTGCAATTTAATATTATGGTAAATTTATCTTAATTTCTAATATATTTTGCTTTGAAAGGTGATATGCATTAAATTTTAAAATAAAATAAAATAAAAAAATTTACATCTTAAAAATAAATTTTAATTTTGAAAAATTATATGGGTTATATCTATATATGCAATTTGAAAATTCAAATCATAAATCACAGAAAAAAATGAATACTATGGTTTATCATGAAAATTTACAAATTGTACAAAATACTCACAAGGGAACTTATATATATATATATACCTTGAAAATGAACAGACTTACCAATATCCTTTATATATCCTTTATATTAAATAACATGTTATTGAAATATTATTATATTGTGCAATGGTTTTTTGAGATAGGAGATTTTGCATTAGTTTAATCTTTAAAAATGATTTTCATTTTTTAATATAAAATTTAAAGTTTAATTTTGGTAGAAATTAAAGCTCATTCAAACCAACTAATTTACATCTAATTTACATCTTATAAGATGCATTTATTTCATTTTAAATTCAAACCAACAAAACTACACCTCATAAGTTGCATCTATTCCATTTTAAAAACTAAAAAAATCATACATCTCTTATATTTTAAGAAGTTTTAATTTATTTATTTCAATTACTCTTTCCTTATATAAATTCAATACCAATTTTATTTAATATCAATATTGAAATTTTTTATTTATAATACATATTCAAAAAAAATTTTATTTATAATACATATTGAAATATTTTTTTTAATTGAATATATTTTTTAAATATAAATGTTATATAAGTATGATAGGAATTAAACATTTCCTATTTAAAAAAATAAAAAGCACTTTTCAAATTAAAAAATATAGATAAATCCTTACCAAATTTATCTGAATTTAACAAACAAATTATAAAATTTCCCATACGATGATATTATCAGTAAATTTGATCAGTTTTTCACTACGATGATATTACCAGTAAATTTTATTAGCTTTTCAGAATGATATTATCGGTCAAGTTGATATGATATTTCAGGTCTGGAAAACTATAATATGATAATTTTGGACCGTGGAGAAATTTTTTGGGAATCTTCGTTTTGCTTGGAGAGCTTTTGGATATGATAAATATTCGGTGAATTTTAATTAAATATATTGAAGAATTTTGACTATTATTTGCGAAATGGACTGTGATAGTAAGCAGAGTTCTAACAAAGTATGGCTGATGAGGTGTTACAATTACAATCCCCTGCTGCAGAGCCTCGGCAAGTTTGACTGTTATGAAAATACTATACTGTATTGCAGGGCGATTTTGACCCTATAAGAGATTCGGCTCACGGAAGGACCCAGACACAAAGTCCATCGTTTTCTTCTTTGTGGCGGGCCTTCCATCTCTAGAATCTACAATCGCGCCAAGGATTTGGGGTCAGGGCAGGTTTTACTGTTAGGAAGTTAGATGCCTCTCAAATGACTGAATTCACCAGAAATCCGTGGATACAGGTTGTGCCAGTCAAGGAGAAGTTTTGAGCACTTTCAAAATGGGTGCAAGCCATGAAGCTCCTTTTGCCAAAATCCTATGCTTCTTAAAAGGGAGTGCTCTGTTTTATTTTGTGTCTCCGCAGTCAGGATGACTGTCAGCCTAACTATCGGTCAGTTTTATGACTCGGTAGTGGGATTGATGTCTCTGATATATGAAGTATGAATGCTTTCGAAATTGGAGATTAAAAAGCTTTTTTATAATTAAGCACATCATATTGGACTGCCAGGCCAATTTGTTTTTACTTCTCGCACATTCCTACGATATATGATATCATAACAAGAGACTCGATGAGGTTTGAATGTTGAATATTCAAAAGCATAAATTAGAAGCTATGCTTATCAATAAATTAGTGCATGGTCTTGATTGACCGCCGGTTTAGACGATAAACCGTTTACGTATTTTTACAATTTGAATAATATTTAACCGCAGGGAGAAAATATATATATATATATATATATATTTAACCGCAGGGAGAAGATAGAGGATAAAATTGAAGTGCAGGGAGGCGCTTTGCCACCGGGTGGGACACCAACAATATACTTTTATACTAAAAAAATTAAAAAGACACAAAGCCACTTCATTTTAAATAACATAATATTAAATAAAAATGAATGATATGCAGTTTCAAATTCCTTACCACCTCAAATTTAATATAAAATAGTGTCACAACGTAATGTTAAGAAATTTATTAAAAAAATATCATAATACTAAATAATAATAATAAAATAAATTATAATTTTTAACAATGAGATTGACTTGAGATGTGGTTAAATGTTATTATCAAAATCAAGCAAAACTTTTTCTTGAAAATAATGACCTACCAAAATATGTTAAATATTTTATATACAAATATATATTTTTTTGAACCTCACTTCATTATTCAGGCGTTCGAAGATTACTCCTCCCGTTAATCTTTTTTGGGTACTGGAGGTGGGGAATTGCTGCTTTGGGTATGTGTTTTTGGATAGGGATTACAGTCTTCCTTCTTCTTCTTTTTTATTGGTAGGATCAGAGTCCTCCGCTATGTCGCTAAATGAGTTCATGAGGTATTCGGCAATGTAATTTTCATCTAAAATTTCTTAGGTTTTTTTGTTTATCTTTTTTAAGTATCTTTTTGTGGTGTTACTACTCTGGTCCACGTTAGACATTTTTGGCTATTTCTATCCCATTGCTCTCTTTAATCATTGTTTGGCTGACTTCATGGCAAGTCAGGGATATTGGAGGAAAATATCGTTAAGTAAAGGAGAGACGACCCCCCACTTCCATCCAAATTTTTCACTCCCATGCAAAGTATGAACTCGAGAACATTTCCCTCAATTTTGATAGGTGTGTAATAACGGTAGCAACCATAGGCAGGCCATCTGGAAATTTTCTAATAGCTCCATTCACATAAATTATTTCACCTAATCACTCTTGTGCAATAATAATGTTGGAATTATTGAAAATTCCAAACATAAAGTGATGGAGAGAATGACGCTCTTCTCTACAACACAGAGAAGTTAAAACAAAATTCGTTTGCAGACAGAGATGGCATGAAAATGCTTTCTTCTAACAGAACTTAAAAAAAACTATTACAAGTTTCTTCCTCAATACAGAGGGATACACAATATAGAGTGACTGCTACAGACGCAGTGCACAAAATAACTCTCTGTCTTACAAAACAATACTCTCAATACTCTCAGTCTCTCAAAACAAACACTGTTGTGTTCTTCTTTTCTTCTCACACGCACTGCTGTGCAAAATAAAACAAATAACAATACTTTTCTACAAGCCTCATGGGCTTTTCCACTTTATATAAGGCGCGGCGGGAACAAAATCCAAAAACAAAGAAATAAATCAAATACAAAAGGAAAAGCCTTTATGGAACATAAAATTTAAACATAGCACGACGTAGGAGTGGGGACCACATCGCAGTCGGCCATTTTGCAATGTGCGATATTGGCGGATCAACAAAACTTGCGATATGCGATCTGCGATTGGCGTGACATCGCATCGCATCTTTCACTTTGGCGGCAAAAATAAATGGACTTGTGATTGTGCGATCGTGCGATGGTGCGACGATCGCACATCGCAAACTTCAACGAGACTTTGACATGGGCAGAGGGTGATTATGCGACGTTGCGATGTTGCGATGGTGCGTTGATCGCACATCGCAAACATCCACATCAACAAGACACTCAAACCTTCAAAACTGCGATTTGCGATTTGTGCTCAAGTGGTGGGGACCACTTGTCCTTTCTTTACAGAACTTTAAGTCTTTCCGCCTGTTTTATTCAATTTCTAGTTGTTGAGGGATTTAAAGCCCAAAATGACTGTTTTTAAATGAATCTTCTCCTCTGTAGTTTAAACTTACGAAAATCTCCATTCTTCTGCAGAAATGACTTCGCCCATAATTCAAAATTAATTCTCCTCTGCAATACTTGGCTGCAGCACATCAACATTTATTGCTTCTCCTTACAATTCTATATTCCTCTTGAATGCGTATTGCAGTACACTCAATCTCTGCTGCTGCTGCCTCTGTACTCTTTTTCTTCTGCTCAAAGGCACCGAGATGACTTTAATAATTTCAACACTCCCCCTTAAAGTCAGCTGTTGGGTTATCCATCATACCCAAACATTTTCTTAAAAATTCAAAGGTCTTCTATCCCAATGGCTTTGTTAAGATATCTGCATATTGCTCCTTTGTTTTACAATGTTGTAAAACAATTTCTCCATTGTTTACCAATTCTCTGATGTAGTGAAACTTTGTATCTATGTGCTTCGTTCTCTTGTGAAACATAGAATTCTTTGACAATGCAATAGCTGAGCTATTGTCACAATAAATCACAGTTCCCTTTACCTGTTCTTGACACAAAATTCTTAACATTCTTCTCATCCAAATTGCTTGACACGCTGTTGCTGTAGCTGCCACATATTCTGCCTCTGCTGTAGATAATGCTACAATAGGTTGTTTCTTAGAAGCCCATAAAATGGCTCCTGAGCCCATATGAAAAACATAACCGGAAGTGCTCTTCCGATCATCTACACTTCTAGCCCAATCACCGTCAGTGTATCCAACTAATTCTGAATTTTCTGAAGTAGTATATAAAATACCAAATCTTTTAGTTCCTTTAACATACCTTAGAATTCTCTTTGCTTCCTGCCAATGTGCTTCTTTTGGCTTCTCCATAAATCTAGAAATTAAACTAAAAGCATGCATAATATCCAGCCTAGTTGCAGTCAAATACATGAGGCTGCCAACTATGCTTTTATACAAACTTGGATCAAAATCCTTGTTGCTGTCATCTTTACTCAACTTCAATCCCATTACTGTGGGAGTAATTGCAGCTTTGCACTCCTGCATATTATATCTTTCTAAAAATTGATTCACATATTTTTCTTGAGAAATAAAAATCCCTTTTTCATTTTGTTCTACTTCTATTCCTAAGAAGTATCTCAACAAACCCATGTTAGTCGTTTCAAATTCATATTTAATGACTGTTTTAAAGTTTTCAACAAGGTAATCATCATTACCTATAAATATTAAATCATCAACATATAAAACAACAATCAACATTTTACCATCCTTTTCTTTGATGTAGAGGGTGGGTTCTCCTCACACTTTTCAAATCCATTTTCCAGTAGATAGGAATCTATCCTACTGTAACATGCTCTTGGCACTTGCTTCAGCCCATAAAGAGCTCTCTTCAATTTGCAGACCTTATGCTCTTGGCCTTTCTTCTCATATCCAAGAGGTTGTTCCACATATACCTCTTCCATTAAAACTCCATTTAAAAATGCAGATTTTACATCCAGTTGGTATACTTTCCATTTGTTTTGTGCTGCTATGGACAGCACTGCTCTCACGATTTCCATTCTAACGACCGGTGTGAAAGTTTCTTCATAATCTATCCCTTGCTTCTGCTTATATCCCTTGACAACAAGTCTGGCCTTGTGTCTTTCTATTTTTCCTTCAGCATTGCTTTTGGTCTTATAGACCCATTTAACTCCAATGACTTCCTTACCTTCTAGGAGATAAACCAACTCCCATGTTTTGTTCTTCTATATGGCATTAATTTCATCATCCATAGCTTCTATCCATTTTCTATCTTTAATTGCATCTTCAAAATGAATAGGATCATCAACTTGACAATACAAAGAAAATAGGGAATTCATACCTTCATTTGTCATTCCTTGCTCATAGATTTCTCTAATACTTCTGAATCTTGTTCTGCTTTCACTTGGTGTATTTGTGCTTGAAGAAGCACTCGAATCTGCTCCGTGTGGTGTGCTTGGAGAACGACTCCCGCTTCTTCTCAAGGGTGTTCTCGCTGCCGCTTGAGGTGTCCCTTGCTGTCCTTGCATTTGAGGAGGTTTTGCTATGGATGGGTTGCCAATTTCAACCACTTCTCCCTCATCTTCATCATGAGACAAACAGTTTTTAACATTGACTGTTTTCTCAATGCTTCCATCCCATGCTTCCTCTTCAATGAATTGCACATCTCTGCTTATTACAATTTTTTTTGTGGATGGGTTATATAGTCTGTATCCTTTGGAATATTCACAATATCCAAGGAAAATGCACTTCTCCCCCTTACTATCCAATTTCTTCCTCAACTTATCTAGAATGTGTGCATATGACACACATCCAAAAACTCTCATGTGGGTGACTCCCTGTTTTCTGCCACTCCGCGCTTCTTCTGGAACTTTTTTCATCATAGCTTTTGTAGGGCATCTATTTAAAATATACACAGCACAATTTGTTGCTTCTGCCCAATACTCATTCGGCAAGTGTTTTGCCTTCAACATACTTCTCACCATATCCATTATGGTTCGATTCTTCCTTTCATCAACTCCATTCTGTTGCGGTGTGTACCTTGTGGTAAACTTCTTGTGTATGTCGTTCTCTCTGCAGAAACGCAGAAATTCTTTTGATATGTATTCTCCTCCTATGTTGGTTCTGAGGACTTTAATATACAATCCGCTCTGTTTCTCTACAAGAGCTTTAAAATGGAAAAATTTCTGAAAAACTTCACTCTTTTGTTTCAGAAAATAAACCCACACTTTTCTTGTGAAATCATCTATGAAGGTCAGCATGTAGTTGCTTCCTCAAACTGATGTTGTTTGCATCGGCCCACATAAATCTTAGTGGATGATTTCTAAGGGTGCTTTCACCCTTATGCTTTTCCCTGATGGAAAATTTTCTCTGTGTTGCTTTCCCAAGATGCAGCCTTCACATAGGCTGTCAGGCTTCTTTATCAATGGTAAACCTCTTACCATCCCTTTTCTGTGCAACAAATTTAATCCTCCAAAATTGAGATGTCCAAATCTCAGATGCCATAACCAATTTTCATCTTTTTCTTCCTTCTGGAAGGCTTCTTGCATTACAGCTGCAATTCTCTTTCCTTTTTCCTTCAAGTCAATATTGAGCTTGAGCGGAAACATTCTATCGCTGGTCATTTGAATTTCAACAATAATTTTCTTGCTTGGAGGTATATCTTTTATTGTGCACAAATCATCTTTGAAGATTACATTGTAACCTTTGTTTATGCGCTTCTCAACGCTCAAAAGATTACATTTCAGACCTGGAACATAATACACATCAGGGACAAATTTCTGCTCCTCATTTCTTGCTCGAATACTAACTCTGCCTTTTCCTTTTACAGAGATCTTAGTATCAGTCCATGTGGTTACTTCTAATTTAATCTCTTCATCTAGATTGGAAAACATTGCTTTGTTTCCAGTCAAGTGATTACTACATCCTAAATCTAAGAACCAAACATCATCTTCTCTATCTTGTGCTACATTACAAGCTAATAGCACATTACTTGGGTTCTTTTCTTCTTTTGCTACATTAGCGTTCTGCTTATTTTTCATGTCATTTTTCTTCTTTCTACATTCATTGGCATAGTGCCCATATTTCTTGGAATAATGACATTGGACATTGGATTTATCATACCTTTGTCCTTGAGCATGTTGGTGTTGGTGTCCACCTTGATGGCTGTTGCATTGGTCGTGGCTCTGATTCTCACTGTTGCTCCTTCCATGTGAATGTGAAGGGTTGTTCCTTCTACC
This sequence comes from Pinus albicaulis, assembly GCA_034641835.2. NCBI lineage: Eukaryota > Viridiplantae > Streptophyta > Pinopsida > Pinales > Pinaceae > Pinus > Pinus albicaulis. The sequence continues at coordinate 508,818,137 of CM076570.1, read as the reverse complement.
TCTGTTTTGGCTTCTGCCTCTTCCTCTTCCTTTACCTTGACCTCTTCCTCTTTCTGAAGGCATCTGGTTCTTGAAGGCATGCTCAAGAGATGAGTTTTCATCTCTGCTCAATCTCTGTTCATGAGTTATTAATGAGGCATGAAGTTCATCCACTGTGAACTGTGAGAGATCTTTGGTCTCTTCTATGGTGGTTACAATAGCATCAAACTTTGAGGGTAAGCATCTCAAAATTTTCTCCACAATCCTTCTTTCTTCAAGAGTTTCTCCATGGGATCTTATCTGATTTACAATCCCAATCACATGTGTAAAAAATGTGTCTACATTATCTGACTCTTTCATGCAAAGAGTTTCAAAATCTCTTCTCAGCAACTGAAGCTTTGTTGTCTTAACTTTCTCCATACCTTGATAGGCTACTTTCAGAGTTTCCCATGCCTCCTTGGATCTCTTAGCTGCTGCTATCCTTGGAAACACACTCTCATTTACTTCCTGATACAAATAGAAGAGGGCTTTAGCATCTTTCTTCCTATTTCTCTTCAATAAATCCTTCTCTGCTTGAGTTAAGGCATTAAAAGCCTGCTCATCAGCTGGTTCAACAAAACCATCTTCTACAAACTCCCATAAGTCTTGTGAGACAAACAGGGCTCTCATGGTAATGGCCCAATAATCATAGTTCTTTCCATTAAACTGTGGAAGTTGAACATTTCCAATGTTCATTCCAGTGCTTGGTCCAGCCATTGCTCTCGAACTGAACTTCTAAACTTAAACAAACTGTCTTTCCTTTTTATGAAAGAACAAACTCTTCAAACAAAATAACAACTCTGTTATCTTTGAGAAATACCTGACTTTTCGACTTCTGTTGGGCTTTCACTCTGCTGGAGAAAACACTGCAACAAGTCTTCTTCTTCTTCAGCTTCTTTGAATGTTTCAAAGAGCCTAGACTAGCTCTGATACCATGTTGGAATTATTGAAAATTCCAAGAAAACTGTGGAGAGAATGACGCTCTCCTCTAAACACAGAGAAGTTTAAAACAAAAATTTAATTGCAGACAGAGATGGCATGAAAATGCTTTCTTCTATTTCATTAACAGAACTTTAAAAAAAACTATTACAAGTTTCTTCCTCAATACAGAGGGATACGAAATATAGAGTGACTGCTACAAACGCAGTGCACAAAATAACTCTCTGTCTTACAAAACAATACTCTCAATACTCTCAGTCTCTCAAAACAAACACTGTTGTGTTCTTCTTTTCTTCTCACACGCACTGCTGTGCAAAATAAAAAAAATAACAATACTTTTCTACAAGCCTCATGGGATTTTCCACTTTATATAAGGCGCGGCGGGAACAAAACCCAAAAAACAAGAAATAAATCAAATACAAAAGGAAAATCCTTTATGGAACATAAAATTTAAACATAGCACGACGTACGAGTGGGGACCACATTGAAATAGGCCATTTTGCAATGTGCGATATTGGCGGATCAACAAAACTTGCGATATGCGATCTACGATTGGCACGACATCGCATCGCATCTTTTACTTTGGTGGTGAAAACAAATGGACTTGCGATTGTGCGATCGTGTGATGGCGCGACGATCGCACATCGCAAACTTCAACGGGGCTTTGACATGGGCGGAGGGCGATTATGTGACGTTGCGATGTTGCGATGGTGCGCTGATCGCACATCGCAAACGTCCACATCAACAAGACACTCAAACCTTCAAAACTGCAATTTGCGATTTGCGCTCAAGTGGTGGGGACCACTTGTCCTTTCTTTACAGAACTTTAATTCTTTCCGGCTGTTTTATTCAATTTCTGGTTGTTGAGGGCTTTAAAGCCCGAAATGACTGTTTTTAAATGAATATGCTCCTTCGTAGTTTAAACTTATGAAAATCTCCATTCTTCTGTAAAAATGACTTCACCCATACTTCAAAATTAATTCTCCTCTGCAATACTTGGCTGCAGCCCATCAACATTTATTTCTTCTCCTTACAATTCTACATTCCTCTTGAATGCGTATTGCAGTACACTGAATCTCTGCTGCTGCTGCCTCTGTACTCTTTTTCTTCTACTCAAAGGCAGCCAGATGACTTTAATAATTTCAACAGATAATCCAACAAAATATGAGTTTGTGCCAATGCTGTTTAGGTGGTTTAATAGTTTTTTATTTTTTTAATCGGAGATAACATGTACTTAATTGTACTATTATACTTTGACTATTAAGTGGTTCTTGTAAGTGGAGCTATGCATAGAAATTTTATTATTATTATTGACAAGATATTTTATAAGTATATGTATGAGTTTTACTAATCTTTGCTTGTATGAGATAATTAATTGATGACTACATGACCATTTAACAAAGACTAGCTCTCAATTTTAGTTAGTGCGTATTCACATTTCTTTAGATTCCCTATTGTAATAATTCAACCATGTAAACTATATTGCAAAAAATTGAATTGTATTTTCTCATAATTTTATTTTCTGTGCTTTCTCTATCAATTTTCATTTTTTTTTTCTAATTGCAAGTTTTGCTCATTTATTTCTAGATACATTCATTATGTGCAAGTTTAGCTGCAACTTAACATGGTATGAGAGCCCACATGATTTGAGAACAAGGAGCATAGGAAATATATTTGTAGATATTGAAGATTGGAGCTATCAGAAAGAACAATTTTCATGTCATATAACTATTTCTAATGGAAGTGAAAGATTCTAATTCATATCAAAAGTAGATGCTTATATCAAATAGCCATGACAACAAATATTGAACCAAATTCCACACTTGAAAATTCCAAATATTTCTAAAACATGGACAAGGTCTTTGATCTCCTATGATTATCAATTTATTCAAAATTGTTGTTTCAGTCAAAGGATGCACCACTTCAAATGAATTTTGGACTACTTTGGAGAAAGGTTTTGGGAAGTGGGGTGAGATGTGGGGTCAAGTCCTTGAAATTTGCTCCACTCATTATATCCAACAAGTTTTCAGAAAAATTAATATTTCTTCACAAGGTTTAAAGCCTTGTTACTCTAGTTGAAATATTATGGAATTAGCAGATACAATAATGAAATACAACCAATTTCTTCCATATTATCAAATTGGGTATAGATTATGTTATATTTGTTTCCTTTTTTCACACATTTAGGTTTGTAACAAGAGAAACTTAGAATATGCCCTCACTTTATGCTTTTATTATTTCCATAATACATGAGTAGGATAAGCTCATAAAAATGGATTCATTGAAAATTTAGAAATCCCATGCTCTTGTTGCATGAAAGGGGCAAGGCTAACTGAAAATCCAATCAACAATCCAAAGGAAAAAGAAAGAAAAAAGTACCCAATCCGAGAAAGAGAGGTAATCCCAAACCTCCACATAAATCCACTAGCTTGAAGGAAACGAAGGGTAGGAAGAGGCAATCAAAATGAAGCCATTTGAATAGTTGTTACCATTTGGAATCATCAAGGGTGATGAAGACAATTGATCTTATGACATTATAGACACTTCAGTGGAACAATCTAGGTGATTTAATTCCAGAAAGTGCCAAGAATAAGTAGGGAGAAAGAGAATATTAAAAAAAAGAAATTTACATTAATTAATTGCCATTCATTCTTTTCATGATACATGGACTATAAATTCCATTGTTTCACATGACATGGAATCCATAAAAGATGATCTCTCATATTTAAAACCATATGTTGGTACTCTTCTTCTCATGGGAGATTATTCTTCACAATGGAGGGTAAATCTTGGAGATGGAAATTTATAGAACTTTTTATATATTCTAAAGATATTAGTAAATCTTCTCTCCATGTATCAAATGAAACATATAAAATTTGGATGGAGATTTTAATTAACCTCTTATTTGGTTAGGATATATAACATCAAATATAAATCCAAAATTGCAATTGGTAAGGTAAATCATTAGTCTCATATGCCCACTTTTTCTAAATTTGTTCCTTAGTCAAATTCCACTTTAACAGTGAAGCATGAAAATTATTATATTAGAATTTGGCAAGAAATGTTTGGACACTTAAATTGCAGATACATGCGACAACTTAGAAAATAGGGTACGGACATAATTTTTTGATGGAAATTATGAAAGACGTGCTCTTGGAAAGCATCGACTTGATTTTTTTGGAAGAGGCATGTATGGGAGGCCTCCTTTCCTTTGTAGATTATTCATAATGATCTTATGGGACCATTTATAGATCCTTTTGTAAGAAAAGCTAGATATGTACTCACATTCTTAGACGATTGCATAAGTACACATGCGTGCAATTTATCAAAATCAATTCTGAAGTGTTTGAACATATGAATAATTTCAAAGTGAATGTAGAGAAGTAGTATTGAAATATGATCAAGATACATTGTAGAGGTATTGGGGTGGAGTATGTAAACAAGGATTTTCAACATTTTTGTGATAAATTAGGAATAAAATTGTAGCACAAAGTTCCTTACATTTTATGGTAGAATGATGTAGTTGAGAGGAAGAACAAATTCCTTGAAAGAGATGGGAAATTTCAATTTGCATGAAAGGTATATTCCTTCCAAATTGTGTGATGAAGTAATTAAATATGCTTCATAAATAAAATATATCTCCCCACAAATCTATTGCAAGAAAATCACCTTTTGAAACATTGAGTGGCATGTGACTCGAAATCAAACATTTCTGCATTTTCAAATCTCAAGCATGAGCCCATATTATTATAGAAAAAGAATTTGGAGCCTCAAAGGAAACATTACATCTATATTGGATATCTATATGGTGTAAAGGGATACAAACGGATAGATATTTCAACAAAAAAACTATCCATTGAGAGGAATGTCTACATTGAATAAAGTCCCTATGTATAATGAATAACATGCAAAAAAAATTGTGCTTCCTCTTATAGCATATATAAAAGTTTTTGCATCATGTCATTAAGATCATATTTTATATATGAGTTCTGAAGTTGATTTAGAATATTATTGGCATGCATACAAAGATTCAAATTCTTGAGCATTTTTAGCACAAAAGTAGTACCTCACGAGTAAACTATTGGGTGATACTTCCATAAGATATTAATATTCATAAGCACACGATGCACTCATAGCTACATAACAATTTATTCCCATTCATTCACACATGATTATAGAATATAACCCTCAAACTTATGTAGTAGCTAGAGGGAATCCCTTATGTGAAGTATTTTCCAATTAGGAGTACAAATCCCTTATAATAACCAAGCTTGTGACTTTCTTTCAATTCGTTTAAATTGTAAACATGCCAAATGCAAGTGGGTCAACACAAAAAAGAAAGCATCAAATGGAGTTATGAGTGTTGAAAATTGTAGCTAGGGTGGGTATTTCCATCAATGAAATTAAAAGAAAGAAAAATGAAATTAAATTTGTAATTGATTATGCCCAAAGGTGTCAAGCTGACTCCACCACTCAGTCAAGTTGGTGAGGTCCCTTTGAGGCACCCATTCAACTCCCCCTTGATGACTATATATATATATATATATATATATATATATATATATATATATATATATATATATATATATATATATATATATATATATATATATATATATATATATATATGAGTCCATATCCTCATTTGGACATAGAATTATCTCAAGGATTATCTCTATTATAATCATAGAAAGAAGATAGTAGAGGACAAAATTCAAGGGGAGAGACTTATCACTTGTGCGAGGTGCTTATCTGGTTAGTTATTTCTTGATACTTTATTTTTATTGTACTTGATGAAATAAATATTCTCTTCTAAGGAAATATTTTTGGGTTTTACTCTTTTTTGGGTTTCTCCCTCGTCTCAAGTCTAATTTATATGTCTCTTGCCTCATCGTTGCACTGTTATCTTTACTACTCTTTTTCATGTGTTAATTATGAATTTTATTTTGTATAACTACTTAATTATAACAAATAATGCATATCTTTAACGATAAATAATCATTGTAATTAGTTGTCTATTGAGGAAAATAGTTCTAGTTTTGTGAATGCTAAAAATAAACGTGGTATTAAAGCACAGGACAAGGTTGAACTTAAGGAGATTACTAAGATCTTCCAATAATGAATCCTCCTTGATGTCTTGTTCTAGTTAAAATAACCATAAAACATGATCAATACTAGTATATCGGGCTAATGATGTTGATGTGCTTGTAGTTTTTAGATTTGCATGAGAGGTTACATCTAGATCTCAACCTAGTCATTAAGACAAATCCATAATTCTTGATATAGTTATTAACTTGGAAAATCATACTTTTTTTTTTAAACATGGTGAATCAGTAATTATTTAGAGTAATTTAGGGGAGACCCAGGATCAATCCTCATGATCGCCAATATAACAAAGGATTCTTCGGTGAGCTAGGATTCTTTGATTTTGACCTCACATGATATTACAATAGCTTATAACTCAAATCATTGGATCGAGACAAGCTTCCACAGTAGCTTGTAACTTCGGGAAAAGGTTATACTGGAGATCATATAATTCGGTCATGTTGAAATTTCTTAGAATATCAGACCTTTTTTTACAGAGAAGGTAATATTTTTCTTCAATTCAAACTATATATCCTTATGAAGTGTTACAATTATAGAGTCTCAAACTCATTCCCTCAGAAACTCGAACTTATTTTCTTAGAATCTCAAATGTCTCTTGGAATTTTAGACTTGGTCCTTGAACTTGTTACATATATATGAGGCTTGAATTAATTTAGATGGATAGGTCTCTTATTATTATTATAGTGGCTATTACATGCTAAGATGTGATAATTTAGGATTTTTAATATTGATAATCAACAAATACTTTGGTCATATCTTAAAAAATGACTCATATCCCTTTAATTTGAACTCCACCATAGACTCAAACTCATACTAAAAAAGAAATACATTCAGACCTCTATGGAACTCAAGCATACCTCAAAAATGAGTTTTCGACCTCTTCCACGGGAACCACAGACTCGGACTTGGACTTATAATCTTGGTTTCAATGTTGTAGATGATAGTGATTCTTTAGAAGGTTGTAAACTTTGAGGATTAATCGGGCTTTGTTCAAACCCTATCCCGAACACTCAAATTTCCTACTAATATTCAGATAAGTCACATGATTATGGTTTTTTGATGTATAATTTCTTTGTTTATCTAATAATTGTGCATAAATATTTGATGATGTGTAGGTAATTTCCCTGAGCAGATGTGTTATGTTGCATATTAAGAATATTTATCCTCTCGTAGTTAAAGAAGGCTTACGGTTTGGAAGATAATTTTATTGATGTGTTTGTCTTTTCATATTTTATTTTCCTAAATCATTAATAAGAAATATGTTTGTATCAATGCCATATTGTCCTGATGGGTCCTGATGATGAAATAACGTTGGACGTAATTGTATTCACCAAACTATAAATGGATGCTTGCATGGGTTTCTATTAATGTATGAGGACAAAATGTTATAGATGATAGTGTTTCTACTAATTTTGGTGAATGTACTAACATATTTTTTATGGTTGTAGCTAACTTACGAAATAATATTATTGTTGCTAAAAAAATTTTGTTGAAAGACATGTAAACAACTAGAGCTTATGGACAAACCCTGAAATTGATTACTTCCATTGAAAGAAGAAAACCTAGATCCTTGATGATGTGAATTCCTTAAAGACATGAATTCCTTGATGATGTTGATACTTTATGATGATAATGATATGGATGAAATTAACTACTTGATGAGCTGAAAAAGATCATTTGGACCCAAGAAGACTGAGGTCAAGAGGGAGCTGACACATTCTCAAGAGATAAGTATTTTTTTATTGATTCTATTATTATTATTTCATTACTAAGTCTCTTTCCTTTGTATATATTACTTGGTTTTATTTGTTCTTCCATTTCCTCCTAGTGAGGATTACACGTACATAATGAAGACATCCATGGTGTGGAAAACGTTGGAAATAAATGGAAGGAATATGTGAGAAGAAGACTTGTAATTGGATGAGATTTAGACTCGGAAGGATAAAAAAAAATTAGCCCAATTGACATATGTTCTAATCCTTGAAGAAATGAAGTTTGTTGCAACTAGAAATTTTGGAGACCTATGATGATCCAAATTTGCTGAAGATGAGCATGTTGTGCTAATGATATATTTATTACAAGAACTGAGGACCTCTATACCTATTGTAAGAAGGAGTTTATTGATTATGAGATTGAAAGTGTTACATGAACTTTATATTTGCATGATGGACTGTGAGTCCATGAACATCTCCATGTTGGAAGATCTAAAGAAGCTATAAAATTTTGTTGACTTGATGAATATTTCTAATTAGCTCAATGCATGAATTTTTTTAATGTGAAGGTGGAAGAACTATTTTGAGTGTTTTTGCACCTAATATGACATGTATGTTTTTATTACATAACTCATTTGTGAAGAATTTGAATTTTTTTGTTGCCTTGTGTGGACAAAGGTATGTCTCCAATAATGATATGAGACTGCATGGGTATAGAGACGCATATTATACTGGGAGTGTCATAAAAAGAAAGAGCACATTAGGGTGTTTATTTAGCTAGGGATCTAGCATGATTTCCTGGATGAGAAGGAAGCTCAGATTTGTCATTCTTAGTATAATCAAGGAATAATATATTGCATCTAGTATGGCAGTGTGTCTTTAAAAACTCCTTGCAAAGTTTTGTGATCATGTGCCAGATACGATCATTATATAATGAGACCGTCAAATAAGTATCAAATTTTTAGGCAATCTAGTGTTCCATAAAATTTCAAAGAACATTAACATTTTGTACCAGTAGGTTATAGATATGATAAAAATAGGAGTTTTCACACTCCAACACATCTCCAAAGATGAGAAAGTTGCAGAAATTATCACCAATTCGTTTCCCAAAGTGATTTTATTACTCATTAGAGACTATCTTTGAGTGTAGGAGTAAATATCCCTCCATGTGAGGGAACACTATTGATTAAGAACATTAAGTATATGTTCTTCCCTTGGTATTTTGACTAGCCATGGACTTGGTGGGCTTGGGGGGGAGGGGCGAGAGGAGAAAAGGAGATCTTGGGTGTGATATTACTCCTTGGAGCCATGGACAAGGTTGAGTACATGACACAATATCCATCCTACTTGCAAGTCACATTCGTGTCATTATTGACTAAGGTCCATGTTGACATGGTTAAGCTTGTTGAGATTTCCACCCATATGGTGAGTGGGTGAGGAAACCTAGGTGTGTGTGATATTTACCAAGGTCGAATGCGACTACCATGGACTGGATTTGGTAATTGATCTCCCCTAAATTTTGGATGTAGGTCTTCTACCACTTGATTATTGAGGATCAAGTTAGGTGAGAATCAGTCAATGGACATAGGGTGTGTGTGATATTTATTAAGGTAAAATGTGACTGACATGGACATGATTGCAGTAAATAGATCTCAGTTATGGATCATTCTTCTTCTATGAATAAAGACATCATTTTCCAGCTAATATGAGATAATATAAGAGCTTTCCTTATGATGTGACATGTAAATTTTAGATAAGATTTATGAAGGTCATGAAGCTTGACCTAGAGACCAATAGGGTGTGTGTGATCTTTACCAAATTCATACATGAATACCACAGACTTGGTTTTTATAAATTGATCTCCTCTATAATTAGTTTTTGATCGAGAAATCATTCTTCTAATGAGATGAGATCTATGTTGCAGTGGGAAACTCCTCCCTAGCTGAGAGGGAGTGTTGAAATTAGATTTTTATGTTATCTTCTTTCCTTTAGATGAGACACATACATATGAAAGAGAATAAAAATACCTCCATGGCTAAGAGGGAGTGTTGAAAATTTTATCCATGGTCGATATTTCCATCAATGAAATTAAATGAAAGAAAAAAAAATTAAATGTGTACTTAATTACACCTAAATGTGTCAAGTCGGTTCCACCACTTGAACAATTTGGTTGGGCCCCTTTGAGGCACCCATTTGACCCCCTCTTTATGAATATATATATATATATATATATATATATATATATATATATATATATATATATATATATATATATATATGATTCCATCTCCTCATTTGGACATCAAATTATCTCAAGGTTTATCTTTTTTCTAATGACAAAAAGAAGGTAGAGGAAGGAATTCAAGAGGAGAGGCTTACCACTTGTGGATGACACTTATGTAGTCATATCTTTCTTGATACCTTGTTTTGAGTGATGTAGTTGATGAACTTAATATTCTCTCATTAGGAAATATTTCTTGTTTTTCCTCCTTGTGGAGTTTCTCCCTGGCCTTGAGCCTAATTTTTGAGTCTCTTATCTCATTATTCCATTATTATATTTGTTACTCTTTTCCATGTGTTAATGGTTGAAATTTCTTTTGTATAACTGCTTAATGATAATAGATAATGCATATGTTTAATGCTCACTAATCATTGTAAGTAGTTATATGTTGAAGAAAATAGTTATAGTTTTATGAACGCTAGAAATCAACAATGAGTAGATACAAAGCCTAGTTATTAGCCAAAGGCTTTTAATAGATTCATGGCATCAATTATGATGAAACATTTTCTTCCAGGGCATTGAAAATAATCTATTCAGTTAGCTCTTTGCATTGAAACAACAATAAGGTGGTAGTCTCACTACATGGATGTGAAGAATGTATTTCTTCATGCTGATATAAAAGATGAAATTTATGTGGAGAAACTACAAGGGTATATAAATAATTCATCTGTAGTTTTCCAAATTAAGAATTCCATTTATGGCATCAAGTAAGCATCAAGAAAATGATATGCTAGAATGAATTCCTATTTACTCTCTCAAAAATTCATTTAACATAAATATGATCCAAATTTTTATATGCTAATAACATTTGACCCTTTGTTTCTCATAGTGCTCTATGTAAATGATCTAGTAATCTCAAGTATTGCATCCTTAGCTATTACTACAGTCAAAGTTGATTTTCATTATAGGTTTTCCATGAAAAATATAGAACTTTTTACACCTCTTCCTTGTACTAGAAATAAACCAAATTTATTCAAGGATAAAAATTGATTAGTCCATGTATGTGAGATATCTCTTAGATTTCTTTCACATCATCGACTACAAGATAGCAACTACACCTCTCTTCTCATGGGTACACCTTGAGGATGGAAAGGATACACCAGTGGTTTATTGTACGATGTACACAGAACTTTTGGGGAGTCTCCTTTATTTCACTCTCATCTAGATCTCTCATATATAGTAATTTTAGTAACATGTAGGTGTTGCATGAGATGGAATTGAAAGGTACCAAGTGAATACCTAGATATGGATATGGATCCATCAACTATCATACTCATTATCCAATAGGATGTATTTTTTATCCTATTGGTGACACTAATTCAGATTGGGTTGTTAATAACATTGATCACAAGTCCACTTCAGGGTATGTTCCTAGTTTTGGGTATGGCCCCATATTTTGGTGCAATAAAATCAATCCATAATTGTTTTGTCATTAGGGGAGGCTAAACATAGAGGTGTAGCCAATATTTCCATTCATTCCATTTTGTTGCAAAAATTCCTTACTAAGCTTGGAATCATATTTCATCTTCTATCTGTCATATCACAATAATGAAATCACCCTAAATTCTTGTACAGATCCAATGCAGTGGAAATGAAGAAATCACATCAATATCTGCATGTACTAGATCTATGGATTGACCCATCAAGGGATCATTGAATTGCAACATTTTCCAACTTTTGAATAGACTACTAACATGTTCATGACTACTTTCATCGAGCAAAAGCCTCACTTTCTCTGAGAGCACCTTGGGTTGAAGGAGACAATTACCTAGATGTTGTATTTATTTATTTTTTTGGGGGGGGTGGGGGGGGGGGGGGGGGGTGTGTTTCCCATGTGGTTTTCCCACTTTCCTCTTCTTGTATCTATTCTACATTACTTAGATGCATTGTAGAATGGATACCTTACATGGCTTGTTTTTGGGACCCATTCATTTTGTTCCCTCTAGTAGTGTTTCAAGAGGGGTATTGGGGATAAAATACAATTAATTGTATTTAAGTTATACTAGTGAGTGGATTCATGCATGGAAACCTCATTAATATCACCAAGAGGACACTACAAAAGTGCATGCATGCTTTTTACATGACTAATTAACTAGGACTAGGTGCCAAATTTCTTTAGTGCATGTTCACACCACTCTATATTCACTACTATATTAATTCATCAATGAAAAGTGTATTGCATTAAATTGAATTGTATTCTCTCATAAAAAAAAATTGTGCATGAATAAAATTCATTAGTTTTTTCTCTCTCGATTTTAATTCTTCTTTTCATACCTGGAATTTTTGTTCAATGTTTTCTACCTAGATCCATTTTGTACATGGTTAATTACAATTTCAAACATCAAAATTACAAGGTTTGTTGGTGTAATGGTGATTTTTTGAGAGATAAAAAATATTTGATGGAAAATGTTTCCAATCCTAGGAAGAAATAATGCACTTGTTACATGAGAGAAAAGGTGAATATGGTTGTAGGAAAGGTTGTTCTTAAAAAGGAGAATCCTAAAGTTATCAAAGGAATTGGTGGAATACTTTTATGGTAGAACAATCCATATAGATTCCTTCATGGGATGGCTTGAATCCATTTAGGATCCTTGCATGGGTGATTCATCAGGGTTCCATGTCTTTAGAGGGTGGTGGCTATGTTATTTTATAAACTCCAATATTGGTTCAAAGAAGATAAAGGGTAAAAATTTATACATGGGGGTCCTCACATCATATGTTGCAAAATTGGTACATCAATTTTTATCCTTCCATGAAACTAATTAAGATGCAAATTATTTGGGAAAATTTTCCTAGCCTTCCCTTAGGCTTTTGGCAAAAGTAAATTCTAGTATCTACTAGAAAGAATATTGGTAATCTTGTAGGGCTAAAATCAAATTAAGGGACATACATTAATGGGCATTGGGCTTGGATTTAGATACAATTTGAAATGCATGATGGGTTTCTATAAGGAATTGAGTTGTTCATGCAATGTCACTCTTGGATGCAAATAATTGATTAATAGAAAATTCCATTTCATTACTTTGTTTGTCACATAGTAGAGAATACACAAGGTTTATACAACAAGACAACCTCTCATGATTGCATCCAAAGAAAACATGGTTGATAAAGAATAAATAAGTGTAATTAGAGATGGTTCAAGGAGGAGGTGAGTTTTTGGTAGTTCCTTTTGGTTTGACTAATTCTATAGCTACATTTATGTGCTTGATGAATAGTGTGTTGTGTCCTTTTATGGAGAATTTGCTATTGTGTTTATTGATGATATATTAGTATATTCTAAAAAGGAATAAGAGCATGTTGAACAGTTAGAAGGATTATTGAAATTGTTGAGAGAGCATCAGTTGTATTCTAAGAAAAGCAAGTGGAGTTTATTTCAGACAAAGGTACATTACTTGGGACATGTGGTTTCCATGGAAAACATAACCGTAGATATAGAAAAGGTAAGAGCTATCATGGAGTGGGCATCTCCTAGTAATGTGGATGAGGTAAGGTCCTTCATGGGGTTAGCAGGTTATTACAAGAGGCTCATCACGAACTTCTCACTAATTTCTTATCCTCAAATCATTACAAAGGAAAGGTAAGAAGTTTGAATAGACAAAGGAATGTGAAGCCAGTTTTTAGCATTTAAAGCAGTTGTTGACACATGTTCCAGTGTTAAAGATTGTAGATCTAGAAAAAAAGAGTTTGTGGTATGAAAATATTCTTGCGAAAGAGGGCTTGGTGGAGTCCTTATGCAGGAAGGACAGGTGGTATGTTATGAGTCACAGAAACTAAATGAGCATGAGAAAAACTATCTGACACATTATCTTGAGTTGGAAGTGATCATTCATGCATTGAAAATGTGGAGGCACTATCTTCTGGGAAGACGATTTGTATTTATGAGTGATCATAGTGGATTGCGGTATCTAATTGACCACAAAAATCTAAATTCTAGGCAATCTAAGTGGTTGGGCATGATCATTGAGTTTGAATTTGAGATCAGGTGTATTGAAGGTAAAGAGAATAGGGCTGCAGATGCTCTTAGTGGGGGGATACAAGTGAATCATATAGCACATATGAGTTCCTATGGGATAGATCTACATGGTGGGATCTTGTAGGAAGGTTAGCAGGATATCAGGTATATGGATCTTAGCCTCATATTTCAGGAGAGTACAGGTACAAGTAGTGGTATGGGTACAGGTAGATTTAGTGATATAGGTAGTGGTATAGGTATAGGTACATGTAGTGGTATAGGTATAGGTGCAGAGGATGTGGACTATCATCTCACAATAGATGGCTTGATCAGGTTTAGAGGCATGATATAAGTGCTAGACAACAGTGAAATCAAGAAGGTGATCTGGAGGGAGTTTCATGTGAAACAATATTCAGGTCACCCAAGCTATCAAAAGATGTTGGCAGTAGCGAATAAGTTTTATTATTTGTTGAATTTGAAGAGAGGTGTAGCATAGGTTGTGGCTAGGTTCTTAAATTTTCAACGGGTAAAAGAAGAGTGTAAACATATAGGTGGACTACAACAGCCGATTTTAATTCTAGAGTGGAAATAGGAGGTAATTTCCATGGAATTTATCGTAAGTTTACCGAGGACATCCAGACAACATGATTCCATCATGGTTGTGGTTTACATGTGGAAGAAGGTAGCTCACATCATTCCAGTGAATTATACATACTCAGCGAATGATGTAGGATAAGTATTCATTAGGGATGTGGTCATATTGCATGATGTTCCACATAATATTGTGTCAGATAGGGATGCGAAATTTAATTCCAAGTTTTAGAAGGATTTGTTTGCAGGTTTGGGCATGGAGTTGGCCTTCAATATTATTTATCATCTGTAGACAGATGAACAGTTAGAGAGTTTCAATAGGATATTTGAGGAAATTTGAGGATGTATGTGATGCATCAACAACGAAAGTGGGAAGAGTATCTTCCACTAGTAGAGTTCACTTACAACAATGGGTATCAGGAATATTTTAGGATGAGTTTTTTTAAGGCATTGTATGGGCAAAGTTGCAATAATCCTATTAGTTGGAGTGATCTAGTTAACGGGGTATTGGTAGGACCAGATATGTTGGCCGAAATGGAATAGGAAATGTAGGTTATCAAGAAATATTTGAAGGCAACATAAGATAGGCATAAATGTTATGCGGATCAGAGGTTGTTTAAGGAGTTTAAGGCTCGGGAATAGGTGTACTTGCGCATCAAGCCTAGGAAGATCTCCTTGAGGATTGGATCATGTGCCAAGTTGGAACGTCGGTTTTTTGGACCTTTCAATATTCTCGAAAGGATTGGACCAGTAGCCTATCAAATTGCATTGCCTCCAACAATGAAAGCCCATGATTTTTTCCATGTGTGATTTCTTATGTAACACCCTCTTCCCACATCTATCCAACTGACCAGCAAAACGAGGTAAACATGTGACGAGAGGCTAATATAATGAGATTCGACCTCCTAAGTGACCTTAAGGAAGTGGAACTAATGGGAACACAACATACAAACCTTGTACACCAACAAATACACCACCAATAGGTAACGCAACCTTTCAGGCCTCTTACCCCTAGGTCACACTGACATTTTGACCTCTTTGAGCCATAGCCATATGAATAGGATTTCATGCCTACATCCAAGAGGATATATCTGCAGGCATAACATTGCATGCTAGCAACTAGGGCCCCAAATACTTAGTTTTGTGCCAATGGCTCTGAGATTTGTGCCACATTTTGAGGCCCAGAACCCAGTGCTCTACCCAAAACTTCATGAAAAATTTAGAGATTATAAATAAATAAATAAAAATGATACAGAATCAATCATATCATTAAGAAATCATCTAGACCCATCCTAGCCATGACATACATTTTGTCAAACATGTCATAAACATCGAAACTACAGGTGTAAACAACATATATGAGCATAGGGATATCATATTTATCTGTTAATCGCTAAGAAGAATTTCTCCCTTACATCATTAGCTACAATACAATCTATTTGACCATAGATACAATGTGCATTCATTTACAATTAAAAACATGGATAGATCCATACATCATCAATGATAAAAATACATGCTTATAACCAACATAATAACAACATAAATACCATAGATACAATAGAAATAGATTCCACATAATAACCAATACATTTTAATACCAAATATCAAGGGAATGAATTTAGAAACCAACTATAGATTGGACTTCCATGTTACACCCAACCATATATTAGCTGAGCCAAATATCTATTCATCCAATCACCCCCGTGCTATATTCCAAGCATGAATGTGGGATCTCATAAATTGAATCCATCAAAACCAAACTAGATATTTCAAAGGTCAAACCACCTCAACACTCAACCACTGATGCCACCTCATGGTCGGACATGAAAACCATAACAAATTGGTCTCTACCCAGGTCGTTTTCAGGCTCCAGAGTGTTTTTTCTAACCAAGGGTTCTAGGACTAGTAACTCAACCCAAATTTTTATAGGGCTTCCAAATACTTTGTCGAACTAAGGCTTCCAAGACTAGGAATTCAACCCACATATGACTTCCAGAGCACTTTTCCAACCAAGGCTTTGAGGACTAGTAACTCAACACATATTTGTCCATTGGGATTCTAGAGTGATTGTCCAACCAAGGCTTCCAGGAACTAATAACTCAATCCATAGCTAAAGTAATCATGAGAACCAACAAGAAAACAATCAATAGAAATAAACCCACAACATCATGGCTATCTAGGAAATGGAAAGGCTAGGAAAATCCATTTTCAATCTAGGAAATCCTCCATGCCCATGACAAATCATGACCAAGAAACAACATGCATACACCATGCATGCTAAAACTAGTTAGGAAATAATATATGCAAATCGATACCTGCAATTAAAACCCATTGTAGTTGTTGAACCTAATGTCTACTTGCAGTTTCCTGCTCTTCCATTTCCTTCTTGCTCCAAATTTCCAAGTATGCCACACTCTCCAAGAGTGATCCAAGAAAAATCTAAGTATCCAAGAGTATGAGAGAGAGAGAGAGAGAGTAATGAGACAGCTCCAAAATGAACTGAGAAAACCTTCCCAACTAATCCTCATAAGCATTTTTATTAATGATGGCTCTATTTTCTTCAATTTCCATTATTTTCCTTCATTTTCTTCCTCAGATGCAATGTGTGACCTTTCACCTTACTTTTCTCCTAATTTCCATTATTTTCATAAATAAAATGACAATTAATGCCTCATACTTTTCCAAAGCCTTTTCCATTTCCTTTTCCAATTTCCTTTAGCCATAATAAACCTAATGAATGCCCACTAGGATTTATTTTTCAAAATTCAACTTGGAATATGTAATATTCCAAATCTGGAATAGCTAGCATGGCATGACTAGAAAACGCATTTTCCAACAATGGCTGCTACAGGAATTGAACCCAAGACCTGGATCCCTTAGAAAAATGTGTCTAAGTGCTAAATACAAGAGGAGGCTCCAAATAAATCCTTCTAAGTGGGTTAAACATATCTCCCACACTTAGATGTCATCAAAAAGTGTCCAATGAATGGACTGCAACTAATGCATGAAAATACAATAGATCAACAGTGTTATTTTATGAGCTATGAGACAAGAAGATATAGATATCCAACAAATAATGCTATAGCAGCAAATAAAGTACAATTTCTTGAGGAAACATCCACTCAATAAAGGCAATGCAAGCCTCAACAAGACATGTACATGGAAATGAAGAAACACTGCTTCATATATGAAACCCTTGGCTATGACAGTGTAGTCTATTATGGAGTACTGCTACAAAATGATGTAAATACATGAATATGACAATATATGGCTCCGATAAAATAGGGGAGAAAATCTCTAACCCTTAGAAACAATAATACATCAATCCTCCTAAGGATTGGCTGAAATATACAAAATGGAAAAAATGTTGGAGTTACTGGGCAGCAACTGCAACTTAGAAACTAGAAATACATAGAGAAGGCTGAATATGATGAATGATATGAAGTAAACCTCCTCCAAGGGATTCTCCAAGTGAAGGCTATCACTGTAAATCTCACCCTCCAATTAGCAAAGCAAAACCCCACAGCAAATGCACCATGAAAATAACACAGTTACTGAAGCAAACTGCGTTGTAGGGGAAAAGGAATGAGTTGGATCACTGCCAAGATCTGAAATAAGCTCCAATTCCTTCTAATCTGATCCTCCAAAGGAAATAAAGACTCTCCCTCTGAAAAACAAGAGATGGAACAGGTGTTGTGACTTCTCACTGCAACACCCTGCAACACAGAATTATGTTGTTGCAGCAATAACGCTGTCTTGGAGGAGGATGCTTGGCCTCAAGCCTAGATGTGAGACAAATCAATAAAAATGCTTCAAAATGCTTCTCAATATAGAAGAATGATTCCTAAGCAAGAGATCCTTGTGCTAAGTAGTAAAACAACTCAGCTAAATAGTTAGGACTGCAGAATTATCTAAGCAGACAAGAAATCTATAATCATATGCATAATGAAACATGGCTACCTTGCCCTCCTTTTAAACATATGAGAGATCTCTCTCTATGGGTCCCACTCTCTAGGGTTTCCTCCT
This sequence comes from Pinus albicaulis, assembly GCA_034641835.2. Lineage (NCBI taxonomy): Eukaryota > Viridiplantae > Streptophyta > Pinopsida > Pinales > Pinaceae > Pinus > Pinus albicaulis. Next base: position 508,799,509 of record CM076570.1, on the reverse strand, counting down.
TCAAGGAATATTCCTTCCTCTTTCTCTCCACTATCCCATAGAGTGCTATCCACCTCATACCTCTGCGTTGTTTGACTTGGTCAAACTTGACCAAACCTCTTTGCAAATGTCGCCTTTCACACATAAGGGTGTGAAATATAGTTCCAAGGCTGATCCCATTTCATACTAGAGGGATTTTATCCATGTTTTTATTGTGAATGGGAATTCTCACCCAATTATTCAACTCCTAAGTGAAAATAGCCAAAGTTAATATTCAAATTTATTGCGGGAAAATTTTGGAATATTACAGTCCTCCCCTCCCAAATGTTGCTTGTCCTCAAGAAACTATAAGGATAGAACTAGAAAGTATCCACTCAAGGCATGGAGTTAGAAATGTGATGAGGAACATCTTCCCCATGTGGATATCCCCAAGCAATCGTTCAAACAAAATGAGTCACCTCCCAACATGGCAACTCCTGAAAATATCCTTCCACCTCAATCTCCGGAAATGAAGGTGGGCTGAAAATATGAACATGGAAACCATCGTAGCCTACCCCAAATTTTCCTTCTCTCCACTTATGATAACTGTAGATTATGTGCTGATCCTGGGCTGCAAAAGTATTTCCCTCAAATGGAAAAGTGAAGAACAATCCTCCAAAGAGTTCTTCTCCAACAACGAAGAACAAGCTAGCCCAAAATGTTTCATCCATGATGAATAGGACAAGATCATCATAGAGTATCACCATGCGAAGCTTTGTGCAAGTTTTACATGATAATACATGATACAAACAATAGCTCATAAGGATATAGCGCAGTCTCGTCCACTGCAACATCAGAAAGTAGCATGGGAAGTGATGTACAAAATCCGTCACATCTACTAATGAATAGTAAATGGCTAAATGTGTCAAAAATACATGATAAAGAACTTGCCCAAGGTTATACAATGGATAAATATCAAGTCCATTGCTTACCTCAAAAGAAAAAAAATATGTAGCTGTGGTGGCCATATCTATTCCCATGCTCCCATTAGAACATGTAGTGTAGAAAATATGGGAATTTTCTTCCCTCAAGCACATATCCAACTCATGTGTCAATCCCCAAATCATGCTCTCAACAAGAATATAAAAATTATCAGCAAATGTAGACATGAGTAGTACAATAATCAAGGAAATACTTGTTGAACCCTTAGTTAAACTGAGAGGGGGGGGGGGGGGGTGAATCAGTTTAACACATACATGGACTTTTAAAACTTTTCTTTTAAATCTTATTTACACCTTCATTTCATGGTCAAATTAATATTTGAGCAACAAGTATTACTATCAAGCAGATTTGTTAATGTAATAGCAGATAAAATATGAGAGCAAGCTAGCATATCGATGAGATAAATCACATCAACACATAAACATCATGCAAAGAGACACCAGATATAAGTGGAAACCCATAAAGGAGAAAACCACATATTATTATTGTTGTGATGCAAAGGAAAGCTCCAACTCCCTCTCACCACCGCATTCTCTGTGCACCAACCCACAATCCCTTGATTCCTCAATTTCCGTGTTTTCACAACTTGCAAGGAAGCTCCAACTCCCATCAATTTTCTGTAGGCACCAACCTACAGGAGGCTCCAACCTCAGTCAGCTACAACTGACATTTTATCAAGCTACAACTTGATGTGGAAGCACCAACTCCCATCTATTTTCCGCAGGCACCAACCTACAGGAGGCTCCTACCTCAGTCAGCTACAACTGACATCTATCAAGCTACAACTTGATAGGGAAGCTCCAACTTCCTTATTCTTTCAAAAGAAAAACACTTGCTGATTTACCTTGGATATCAGCTCTGTTCTGTACTTTCTCTTCTGCTGTTCATCAACTCTTATATCAGACCTGCATCATATCTTCTCAGCCCTTCCTTCTTCTCTTCTTTTCTCCTCAATTCTTCATACTTAGCATTCTCTATATTCACACTCTCTGACCTCTTGCAGCTTTCTTATTTTCTTCAACTATCTTCAATTCTGCTGCACTCTCTCTCCTCTTCTCATTCTATTTTCATCAATCTCTCCTCTTGGATATTACCCCCTTTTATACAAGATAGCTTCATGACTATTTGTATTCTACTGGGAATTCGAAATGGACAGTCATGTCTCTTTGCCTTCTGCCTTCTCATCTCTTTTCAGCTTACTCAGAAAAATGTAACTGTAGGTGATTATTTTAATATTACAGTGGGATATTTGCTCTCTTCCAGAGACTTGCCAATGCATCACAAACAATAAAAACAATTAAAACATTTACATTCGAATTACAGTGTGAACTCCAGCTCACTCATTTTGTCTCTTGGCTTGCTGTGCATTTGTCTTTTCTCTAACTGTCTCTTTGTCCCTTTCTCTTCTCGGGTCCGGGCTTCAATCGCAATCAGAAGTCTTTAACATATGTTCCGATTGACCAGTGCCGATGCGATTTGACCGTAACTAAAATATGTATTAACCACCGTTTATACACCCAACGGGTCCAGAACTTCAAACAAATGCAATTGGGGCGCATAATAGAAAAGTTCCGATTGCGATCAGAACACGGATGCGATTTGCATCTATTAACTCCTGCTTATAACAGGATCGGGTCCGCCATTTCAATCGTAGCATTTTACAAAAGACATGCGATTTGGAACTCGGATGCGATTAGCAATTAACTGTGGTATATAACTCGATCGGGTCCGGCATTTCAATCGCAGCGTTTTACAAAAGACATGCGATTGGGAACTCGGATGCGATTAGCAATTAACTGTGGTACATAACTCGATCGGGTACGGCATTTCAATCGCAATCGCAACTTTCTGTTGCGATGTTCCGCTGCCCTTGCGATCTCCGATTGCGATTGGGGAGAGGTCCCACCATCTAAAACTTCATTTTGTGCGCTCCATAATATAACAGACATATATGTATACTTTGCCAAAGGGTTAAGCGATTCCCGGAATATGGTTTATATGTTATATGTAACGCCCATCGAGTGATGATTCACGGAATTATACATACGACTGTATCTGCCGGCTTGGGCGATTCTCGGAATTTTATAGCTGTCCTCCGGGTTGGGCAATTCTCGGAATTATAACAGCTCTACCTCTACCTCTGTCTCTGCTGCTCCTGTCGCTTTGCCTCTGCCTCTGCCTCTGCTGCAGTGATAACGACTCTGCCTCTGTTATATTCACTTCCTCTGCCTTCATTTGCTGCCTCCATTGTATTCACTGCTTCCTTTTTCTGTCTTTGTTTCAGCGCTGCCTCCTTTGCCTGTCTGTGATTCAGCGCTGCCTTCTTTGCCTGAGTGCTGCCTCCTTTGTTGCCTCTGTTACTTCTTTGTCTCTTCCTTTCTGCTATATCTGCTGTCTTAGTTTCTTTGTGCTCCTTCCTCTGTTGCATCTATAGAATCCACTCCACCTGTTATACTTGTAGCAAATCCTATGAGGGTCCGATCTTCTATGCCTTCAATTGAATAATTGTGAAAAAACACAAATTAGCTTCTACTAGATTGTCTACACAATCTTCCCACTTGAATAATTGTTCCTCATCACTCTGTCTCATTCCTCAGCTATTAAATGGCCCTCTTCTACTGTCCTCACTACTTTGCAGCACCTCATTTGACTCATGTTGCCTTTGTTTCTTCTATGCTCTACTTGTCTTATGATCTCTTTGTTTCATCTGCTCTTAGACTGATGCTACTCCTTAATTCTCCTTTTGCTGCCTCTGCTTCTTTAAATGACCCTGTCTCTGCTGCTTGACCCTCTCTACATCTTGCTGCTATGCTACTCTCTTTGTCTTGTTGCTGCCTCAGGTGTTCTTCCTTTGCCATCTCCTTTGCCATCAATGACAACATTTCCAACAGTCTCCCCCTTTGGCATTGATGGCAACACATCCACCAATAATCCAATTCTTCCTCCAAGTCTTCCTCTGTCTAGCTTCTTTTAGAAGACCCTTTCTTCTATTACATGCTTTTCCTCCCCCTTTGACATCAATGGCAAAGGGTTGCACATTTCTTAGTGTAGATTCTATCTTTTCATTTTCTCTCTCTGAGATGTGTTTAGGCATTGTTCTTCTGACTTTGTACCATGCTGCTCTATACTGGTGTACAATATTTGTTGAGAGAACACTTTTGAGAATATTGAACTTGAATAAACATACAGTCTCTTTCTGATGTAGTGTGCCAATACATTTCTGTTGAGGAATATTATAGATGGAATATGTCTTCTTCTACAATACTCATCTGCAGTCTAGCATTTGTTCAATTATGATGAAGCCAATATATCATTTATTCCTGCGGTACACCTTTCCTGCCTGTTGGTGATGATATGAGCTAGGATGTTGACATTATCCTTAATAGCTGAAGGTTCTTGTTACAGATGTGATCAATGAATTAACCAGAATTTGATCTAAGAGATCAAATGCCTTTACTGCTTGCATAATGAACTTTCAAAACAAAACCTTGAGGTAGGATGCATTCAATGTATTGGTTGATCTCACTTATCAACCATGCACTTTTCTTTATGACATAAGGGGGTATGTATGTCAATGATAAATCTCTCTTTAAAGGTGGATTACCAGTAAATCCTTTGTGCTGAAGTAGGATTTAGATGATTTTAAAACTTTTGGGCTTCAGATGGTAATCACTGCTAGTCCTTTATTCTTTAGATACTTTGATTCAAATGTAAACATAATACTGATCCTTTAGCTCTGCTACTGACCTTCTCAAACTGAATGCAGAATCCAGATAATGCTGGGAATACTACCTTGATGTACGTTTTCCATAATACTTTTGATCCTGAGGACCTGTTTTATCCTTACCTAGCTGGCTGATCTCCCCCTGGAATGATATTCTATTGATAGATATGCTACCTGTACCTAGTACCAATTGATATTACCTTGATAAACCATGCAGAGATTTCATTTTAGCTTGCACATGAACCCATATTTTCCACTATTGATCTTTCCACTGTTCACACCAACAATCATCAATATACTGAATCTGATCTTGGCATCATTAACCTGCTACTTATTCTGTCATCCTGATTTGAAAGAATGTCACTGCATTTTATTTTCTATGACAGTTCCAGAATCATTACTGCTTTATACACTGCTTTATATGCCAATTCAACTGTTATGATGGCTTCTTGATGCCTTTTTAATAATCGCAACCAGACCTCATAACAAACCTTTGAAGATTTGAATATACTGCTCGCTTTATAGTTCGCCGCCCGACCTTGTATTAATACTCCATGCTTTGAAAAACAAACTTTATAATAAGACTTTCGAACTGGCCCACCTATGCACCATACCTCCTCTATCTTCCGCGCACTTTTATTAAACTTCGCGTATCTTCATCGAATAGTCACCGCCGTATGTCCCCTTTTCAAATCAACGGTCCTGAGAAATTCCGCTCGGTGTCCCGGTACTGACGTTAACTTGCGAAATCGCAGGTTAAACGGTGGCTTCCAATACCACCTATGCCACGTGTCAACAATCTTATGGAATCGCTAGCCCTCTAGATAATACCGCCTCCGTACCAAAAGCGGTGCGAAATAATCCGGAAACCATAAGTGGTTTTGCTACAGTGTTTCACCAAGGTTTCGGTCTTCTTTATTAAATAGTCTTTTTTCAGTATATTATAATGATTCGAACCCGCTCACGAATGGTTTCGCTCCGCTATTGACATTGCGCATTTGACTATGGTTCCGCTCCATCATTCACAACCTTTGCACCTTACATAACCTTTGCAGAGTTCCACATTATCAAACATTCTTCTTTCTGAATATACAGGCTGATTCTTAGCTTGATTTACTGGGTTCGACTTCACAGGGTTTTAGTCTTCAATCAAAGCCTATGCCACTCAATTAATGAATAATTGCTCAATAATTCATCTATAAACTGAATTACACCCCTAACTCATGAATAAACCTATTCTGCTTCAATTCTTCTGTTTCTTCTACAGAGTGCACACACAGACACTCATTCACAGAGAGTATGGTTCATTAGTCTTCTGAGTGGAACAGGAAATTCGCACAAACCGATGCTACAAGGTTCTTCACCACAGAAGTGCCACACAATCACTCTAATTTCCATACCCTGCTTATTGGACTCGGCTCAATTACATAGGATCATTCATCAAGAACTCATGTGTTCACACAGGATTTAACTAGTCAAATGCCTTTGCTGCCTTTGTTCTCCTTCTAACAATTTTGCTGGCTATTGTGAATTTTAAATGGTCTTCTTCCTCCATAGATCTCTGTTAGAGGAACTTCCTTTCCCTTACTGATTTCATAGTTGTTATCATTCCAAGGATCTCTTCTTAGACTACTTTCATGGGGTATATATATGAACTGCTCTCCCCCTGGGATGTTGCTTCATATCTATAACTGGTTAGATATTTGCTTTGTTTCGTAGAGCAGCTCCCCCTGAGACTATGCTAGATTCATTATGTTATGGAGATAGTAGGCTCCCCCTTTCTCTTTTCCTTCCAAACTTTATTGAGGTTCTTCATAATGTCTGCACTTCTTTTAAATTCATAGTTTTGTTTGATTTGCTTTGATCCCATCATCTGTCTATAGTTCTTTAATGTATATGGCAGATTACAGTCTTTAGCTTTGTGACCACGCTTGAGGCATACATAACATCTTATTTGACCAAGGTGCATTTGAGCTGATGTATAATATTTCATTCCCCTTTTTGAACATAATTTACAATCAACATATTTATGTCAAAATTCATTGCATGCATAACAGTAGCCATAGAAATGATTTGTGTACCTGGTGGAAGATTGTCTTTTCCCTTTGCTTGCTTGAGGGGTTCTTCTCTTTTGCTGCATCCTTTGCTGGTTGGACTGGATTGGCTTTGTCTTACAATATGCTGCATTATGTCCTGGTTTATGACAAGATAAACATGTGCTAATTTTCATAGGAGGGAGGAACCTCCTTTGAAATCTTTCGAATTTGTTCAATTCATCCCTAGGAGCATATGAGCCTTTAGTAGCTGATTGTTTCATCCTCTCATTCTCTGCTCTTTCATGTTGCTTCTTGATTATGTTTGTTTCTTTACAACTCATGTTCCTACTAGTTTCTGCTTCTGTAGGAATTTGCTGAGCTGTTTCACAGTTCTTTACAGCTTTTACAAAAATAATTTTCTTGTTATCTTCAACCTTGGACTTGCTGGTTTCCCCTTCATATCCTATCCCAGCCTTTATGTGAGGTGGTCTTTGAGCATTGAGAATTTGGTCCAACTGTCTAGAGCTTTTCATTAGAGGTGTATTCATTAGTAGTTCTCTTTGGGCTTTTTCTAAGTTCTTTCTTAGGCTCATCACTTCTTCTTCCAATCTTTCACATTCCTGACTTTTCTTTCTCATTTGTTGCAGCAAAGTGTCTTCTATCTTCCTTGCTTCTTCAAGGTGTGTCTTCAGGCCAACAATTTCTTTCTTATCTTCAAATTCTCTCTCATCACATATTTGCATCACTGTCTTAAGGTCTTTGTTTTCATTCTTCAATATTTCTATTTCAGTCAAAGCAGTGTCAAGTTTGGCCCTTTCTTCAGCTACAATTTCTTCATGGTTCTTACTACCATTCACACTAGCAGGTACTTCATTTGATTGAGAATCTTATTTTTGACATGAATTTCTCTTTTTCTTAATTCTCTTATCCTTCTTGTCAGTGCAGTCCTTAGTGTCTACTCCATGTATGAAGTGCAGTCTATCCCAGATTTCTTTTGCAGAGATTAAATCCATTATCAACTCAAGGTCCTTGTTATGAAGATTGTCATATATCACACATTTTTCCTTAGCATTCCTCTGTTGTTCTTTCACTGTGGGTGAGTCTGTGCAGTAACCATCACAAACAAGCTTCCATGCCTCTGGATCATCAGCCATAAATCCTCTCTTAACCTTATCTCTCCATTCAGGAAAGTTAGTTGTATTTAGCACAGGTACATTTTGATAGTCCATGACTCAACCAGATCTCCTTCAAGCTATTAATCTTACACCAAAGGAACTGGCTCTGATATCAATTGTTGAACCCTTAGTTAAACTGAGAAGGGGGGGAGGGTGAATCAGTTTAACACATACATGGACTTTTAAAACTTATCTTTTAAATCTTATTTACACCTTCATTTCATGGTCAACTTAATATGTTAGCAACAAGTATTACTATCAAACAGATTTGTTAATGTAATAGCAGATTGAATATGAGAGCAACAAGTATTAAGCAGATGAGATAAATCACATCAACACATAAACATCATGCACAGAGACACCAGATATAAGTGGAAACCCATAAAGGGAGAAAACCACATCTTATTATTGTTGTGATGCAAAGGCAAGCTCCAACTCCCTCTCACCACTTTTTTCTGTAGGCACCAACCTACAGGAGGCTCTATCCTCAATTCTGCAAGCTACAACTTGCAAGGAAGCTACAACTCCCATCAATTTTCTGCAGGCACCAACCCACAGGAGGCTCCAACCTCAGTCAGCTACAACTGACATTTTATCAAGCTACAACTTGATGTGGAAGCACCAACTCCCATCTCTTTTCTACAGGCTCCTACCTCAGTCAACTACAACTGACATCTATCAAGCTACAACTTGATAGAGAAGCTCCAACTTCCTTATTATTTCAAAAGAAAAACACTTGCTAATTTACCTTGGATATCAGCTCTGTTCTGTACTTTCTCTTCTGCTGTTCATCAACTCTTATATCAGACCTGCATCATATCTGCTCAGCCCTTCCTTCTTCTCTTCTTTTCTCCTCAATTCTTCATACTCAAAATTCTCTATATTCACACTCTCTGACCTCTTGCAGCTTTCTTATTTTCTTCAACTATCTTCAATTCTGCTGCACACTCTCTCCTCTTCTCATTTTGTTTTCATCAACCTCTCCTCTTGGATATTACCCCCTTTTATACAAGATAGCTTCATGACTATTTGTATTCTACTGGGAATTCGAAATGGATAGTCATGTCTCTTTGCCTTCTGCCTTCTCATCTCTTTCCAGCTTACTCAGAAAAATGTAACTGTAGGTGCTTATTTTAATATTACAGTGGGATATTTGCTCTCTTCCAGCGACTTGCCAATGCATCACAAACAATAAAAACAATTAAAACATTTACATTCGAATTACAATGTGAACTCCAGCTCACTCATTTTGTCTCTTGGCTTGCTGCGCATTTGTATTTTCTCTAACTGTCTCTTTGTCCCTTTCTCTTCTCTGTATGCCTTTCTATTTATGGCTGCTGCGTAACTCCTGAATTTATGAACTGCATTTTTATTTTAGTTTTATACCAGTGCTTTATATATAAATGAATCTGCTGACTGTAATTCAATCCTTTACACGCAGCAAGTGTCTTGTTGATGTGGCGAGTTCCGTAGGCCGGAACATACATATATTACAATTGTATTACATTAATAATCGCCCTCCCGTTAAGCTGAGGCCCGTGGGTCTACAGACCATGCGGCATGTTTTAATACAACCGCAACCATGTTTTATATATCTAACAGCAATTATTTTATATAAACAATCGCCCTCCACTTTACCTCCGATGCGATTGACCATGGAACTGAAACATTTGTTAGTCATAATTTATAAGCCCATCAGGTCCGGGCTTCAATCGCAATCGCAAGTCTTTAACATATGTTCCGATTGACCAGTGCCGATGCGATTTGACCGTAACTCAAATATGTATTAACCACCGTTTATACACCCATCGGGTCCAGAACTTCAAACAAATGCAATCGGGGCGCATAATAGAAAAGTTCCGATTGCGATCAGAACACGGATGCGATTTGCATCTATTAACTCCTGCTTATAATAGGATTGGGTCCGCCATTTCAATCGTAGCATTTTACAAAATACATGTGATTGGGAACTCGGATGCGATTAGCAATTAACTGTGGTATATAACTCGATCGGGTCCGGAATTTCAATCGCAATCGCAACTTTCTGTTGCGATGTTCCGCTGCCCTTGCGATCTCTGATTGCGATTGGGGAGAGGTCCCACCATCTAAAACTTCGTTTTTTGCGCTCCATAATATAACAGACATATATGTATACTTTGCCAAAGGGTTAAGCGATTCCCAGAATATGGTTTATATGTTATATGTAACGCCCATCGGGTAATGATTCTCGGAATTATACATACGACTGTATCTGCCGACTTGGGTGATTCTCGAAATTTTATATCTGTCCTCCGGGTTGGGCGATTCTCGGAATTATAACAGCTCTACCTCTGCCTCTGTCTCTGCTGCTCCTGTCGCTTTGCCTCTGCCTCTGTCTCTGCTGCTCCTGTCGCTTTGCCTCTGCCTCTGCCTCTGCTGCAATGATAACGACTCTGCCTCTGTTATATTTGCTTCCTCTGCCTTCATTTGCTGCCTCCATTGTATTCATTGCTTTCTTTTTCTGTCTTTGTTTCAGCACTGCCTCCTTTGCCTGTCTGTGATTCAGCGTTGCCTTCTTTGCCTGAGTGTTGCCTCCTTTGCTGCCTCTGTTACTTCTTTGTCTCTTCCTTTCTGCTATATATGTTGTCTTAGTTTCTTTGTGCTCCTTCCTCTGTTGCATCTATAGAATCCACTCCACCTGTTATACTTGTAGCAAATCCTATGAGGCTCCGATCTTCTATGCCTTCAATTGAATAATTGTGAAAAAACACAAATTAGCTTCTACTAGATTGTCTACACAATCTTCCCACTTGAATAATTGTTCCTCATCACTCTGTCTCATTCCTCAGCTATTAAATGGCCCTCTTCTACTGTCCTCACTACTTTGCAGCACCTCATCTAACTCCTGCTGCCTTTGTTTCTTCTATGCTCTACTTGACTTATGCTCTCTTTGTTTCATCTGCTCCTACACTGATGCTACTCCTTAATTCTCCTTTTTCTGCCTCTGCTTCTTTAAATGACACTGTCTCTGCTGCTTGACCCTCTCTACATCTTGCTACTATGCTGCTCTCTTTGTCTTGTTGCTGCCTCAGGTGTTCTTCCTTTGCCATCTCCTTTGCCATCAATGACAACATTTCCAACAATACTAATGGCTTCATGTGGTGCTTGAATATACCAATAGTCTCCTAAGCATGTACAATGTAGTTTTACAAGTTGCTGCTTGGGAAAATTACAAGGAAAAATGTTTATTTTTACATGGTTAGTCATGCATGTCCTCATATGGTACTTGTTAGAGTGAAAAAACTAAACATACAGGTCATGATAAAAAAATTTCCCAAGGCCACATAAGAGATGGTTGCCTCCATCATATAGATTGGCCCAACAATGATCATGGAGCAATGTGACAAGCTTACCCCCTTGTGAAGCAACACATTGCATAGTAATGGTAAGAGTATGAAAATAAATGAATGTATAAACAAAATTCTTACCATATGCCGAAAGTAAGATGGTACATGGATCCATGAATGAGTTCTCCATAGTTTTTTAGCATGCTATGAAGAAGAATGAACCATGTACTATAAGAAGATAATCCTCCACATGCTTGGAAATCCAAGTCAAGAATAATATTTCATAGTGATAGATGCCTCTATCATCATCATCACCTTCTCCTTGTTCACTAAGTGCATCCAAAGTGAAGTGATCCCAGGGACACTCCATCCATAAATCTTTGCTCCAAAGTGACAGCGCTATGAGGTCATGCAAACAAGCTCCTTTCAATACAAAGCTCTGTTCTTTGACATGCTCCTTGCCAAAGACTCCTCTAGTAATGTTGCAATACATAAGAAGTTCTTCCCAAGGTGGAATTACCTCTCTATCATCAAAATACAAGGATAAAATTCCATCTCCTCCTCCTACAACATTATGCAAAGTGTGAGAGAAAATCTCCTCTTGCGCTCCCAAGAAAAAGCAAAGCAACAAAATATTTTTGCTGCCTCCCCATACTTCCATCATACAACTCATGTGATGAAGAAACAATGAATGATATGAGAATCACATCAACACCATGCATCCATACTCTATGCTGCCCAATGATGCAAGTATCATGCCATCTCTCCTCCTTCCTCCTACTCTTAGGAAGAGTGTATGCCAAGTGATGGCCAAACTCTTTCAAGAGTAACCAATGCAGCCAAGCTTCCTATTGCCCGGTGTCATATATCTGCAAGTAGCCTCCCAGCCCCTTGCTCATCAACCACATCCACTCAATCACTTGTGGATGCTTCCTCCTTCTCTTCATCTTGGTACTCCTCCCATGAGGGCTACCATCCTCCCAAACCAAATCTCTGTCTTTTCACTTCATGGGATTTTGAAATGAAATCTTCTCAAGGATCAATGAGACCCTGTAAGGACCCAAATATGTGGTAGGAAAAAACCTCCCATCATGATGTGTATGGCTCAAGGAATGTCCAACACAAGCATGAGAGATGTTGTCCATCCTAATATGTCCTCCATATTCTATCTGCTCCTGTGAAAAAGGAAGAAAATATTTGCACTCCATGGTGTGTTGAAGTGCACCTCTAATGAGATCTCCCCTTGAGACCTCCCTCTCAACAATATTCTTCCAAAACCAATGAGGTCTTGGATCTGATGAAAGTAGAAGTTCCTCTTTCAGCTGAGAGGAGCTCATTGAGAAAGTGTCATCTTGAAAGGAGAAAGGGTTTCTCACTCCAAGATGTCTACTATTTTCCTTCAAGTATTCAAACCCCAACCTCAAGTGTGATGTAAAATCCATCAATGTCTCATGAGGATGATGGTTTATTTCCTCCTTGAATTTTTTCATGTTGCACAGTGCATTGCAACCAAGTTTCTCTATGGTAGCAGTGTGATTTGACCCTTGGTCATGTAAAATTAAATCTCCACATTGATCAATAGAATTTGTTGCTACAATAGAATATGGAAATATTTTTATACCTTGATGACATTTTGGAATCTCTTGTAGGGTTGCAAGATTTCCTTCCTCTGAAGTGTTGGCTACCCAAAATTTTGATGCATGTGGATGCTCCTCCATGAGTGTGACAGCGTTAGGACAAAGCTCCTCAAGTGGTGTGAGCTTTTTCTCCTTGGTTCCTTCTCCATCAAAGGTGTTGATCAACCTTTGAGTGAACTCTGAAAAAGTTTCCAACCTTGCATGGCTCAAGTGGCTGCAACACCAAACATAGGCTTCACCCTCCAAGTGCAACACTGATATTCAACATATTCCTTCCCTGCTATAGGATGTAGTAGGAAAAATGCCTCCAATTTTCTCACCCAAGTTCTTGTTGTAGATAACCCATCAAAAGTAGAAAATAGAAATCTATTTCCTTTGATTTCTCTTCTGCTATAGGGTCTCTTCTCTTCCTTCAACTGGATGAAATGAGGGAAATCTAGAGTCTCCTTGAAGGCTCTAGGTTGAGATATGTATTCAACAAGGGAATCACTTAGAATCTGATAATCCAAGTGTCCTTCATGCTTGTCTTCTTCTTGATGAGAATAGGAAGTGCATAGTCCTTCCTCTTCTTTTTGCTCTTCCTCTTTGGAGAGGATCTCCTTATTTCTGAATATTGATGAGAGTAATCTCATCTTCTTCATCATTCTGATCTTCTTGGGCTTAGAATCACAGGCTGAGCCAATAAATTTGCTTTGATACCACTGTAATATTCCAAATCTAGAACAGCTAGCATGGCATGACTGGAAAATGCATTTTCCAGTAATGGCTGCTACAGGAATTGAACCAAATACTTGGATCCCTTAGAAAAATGTGTCTAAGTGATAAATCCAAGAGGAGGCTCCAAATAAATCCTTCTAAGTGGGTTAAACAGATATCCCACACTTAGATGTCCTAAAAAAGTGTTGAATGAGGGACAACAACTAATCCATGAAGATGCAATAGATAAACAACATTATTTTATGAGCTGTGAGACAAGAAGATATAGATAGGAAACAAATAATGTTATAGCAGCAAATAAAGTACAAGTTCTTGAGGAAACATCCACTCAAAAAAGGAAATGCAAGCCTCAACAAGACATGTACATGGAAATGAAGAAACACTGCTTCATATATGAAACCCTTGGCTATGACAGCACATTCTATTATGGAGTACTACTGAAAAATGATTTCAATACATGAATATGGAAATATATGGCTCCAATACAATAGGGGAGAAAATCTCTAACCCTTAGAAACAATAATACATCAATCCTCCAAAGGATTGGCTGAAATATACAAAATAGAAAAAATGTCCGAGTTTCTGGGAAGCAGTTGCAACTCAGAAACTAGAAATACATAGAGAAGGCTGAATATGATGAATTATCTGAAGTAACCTCATCCAAGGGATTCTCCAAGTGAAGGTTGATCCTATCACTAGAAATCTCACCCTCCTATCAGCAATGCAAAACCCCACAGTAAATGCACCATGAAAATAACGCAGTTACTGAAGAAAAATGCAATGTAGGGGAAAAGGAATGAGTTTTCCCACTCCCAAGATCTGTAATAATCTCCAATGGCTTCCAATATGATCCTCCAAAGGAAATAAATACTCTCCCTTTGAAAAAAAAGAGATGGAATAGGTGTTGTGACTTTGCACTGCAACACCCTGCAACACAGAATTATGCTACTGCAGCAATAACACTGTCCTTGAGGAGGATGCTTCGCCTCAAGCCTAGATGTGAGACAAATCAGTACAACTCCTTCAAGAGGCTTCTCAATATAGGAGAAGGATTCCTAAGCAGGAGATCCTTGTGCTAAGCAGCACAGCAACTCAGCTAAACAGCTGGGATTGCATAATTGTCTACGCAGACAACAAATATATAATCATATGCATAATGAACCAATGGTTTCCTTGCCCTCCTTTTAAACACATGAAATCTCTCTCTCCATGGGTCCCACTCTCTAGGGTTTCCTTCTTCAAGGAATATTCCCTCCTCTTTCTCTGCGCTGTCCCATAGAGTGCTTTCCACCTCATCCCTATGCACTGTTTGACTTGGTCAAACTTTACCAAACATCTTTGCAAATGTCTCCTTTCACACATGAGGGTGTGAAATTTAGTTCCAAGGCTGATCCCCTTTCATACTATAGGGATTTTATCCATGTTTTTATTGTGAATGGGCATTCTCACCCAATTATTCAACTCGTAAGTGAAAATAGCAAAAGTTAATATTCCAATCTATTGCGGGAAAAATTTGGAATGTTACAGAATACGTGTCCCATAAACCATGGTCTTATATTGTTTTACGTGTATTTTTACCAAGGATGTTATATAACTCTCCCCCCTGAGGGAACACCATCCTCAATATTCAATGGCGCCTACAAACCAGCAAACTGCTAAAAATAAAACATACAACCTATGGATCTTTATAACACGGCTCGTTACAATATTTACAATGACCATTGCTGAAACATGAAAAACATATCGTTTAATGGAGCTTTATAACACAAATAATTTTGGTATTTACAATAACAACCACATTTCCTTCAACCATCAAATAACCATATTGTTTATAGAGATTTATAAACCAACTTGATACATTATTTACAAAAACTTACACATATAAAAATATACACATTTTCTCAACAAAAAAATAGAAGGATATGATGCCCATATTAGTAATAATGGAATCCATAGGCTCACACCTCTACCTTCAAGGTAATACCAGGATTCACCTCCTTCCCAGGAATTCCATAATCCACTGCCAAAGTCAAAGTTGTATCCAATGTCGAGCGCTACTCTACCCTCGCTGAATAGATATCGGCTCATTGTTCCGGGGAAAACTCCAAATGTGCATCTAATTCCATCTAGAAATAATAATGACCAAAATAAATCCATCCCTGACCTTATCTCCTATGCTACATAGTCCATCAGAAAATCCGGTCACTCGCTATTGTGTAGTCACACACATTCCAAGTTCCGCTGGCACCCCCATCTCAGGTAGTCCATCCCTTCGAAAGGCTTCTAGGCAGCATAATTTCAACCAACCAAGGCACATACCTACCTCAAAACCATCATATCAATCGTATCATTCTCAAGGTAATCAATGGACACTATTGTGTACCAGTGTCCCACAATGGCCCTGCTCCTAAATTTCATTACCAACATACCGTTGCATGTTCCAATTAATTTTTCTAATGATGCTAGTTCTTGCATTCGGTTTCAACCATCCCAAACAATCATTTCATGCTTTGTTGTACCAAGCGCATAATTTCCATTATATTCAAAATAAATTGAAATAAATTCACATCATACATCATTAGTAGCTCGTCAATAAGGTACACTTGAAATTATGTTCACTTCCTGTCGCAACAAGTCAAACCATATGTTTGATCAACTCATCATGCATAAACATATCACGTTCGGTTAATTAAAAATGCAACCTTCATGGATCAAAATCATAAATTGCATGCAATCATCATAAAACATAATCATAAATCACATGTAACCATCACAACTCAGAATCGTAGATCATATGCATAATAAAACTTAAAAATAAAATATTGATACTTATCCTTCATCAGTCCTTTCTTATGCCTTTGTTCTTTTAGTACACACACCAGATTGGTTGCCACACCTGGAAAACACCTATTTCCCTTCCTTCTCTTCACTCACGTACACATACACAAAGTGTACAACACGTACATCCACACAAGGCATACAACACCACACAATACATACACCAACACACGATGTACAACACAACACAATACATACACATATATCCAATGTAAAACAAAACACAATACATACACCTACATCCAATGTACAAAAAAACACAATACATATGCCTACATTGGCATACATCATATACATATAAAAAAGTACAACACAACAAATACACATGACATGATACCATGACTACACCAAGAACATACATAGTACCACATGGCCGAAACACAACATGTACGACATGCAAACAATACCACATGTATATCAATCCCATATGTAAATAATGTACAAAGTACCATTTGTACACAACATGTGCACAACATCACATGTATATGACACCACCTACACAATGTGTACACAACGCCGAATGTACACCGCGCCACCTATACAATGTGTACACAATACGACATGTACACAACACCACATGCACAACATGTACATGACACCACATGTACACAATGCCACATGCACGATATGTACACGACACCACCTGCACACAACACCACATGTATAACATGTACACAACACCACATGCACACAACACCACATGTAAAATCATGCACACAACACCATATGTACATAGCACCATATTTACAACATGCACACAACACCATATGTACATAGAACTTCATATGAAACATGTACCTAGTGTCATACGTACATAACAACACATATCCAACATGCACACAACACCACATATCCAACATGTGCACAACACCACATATCCAACATTTAGATAGCACCATATATACCTAGCACGACATATGAAATATACACGCAACACCATAAATACAATAGGCATACAACATCATAGGTAGATAACACTACATATGTTACATGTCACATCACCATAGGTACAACCACTGAATATAAAACATGTGCAACATATACACAACATTATTACTTCACATCCATAGACCACACATTTTCCCCCCAAGCAACCTTGCTTCTAGTGTCTTTTCACTATCCATTATTATCCTAGCATGTCGCAAATCACACTACTTTCACTTCGTTGATGTAACCCTCACCATTACCTATCCATAACATATACATATACATAGTATAATAACATAATATAAAATCATACCCACATGATATTGACGTTGTAGATTTTTCAGGGTCACTCTTCCCACTCGATTCCTCATAAGACCAAGAACCTCTTCATTGCATTCACCTACATAAGAAATCATTCCTTGATAAAAATGATCCTCGAAAACCCTGTCATATAGTGACATATACATATAAATACATACATATATAATCATTAGCATAAAACAATCATGATCCTATCAAACAACGACATATATACATATAGACATTAACATTAAAAAATCATGAACCATGACGACCCTGTCGAACACGACATACATACATACATACATACATGCATGTAAACATATATAAATATTATCATAGTCATGATAACAACATATTTACCAAAGAACATAAGGTCAAGGTTAATAGAACTTCCTTTATCCTTGCACAACATTGAGAACAATAGTTACCGATATAACCAAGGCATCTAACACCTCAAATACATTTTCTTTACCTTTTTTGTTTCCTTTCTCATGTTTGTACTACCAACATCCATTTACCATAATGGACCCAACCAGTCCAAATGACTATCATATTCTTACCTTCCATTGCGCTTACTGATGCATCAAGCTTCATTCGACTCTTACATTACCTGTTGGGTACCACAAAGCTCTGCCCGACCTCCATTAACTTTCCTCTTTCCCAACCAATTCCAAAGACTCTCAAAACATAAAATATAAGGACAAGAATAGGAAAGAGCAAGAAGAAAACCATGAAAATCAATAGAAATAAAACATTTCAACCAAAGTGGCATAGATATGAACCAGACATAAACAAAACCAAAAATCAAGCTCACAAATCAAAAAAGAGAAAAAACACAAGAGTAGCAACAAATACCATTACTCAATTCCCATAGTTTCCAATACTTCCAAAGGAAAGCTCAACCCGAGCCTTCTTCGAGATTTCATAGCAGTCTCTTTTTACATGGAATCCCCTGCATCATATTGTCATAGACACATAATGGTAAATGCATAAATAAACATAACAACATGCTATTAACCTTACCTTGTTGAGCCGATCACGTTGCCTTGTAACTGAACACACACATATCAGTCACATGTTCCAAATATCATGAAAAAATATCTATTAATTTGGAATCAACATTTACCAAGTCTAATACCATGTCATAATCAACAATAAACTCACAGTCATCAACCATAACACATGATGCTACAATTATCACCTACTTACACTCATGTACATATCAACTGTCTTAGCGCATACGTGTTATTACAACTATCTTAAAAAAAGATCATTACTTCATGAAATATTATATAAACATGCCCATAACATGCGATTAATAAAAATTTCAACAGTAAATAGATGACATAATATATGTAATACTCCTTTTTTTGGTGTCACCTATGACAGGGTTAGGATGGAATTCCAGAGTTAGGAGAAGACAGGTCACGGATACAGGTTGGTGTCATCATCAGGCACAAGGGATTTTTGGAGGATTTTTGAGGAGTTTCTATGAGTACTAGTGGCATGTGTTTGATACATTCCATCATCTACACTATTTTCCTTTTGTTCGGGTGCCTTCCGACAACTTTCATAAAATTGAGTTATTTTGGGGCTTCACTCAATTAATTACGCTCAAGGTGGCATTCCAGAGGTATACGTGATACAACACCATAGTGTAATAGCTCGTTGAAACCAGAAAAAGAATACCTACATGATGGGGTGGTTGAGCATGAGTTTCAATGACCTGAGGAGACATGGTATCCAATTTACTCTTTCTGACATTAAAAATGAATTTTTTAATCAAAAAATAAGAGGGAAAAGTGATCCTTGATTAAAATAATAATAAAATAAGGCTCTAGAAGGATGCATGAGATATATAAAATAAAATGAGGAGGCTTGAGACATATCTTGAATCTTATCATTTAATTCTGTGAGAGGTTTGAGAACTTGGTTCTCTACTTCATTGGTAGCCCTGGGACGAAAACCCTTGGGTGTATTACCGAGTGTTGGAGGAAAACCCAAATCTCTTTGAGGAGACTTCATTCAAGAGTTTCGCTGAGCTTTAGGGATATTTGAGCGAGGATAATTTACATATTCAATGGGTGCTTCATTTTTTTTAGTGGATTTCAGTGGCATCTATTGTCGGAGGTGTTAGAGCCTAAATCTGCCTTAGGCTGAAGGAAGGAAAAACTTAGGATAACCACAAACCACACTCAACCTTGTAGCTAGCCCTACAAGGACAGGAGAGGGCTCTCTCCGGGTCAAACTCAGTAAAAATAAACAATAAGGTCTGAGATGACTTTCAAGGATAATGGTTTTAGGCTAGGTAAACAAATGAAAGGTTTTGATTTAAATTTTTAGGTTTTTTGTTGGAAAAATAGGAATGGCAATTTTGGGCTTGGGGATGAGGCCAGATTTTCACAGAATTTGAATTGGGGCAAGGTAGGCAGTAGTCTTGATGCTTTTTATTATGTGAATGGATAGATCATAATGACAAGGAGCTGAAGAGGGCAAGAGAGTACAAGGATCCTCTCCAAACTGGAGAAAACATATAAAACTAAACAAATTTAAAGGCAGAGCACTGGAATCAATGAATTCTACCTCATTTACTCATTCATTTAGTTTCAGAAGCAAAAGAAGGGGATGGCATACATCAAAAATTAAAGAAATTACAAATAACTGAGAGAAAACACCATCAAAAACTGAAAGCCACAAGAATCCCAACAGGTGTTGGAAAACCTCTGACCTTTCCTTAGCCAAAAATGCAAAAAATATGTACAATAGTGTGCCAAGCTTTTCCCAAGAGTCCAACCTATAAAATGTCTTAGAAAATACAATATATAGACCATGCTAATCCCTTCCCACACCTCTAGGGGTCTAGTTCCTCCTTCTAGGAGCAGTTTGAACCAATTCTAAACATGGAACTAAAATCTAGGCAGCCAAACAACTTGCCTCTAAAAGGAAGGAAACTGATTCATTCATTTAATTTTCACTTTTTAGTGAATGAATCATCTAGAACAAGTAAATACATGCCAAAATTACATCATGGGTACCAAATTACATCAAGATAGATCAATCCCCTCATGAAAAAGTAAAACTGGTCAAAACTGGCCGAATTTCTGAGCTGGAAGGTGAAAAATATGCCAAAATCCTCTATGCGCCGCGCTCCAAATCTCTATACATAGCGCTACTTTGAGCCTATTTTTTGGGAACTTCCCAGAGTCCAAAATAAGATCATGATAGCTCGTGGGAAAGCCCTGGATGTTGGCTATCCAACCCAAGTGGAATTTTTCAATTTGGAGCTCATTTTCCCCTCCAAAACTTCAATCTCCCAAGAGTACTTCCTGCTGGTGCAAAAGGTGGCAAAAAGGTGGTTTTCATGGTGTTTTTGGCCCTTAAGACCACCCAGAACTTGATGAAATCTCTCGGCCATTCCTGAGCATGCATAAATTTCCATAAAAAACCCAAAAATATCAAGTTTTTCTCCTGAAGATGCTCCAAACGTAAGCACGCGTCGGGTGGCGCAACGCGTAGAGCAGAAAAATCTGTTTTGCAACCAAAATTTTCAAAATGACAAAAAATTCTCCAAATTTACTGAAATTTGGAGTGAAGGTCTCCCATCATGTCTCATGCTCAGCCAAGGCAACCTCGGCCAAGATTCGGAGTCTATCAGGCCTTTTTCGCCGTTTCAGTGCTCTCCTGGTGCATGCAGTTTCAGTTGTAAAATCACTGTCTTGGTCATGCATCGGTGTCCGCCTCCATGGTGTTACTAGGCTATGCCAATGATATGTTTACCTTGTTTAGAATGGGAAATTGGTACGTTTGTCTCCAATTGCCAAGTGTAGATTGATTTGTATGAAAATGATAAATGAAGACTTGGTGTCTTGTCTCCAAGTGCCAAATGTGTGCTAAAGGGAAATGAGGGACTATGAGGAAATATTACAGTGGGTATAGTGGACTGTGGAGTTTTTCAAGTGAGATTTACAGTGCTAACAGTCACTTGGCAGTTGGGAGTTAGGGATTTTGGGAATTTATAAGTGATGTGGAAAAAGGTACAAGGATAGGAAAGGAAATGATTTGGAATAGTGGAATGGGAATAAAATGATATGAGTAGCTTGGGATATAAGGGAATAGGGGAAGGATATTGAAAATTGTGATAGGATTATGAAGGGGCAAGGGATCACAATTGGGAAATGGAAACTTGGCACCAAAATTACGCTTTCAAGACATCAATTTCAAACCCCAAAGAGGCATTTCTTTTCAAAAGGATAAGGTTTAAGCTTTTGGCCTTCAAATTCTTCAAACCAATATTCAACCACACTAAACATGGGCTAATAGCAATGAAAAAGTTGCACAAACCTTCTTGAAACATTAAGGATTGAGTTAATTTGAGCTTTTGTAGAGAAAATGACAAAAATTAGTGTTGTGGCCCAATGCGCCACACCATTTTGCAGGAGGCTTTTGGAGGCCTTGCTAATGTCCAAATTGGGCACGTGATAGCTCGTTGGAAATATCGTTGAGTCTAATTTCCAACCCAAGTGGAACTTTTCAATTTGGAGATCATTTACCCTGTAAAAAATCAAATCTCCCAAGACTGGTCAAAATGAGCAGAATGAGGTTGCCTCAAGGCAGAGTGCTGTTGCAGTCAACTTTTTAAGGTCTTCCTCAACTCCAAATTGAGTTCATGATAACTCATTGGAAATATATTTGTTTCTATTTATCCTTTGACTCATCAAGCAAGTCATTTGGCCAACCAAACTAGGAGAAATCTTTATTTTCCCAAGGTCACTTCAGAGGTGAATTCAATTCTCCTGAGGCAACGGTATTTTTGACATTTCTCTAAAACCATGATACCTGTGTAAATAGTGAAAGAGGTTTTTCTTATTTGGCATGTTTTGGAAAAAAAACTCTCTCAGGTGTCCAAAATTCATCTTTTATTGATCTGAAACATCATTTGAGTGAAACCTATCCCGATGTGTGAAACAAGGGATTTGTCGAAATGAAGCGAAATGAAGGGGATAAGGGGATTATAAATTCTTGGGGAAATTTTGGGAAGTAGGGAGGGATGTTAGGAAGTAGGGGAAAGTGGAATCTCAGAAATTGAGTGAGGGGAAGGGGTCCAAAAGGGCAAAGCACAGGCCTAGCCTAGAAAATTGCCAAGTTGTAGCAAGAGACTAGGGTTTGTGCAAAAATGAGGAATTTGGGGGATCTTAATGATGGGAAGTCTTTAATAAGGTACATTAAGGATAGGGGAAGGTGTATGAACATCAGGATACAAGTTTTGATGATGATTTAACCATCCAAGAGAAATTACCTCCAAAACCCTAGGAGAGGGAAACGGACCTTACCTAGGCACAACTGAAGCATGAACAAGGTGTAAAATGATCCATTGAAACCTGAAATGATGATGAAAACCCCCTGAATGATGGTAAACTCAGCTGAATGGTGACATGGACCGACATTTGGACAACTTTGACAAGAGTAAAAGAAAACCCTAGACCTAATACCTAGTGACCAAATTTTGGTTAAAGACTCACTGAAATGACAAAATTTGACCTTGACACCTTAACATCACCTTGTAAGAGCATGTTTGATCACTGGAGGAAGGCTGCAAAGACTGACACTAACATTGGCTCCAATGGGGATGGTAGCTCCTTGGAGGTGCCAAGAATGGCAGATCTTTGGGAGAACAGACGATGCCTTCATCCATTGGGAAATGGAGTCCATTATTTTGACAAATCGACACAAGACCATTAACTGATTTATTGACTGGAAATATGACTAACTTGTTGAAGAAGAAATCATTAGACTGACTTGATTTTGAAACTGAAATGACTGAAAACTGACTCGACAAATGACTCATGACTGACTTAACTAAAACAAGTATTTACAAAGCTTTTTTGAAAAAAGGCAGCAGTCCATCAAGATTTCAAATCATGATGACAAATACCCACATAATGATGAAATATATACAATCCTGTATAATGAGCTTTCCAATGTAACCAACCCAGCAAATGCCTTCTTGACTGATTCTCCCGATCAGATTTCCTAGTCAACAATAAATACTGGTAACTGGGCATCCAAAAACATAATTGACCCTGATATCCTTCATCACTAAATACAACAATAATCACCTTCACTGCTGACTGCAACAAATTTTCCAA
Source organism: Pinus albicaulis (assembly GCA_034641835.2). Taxonomy (NCBI): domain Eukaryota; kingdom Viridiplantae; phylum Streptophyta; class Pinopsida; order Pinales; family Pinaceae; genus Pinus; species Pinus albicaulis. The sequence continues at coordinate 508,775,720 of CM076570.1, read as the reverse complement.
TGGATCATGAAAAAAATTAATATTTACCTCTTGCTGAAAGAACAAGGTGTCTTTTTCTCCTGCTTCTGATCTTCCTTCAATAAAATTTTGTTCCTGGTCCTCAAATAATTCTGAACAAGTGGATGAACAGATCTCCTCTTGGAAAAACATTTCAAAACATGAGACATATGAAGAAAAGTCTGAAAGGCAGTCCTGAATGTTCTGATCTTCTACAATCTGAATGTATTGTAGGTCGTCTTCATATGATATAACAATCATATTCTCATTACATTCATCAATCATGAGAAAAGAAACTTCAGATGATTCTTGAAACCCAACACTACCATTTCTATTATCTACCAATGAATCATCCAAGGAAACTTTTTCACTTACTTGAACGAAGACCTCATCTTGCTTTTCATGAACTGACTGGATTACCTCTTCATGAAGATCTAGTTCTGGTGGGATGAGAGCATTTAGATCTGTAACTCTTTTTTCTTCATGCCAGATGATCTCAACAGCAGAGTTCTCCTTTATGGGATTCAACACAAGGTATTCTTGGTCATCACAATCTGAATATGGATCTGAAATAGCTGATTTGACATTATCACATTCTGAAATTGAAACTTGACTTTCCTGCATGCTATCTTCTTCTATGGGCAGATCTGAAACGAAACTTTCAGCCATATGGAAATATTCAACCCGCTGATCTTGATAAGTATCCTCTAATTTTTTTGTGTGTTGCTGAAATGAACTTTCATACAATGCTTCCATGATTTCTTCATCCATCAATTCATTATCCCTATAAAAATTCTCAAGATCTTCAATAAAACAATGAACATGGCTACAACAGTTCTGAACTAAAGTCAAAGATGGATATGATTCTTTATACCTTTCAAAGAATACTGTATGAAAATATTTTAAAAAATAAATAGAAGCAGGAGGCAAACTTTCATACCAAGATCGGGCTTCATCTTCCAGAGTAGCCATAAACATTTTCATCAAACAGTCTTCAGGAAAATTGATCTTTAATTTATGCATGTGAAAGTGAAATTTCACCAGATGAAGAGCAGCATCATTACCTTCCACATTTCTGAACATAGGCAAATTCTGAAGCCAATCCACCTTGGGCATTTTATTTGGAAAACCTGGGATGTGATCTCGGCTCATGGGAGTGTATCTTCTTGCAACCCGTTCCATCTTGAAAATCTTAAAGCTACTGATCTGCCTGCAATGGAGTCACCATGAAGGATTGATTTCTGGATTTTTCAGTGAATGAAGTCGCCAGGTGGATGATTTCAGCCTTCTTATATGTCTGACTGTTGTCCACCATCAACAATCAGATCTAAACTTGATACACGTACTGGGGCAAGACAATCTACAAGTCGAGTGTCACATTCACAAGCTAGATCGGAGATGGATTGAAGCAACGTTTATCTACTATGCACTCGCAGAGCAATGTGCAGTACGAAGGCTACCTGACGTGATTTCAGGCTCCGTCTGTAGCTCATGAAACAAATGACATCAACAAGCAAACCAATTCTTCCCCAGCCTGGTCGCCACTATGTTAGAGCCTAAATCTACCTTAGGCTAAAGGAAGGCAAAACTTAGGATAACCACAAGCCACGCTCAGCCTCATACCTAGCCCTACGAGGACAGGAGAGGGCTCTCTCCGGGTCAAACTCAGTAAAATAAACAATAAGGTCTGAGATGACTTGCAAGGATACTGGTTTTAGGCTAGGGAAACAAATGGAAGGGTTTGATTTAAATTTTTTGGGTTTTTTGTTGGAAAAATAGGAATGGAAATTTTGGGCTTGGGGATGAGGCCAGATTTTCACAGAATTCGAATTGGGGCAAGGTAGGCAGTAGTCTTCATGCTTTTGATTATGTGAATGGATAGATCAAAATGACAAGGAGCTGAAGAGGGCAAGAGAGTACAAGGATCCTCTCCAAACTGGCGAAAACATATAAAACTAAACAAATTTAAAGGCAGAGCACTGGAATCAATGAATTCTACCTCATTTACTCATTCATTTAGTTTCAAAAGAAAAAGAAGGGGATGGCATACATCAAACATTAAAGAAATTACAAATACATAAGAGAAAACACCATCAAAAACTGAAATCCACAAGAATCCGAACAGGTGTTGCAAAACCTCTCATCTTTCCTTGGCCAAAAATGCAGAAAATATGTACAATAGTGTGCCAAGAATTTCCCAAGAGTCTGACCTGTAAAATGTCTCAGAAAATACAATATATAGACCATGCTAATCCCTTCCCACACCTCTAGGGGTCGAGTTCCTCCTTCTAGGAGCAGTTTAAACCAATTCTAAACATGGAACTAAAATCTAGGCAGCCAAACAACTTGCCTCTAAAAGGAAGGAAACTGATTCATTCATTTAATTTTCACTTTTTAGTAAATGAATCATCTAGAACAAGTAAATACATGCCAATATTACATCATGGTTACCAAATTACATCAAGATAGATCAATCCCCTCATGAAAAGTAAAACTAGTCAAAACTGGCCGAATTTCTGAGCTGGAAGGTGAAAAATATGCCAAAATCCTCTATGCGTCGCGCTCCAAAGCTCTATGCATCGTGCTACTTTGAGCCTATTTTTGGGGCACTTCCTAGAGTCCAAAATGAGCTCATGATATCTCATTGGAAATCCGTAGATGTTGTCTATCCAACCCAAGTGGAATTTTTCAATTTGGAGCTCATTTTCCCCTCCAAAACTTCAATCTCCCAAGAGTACTTCCTGCTGGTGCAAAAGGTGGCAGAAAGGTGGTTTTCATGGTGTTTTTGGCCCTTAAGGCCACCCAAAACTTGATGAAATCTCTCGGCCATTCCTGAGCATGCATAAATTTCCATAACAAACCCAAAAATATCATTTTTTTCTCCTGAAGATGCTCCAAACGTAAGCGCGCGTCGGGTGGCGCAACGCGTAGAGCAGAAAAATCTGTTTTGCAACCAAAATTTTCAAAATGACAAAAAATTCTCCAAATTTACTAAAATTTGGAGTGAAGGTCTCCCATCATGTCTCATTCTCAGCCAAGGAAGCCTCAGCCAAGATTCGGAGTCTATCAAGCCTTTTTCGTTGTTTCAGTGCTCTCCTGGTGCATGCAGTTTCAGTTGTAAAATCACTGTCTTGGTCATGCATCGGTGTCCGCCTCCATGGTGTTACTAGGCTATGCCAATGATATTTTTACCTTGTTTAGAATGGTAAATTGGTACTTTTGTCTCAAATTTCCAAGTGTAGATTGATTTGTATGAAAATGATAAATGAAGACTTGGTGTCTTGTCTCCAAGTGCCAAATGTGTGCTAAAGGGAAATGAGGGACTGTGAGGAAATATTACAGTGGGTATAGTGGACTGTGGAGTTTTTCAAGTGATATTTACAGTGCTAACAGTCACTTGGCAGTTAGGAATTAGGGATTTTGGGAATTTATAAGTGATGTGGAAAAAGGTACAAGGATAGGAAAGGAAATGATTTGGAATAGTGGAATGGGAATAAAATGATATGAGTAGCTTGGGATCTAAGGGAATAGGGGAAGGATATTTAAAATTGTGATAGGATTATGAAGGGGCAAGGGATCACAATTGAGAAATGGAAACTTGGCACCAAAATTACACTTTCAAGACATCAATTTCAAACCCCAAAGAGGCATTTCTTTACAAAAGGATAAGGTTTAAGCTTTTGGCCTTCAAATTCTTCAAACCAATCTTCAACCACACTAAACATGGGCTAATAGCAATGAAAAAGTTTCACAAACCTTCTTGAAACATTAAATATTGAGTTGATTTGAGCTTTTGTAAAGAAAATGACAAAAATTAGTGTTCTGGCCCAATGCGCCGCGCCCACTTTTCTATGCACCGCACCGTTTTGCAGGAGGCTTTTGGAGGCCTTCCCGATGTCAAAATTGGGTGTGTGATAATGCGTTGGAAATATATTTGAGTCTAATTTCCAAAACATGTCTAATTTTTCAATTTGGAGTTCATTTACCCTGTAAAAAATCAAATCTCCCAAGACTGGTCAAAATGAGCAGAATGAGGCTGCCTCAAGGCAAAGTGCTGTTGCCGTCAACTTTTTAAGGTCTTCCGCAACTCCAAATTGAGCTCATGATAACTCATTGGAAATATATTTTTTTCTAGTTATCCTTTGACTCATCAATCAAGTCATTTGGCCAAGCAAGCTAGGAGAAATCTTGATTTTCCCAAGGTCACTTCAGAGGTGCATTCAATTCTCCTGAGGCAACGGTAGTTTTGACATTTCTATAAAACCATGATACCTGTGTAAAAAGTGAAGGAGGTTTTTCTTCTTTGGCATATTTTGGACAAAAAAATCTCTCAGTTGTCCAAAATTCATCTTTTATTTGTCTGAAACATCATTTGAGTGAAACCTATCCCGATGTGTGAAACAAGGGATTTGACGAAATGAAGCGAAATGAAGGGGATAAGGGGCTTCTAAATTCTTGGGGAAATTTTGGGAAGTATGGAGGGATGTTAGGAAGCAGGGGAAAGTGGAATCTCAGAAATGTATTGAGGGGAAGGGGTCCAAAAGGGCAACACACATGCCTAGCCTAGAAAATTGCCAAGTTGTAGCAAGAAACTAGGGTTTGTGCAAAAATGAGGAATTTGGGGGATCTTAATGATGGGAAGTGTTTAATAAGGGAAATTAAGGATAGGGGAAGGTGTATGAACATCAAGATATGAGTTTTGATGATGATTTAACCATCCAAGAGAAATTACCTCCAAAACCCTAGGAGAGGGAAACAAACCTTACCTAGGCACAACTGAAGCATGAACAAGGTGTAAAATGATCCATTGGAACCTGAAATGATGATGAAAACCCTCTGAATGATGGTAAAATCAGTTGAATGGTGACATGGACCAACATTTGGACAGCTTTGACAAGAGTAAAAGCAAACCCTAGACCTAATACCTAGTGACCAAATTTTGCTTGAAGACTCACTGAAATGACAAAATTTGACCTTGAAACCTTAACATCACCTTGTAAGAGCATGTTTGATCACTGGAGGAAGGCTGCAAAGACTGACACTAACAGGAGGGATAGTGTAGCGGTTCATTTTTGGAGGCTAGTGTAGTGTAGTAGTGTAGCAGATCCTTGAGGCTGGATTATATCTCAGCTATGTTAGCTATTTATCTTTCCAGCATGTAAACCCCATTTTATGCTATAATAAAGATAATATTATTTACTGCATCATTGTGTTATGGAACTGCATAAAATTTATATGTCTTATTTTACATGGAAATCTTCTGTAAATAAATGTTGATTTCACAGCATGATGTTGGGTTAAATCATTTTCTGCAAAAAATTTCGAAATATATCGTTTGGGATATTACAATTGACACCAACACTCAAACACCAAATAGATGACATAATCAAACATTCAAGCAAAAATTATATGACATAAGAAAACTCATACCTCAGTGTATCTCAGGGGAGGTTATCTTGTCTACACAATCAATCTAGATTAGCATGACATAACTTCACAACATATCGAATCAATCATAAATAAGGTCATGTTATCCATAACAGTAACTAGCTAACAATTTCACATCATAAACTCATAATTTTATTCATGAAGAGCAATCACATTTGCACAGTCAACCTAGATTAGTGCGACATAATATCTCAAATATATTGACTCATACATGAATGTAATAACCCTAACTATCTTCATAGGCCAATCCAAATTAGCATGATACTATAACATCAAGATATTAATTATATAACCCTAGTAATAAATTTAAATAACATATCACCACAACAAGTCAACATATAACATGATCATCAACAACATATAACATAATCATCAAGTTAGCACCATGCTTGACTAAACAAATCATCTACATATGATCACACTAATCAACTAGCATCCATAATGTATGTAACCATAACCTAAATCAAATGAAACGAATACTCATAACCATAATGTGTATAATAATCCTTAACCTACATACCTACATGCCAAAAATCCAAACCTATATGACGACATGTTCTTCCCTCGAGGTCCAGTGCTGCAACTTCATTTTGATGGTCTACATATCTTGCTTTATATTAGCCAACACATTAGCATAATAACCTACCAATAGCGTAATTATTAACTAATTGCATACAATGACCTCAATCAAACCAATTCAAACTTGACCATGTTCAACATATGACACCACAAAAGAAAGCATACATGGATAACACTGAAGCATGACCAATATGTAACCCTAGAATAAGCAAGAAATGCATGTATAATATTTAAAAATATATAATCAAGCGTGCATGAACAATACACAAGCATTAGCAATACATAACCAGTTATACACTCATGACAACATGTTGAAAAAAAAACCATCAACACTTCCATGGCGACACCACTGCCACCATGGCCAACACAACATGGATGCAACAAGCACATACACCATAGTTATGAGAAACACATATGCAACCAATGGAAAAGAATTACCAAAAAACCATCCTTTCAATACAAGGGTTGAACCATGATTTGATACCACTCTATGGTGTCAGATATCAACCAAAGGGAATGGGAACTAGACAGCACCAAAAGAGCACGAAAGCCAGACACCTCCAAAGGGAATCGCAACCATGCTCTGATACCACTCTGTAACACCCTCTTCCCACATATACCCAAGTAACTAGACAACCCAATTAAAAATGTGAAAATAGGCTACTATAATGATATTCAACCTCCTAGGTGACTTTTAGGAAGTGGAACCAATGGAACACGACATACATACCTTGTTCAACAACAAATACACCCCTAGGAGGAAACCCAAACTCTCAGGCATCTTACCCCTGGGTCACACTAACATTTTTACCTCTTTTAGCCAAATTTGTAGGAACATGCTTGAATGGTCACGTACAGGAGACTATAGCCACATGCATAAGCGGCCATGGCCCAAAATACTCATTTTTGTGCCAAAAAAGTTGAGATTTGAGCCAACTTTTCAGGCCCATAACCCAGTTATCTGCCCATAAATTCATGAAAATTTCAGATATGATAAATAAAAACATGAAAATGATACATAATAAATCACATAATGAAGAATTAATTCAAACCCCTCCCAGCCATTGCAGGAATTTTGTCAAACATGTTTCAAACATTGAAACTATAGGTGTAAGCAACGTATCTAAGCATAGGGGTCTCGTAATTATCTGAGAATCACTAAGAAGAATTGATCCCTTACAACATTTGTTGCAATATAATCTTGTTGACCATAGATAAAGTGTGCATTCATTTACAAGTAAAACAATCAATAGAGCCATACATCAACACTGATAAAATACATGCTTATAACCAACTTAATAACAACATAAATACAATAGATACAAAAAAAATAGAACCCACATAATAACCAGTACATTTTCATACGAAATATCAAGGGAATGAATTGCTCATTAATGAATGTTGAAACCAACCAAAGATGGGACTTCCATGTTCCACTTGACCATAGATTGGATGAGCCAAAACTCTCTTCATCCAATCACCCCCATTCCATATTCCAAGCATGAATGTCGGATCTCATAAATCGAATCCATCAAAACCAAATCAGGGATTCTAAAGGAGAAACCACCTCAACCCTTAAACAGTGATTCCACCTCACGGTCTAACATCAAAACCATCATGGATTGGTATCTACCCAAGTTATTCTAGGGCTCCAGAGTGTTTGTTCCATCTAGGGCTTCCATGACTACTAACTTAACCCACCTAGGGCTTCCAAAGCATTTGTCCAACCAAGGCTTCCAGGACTAGTAATTCAACCCACAGTTGTCCACCGAGATTCCAAAGCGTTTTTCCAACCAAGGATTCCATGAACTAATAACTCAACCCACGAGTAAAGAATCATGAGAACCAACCACAAAACAATCAATGGAAATAAACTAACGACACCATGGCTATCCAGAAAATGGAAAGGCTAGGAAAATCCACTGTCAATCCATGAAATCCTCTATGAAAATGATCAATCATGACTATGAAACCACATGCATACACCATGCATGCAAAAAATAGTTAGGAAAGCATCCATGAAACTTGGTACCTAGAATCAAAACCCATTGTAGTTGTTCATCCTGATGTCCACTTGCACTTTCCTACTCTTCATTTTCCTTATTGCTCCAAATCACAAATTATGCCACACTCTCCAAGAGTGCTCCAAGAAAAATCTAAGTATCTAAGAGAATGTGAGAGAGAGAGAGAGAGAGAGAGAATAATGAGAGAGCTCCAAAAAGAACTGACAAAAATTTTCCAAATGATCCTCAGAAGGATTTTTATTAATGAGCCCTATATTTTCTTCAATTTACATTGTTTTCCTCCATTTTTCTCCTCACATGAAACCTGTGAAATTTCACTTTCATTTTCTCCTAATTTCCATCATTTTCCTAAATAAAATTCCAATTAATGTCTCATGCTTTTCCAAAGCCCTTTCCATTGCCTTCTCCATTTTCCTTTAGCCATAATAAACCGAAATAACACCCACTAAGATGATTTGCCCAACATTCAGCTTATAATATGTGTCCTATCAACGGTGGTCTTATATATTTGTTTAGATGGATATTTACCAGGGTTATTACAACTTAAGAGGTATGCTAAAGATTTTGATCATATGATTGACTGGTTTATATTACAAGTGGAGCCAGAAGGAGAATTCCAGCTAGAACCTCAGTTCATTTTGCAGAGAAATATTCTCATACTCTAGAACCGAGTAATCAAGGAGTTTAAAGTACACTGGAAGCACTTTGGGCTAGATGAAGCTACGTGGGAGATTGCGGATGAAATACGAGCTATATATCCTTTTTTTTTTTTTTGAGTTAATGTTTTGGCATGTGTTTTGGTATATATATTTCGTATATACTTGGTATTCTTCTTTGGTATATGTACATATGTATATGGATTTAAATACTACCATGAGATATGTTATAAATCTCCAATAAGTGGTATGGGTGTCACGTCATTATGATGTTATGTTTGTCATGTTGTCATGTTGGTTTGCTTCTCAGTAGGTTGATCATTGTAAATACTACAATGAGATAAGTTATAAATCTCCATGGTAAATATGTTGTGCATAAATCAGTGTTGTTGGTTGTAGGTGTCTTTCAACACCGAGCATGGTGTACCCACAAAGGGTAGGGTTCTGTAACATCCCTAGTGAAAATTCCAAGTTATAAAATTAAAAAAGGAAAAATAACAAGCAAGGTCATGGGACACGTATTCCAAGTTGATTGTTGGGAAAAATATTAGTGTGGGTGTTCATATGGTTTATTATGGCTATGGAAATTAGAAAAGGCAATTAATAAGGCTTGTGAAAGGAAAAGTGGAATTAATTAGCATTTATTTATGAAAATAATGGAAAATAGGAGAAAAGGGAGGTGAAACATCACATGTTTCATGTGAGAAGGAAAATGAAGGAAAATAATAGAAAATTGAAGAAATTAGAGGCTTCATTAAAATAAGGCTTTTGAGGACCAGTTCACAAACTTTTATCGGTTCAGTTTTGGAGATCTCATTCTATTCTCTCTCTCTCTCTCATACTCTTGGACACTTAGAGTTTCTTGGATAAATCTTAGAGAGTGTGGCATACTTGAATTTTTGGAGGAAGAAGGAAAAATAAGAGCAGGTAAGCACAAGAGGACATCGAGATCAGCAGATACAATAAGTTTGTCTTGCAAGTACCGAGTTGCATGTATGTTTTCCTCACTACTTTTGGCATGCATGACATATGTGCTTGGTTATTGGTTTACGATATTTCATTAGCATGGAGGATTGCCTAGATTGACAGTGGTTTTTCCTAGCCTTTACATTTCCTGGATAGCCACGATGTTGTGGGTTTTACTTTTTTTTTCTAATTGGTTTTTTTGTGCCTTTGGATGTCGGTTGAGTTACTAGTCTTGAAAGCCCTAGTTGGAAAAATTCTCTGGAAGCCTGATGAAAGCTATGGGTTGAGTTACTAGTCGTGGAATCCCTGGTTAGAACACACGCTATGGAGCCCTAGAAAACTTGCATAGAGACCAATATGGTGATGGTTAGTGATGTCTGACTGTGAGGTTGAATCACTGGATAAGGTTTGAGGTAGTTTTGCATCTCGAAGCCCTGGTTTAGTTTCAATTGATGTGTTCTATGATATCCTACATTCATGCTTGTAATATGGCACGAGGGTGACTGGATGAAGAGAGATTTGGCTCAGCCATGTCTATGGTCAGGTGGTACGTGTGTTATAGGTAAATTTGGGCACCATTCCTAATGACCTGGTTGAACTAGACATCATCCCCAGAACCAATTAATAGGGTATATCATCCCCTATCATTTCTAATTCTACATGCCCTAAGACAAAGAACAAGAACAAATTATCCATGACTTCCATTGCAAGGTTTCCAAGGTTTGAAGTATATGTTATATCACCTATGAGCTGACCAAGATAGTCTCTCAAGGGGATAAGTGCTTTTCATATGTAGGTAACCCCACTCAAGGGTGCTATTCAAAGCACTTCCCGAAACTCAAGGGTGCGTTGGTCAAATTGGGAGCGAAATTCTCATTGTTCCAGAATCTCCACTTGGCTAGTGCCTTATAGAAGAGTGCATATGTGTCAAAATTCAAATCCATGTGTCCATTTGACATCTCTAAGTTGTGAAACATGTCTTGCCTATTATTATAAATTCATTTATTGTGAAACTACCTTAAGCTCATCTATAAATTGAGCACCAATCCTAGTTCTTGAGAGGGGAGAAATTTGGTAGAGAAATGTTGTTGGATTCTCAATTGAGTGTTTTATTTGAGTGATATGCTGGTGGAGAGATCTTCATTGTGATGAGGCTAGGATGATGTTGCAGTTGGTGACATCAAATCAATCACTGGTTCTAACCTCCCCCTTCTATCCATTAATAAATATTGTTTCTTAACTTCCCACATATGTATTTGTATAAGCTTATGTCTTTCATATTATGGATTCTTATCTGATGTATATATTTCATGTTTCATTGATTTAACTGATTATTGTGAATAACCATTTGTATATTGCAATCTCTTTGTTGATTAGGATTCATACATGCAGGAAATATTTTGGCAATCAACCTTGGATTGAAGATACAAAAAGAGCGACAGAAGGAGAATAGGAAGCGCTTGGACTCCAAGTAGGTTTCTTGATCTATTTTGTGTGTCTATTTACTGTTAGTAAAAGTATCTACAAATTATTTAATCTGTTGTTATAAATGAGCACCACATCTAGGTAATGCATTTTATCCATAATTCATTGTTCTGCTTAACAAATTGGTGACTCCGCTAGGGATTTTACCCTTCATCCTTGGTGTGTTATCCTCTTTTTATCCACCCATTATCATTTACTCTTAAATATTAGGCTTTTTGAAATCAAAATTTTCATTAGAGGTGTGTTAAGAAGTTTGAATTTTTGTTCTCTGCTACACCCATGGCACTGTTGAACAGGACACAGTGCTTTGCAGAGCACTATCTCCCATTCAGGGGTGCTTTGCAACGCACTGTCTCCCCTTAGAGACTCTGTTTCCCCTAGAACCAACCAAATTCCCATTGAATTTTTCATTTCATTTTCTTTCATCCTTTTGTTTGTTTTGTTTTCATGTGCCTGATGCCTGATAGAGACTAGTAACTTTACCTGAATCTTCCTCCTTTGAAAGAAAATTGTGTTCAATGTCTCTTTAAAATGTTTTTCTTTATCATTGACAAATTATTTTCAAATTATTTTCATTACTGCATTAGATCCATTTTCTTTTTAAAAGGAAATTATCGTTAAATTCTCCGTTTCCTAGAGGAGAAATTGTATTTAAGTTCTTTGTTTTTCCTAAAAGAGAAATTTTTGTTCAATTCCTAATTTATCAAAGTAAAAGGCATTTGTTTTTATTGATTTGATGCATTTAGTTTCCTTTTCTACATTCACATTAAAGGGACTGACAAGAAAAACCTACATTTGCATGTAGTGGACTGTGTCTTTTGCATAGGAACAAATTAGGAAAGTTGCATATTAGTTTGTGCTCTTTGTTGTTTGATCTTAAAATTGATTGTTGTTTCCCTCTAGTAGCTAGGATTTTCATTGAAGAAACAAAAATTGAAAGTATTCTTATCATTTTAGTTTTCATTTTAGGAATTTCCATCAAATCATCGAGGTGAACCTTGAAATGAAAATTGATAAACAAGAACAACTTAAAATTTACATCAATTTACCTAACAAATCATTGGAACCATAATGATAACATTTAGAATGTCTAGGCTAGAGACGTGTTCTAGCGTCGTAAAATATAACAGTTGTCATTAATTGTCTGTGATACATTTCGAGTGTGATACCTCACTCCACGTACGCAATTATATCATAGCTCGTCCACGTACCTTCGGGAATATTGGGCCGTGTTATAGTACAAAAAGTATAAAGGGGTATTTTCACTGTGTGGTTTCTCATCAGAAAGTGCTAATATGAACTTGGGCTTCCACGTACATTTGGGTATATTTGGGAGGACAAATTTAGGTTGCTATCCATCCATAGTGAACTGATTTCGCGACCTTGTAAATTGTGATACACCGAACACAACATTAAAGGATATTTCCTGCCCATACTTCTTGGTTCGCCAGGAGGTATTCTGCAGTTTACAGTTTCTTGGTAAACCTTTTTCCTAGCATTACCCTTTTATTTTGTTTATTTATTTTTTGGTTAAAATAAATCATTTATAATGGAAGAACAAAATCCTTTTCCCTGTCGTTCGGGTAGATTAGCATTGAAACCACCTTTACGACTGGAAGTTACTCTTGGTCGGCGAAGGTGACATCACTCTACCGAAACCATTACTATCAGTACCTCTGGTGAAAATAAATCTTCCCATATACTAGAGTCAGCACAAGTTGTTTCTATAAATCTTGGTTTGTCTATTGTTGTCAAGACATATTCCTCAGAGCTACCCGTGGTATTGATCCATCCAATCAGTGATACCATACCTCCCAAACCCGATGTTGCTCAACATGAATTTGATCCAGATCATGTCTCTTCTTTGCCATAATATCTAAATCCCGAAGTCGAACTACCAGAAGTTGTTCCTGCATTGGTCATCCCACAATTTTCAGTAGCCATTGAGTCTCCCATATCACATAGTCAACCTCTTGAAATATACTTTGGGCCTGACTACGAAATACTTCCACCTGGTTTGATTTCAATTGAATAAAACCCACAAGACGAAACACCTTTAACTCCAAATCATTTTGGGGAGGATATTTTCTTATACGAGTCTTTTCCTCAATCACCTCCCTCTTATTTTGTTGATCTTATGCCTATTCAAATTCCTGTCATTTCAAAAGGGTACACATTTGGTCAAGTAACCATGCCTGAACCAACATCTTCGGTTGGGCCATCTGTTCCAATTGCATCAGCACCTTCTCTTGCTACCCCTTCAATGTTTACAACTTCACCTAAGTCATATTTACATGGAGGCCCTTTGCTTCCATCAGGTTATAAATCTTTATCTAGAATTTTCTCTAGTGCATCTTCAAACCCATGGACTTCACCAATGTCCTCGTCTGGTATTCTAACTGGTAAACCTATGGTAATTACTAAAAGACTTGATCCTTTATATACATCATCAGGGAAATATCAAGCTGGTCCATCTGGGTCTATTCCATCCAGTACCATCTCAACTGGACTCCCTGAATTTTGAGAGCAATATTTTTCATCTTATTATCCTCCTCATGCTGGGGGGAAACCTTTGGTCACCCACTTCGACAGTACTCCATCATTTTTTGGTCAACCTAATGTCGAAATGAATTTTTTTTAATGGTATCCCACTCTGCCTATCCAACTACAAATGGTTGTACACTCATATCAACCGGTTCAACCTATTGCACCCACATCCATTCCACTTTTTAATTCATCTTTACCTCTGTTACAGACAAAAACTATTGTACAACAACCGTTTCATTCGGGTCCTTCAACTCAATACTCTCAAGTATTGGGCCCTTAGACTCCAAATCCTTTGGCCAATATAAAACAACAACCTGTACCTGGAATCATTTATTCACAAGTTGGACTACCATATTATGGGATTCCACAGCAACAAATAGGTTATACTTATCCTCAAACAAATCCAAGTTATCCTAATTTTGGTTACAACATTGATGGACAGGCCCCTTGGCAACCTCAAGCACAAATGCCTCAACCTTCATTTCAACAAGTATCGTACCAAGGTTTTGGTCAACAGAATACTCAAGCGTTTGCTTATGAAAACAACCCCTATATGGGTTACCAACAATAGATTCCTTATCCTAGTGCTCAAAGGCCTATTTCCCAAAAAATTCCATCATACCCTGGCTATGCTCAACCTGACCTTAATCGATAGTTTCCCTTTGTTGCAAATTTATAGTTACGAGATTTAAATCGGCTAACTAATGATCCAATCAACTATGCTCCTTGGTGGTCGGTGATACTCACAAATTACCCTCGGATATTCCCAAGTTCAATGGAAACCTTGGGGAAGACCCGTCATTTGTGGTGTTCTTCTAACTCCCTAAATGATGACTCTTTTCGACTACATCTTTTCTAGCGTACAGTAATGGGTCCGGCTACAAAATGGTACATTGAGTTACTTAGAGCTTATTTTGATAATTTCACTACCCTAGATACTATTTTTTTGAATCACTTCTAGTTACCCATACGATAGGAAACTGGAATGGAACTCTTGACTAATTTTAAACAGACTAATGCTACTCACATCTCTTATCATATTCATGAGTTGTGTCGTCGTCGTAAAATGGTTAAGACATTTTTTCCTGATCAACTCCTTGCTGAGTGGTTCATTAAGTCCATGTTACTATCCATAAATAAGGATGTGGCTAAGGGTGGCGTCATCACTAAAGAGAAGGTATGTTCAGTATTTAGACTTGATTTATACTCAGTCTGGCATTCTCTATGAAAAAATTCCTAATGCGTTGCACTCTAATTTTATTGTTCCTCCTCAATTATAGGACTCTCATACTAGATACGGTATGATTGGTACTGCAAGCACAAATCATAATACTATGTCTAATCCTGCACCTTCTTCCAAAATTAATTCCATGTCATTTGACAAAGAAAAAGTGACAAGCAACCCAGAAGTAAGAAAAAAGGGAAATCAAAGAAAAAGAAAACTTCTAACCCGCGGGAAAAATCATTTGATAAATCGTCTGGAAATAGGAAACCTCGTTATCCATGCATAATTTATAATGAGGAACACCTTTTTTAGGGTTGTCCTCACCATGCTGGAGTTTCAAAAATGGTTAAAAATTCATCTGCATCAGTTGTGTTGACAGACCTGTTTCCGAATCCGGACACCAATTTGGTTGCTATGGATCCAACTTCTAGTTCCCAAGTGCTTATGTTATCTGTCACAAAAACTTCAACAGATATTTTGGTGTCAACGCGTAATAAATATAATGGTAGTCAGGCTATTGATCAACCTACTACCATGACCATGAATTCTTTTACGGAATCGGTACAGCCTAATGCTATTCCTGAATTGACAATCAAACCACCAATGGGAGTCATTCATAGATTGACATATAATCCTCGAGCAAGAGCTGAAAAAAATTATAATATAGTTAAATATTTGGCTCAATCCCCTTCAGCTATTTCAACTCTTGAGGTATTACAAAATTTTCCCTCCCAGAAACAGGCTTTATTGTCACCTATTGGTGGAATTGATCTTACTCATTCTAATCTCATAGTCTTTAATCATACGGGCTATGTGCCGCAACTACGAGTAGAATCGGAATTCTCCATATAAGTAAATGTTCTCAATCATCTTGTTCATTGTACTATTATTAATGAGGTAGCATATACATGCATTATGTCTCTGAACTGTTGGAAGTCACTTGGCTTGTTATGCCTATCTCAATCATCAACAACGTTGAAGGCTTTTGACTGACGTACTTATAAGCCTTGTGGTATTATTAATAACCTGCATGTTGAACTAGGGGGGGAAATAGTGAATGTTTATGTCGAGGTTGTTGACAGACCCATTGACTATAATATTTTACTTAGAATGCCTTGGGTATATTCTATGACTGTAATTGTTTCTACATACTTTAGAATGATATCATTTCCACATAAAGGTACTATCACAGTCATAAATCAACTATCCTTCTTTGCCTCCTCCTCACAGGTAACTAAAAGTGTTCCATTTGTTCACGCACCACAACTTTCACTTCAAAACATTAGTGTAGGGCTTTTAAATGATTCCACTCTCATGGGAATATTTGCATTACCGCCGCCTGTGACGTTGGTAGAAATTGAAAGTATAGAGACCTGCTACATGATCTCTTCTACTCCATCTGGTTTAAGAAAGAATACAGTTGATTTTGAAATTTTTGCGTTGGATGAGTTTTTGCCGCCCAGCCCTATTGACCTTGCATAGAATCAATCTATCTGGCTTGGATGGCAAATCCAAAATCATCATCACCAGTTGTTTGGGTTGATCGTTCCTTATATTTTGGTATTCCATCTGATCCTTTTTCCTCAATTTTCTTGAAAGATGAAAATATTTTGGAAACCATGATGTCGGAAGGAGATCCATGGGAAGATTATCATCATCATTCCCATATTCCTGATTATGAACATAATATTAGTGAAGTATATCACCATCAATCAAAAAAAAAAATCGAATTTTTTACCTATTAATGCAATCGATTTCGAGCGAAATTTGTCAAATATTGAAGAAACTATTTCTATCTATATTTCTACCAAACATGGTGTGGTAGAAAATATTCATGTCGAAATTTCTTTTTTTTCATCAAAACTTGAAATATATCACTCTCTCTTTCGTGAATTTCAGGATATCTTTGCCTGGTCTTATGAGGAGATGCCACGTATTGACACTAGTATCGTTGAACACACTATTAATATGTATCCTGATGTCAAGCCAGTACATCAACGCCTTCATCCTGTTCATTCGAAGAAGGTTGCTACCATTAAAGAAAAAGTTGAAAAACATTTGCATGTTGGCTTCATATACCCTGTTCGATTAACTAAGTGGGTTTCCAACATCGCTCCTCTCATGAAAAAAACAAGGAACCATTAGAGTGTGCGTCAATTATCAGGATGTTAATCTTTCTTGTCCAAAAGAAAACTATCCTACTCCCTTTATCGATCATATTATCAACGATTGTGCTAGATGTTAAATATTTTTATTCATGGATGGATTTTACGGCTATAATCAAATCAATATCCACCCGAAGGATCAACATAAGAAAGAATTCATCTATCCCTGGGGCACATTCGCTTATAGGAAACTATAGTTTGGTTTGAATAACTTCGGGGCTACCTTTCAGAGAGAAATGGATTATGCTTTCAATGATATCAAACACATTTTTCAACCATATCTAGATGATTTACTTGCACATTCATGAAATTGGACTGATCACCCGATGCATTTGAGAGCTATCTTTTTACAATTCTGACACTACAAAATATGCCTCAATCCACATAAATGTGTGTTTTGTGTTGGGTCTGGTCATTTTCTTGGATTCATAGTCTCAAAAGAAGGAATTCAAATCGACCCATTGAAGGTCCAAGCCATTCTTGCTTTGTCTGCGCCATCAAATTTACTTCATATATAGAAACTTCAAGGAAAGGCTAACTTCCTAAGGAGGTTCATACCCAACTACGCCGAAATGGATAAAGGATTTACTCGACTCCTGAAAAAGGAGGTTCCCTTCCGTTGAGACCAATTTTCACAAGCTTCTTTTGATGTTTTCAAGGATACTTTTGTCCGTGCATCATTAATGTATCCCCCAAATTATCAAACGATTGTTTCTTATATATCGTCGTGGCTAATACAACAATTTCTATAGTATTGGTCCAAGTAGAAAATGGGATATAACATGTAATATATTATTTGAGTCGTAATATCAATGATACTGAAGTCAAGTATTCGTACGTAGAAAAGCTTGCCTTGGCAGCTATTCAAGTTGTCCAAATATTTTTCCACTATATCCTATTCCGAAAGACCATTGTCGTTTCAGATTGTAACCCCATGACTTACATCTTATCATGTCAATTTCTGGGGGGAAATTATTCAAAATGGATTTTCATTTTGCAGAAATTTGATTTGGAATTCATCAAATCCAAGTCAAAGAAGTCTTTAGTTTTTTTAGAGCTTCTTTGTGACATTCCCTTTGATAGTACTGCTACTACATCGGAAAAATCAATTCCTGATGAGTCTCTCTTTCTGATCGGATCATCTGATCCTTGGTATGGAGATTTTATCATTTATCTCCAAAACCAAACTTTTCGACCTGATATCTCTCACTCTGAAGAGAGACATATTTGATACTAAGCCAAAGATTATCTGATCGTCAGTGATACACTTTATCATCATGGTGTCGATACAATTTTAAGAAGGTGTCTCACTCATGAGGAGGCTGAAAAGGTTTTAAATGATTTTCATGTTGGGGTTTGTGGTGGAAATTTATCTGGATATGTTACCACGCAGAAGATACTCTGCGCTGGTTACTTTTGGCCTACCATATTTCGCAATTGCATCGTCGCGGTCAGACGTTGTCATGCGTGCCATATTTTTTATCATAAAATCCACAAACCACCAACGCCAATGCATCTTGTTGTCTCTATGGGACCATTTTAGAAATGAGATATTTACTTCATGACTTGTAACCATCGTTCATCTGGGGGGCATGGTTATATTATTGTCGCAGTAGAGTACTTTACCAAATGGGCCGAAGCGATGCCTACATTCAACAACATAGGACAGACAGTTGCATTGATTTTCTTTAATCATGTTATTGAACGGTTTGGGGTCCCACAGGCTATATTTATAGATCATGGGAAGCATTTTCACAATCACATGATGACTGAATTGACTGCCAAGGTAGGATTGTCACATGACAATTCTACTCCTTATTATCCATAATCAAATGGACAAGTCGAAGTTATCAAAAATATTCTTAAACATATGCTTCAACGAATGATAGGAGTTTGTAAAAGAAACTAAAATTTGATCCTGTACTTAGCCTTGTGGGCATATCGAACCTCGGTGAGAAACACAATTGGATTTACTCCTTTTCAATTGGTGTATGGTTTGGAATCTATCTTGCTAATATAATGTGAAATACCGTCATTAAAACTCTTAATAGACTTGTTACCTAACACCTCAGAAGAAGAAGCGCGTCTTCTTGATCTCATCCATCTTGAAGAAACGCATCGTGAAGCCTAATTGGCCAACAAAGCACATAAGAGACGTATAAAGGCACAATATGAAAAAAATGTCCAGCCTCGCATTTTCTTAGAGGGTCACTTGATCCTTATTTATGATCAAGAAGTTGATGTAATATGTATAGGTAAATTTGAGCCATTATGGCATGGCCCTTATATTTTCAAAAGAGTTCTTGCTAAAGGTGCCTACGAGTTGGTGGATTGAGATGGAATTCCATTGGCACAGCCCTGAAATGAGTTGTATCTGAAACGTTACTATGCTTAATCATAGTGTAGTAAATTTGTGTATTGTATTGTATATATATGTTGCTGATTTGCATTCACTGTCTTAGTTTGTTTTTATAGTTTTCTTGACATTAGTAATCCACTTTACATTTCATCAGATGTCTGAATCTTCATAACCATTTTTTGGATATGCTCATGGTGCTAGTCGTCGTATGCAGAATCTATTCTCTGCAGCGTGGGCCATTTTCACTCCAAACGATGAGTTCGTGAGTTTTCGATGGATTTGTATTGGTATATCGATAAAAAATATTGCTGAGTATAGTGCATTGATTGAACTTCTCTCTGATTCTATTTCATTTGGTATGAACTGCATCATTATAAGGTTAGACTCACAACTTGTGGTATTACAACTTACTATTGTTTATATTGTTAGAAATCTAACACTACATTGTTTGTTCCTAACAGTTTGACTTTTGGAAAGAAATTTTTATTTTATTCAATATCAAAACATTTCCAAAAATTCGAACACATTAACATATTCTTTAGCAAATCATGCTTTAGACAGAAATTTGAAACACATGTAAAGATACATTCACATAATTTAATAGGATTACGCAATAAACATAGGAAAACATTGAAATCAAATAGATAGATAGTTATAGTATTTTACAAAATTTGTGCCAAGACACATTGGTCATCTAACCTCAAAATTTATGCAACATGTCGAAATTAAAACTAGTGATGCTCATGGTAACATGCTATAGATCTAGCTATCCTACACAGTAACTACATCCAGCAGTTAGGAATGCCTATAGTGTGGCGTTGCAGTCGCATAGGCAACTCTTCGATCCAAAAATCTGGAATCCCGAAGGTTAAACCCTATATGTGCTGCCTAAGCTCAGTCAGAGTCTCAACCATGTATATATCCTGAAGGAATTCTCTCCCAACAGCCCTCTCTGCTGGCTCATATGCTCCACGCTCTAATTCCTCCACCGATTGAACTCGACCAACATCTGCATTACATCAAAATTTATTTTAGTCTTGGTAAAACATCAAAAAAATACAAAAAAATTGTATAAACCTTAGGAAAATAAAAAACATGATAAAAAATTTCTTACCTATTACACCCCACTGAGCGCCTTCTGGTAAGGCTAAGTCTGGATCTCCTCAAAAATCGAATAGTGTGTATGCATACTTATCAATGGCGACAACCTGTCACCTGAACCAAGTGAAGAAGACAGTCGAGAACACAATGGTCAATTGGCCTACGTGCCTACCCATTAGTTCTACCCATCTCTGCATCCTTGGATCTCTAGGGTTAGACACACCCAGTGTCACATGCTGAGGCTGCATCAGTGGAATGCACTCTAAGGCAAATGAAATAAGGATTGAACCATAACTGAAGTTTTTCTTCCTTCCTCCCTTTTTTTTGTTCAGTTGTTCCTTTATTTTTGAAAGTACAGCTTCAGACCAGTTGAATATTGTTGGCTCCATGCACTCTATTTCATAGTTTATATATGATCTATTCGCTACATGTAGTGTAACGGTGCCGGCAAGTTTTTCAATCGTGAAAAGAATGGTTCTCAAAGGAAAATATCAAACATCACAGATCTTCATTTTCCCATATTTTCTTGGTTCTACCCCTGGATATAAATATTGCAAAACATAGTCTTTCACTGTCTCTCCTCCAAGAGTACCCTGAGAGGGAAATGGGCAATCCTCTCCTCGACAAACCTGTCAGAAGATATACATCCTCCATTGTAATAGTAACCACTTTGTTCCTAATGTGAAATTCCTCAATAGCAAGATCATATGCTTGAACTAGGAACTCCAATACTTCTATTCATTGCATCATCCCTGACAAGCGGAAGTACTTTAACGGCCCACAATATCTTAGGGATCTTACTGTACCTGGATCATTTAAGGAAACCATATTCTATTCTTAATGTTATCTTTCTCTCCAATTAATCATCATTCTAGTCTGATGGAAACCTAAAAAATAACCATAAGACTCATTAGACTCCTTTTAATGAAAAAAATTAGACAAATATTTTTGTCGATGCTCAAGGGTGCGTTGCCCTCTTTGGAAGAAAAATTTACTCTAGAGGGCCCAAATCCATAAAAAATTGCAATGAAAGGAAAGGAATTGACTACTAAAAGAAAGAGAGAGTTCATGGCACTAACCTGGATCAAACGACGATGAAAAGAATCTACAGAATTAATCGCAATCAACAATTGAAGTTCGGGGGCAAAAACAGGTTCAGAGCTCTAAAATGCAAATGGTAACTAATGAATGGTAAAAATGAACAGTAAAAATATTTTTATTAGTCATTTGATTATTTGCAATGAGTATTTATTGTTGTGACTATGGTTTTATTATATTTTTTTATCATGAAACAAAAAATTTTATTCCATTTGATGTTGTTCTAAACAGGTTTTATAACTGATGAACAGATTAGTCATGCAAATTTATTTCAAGAATGATTTGACTAGAAACCATACTTTTATCCTTATTTTTCGAGATTTGTTAAAAACAAAAAAGGATTTGAGGTGCACTTTTATCTCCTTTTCAAGCTTCTATAACAACAAAAAAGGAACCCCTGGAGTCTTCTTTTAGCTCTTTTCAGAATCCGATAATGTGAAAAGATTACCAATCACTTGTGTTTTCGAGCTTTTAAAAGTAAATGAATTGATATCTACTCATTATAAGTTTAACCCTTTTTCAGACTGAGATAGAGTACTTACGAAAAAGGAATACCTTAGTCAAACATGCCTAAGTAGGTTCTCTCAGATATTATTTTACACTTTTTCGGATCTGAGTGAAAACCTTACGAAAAATACTTTTGGATTTTTCTTTCGTCCTATTTTTCAAACTCTCTAAATATGAAAATGGATTGGGCTGTCACTGTCATTAGGCTCATTAAAACATAAAATAGCAACATGCTTTTTTATCATGGCAAGAATCGAGTTTCATTCATCGCTAGACTCGTTAAACTATTAAAAAGAGATACATTGTTCCCCCGAAGGGTTGAATTATAGATCAAGCATATATTATCTTCCTCAAGCTTGCTAAAAAATAAAGAGGTACTAGTCAAAAAATGACCAGGGAAAATTTGGGAAAGTGAATAGAACCTTTTACAGTAGCAGGTCACTCTTGAACATGACACTTCATTCCATCACTATGATTGTTTGGGCTAGGCAACCTTCTTGACGGTTCATTCATACCTATGGTTCATCATACCTTCACTTCGGTTTTGGGTCAATGTTGCCATCTCATCTTAGTGTCGCTGATATGTTCAAGAGAAGTCATCTAGTGAATACTCATCATTCTGCAATACTCTTAAATCTTCATTCTCATGAAAATCATCCCTGAACATTGGTATATCAAGTCATACTTTGTCTCTGAAATAAGTAACTCACATTTCACAATAAATTAGCTTCCTGTCAATGAAAAATCATTATCCAGGAAGTTCACTTAGAAACATCATATTCCAGTACCATGAGGCTTGTTACAACATCGAAAATATCCTCGCTTCCAGACTTTTGACCGAAATATTTTTTTTGGCGTTCGACATCAAATCATCTATTCACACCTTACGAAATTTACTGCAATACCTTGAGGGCCATTGACATGAATGGTGTTTCTCTAGCGTTTCTTAAAAACTCACATCATTGGTTGGTAATCAAACGATGTCTTACCATGTTCGACTAAAAATCATATATTCACATGGCTAGACTTGTACCTGAATGATCGAGTGAATGAGATAAGAGGACCCTGAGTCTAGTTTCAGCCATTTGGGCTATGATTTCAGGATTGTTGTACACATCATCTATGCGGTGACCTTACATACATATCGTCATCCGAACATGGGCCTATATCTGTAGGCATGTCTATATTGGGCAACATTCCAATGTAGATGAATTTCTGCACTATGTACATGTTATTAGATATTTTATGTGATGAGCATGGGAATTCCTTCGCTCAGCAATTCATGATCAAGAGGATATATCATGATGTAATGTACTATAATATTGATGCAGGTCACCACTCTGCTTCAGTTCCAGCCCATCACAGTGTAAAGCATCTCATTCAAAAAATATTGTTATTACTATTCTGACGTCATGCTTTACGGGGAAATACGTTATAGGTAAATTTGGGCACCATTCCCAATGATTTGGTTAAACTGGACATCATATCCAGAACCAATTAATAGGGTCTATCATCCCCTATAATTTTATTTGCTACATGCCCTAAGAAAAAGAACAAGAACAAATCATCCATGACTTCCATTCCAAGGTTTCCAAGATTTGAAGTATATGTTATATCATGTATGAGCTCACCAACACAGTATCTCAAGGGGACAAGTGCTTTGCATATGCAGGTAACCCCACTCAATGGTGCTCTGCAAAGCACTTCCCGACACTCAAGGGTGCTTTGGTCGAATTGGGAGCATAATTCTCATTATTCCAGAATCTACACTTGGCCAGGGCCTTCTAGAAGAGTGCATATGTGCCAAACTTTGAATCGATGTGTCCCTTTGACATCTCTAAGCTTAGTAACATGTATTGCCTATTATTGGAAATTCATTGATTGTGACACTACCTTCATCTCATCTATAAATTGAGCACAGATCCTAGTGCTTTAGAGGGAAGAAATTTGATAGAGAAATGTTGTTGGATTCTCAATTGAGTGTTTGATTTGAGTGATATTCTCCTAGAGATTTTTTCATTGCGATGAGGTTGGGATGATGTTGGAGTTGGTGACATCAAATTGATCACTGGTTGTCTATCTATTAATAAATATTAGTGCTTACTTTCCCACATATATATCTGTATAAGCTTATGTCTTTCATATTATGGATTCTTATATGATGTATATGTTTCATTTTTCATTGATTTAACTTATTAACATGAATATCCATATGTATATTGCAATCTCTTTGTTTTTTAGTGTTCATACCTGCAACAAATATTTTGGAAATCAGACTTGGATTGAAGCTACAACAAGAGCGACAAAAGGAGAATAGGAAGCGCTTGGACTCCAAGTAGGTTTCTTGATCTATTATGTGTGTCTATTTACTGTTAGGAAAAGTATCTGCAAAGCCTTTAATCTATTGTTATAAATGAAAACCACATTTAGGGAATGTCTTTTATCTGTAATTCATTATTTCGCATAATAACATGGAAGTCCCAGAATTGGTTTCATTTTTCTTATGGAAATGAGAGCTATTTTCTTCTTGTATTTATGGGTAGATATTATTTTTATTATGTGTATTATATGTTTGTTCTATGCGTATTATTTATGTTGTTTATATGTTGGTTATGAATGTGTTCTATGAGAGTTATGATGTATGGCTCTCACCATGTTTTAATTTGTAAATGAATGAAAATAAATTTCATGACCTAATATATGATAATGTAGCTAATATGATGAGGCAAAAATTATTCTTAGCATTTCTTAAATAAGTATGAGACCCTTATGTTCATATCTATTATTTAAACCTATAAATTACATATTTGTGACATGTTGGACGAAATGCCTGTCATGGCTAGTAGGGGTCCAGTAAATTCGTTGTTCAAGTGATTAAATTTACATCGTTATTCCACTATTATCTTTCATTTCTAGAACTATCATGGAGTTTTGGGAAGTGACCTAAGCCCTGGGCCTGAAAAGGTGGCACAAAAATTGGGTTCATAGGCTTAAAACTACCTGGAAAATTCCCCAGTCACATGCATGCCCATGTTGTGTGAGTAACTAGAGGTTTTGAGTCGCACTCTTTCCCATATCAAGGAATAAATTGGGGGATTGATGCACTAAAAGGTCAGTTTGTCTCTTGGGGCTAGCCTCCTAGAAGGTATAGATGGCTTATGGGTGTCCTGTAGCATGTGCAGAATTGTTGTGTTGTTGTGTTCCGTTGATTCCTCTTCCTTAACTAACACATAGGGAGTTGAATCATATCATAGTAACTCTTCATCACATGTTTACCCTTGTTGGTGGGTTACTTGGGTAGATGTGGGAGGAGGGTGTTACATAAAACTCCATATGTTGTAGAAGCATTAGAGCTTCTAAACCATCAAGCCTTTGCAAGAAAAAGTTTCAAAAACGGTTCTTGACATTTTGAGAAGAAACATATTCTTCTATGTAAATATTATATTGAGTTGATTTATTATAGGAAATCTAAATGAATGATTCATGAATATAAAAGTAGTTTGGATAGGTAATATTTTGTTCATAATTTAAAAACACATTGCCTTGTAAAGCATGAAATATTCTAGGGATAGATTTAGTGATTTTAAGATTTAGAAAAAACTAATTTATGGAGTGATTTTAAGATCTAGGAAAATATGTGATGTTTCTAAATTCTATTTGTTGTAAACCTACCAATAATAAAGGTAGAGAGTAGGTGTGAGAAAAAGAGTATGGACAAATAGAGAAGAGATTGAGCCATAAGGGTGTGCGCATTAATGTGGGCATGGTTGTGCGTTTTATTCACTGAATGTGAGTGAATTAATATCATATGGTTAAGCGAATTTTTGTTACAATGGAATTCTTTGTTTTTTTTTTTGAGCGGTTCTTCGCTACAATTTGATATTTTATTTATGGTTTGGCCGGCTCTTAATAATTTTGATATGATTGTGTATGGAATCATGGTGTAAATTTGTGTCTTATTGAATCATGTATAAAGAAGATGGTGATTATATCATTTTGTTATATTCTGTAGAGGAAATAAAATAGTCTTCAAGTGGCCAAGAACCAAATTATATCATCCACGTTGTCTAAGGAAAATTTCATTCTAAACAGTGCCTCTTAAACTTATATGATCCATAATTTAATTGGAAATGAAACATTTAGTTTTGAATGGTTGTAAGACTAGGATTAAGGGCATGATGTGTAATTCATGGACACAATTTATCTGAGATACAATTTCGAGGAGAAACAATAAGGCGATTCTATCTTATGAGGAAAATGTGCCATACATAAATTAAAATCAGTAATAGACGTGTCGAATGAGAAGAAAAATTTCCCAAGTAATTGTCTACATTCAATGGTAAGTAGGTTATTATTCCATCCCATTAAAATTTATAATCGGGTTGACATTTCAAAGTGAAGGCTTTGGTTGGTGAGTCAGTCCATTTGTGTAAGGAAATATATTCTAACCACATTGTTAGTGAAGAGAAACTTATAAAAATAATTATGCGTGGAAATTATAAATTATATACATCTTAATTAAAATTATGAATAAGCGCATAAGAAGAATGGGAGAGAATTTAGAGTAAAAATTATCTCAGATAATGAGAGGTGAGAGAGAGAATGAGTGGGGTGAGAATTGATATATTATTTTGGTATTAATTAAAATTACAGACCCAAGAAGTTGAACGTTGTAAGAAAAAGGGGATTTTCCTGCATCAAGTTGTATCGCAGTTGTAAGATCTTTGGGAAGGGAAGTTAAGCATGGTTTTCCCATTGAAATGGTGATGTTTAGAGCTCACAACAGTTCAGATTTGGATCCCTTATTAAGGTAAATGTGTTTTTATTTTTAATTTATATTGAGATAGTGGATTGACAATTACATGGATTAAGCTATGAAAGGAAGGTTGATAAAGAAAACTGAAGTTCTTTGAGGTTCAAGAAATGATAACTACATTTGAAAAAAAATAGAATGGAATTGGATTTAAAAGAAAGTATAGAGAATAATAGTTTTTGGATGAGGAATAATAGTGAAGGATTTCTACAATAGATCCAATAGAAATATTGGAGAAAACTACAGTGGTAGTATGTGTTATCACATTGTTATTCTACTTTTTTTAAAGCACTAACAACGGGAGTGTTAATGCAAATTTTTAATAAACATGTATATAATGTTGAAAACAAGAGTGTTGGCACGATTTTTTAATAAAAATGTTTAAAATGTTGACAATGGGAGTGTGAGCGTTGTTTTATTTTTGAAAATTTTAAAAGTGCACTGACATTCAGGGTATCAATGCCAAAAGGAAAATTCAATTTTTTTACGTAAAAAGAAAATCACTAAGAAAGAACATGTTGGAAAATGAAAAATCATCTATCACACGAGCACTGAAAAAGAAAATGTCACTGAAAAACTCAGTTTTACTCTATTTTTCCTGTAAAAGGTTGTAACTTAGGGTGTGTATTACGAATAGTTGGAAATGAAATTTGAAAAAACAGAGGAGGTTTTTGTTGGTAAAAGGCTCATTTAAAAAAAACCTCTTTCAGTTTTTACACATGTGTAATGGTTTTAGATATTCAAAGGAATATTTGAGACCTCGTTTTTTAGGATTTTGTAATTTATTCTTTGCTTGTTTTAGCCATTGTTTGACAAATCCGTTTATGGAAAACTGAAGATGAATTTTTGAAAACCTAAAGTTTTTTTTTTTTGAAAACCAAACCATTAATAAAAACCTCTCTCAACTATCACGGTTTTAGATTTCAAAGGGATCATTGGACCCTATGTTTGAGGAATCCGTGAGGGAAAACCCCATAAACAGTTGTTGACTTGGATTCCACCTCATCAAATTCGACTTGGTGATCGTCATCTCCAGCCATGACTCTAGAAACAACATGATATTTAGATACATATATGATTGGAAAGTTTTATATGTGTGTATTTGAGATGTACACTATGATTTTTAGACTATGTAATTAAAGTTTGCTAGAAACATGTTTTTAGTTAGTTTTGTCTTTTCTATAAAGAAAGGTTCTGTAAATCGAAATGAAGGTTGGATTTTATTTTTAAAACATTATCATTCTAGTGTATCCGAGTAGATCTTAAATATATTTTATTTTTTATGAGCATTTTCA
The DNA here is from genome assembly GCA_034641835.2 of Pinus albicaulis. NCBI lineage: Eukaryota > Viridiplantae > Streptophyta > Pinopsida > Pinales > Pinaceae > Pinus > Pinus albicaulis. The sequence continues at coordinate 508,747,455 of CM076570.1, read as the reverse complement.
GAAAATTATGCATTGTAGCTCTCTGTCCATTATTTCTCTATTATAAAATATTCTTCATGTCTAGAACTTTAGTCTTTGAGATTGGGATTCATTCATGCTCCTGTCTCATATTTTTCATTCATTAGTACTTGTTTCTTTAGTCGGCCATAATTGTTTTTTATTTGTTGTTCCCTTCTTATAAATCTCTCAAATAGTATGAGTTATTACTACCTTGATTTTTGTCAACTGATCATTATATATGTAGCATCATTTGATAAAAATAGACTCCATGCCCAATGGTGTGTTTTCTATATATCCCAACAAAATTCCATCATGTTTCTGAAAAATCTAGCCATAGAGCTTAAAGTAAACCTACTACTACATTGACCTAGGGTAGCTGAGTTTAGGGAGAGATCCCTCTCCAAGTTGAAGGGCTAAATTTCAACCTAAAACAGGTTCAAGGTTACCTTAGAGTTTTTCCTTAATATCCAGGGTTTCTCTAAGAGATAACATTTTGGCTTCATTGTCGGGGACCCAACGTTTCATGTCAAATCATCCTTGGAAGAACGATAAAGATCAGATCTCTTCTCTGGTGGTGAATAGAGGACAGACACAAAAAATTTGTGCATCATTCACCTGGAAAATCTATTCCCAACTAAACCTAGAGCTCAAAAATTTCATGACGATTCTAGTGGTCAAAGACTGAGTTGTCTGAAGAACTGTTTGGTGACTCCACTATCTCGAGATGGATCCCAAACATGAAAAGTATTATCCTATGAATCAGTCTCATATTCTTGGTTTTCCAAATCATATTCCTCACATAGATTGGTAGACATGTCTACCAATATTTAAATATGAAGAAGGAAATGATGTTGTTATGCATTTGATTAAATTTGATATACATACACAAAAGCTAGAGGTTGAGCTACATGAGGATTATTTAATGAAAATGTTCATGGCTAATTTAAATGGAAATGCATGATATTGGTATGAAAATTTACCACTTCGTGGCCTGTATTCCCTTAGATAGTTTCACATAGTGTTTTATGAGCATTTTAAAGAGCATTATCCTTCCTTCCTAGCAGTAAAAAATTGTAGTGCATATATTGAAAGATTCATTAAATATATGGAAAAAATGTATGGTGATGAGGAGTTTATGAATGAATATCTTCTTGAAGCTTTGTACGAAAACCATTTTCAACATCATGAACAAAAATTAGAGGCTAGTTCTCATATTAAAGACACTTTTCAAAAAACAATAGCTTATGTTTTGACTGAAGATGAAATATATCTACATCTTAGTGCTAACATTAATGCTCGTTATTTTGAGTTTTATGAATACATTCGGTAGCGTTTTCATTTTTCAAATGATCGGGATATATATGAGGATACCCAATTAGTTTTTTTTCAAATAATTTTTTTCTAAGTCTTTGTCTCATGAAGGAACTGGTGAAAATCATAAATTTGAGACTTTGTGCATTATAAATTTTCAAGTTGTTCATGAGTGATTTACCCAAGAGAACAGTAAGTGGATTTGAAATGAAGATTTAATGGATGAGAAAATCTATGAAACCCTTTGTGAATATTCATGCAATCAACAAATGGAATTTTCCTCCTTGGATGAAAGAGAATTAGATTATGATCTTAGATCTGAAATTTATAATTCCTCCCTTGAAGTTGATGAAAATGTTTAGATTTTAAGTGACCAAGAAAGGGTTGATGATAACCAGTCAGTAATTTCTATAGATTATTTACCTATTTCTTCAGTCATGGAAGAAGAGCAAGTTCTTGTGGACTGTTTCCAAAATGGAGAGATCATTCCGGTTCTCACATCTCTTGAAGGTATAAAATTAGAAAAATCTAGAAATCAAGATGATGTTTCTGTTGAAACATATGAACAACCATCCTCATACACTCTTGTTTTTCCAAATATGGCTCTTCCATATTTCTATGATATACATGAATATAATTAAGAATTAGTGTTGCAACCAATATTTTCTCGTCCATAATTTTTTTCTTTGCAACATTATGACAGTCATTAGATGGGGTATTTGAGAAAGAAAATGCAGCTAGAGGAGTTCCATATCAGAGTGACAAAATTTGGCAAAAATGTAAAATCAAATTCAATTATTATGTGGATAATTTCCGAACATGTTTGGAGTCAGAAAATAGGCCCAAATTTTCAAATTTTGTAAATATCGTATTTGTTTCCAAATTTGATTTTGAGTTATCATTAAATAGGCTTTCTAGTTTACTCCACAATAAATACATGCAATGTTTTCAATCAATGGACAAGATGCTTGCATGGTTATACTGGGTGTTTGAATTCACCTAACAACAGCTCATGGTTCAACTTAAAGTAGGAAATGACAAGCAATAATTTCAGTTTGGTTTTCAGCAGTGAATTTTGCAGCTTGTTTTCAGTTTGCAGTTTCAGTATGGACTTTAGTGTGGTAAAATTTACAAGTTGCAGGGTTACTGGTTGGGAGCCGCCTAATGAATCAGGCTTCTAGTCTATGGGGTGCTTGATTCCATCCATGATCGACAACATCCCCACGAACTCAATTGTTATCACATTGTTATGTTGATTTACTTCTTTAAATCGTTGACAACAGCACTGTCAACGCAAATTTTTAATAAATAGTTTTAAAAAGCTGACAATAAGAGTGTCAACACGAATTTGTAATAAACAAGTTTAAAATGCTAACAATGGGAGTCTCAATGTTATTTTATTTTTGAAAATTTTAAGAATGCACCGACATTTTGGGTATTAACGTGAAAGGGAAAAATTTAATTTTATGCAATGATAAAGAACAAATCAGAAGATGAATAATCATCTATCAAACAAGCACTGACAAATTAGATGTCACCAAAAGACTCAGTGCTACTCTGTTTTTCTTGTAAAAGGAAGTAAATTCGGGCGCGAATTATGAATAGTTGGAAATTAAATTTTAAAAACCAAAGGAGGTTTTTGTTGGTAAAAGGATCATTTAAAAATTCTCTTTCACTTTTTATACAAGCATAACTGTTTTATATATTCTAAGGAATATTTGAGACCTATTTTTCAAGATTTTTTAATTTAGTATTTTCCTATTTTAGCCACTGTTTTAAAAATCCGTTCGTGATAACTAAAGATGAATGTTTGAAAACCCAAAGAGGTTTTGGCCAAAAACGGATTCATTAACAAAAAAATATCTCTATTTTCTAACTGATATCACAATTTTATATTTTAAAAGAGATCACTCAACCCTATTTTCCAGGAATTCGTGACAAAAAAGCTCATGGACAGTTATTGACTTGGATGTCACCTCATCAAATTCAACTCGGTGATCCTCATATCCAGCCATGAATCCAAAAATATCACGATATTTAGATGCACAAAACTTAAAGCTTTGCTAGAAGCTTAAAACTTAAAACTTAGTGATTTTTAGACTATGTAATTAAAGCTTTGCTAGAAACTTATTTTTAGTAGTTATGTCTTTTCTATAAAGATAGTTTTTGTAAATTGAAATGGATTTTGGATTTTATTTGTAAAAAAATAGAATTATGGTGTATTTAATAAGGTATTAAATATATTTCAATTTTGATGAGAATTTACAGAAAATTCACGTGTTGTAATTCCTTGTCTGTTATTTCGTTGTTATAAAAGATTCTTCATGTCTCGAAACTTCAGTCTTTGAGGTTGGGATTATTCATGCTCCTTTATCGTATTTCTCAGTCATTAGTGTTTTTTTCTTCTATCAGCTATAATTACGTTTTATTTTCAATTCTCTTCTTCTAAATCTCTCAAATTGTTTAAGGAGTTATTACCACGTTTCTTTTTGTGTCCCGTTCATTAGATTTGTAGCATCATTTGATAAAACTGGCTCCATGCCCAATGGTTTGTTTTATATATAGCCCAACTAAACTACATCATGTTTCATACATATCTAGCCATAGATATTAAATTAAACCTACTACTACAGTGACCTAGGGTAGTTGAGCTTAGGGAGAGATCCCTCTCCAGGTTGAAGGGAAAACTTTAAGCCTAAAAGAGAGGTTACCTTAGAGTTTTTCCCTAAAAACCAGGGTTTCTATAAGAGATAAAAATATGCATATTCAAAAGAGTTTGAACAAGAGGTAGAATTAGACTTTATGTTTTCAACTAATTTGTGAGGTAAAATATGGATTACAAAAATAATGGGTAGAGATGATTACAACAGGAATATTGTAACTAAGAACACAGGAAGTTCCTAAAAACTTGTGGAAAAGAACCTATTTGAGTTGAAGGTTGGAGAAAAGATGTGAGTGAGATGAATATAGAAGCTGAAAGAGAAAATATTGCTCAAGAGAAGATTCCAAAGGAGGGAATCAAGAGAAATACCAAAGGGTAATAGGTCATGGATAATATTATTAAGGTATTTGGTGAAAGGTTGACGGAGTCAATGTGTTACATAGGTTTAATTTTAGCTCACCATGAGCGGTAAGAAGCTCATAGAGGTAAGAAGAATATTACTATTGATGGTTATATGAAATATTCAAAGATAAGACATAGGAAATAAAGTAAACTTAATACGAAGGTAGATGCAACAAAGATACAACTAGATGTTGTGATGGAACTACTAACGGTGAGGAACACGAAAGGTACAGATGGCTTCTACAGAATAACGTGAAATGGCACAAGTTGTAGGTGGCGTTGACATGAATGGTACATGCTTGGTTGAGAAGAGAACTTAGGGAAACAAATATGGAAGTTCACTATTGTGAACGTGAATAAGGAACAATCCTTAATGAAGATGAAGATGAAGAATTTGATGAGATCTAAGAATATCATGTTTTTGAAACAAATGTAATTTGTATTCATGTAGGTGTTGCAATTACCAAACATGAAGGACAATCACTAATAATTGTCACAAGGTTAGAGGAAGAATTATTATAAAAACCTATTGTTGAAATGAACAATTACATGTTATTTTATGAAGATAACAAAGAGGATTGAAGAGATGAAGGGAAACATTCAGATATAATGTTGATGAAATCTAATGAGGAAATCAAATTGTTGGAAAGGATATTTGGTCAACCAAAGAGTGAAATATTATTTCATTCAACAAAAGAGGATGATAATGATAAGAGTCCTATTGGTAGTCTCATATTTTGTATGAAGGAAGAAGGCAACTATGGAGATTTGGTAATTGAAGCATCAATTGGTAGTAGAGAGCCTTATATTTTTAAAATTGATAATTAGTGTATGATTGTAGGTTTTGTTGAAGATAATGAATAGTATTATGAATTTTTCATGAAGATGAAAGAATATGAATAAGGATATAACCCAAATTATGTCCTAAGAAAGGATTAACAAGAGCATTGAGATGCAATTCTCATGAAAGGATATTAATAATCACAATTGTTAAAAGAACCAGATGAAAAAGAAGAGATTGCGGACAACGATAGGAAATGTTTATAAGAACTTAAAGGAGAAAACATGATAATAGTATATAAAGAGATATATATGCCTTTGGATATCAAACTAATTACATATTTATATGGGTTGATGATGGAGAGTTTCCTTACGAAGGAAATACTAAAGAAATTCCAATCAATGGAATTATGAATGAAATTCCATTACTAGGAGAAAAGAATTTGGACTTCAAGGAAGAAGTAAAGCTCTTGAAGGAGTGTTTGAAAAATGACACTAATAGTAAATATATCATGGAGTTTAAAAATTAAGTTCAAGGTAATTTTATTGAATTGTGTTAAGAATTGAAAATTCTTGAGAAGATATTAGTAATTCAAAGGATGTCTATTCTGTATGTAAAATGGGAGCCATAAGAAGACAAAATTGTCTTGAAAGACAATAATGAGTATATGTAATAGTCAATAGACAACAATTAGCAAAAGGATGAAGTCATAATTGAATATTCTGAAGAGGACATCAATAATGTTTTGTAAAGTAGCAGTGGAGAAGGAATTCAAATGTCTTGAGAATCTATGAAGATATGTATGTTGACGAGAAGAAAGGTAAAAATTTTGAAATTCTTATATGAGAGAAAAAAAAAAACAGTCCATTTTACCTGAAAAATATTTTAGATGCTGAAATTGATAAGTTGAGGAAACTAACGATGAAAATTCCTAGTAAGAGAATACTGATATAAAAAGAGAAGTCAATAACAGGAGGAAAAATATTGTACATGAGAGAATAGGTAAATTCAATGCGAAGTTGCAAAACAAAGTGTGGAAACTAGGAGAGTTGAAAGTTACAATAGTTGAAGAAATTGAACAACAACGTAAAGAAATAGATGGTCAACTACAACATAAGGTTTGGGGTCCAAAAGGATTGTTACACCAAATGCTTATGTACAAGAGGTCATAAAGTTTTCTACTATTAGAGCCTGATATGAGAGAATTAGAGCTTTTAAACCATTAATCCTTTGGAGGAAAAAGTGTTGGGAAAAATACTGAGAGGGGGGGGGGGGTGAATCAGTATTTAGGACTTACTCAACATTTACTTTTTCATTCTCTAAAAACCCATACGCTACTTTGTTGAAGTCAAATAGCGTCTACACGCGGATATCCTTCATAAAACTCACGTATATACAGAGATCTTATTATTCCATTAATTCTTTACTTAGATCTATGCAACATTCATTCTTATGATGATTAGATAACAGTAAGCATGTGCAGTAATAACAGAATAAACCATCACACATAAGCATCACACAAGAACACTAGGATTTAAGAACCGTTCGCAGAAAACTACCACGAAGCCGTCTCTTTAAAATTTTTTAAATATTTATTATATAAAGAAAACATGTTACAACCATGCATCAAAAGTGGTACCTCACGAAGACGCAGTACCCACCTCGTTACAATAAGCAATTCCTCCTTCTCGTTTACCAGCCTCTCCTGGAAGGGAGCTACAACCCCCTGCTCTCGTTTACCAGCTTCTCCTGGAAGGGCGCTACAACCCCCTGCTCTCGTTTACCAGCCTCTCCTGGAAGGGAGCTATGACCCCCTGCTCTCGTTTACCAGCCTCTCCTGGAAGGGAGCTAGACCCCTTGCTCTTGTTTACCAACCTCTCCTGGAAGGGAGCTACAACCCCCTGACTGAAGGCTACAACCCTCAGCACCACCATGGACCACGTTTCATCAATTTTCAGACTGGATCCAATAGCTTCCACACAACATATCTTGTAGGCCACCAAAATTTACTTATTTTCTTCAGAGGTGCATCCTTAATTCAGCAATCTATTACCCATTCCAAACAGATATACTTGAGAGTGAAGTATTCATTCACAACCCTTATACGTTCTTCATGATTGAACTAGGAATTAATCATCATCTGATATAAAGATCTTGATCAATCATCATATTCACAGGTGCGCCATAGATTCAGATATATCAGATTTTATTCATACAGATATCTCTAAAAGAGATTCGTTTATTATCGACCCTTTCGCACGCACACACTTCTTCATGATTCTCATCACCTTATATAGTTTTTGCTTTTAATTAAACCTTGGGTCAAAACCACGAACCGCTAATGGTATTCCTGGACGGGGTCCAACAATCTACTATAGTCATGACCTCCCCAAAACATACAAAATTGCTTTTACAACACGAAACGACCCAAAAAGGAACTTTATCTCCGCCATATAAGTTTATGATTAATAAATCATTTACAATGGATTGGCGTGGTCATAATATTTAAAACTTAGCTCCGCCCCCCCACCTATATGGTTAACAAGCCAATCAAATTCTCGCACCGTACGTTGGATAATCCTTCGTGCATCTTCATCAAGCAAACACCGTCCGATGACCCCTTCCCAGATCAACGGTGCTCATCAATTTCGTTGGACATCCGTGGTCGAACAATAACGCGCGATGGCTCATAGTGACAGGCGGTTTTGTAGAGTTGTATAGGGACGCGTGTCACCCGATCAATGGAATCGCTACCCAACCGGAAATTACCACTTATCGCCAAAAGGCGATGCGAAATGGGAAAATCGGCTTCATAAAACCCGCTTTCACTGTTTATTCCCCACGTGATTCCTTTCCTTTGCATAGTGTTGCTGACTCGGCAATAAAATATATTCATATAAGCTTTCGATTATTTTAAAACTTTACACTGCCCCTGTAACATTACTTTTAATCAAATTTCAATGAAATTTTAATCCAAACTTCAATCCTTGACCCTGGGCCCACATCGTAGTCGGCCATTTGCGATGTGCGATATGCAATGGCTTGATCAAACAAAAGTGCGCAAAGTTGACATTTGCGATTTGCGATGGGATCTCATCGCAAATTGGCGATCAAACATAGGGCGAAACACTTTGTAATATGCGATGGTGCGATCGTTCGATGGCGCGATGATCGCATATCGCAATTATCCACATCAACAAGACATTTAAACACAAAAACTTGTGATCTTGCGATTTGCGCTAAAGTGGTGGGGACCACTTGTCCTCCCTTTTTAAAAATTTAAAGTCTTTGGTTGTTTTATTCAAATTTCTTCTGCAAGAGGACTTTTCCCATAACAAAAATTAATTCTCCTCTGCAATATTTAGTTGTGGCCCATCAACAATCTGTTCTCTGTCTATTTTTCCAAGTCTTTACCTTTGTTCTCTGCAATTCTGTTGTACTTCTTCGTTGCCCATGCATTCTCCTTTGCCACATCCTTTTCCATCAATGAAAATATTCCAACAATCTCCCCTTTTGGCATTTATGGCAATACTCTTCCTCTGATGACCTTATAGATGCCCTTTGTTGCTTTTCCTCCCCCTTTGACATCAATGGCAAAGATTTTGAACCGACAGTGCCATGCTCCCCCTGAGATCATGCTGCATTTTCAAACATAATATGACCAAAAATTCATCCTTCTCATATGACCAATGCTCCCCCTGAGCCTGTGCATTTAGAGATGCCTGACAGCACTTCACAATCAATGTAGTCGTATGTAACTAAGTAGAGCTGATCCTCTGCATGGCAGAGACTACTCCCAGTTTCTGTCTGAGATATTTGAATGCTTCCCTGGGTAGAGTTTTGGTAAATATATCAGCAACTTGTTCTTCGGAGGAAACATATTCTAATTTCACCTTTTGCTCAAGCACTTGTTCTCGTAAGAAGTGATATTTGATGGGAATGTGCTTGGTCTTGGAATGCATAACAGGATTCTTTGAGATATTGATGGCACTTGTATTATCACACATAATGGAGATAGGGGGTGAACATTTGATTTGAAAATCTTGTAGGGTTTGCATCATCCAAAGAAGTTGAGTGCAACATGATGCTGCAACCACATATTGTACTTCTGTTGTAGATAAGGCAATGGAGCTTTTCTTCTTGCTGAACCAAGATACTAATCGGGGCCCCATAAAGAATGCACCACCACTAGTGCTTTTTCGATCATCAACACTTCCAGCCCAATCTGCATCAGTGTATGCATGAAGAGTAAGATCAGCATTCTTTGGATACCATAGTCCAAAGTCTTGAGTTCCCTGTAGATATTTGAATATTCTTTTCACAGCCTGAAGATGAGATTCTTTTGGATTGGCTTGAAATCATCCAACAATCCCAACTGCATGCATGATGTCTGGTCTTGTCCCAGTGAGATAAAGTAGACTTCCTATCATAGATCTGTATTCTGGTTGATTTACGGTGGTGGAATCATCATTAGAACTGAGATTGCATCTGGTTATCATTGGTGTACTTACAGGTTTGCAATCTTCCATGTCGTACTTCTTCAGGATTTGCTTGAGATACTTTGCTTGTGATAAGAATATACCATTTGTTGCTTGTTGCACTTGCAAGCCAAGAAAGAATCTTAGTTCCCCAAGTAAAGAAATTTCAAATTCTTGTTGCATATTAGAAGCAAATTTCTGACTCAAAGACTCTTTATTAATTCCAAAAATGATATCATCAACATATACAACTACAATCAAAAGTTTGTCATTTTCAGTTTTTGTGTACAAGTTGCTATCAACAGACCCCTTTCAAAATCCTTGTTGATGAAGATATTTGTCAAGACAATAGTACCATGCCCTTGGAGCTTGTTTGAGACCATATAGAGCCTTTTTAAGTCTACAAACAATTTTTTCATCATTTCCCAAAATGAATCCTTCTGGTTGTTCTATATAAACTTCTTCTTCTAGATCACCATTGAGAAAAGCAGATTTAACATCCATTTGATAAACTTTGATTTGTTGGAAGCTTGAAAACTCAAGAAACATTCTTATGGCTTCAAGTCTGGCTACAGGAGCAAAGGTTTCTTCAAAGTCTATACCTTCTTGTTGAGCATACCCTTTGCACACAAGTCTAGCTTTATTTCTTATAACATCCCCATTCTCATTTAACTTGCTTTTTAATATCCATTTAGTTCCAATGACATTTTTTTCATGAGGCCTTGGTACTAACTCCCAAGTGTGATTCTTTTCAATTTGATCAAGCTCTTCATTCATGGCTTGAATCCAACATTCATCTTTGCTAGCTTGAGTGACACTGTGAGGTTCAACAGTGGATAGAAATGTCAGATTGCTAGAAGATCCCACAAGAGTCCTTCTTGTTTGTACACCTGATTCCTTTTCTCCCAAAATTTGAGATTATGGATGATTCTTTTGAAAATATCTAGATGGAGCATTTTCAGACAGCTCCTCTTCAGGTTCTTCACTGCGTGCATTGTTTGTATCATTATTGTTTGATGTAGAAGGATATGTGTCCTCATCATCTTCATCTGTTGTTTGCTTTTCTTCTTTTAGGGCTCCAGGAGACTCATCAATAACAACATCAATACATTCAAAAATATTTCGAAGTCTTTTATTGTAACATTTATATGCCTTACTCCTAGAGGAGTAACCAAAAAATATTCCCTCATCTGCTCTGGGTTCAAACTTGCCAAGTTTTTCATCATTATTATTGATAAAGCATTTGCTCCCAAAAATTCTAAAATGCTTTATAGTGGGAGGATTACCATACCAGAGTTCATATGGAGTTTTATCACTATTTACACGAACATGTGCTTTGTTGAGAATTTTTGCTACTGTATGTGCTGCTTCTCCCCAAAATGTGTCAGGTGTTCCGGAATCATCAAGCATAGCTCTAGCCATTTGTTGAATTGTTCTGTTCATTTTCTCTGCAACACCATTCTGTTGTGGAGTGCCAGCTATAGAGAACTGTCTTTTTATGCCGTGTTGTTCACAGAATTCAAGAAATTCTCTGGATGTATATTCTCCTCCTTGATCAGATCTAAGACACTTGATTTTTAATTCTAATTCATTCTCCACTAGTGTTTTGAAAATCTAAAATTTCTCAAATGCTTCATCTTTGTGTTTAAGCAACCCAATCCAACACATTCTAGAGAAACCATCAATGAATAAGATATAGTATTCTTCACCACGGCGTGAATTTTTCCTCATAGGTCCACATATGTCAGTATGAATGAGTTCCAGAGGCTTACTTGATGATCCTTCCTTGGCATTAAATTGTACCCTGGTTTGCTTACCGAATTGGCAAGATTTGCATATGATATTTTCAGGTAGAGTAATATTGGGAAGATCGCGAATAGATTTAAGTCTGCTTGATTTGTTGATTTGAGAGAAGCTCAGATGCTCCAACCTTCTATGCCACAGCCAATTTTCTGAAGATTTACTCAAATAACATTGTTCTTTTGGGTTCTTCAATATATACAGGTTGTTTGGAGTTCTTTTTCCTTTTATAATTGCTTTACCTGTATCAAGATCACGTACCACACATTCTTTTGAACTAAAGACAACTTCAGTTCCTTGATCACACATTTGACTTACACTTAACAAGTTATGCTTTAATCCATCCACATACATGACTTCATTAGCTTTCACCTTGTCTTTTAGGAAAACATACCCTTTTCCTTTAATGACCGTAGGAGTATCATTTCCAAATGTAAAATTCTTCTCCTTTTCTAGAGCACTATATGCAAGAATTTTGTCTTTATCACCTGTCATGTGTCTTGAGCATCCACTATCAATGTACCATTGGTTTTCTTCATCTTCTGCAAATAACGCTATGCCACAATTTTCAACCTGTAATTCCTTCTTTTTCCACACTTTGGAGCTTGAAGGAACATGTTATTTTGGCTGAACTTTGCTCCTGCATTCAGATTATTCATGGCCAAAGTTATTGCAATAAGTGCATTCAACTTCATTTTGAAGAGGAGAAAAGTTGTTATAAGTACTCTTCTTTGCTTCAATATCAATCCTTTTCTTTCTTGCTTCTCTTGTCATGATAGTTTTATATGCTACACATTGAACAACTTTATGACCAAAATTGTGACATGAGAAACATTGTCCATTGAAGAAGAAATTTCTGCGATCATAAGATCTTCTATATGAATTTATCTGTTGATTGGTGTTTCTTTGAAAGACATTCCTGTTAGTGTTCCTTGAATTGAAATGATCATGCTTTACCTGTAGGGATTCTTTATTTCCTTGCTGAGTGGCAGCTTGTTGTAAACCAGCTGTAACTGCTTTTAGATAATTTGGTGCTGCGACCTAAGAAGATTCTCCAATATATCCAAGATCTGTATTTATAAGAGGAGAACGTTGTACCTTGATAATCTCATATAAGGTTTCAGACCCTTTATCAAATCTAAGATTCAAAGTCTTTATTTTCTCAAGTTCTTTTCTTAGATCTACTACTTCACACTCTAATTTCTCATTGTGTTTCTCTTTATCTTCAAGATGATTTTTCAGAGTTTCTATGATTATTTTGCTCTCTTCTAAGAAAATTTTGAGTTTATTGTTTTCATTAATAAAATCACTGTCTTCTAGAGCATCCACAAAGGTATCATTTTCTTCTCTAGATTTGTTTTCAAATGCCATGAGAAGTCTAAGATCTTGTTCACATTCTTCCTCACTATCAGATAACCCATCACTGTCTTCATGAGTATAGTAACTCTTTCTAGTTCTAAAACGATTCTTGTTCCTTCTTTCTACTTCCTTTCGCTTTTTATGTGTTTATTTATAAGGACACTTAGCAGCATAATGACCAACTCTTCCACAATCAATACATTTGAAAGGAAGCTTACCTCTGAATCGTCCTGTGCCGAGTTGAAGTTTCTTTACAAAGTTTATCTCATCTTCTTCTGAGATATATCCTGATCCTTCTTGTTTTTGTACTTCCTTCCCTTTTGTAGAAGTTCTAAAGACTGCTTCTTTGACTTCAGATGGTCCTCCTCTTCTCATTTCATAAGCAGTTAGTATGCCATGGAGTTGCACCATAGTAAGGTTTTGAAGATCCTGCTTTTCTTCAAGAGCAGAAACTTTTGACTCAAATTTTGTCGTTAGTGAACTTAAGAATTTCTCAACCAAAGTAGCTTCGGTTATTGTTTCTCCCAGATTTCTCATACGATTTACAATATCATCAAGACGTAAAAAGAAATTGGTAATGCTCTCCTCATTATTCATTTTTAGATTATCATATTGAATTCTGAGAGTTTGGAGTTTAGCACTTTTTACCTTTGCATCACCTTCATAACTTAGAATGATTTTGTCCCACATCGCTTTTGTTGTATTCAGCTGCATGAATTTGACAAATTCTGATTCAGTTAGACTTCCCAATAGAGCATTGACCGCCTTTGCATTTGTTTCATAATTCTTTCTTTCCATCAGATCTGTTGGTACTGCAGCTGGATATTGATATCCTCCTTCAACAATTGCCCATACCTCTGCTCCCAGAGACTGAAGATAGGATCTCATCCTTGTTTTCCAGAAGATTAAATTGTTTCCGTTAAAGAGCGGAGGCCTGATAGATGCCATTCCATCTTGATTGCTCATCTTTCTTGATCTTCCTTCTAGCGGCTAAGATTTTTCAGAAGGACCTGCTTTGATACCAATTGTTGGGAAAAATACTGAGAGGGGGGGGGGGGGGGTGAATCAGTATTTAGGACTTACTCAAAATTTACTTTTTCATTCTATAAAAACCCATACGCTACTTTTCTGAAGTCAACTAGCGTATACACGTGGATATCCTTCATAAAAATCACGTATATACAGAGACCTTATTATGCCATTAATTCTTTACTTAGATCTATGCAACATTCATTCTTATGATGATTAGATAACAGTAAGCATGTGCAGTAATAACAGAATAAACCATCACACATAAGCATCACAGAAGAACACCAGGATTTAAGGTGGAAACCCAAGTCGAGAAAAAAACCACCACTGCCGTCGTCTCAGTCCTCAATATTTATTATATAAATAAAACATGTTACAACCATGTACTGGCGCAGAATCATACCAGCACGCAGGCACCCACCTGCAGAAGGCTACAACCTTCTCTCGTTTACCAGTCTCTCCTGGAAGGGAGCTACAACCCCTTGCTCTCGTTTACCAGCCTCTCTTGGAAGGGAGCTACGACCCCTTGCTCTCATTTACCAGCCTCTCCTAGAAGGGAGCTACAACCCCCTGACTGAAGGCTACAACCATCAGCACCACCATGGACCACGTTTCATCAATTTTCAGACTGGATCCAATAGCTTCCACACAACATATCTTGTAGGCCACCAAATTTACTTATTTTCTTCAGAGGTGCATCCTTAATTCAGCAATCTGTTACCCATTCCAAACATATATACTTCAGAGTGAAGTATTCATTCACAACCCTTATACGTTCTTCATGATTGAACCAGGAATTAATGATCATCTGATCTAAAGATCTTGATCAATCATCATATTCACAGGTGCACCATAGATTCAGATATATCAAATTTTATTCATACAGATATCTCTAAAAGAGATTCGTTTATTATCGACCCTTTCGCACGCACACACTTCTTCATGATTCTCATCACCTTATATAGTTTTTGCTTTTAATAAAACCTTGGGTCAAAACCACGAACTGCTAATGGTATTCTTGGACCGTACACTAGATAATCCTTCGTGCATCTTCATCAAGTGAACACCGTCCGATGACCCCTTCCTAGATCAACAGTGCTCATCAATTTCGCTGGATATCCATGGTCGAACAATAACGTGCAATGGCGCATAATGACAGGCAGTTTTGTAGAGTCGTACAGGGACATGTGTCACCCGATCAATGGAATTGCTACCCAACTAGAAATTACCGCTTATCCCCAAAAGGCAGTACGAAATGGGCAAACCGGCTTCATAAAACCCGCTTTCATTGTTTATTCCACACATGATTCCTTTCCTTCGCTTAGTGCCGCTGAATCAACAATAAAATATATTCATATAAACTTTCAGTTATTTTAAAACTTTACACTGCCCCCGTAACATTACTTTTAATCAAATTTCAATGAAATTTTAATCCAGACTTCAATCCTTGACCCCGGGCCCACATTGCAGTCAGCCATTTGCGATGTGCGATATGCAATGGCGCGATCAAACAAAAGTGCGCAAAGTTAACATTTGTGATTTGCGATGGGATCTCATCGCAAATTGGCGATCAAACATAGGGCGAAACACTTTGTAATATGCGATGGTGCGATCGTGCGATGGCGCGATGATCGCATATCGCAATTATCCACATCAACAAGACATTTAAACACAAAAACTTGCGATCTTGCGATTTGCGCTAAAGTGGTGGGGACCACTTGTCCTCCCTTTTTAGAAATTTAAATTCTTTGGTTGTTTTATTCAAATTTCTTCTGCAAGAGGACTTCGCCCATAACAAAAATTAATTCTCCTCTGCAATATTTAGCTGCAGCCCATCAACAATCTGTTCTCTGTCTATTTTGCCAAGTCTTTACCTTTGTTCTCTACATTTCTACTGTTCTTCTTCGTTGCCCATGCATTCTCCTTTGCCACATCCTTTGCCATCAATGACAATATTCAAACAAAAAGTTCCAACATGGGGTCTTGACATTTCGAGAAGAATTTATATTCTTCTATTAAAATATTATATTTAATTGATTTATTCTAGGAAATCTAAATGAATGAGTCATGTGTCTAGAATTTTTTTGGATATGTAAGATTTTATTAATGAGTTAAAAGTAAAATCTATCTTAAAAATCATGAGATATTCAATGGCTATAATTAGTGATTTTAGGATTTAGAAAAAAATGATTTATGGAGTGTTTTATGGTTGATTTATGAAGTAATTTTAAGGTCTTGGAAAATATGTGATGTTTCTAAATTATATGTGTTGTAAGCCTACAAGAAATAAAGGCATAGAGTAAACATGATAAAAAGAGGATGTAAAAATAAAGAGGAAAGCAGACCATAAGAGTGTGTGCATTAATCTAAGAATGGTTGTGTTTTATGGACCAATTGTGATTAAATGAATATCATATGATTGAGAAATTTATTGTTACAATGTAATGCTCCGTTTATTGTTGAGCGAGTATTTGTTGCAATTTGATAATATGTTTATGGCCAGGGGAGCTCTTAATAGTCCTAATGTAATTTTGTATGAAATCATGGTAAATATTTGGGTCTTGTTGAATTATGTATAAATAGGATTGTCATATTATGTTTTTTTTAGGTTTATAGAGGAAAGAAAAATGGTCTTCAAGTGGCCAAGAATAAATCTATAACATCCACATTGTCTAAATAAAATGTCGATCTAAACATTTCATCTTAAAATGATATTATTCATAATTTAATTGGTAAGTAAAATTTTAGTTTTGATTGGTTGTAAGAGTAGGATGAAGGGCATGGAGTGAAATTGATGGAAATAATTTGTTTGAGATACAATTTCTAGGGGAAATGAAAAGGAAATTCTACCTAATTAGGACAACATGTCATGCATAAATTAAACTTAACAATAAAATTTGAACAATGTGTCGTTGTGTTTTGAATAGAAGTAGCTACACAAAATTGTGTTGAAAGGTTTGTGGTGTGAGAAAAAACGTTTCCCAAATGATTATCTGCATTGGATGGTAAGTAGATTATTATTTCAACCCATTAAAAGCTATACTCTGGTCATTTCATTCAGTGAAGGTGTTGGTTGGTGAGTCGATCCATCTGCGTAAGGAAATATGTTCCAGCCACATTGTTAGTGGAGAGAAGCATATAAAAAGAATTACGTGTGGAAATTATGAATAATATACATATTAAAGAAACTTATGCATGAGTGTATAAGAAGAATGGGAGAGAATATGTTAAACACATGAGAGATATTAAGCAGTAAGAGAGATAATGATTAGGGTGAGAATTAGTATTTTATTTTGGTCTTAATTGAAATTATAGACCTAAGAAGTTGAACTTTGTAGGAAAAGTAGATTTCTAATTCTCCAGCATGCACTTTTCACTATCGTATTCTTTTCCATGGAGTCAACATTTTATTCTTGATGAGTCTTCTTTCTGATGTCACCTTCTTGCATATTTTTTATCTAAATATTTCATTACAATACTTGCATAAAATCATTTCTTGTACGAGGTAAATCTCCATCCAACAATGCATCTAAAAAAATATTAATTCATTTGGAATTACATGCTTAAAAAACATGTTTCTTGATGGGTTGTACAAGAAACCATAAGACACATATGAGTATGGTCTGAAAGACTTAATTGACACACCATTCTTGTGATTTCACTTGGCTTGACCTTTAATCTTGAAAATTTGAATGTCTTCAGACTTCACTTAAACTTTACTTTGAATCTAGAATCTCAACCTAACTTCAATTTTTTACTTGACCTTTCATAACTTGTTAAGGTGTTTGTAACATTGATCATGAACCCTACAAATTACACATTTACGAATTCTTCATGGCTCTTAAAATTTAGCTTCAACTTGGACTTCTCCAATTTTCATTGACCTTAGCACTTTTCATAATTCATCTTGTCTCGAACTCATAAATATAAATTGATATGTCGATTACCAGAAATAATTGACCCTTCTTCATTTTATTATATGCCTCGAACTCATAAACTTAATTTAGAGTGTCAATTACTAACGATCATGTACCCTTCATGCGTTCTGGTTAAGGGGTCCTACCTTCATTGCCAAAGCCAATGGATGGTGGGAAGTAAGCCAAGTACAAGGAAGAAACACGATGCATACCTTCCAGCTCCGACTAAAGGACTTAAAGAAAAAAATAAAGAAATGGAATAAAATAGAGTTTGGCCATATATAGCAAGGTAAAGAAAAATTACAGGCTCGTATGAAACAAGTACAACAACAAATTATATTACAAGGGAGATCGGAGATCCTTATGAGGGAGGAATGAATCTCTCTATGTAATCTAGAATAATAGAGAAAGAAAGAGGAAATTCTATGAAAAATAAAATCCAAAATAAAGTGGCTAAGATAAGGGGACAGAAACACCAATCTTTTCCACAAGTTGATGATTAAGAGAAGACGACATAACCAAATTTTCTCCCTTAAAGATTTAGGAGGAAACAGGTTGGTCCAACATCAAGACATGGAGGCCTTGATGGTGGAACATTTTAGTGACATCTTGACGAAAATGGACCAACACAAAAAGGAAGAAATTGAAAGGATAAAGCAATACATACCCCAGATAATCAGTGAAGAAAATAATTTGGCACTACTACGTGATATTGCGCTTGAAGAGGTGGAAGAAGTTTTAAAAGGCCTAGCAAAAAATAAAGTACCCAGACGAGATGGTTTTAGAGCCGAATTCTACCAAGCAGCATGGCCATCCGTAGGAAAATACGTCTTCGAATTAGTCGAGGAATCATGCAGGACCAGAAAGGTATACCCAGCCCTAAACTCCACCTTTATTGCGTTAATTCCAAAGCAAGATCATTCTGACGTACATGTTGGTTTTAGACATATATCTCTATGTAATGTTATATATAAAATCCTATCTACAATTATGGTGAATCACCTTAAGCCCATTCTTACTGCTTTAATATCCCCTGAGAAAACTTCAGAGCATGAACCAAGTTGATATGCTCTGATCAACTGTCAATGACCCAACACCCATTGAATCATCAAATGACTAAGTTTAGTGGTTACTTTTTTTTTTGTTGATATGAAAAGAGCGAATAGCATTTAATTTCTTTATGTCACTAGATGTAGTAGACAATAGACCTGTTAATATAGCTAGAGAGAGATTCAAAGATTTTCAATTTTGGTTGGCTTATAACTCTCTGAGATGGCCAACAGACCTGGTTTCCTGCGAGCAAGTTGAGGCCATCAAGTATACAATCTGATAATGTAATTTGTTATTTTAATTAGATGAATGAATAAAAAAATACTACTAAATTAAAAAATATCATATATTTTTCTTTATTTTCTTATACTCTCAAATTAACTTATCATACCTTCAACTTAATTTTCGCTTTTAACATTAAAAATATCATAAATAAAACTTTAATAAATATTCATTACTCAACTTGCTTTTTACTCTACTACACTTTACACTTCCTCTTTAATTAGTTGCTTCAAACAAAACTTTAATAGTTTGAATCACTTTAACTTTGTTTAAACTTACCTTTGTGGAGGACCTCAAATCTAACATTACAAAGGAATTAGAATCACCATACTCAGATATAAGCTTGATTTCAATTTACTTATAAGTCGTTACATCAACATACTTCATTTCAACTTTGGCTCTTCAATACGTAATTACTTTAACCCTTTCTAAAACTTTATCATGTAAATTTTATATGATTCTTTTACTGATATTTAAATAATGAATCAGTCAAAATATTTTCATGGAGCCACCTTTTTTTTATAGTTAGAAATTTATGAAATCACTATAATACTTTCAAATTCTCTTTTAAATTGAGATTTGTACCCTGACAAAATACCACATATTGTTTTTGTTAAAATAACATTTCACTTTAAAATATATTGGAAATCATTTCTTCGCTAATTAGTTTATGAAACTCGTATCTTTCGATTAATATGTTGTGCGTCTATGATATAAGTGGCTCTCCGCTTCCAGCATATCCACTAATTTCGTTTCTCCTTTGTCACCAAATCCACCAAGGTCGTGGAACCCAAGGCTTATGGTTAGAACAAGTACTCTGCCATAACTTGCAATAGAAGCCGTTGACCACTATTGTGCTGCCTTATAACACACTATAAAATCCTTAATAGGGATATAATTCTTAATTAGTCAATAAAACATTACCATTATGTTCAACTATCGACTGAGTAACTATGCAAATTCACACTGCAAATCCATTTTGAATCCTGGCCACCACTCAGAAGCTCGCGAAAGAATTCTAGAAACGTCGTTGGATGCATCCGGTAAGCTTTTATGGATAAAATTTGCTGCATTTGGTGTCATGATATGGACTAAAACATCTATCGAAAGCTACTCAGAAATGACAGGACATGGTCCACACTTTACAATGTGCTTTTCGACCACCCTTTGCTAACAGAAACCCAAAATGCTTGGAAACTATGGACTCCTCTAGCATCACACCAAAAATTGCACAAAACATGGATGGTGCGAACTATGTTTAAAGAGATTGTCAGTCATTCCGATTATCACGCTTCTGCTATGTGACTCAGGCTTTTAAAACTGAGTCAAATTTGTTTTTCCTTTCTCTGTCCGCAGTTAGAAGTGAAGCCAAATTTGTTACTAACCAACCCAACGATATCCCATTCATCCCGTTGATAGGGATTTCATTGAATCGCATCCCAATATCTTCTCCTTTGATAAGACAAATGATGTATCAAAGTTAACAGCCCAAAAACACATTCATAAATGAAGAAAGGGCATTGAAAGCCTCTGCTTCAAAATTCACCCTAAGATGTTTTATTAAATCATATATCATTTCTATGTATTATCTTTTTGTGTAAAAAAAAGGACCCTAAGAATTAGAGCTTATCAAAATAAATATTTGACACATTTTTATAGTTATTTATATGGTTCTAAATTCTAGTTTTGTAATTATTTTTATTTTTTTCATTTCTTTTTTTTTCTTAAAATTAAAATTAGTTTATATTATTATAATTTTTATCCTATTAATTATTATGATAACAAAAATTATAAGTATCTTCTATGACTTTAGTATTTTTCATTTTTTATCTTCAATTTTCTCCACTTTCCATCTTGTATCTCAAATATTAACATAACTTGAAATTCCATATTAAAAAATTGCTATCCATCATAATACATTAAGTCTCCAACTATTATATTTGGTGATTCTCTATAAAATAAAATTAAATTAAAAAAAAAAAAAAAAAAAAAAAAACCTTTTTATCATACATCATTCATCAAGAGTTTTATAGGTATACTTTTACTTCCCAACATCATTATCGATCACTGTTTCAGATCGTCTTTGATTCGCCCATAACCACTCTCTTAATGCTCTTACATCATATACAATGAACTCAATAAACTATGTAGACAAAGCATTTCAACCCATCTCTATATTCGCCCATAACCACTCTCTTAATGCTCTTACATCATATACAATGAACTCAATAAACTATGTAGACAAAGCATTTCAACCCATCTCTATAGATAAAGGTAATACTCACATATGGTTTCATCACAAATAATTAAAATGTAATTCAACCTGTAAACTAAATATTACATCCCAAATAACTTTAACCAAAGTAATTATTTGCAGATTTATCCATTAAAACAAACCTTTACTTGTCTTTTTACAACAGCTCTTATCACCTTTTTAATCTATTTAAACTTTTTCAATCTGTAATAATACTATTATACAATTCAAGTTAAGATATTGAACTTTTTCAGTTTATAATAATATTACTATACAATTTAATTTAAGATATTGATAAAGAATGTGTTATCATAAAAATATACTAACAATATCATTTGATATAATCTTTATTAGGATACCAAGAACTATCACCCAAGAGCATTTAATCAATCAAAGTTATTAGGGGATACAATACAAAAACCACGATCCAAAGCATCTAATTGGTCAAAGTCACTAGCATCAAGAGCATTTAATCAATCAAAGTTATTAGGGGATACAATACAAAAACCACGATCCAAAGCATCTAATTGGTCAAAGTCACTAGTAAGCTAGCTCAATTTCTAATCCATCAAAGTCATCTCCACCCAGCTTGGGCCACACCAGCCCTAAGCTGATTGGAATCTAGCATGTCTCTTTCCCGTAAAAGAGATGCAACAACCTCAGTGAGATTTGATCATCAATTACCTTACTAAAAAGACCCATCCTCAGCAAATTGTACTAATAAAACTTAAAATAAATAAAACATAATTATTGAAAAAAAAATTTCATTTTTCTATATTGATTATTACTTACGAATATTCTTTAAACATTACACGTAAATTTCTACCAGATATATATTAAATAATGGTGAAAAGAAAGTGAAATTAATATCCCAAAATAGACAGTAGTAAAAGACAGAATTATATATTACCGGAGATCATACAAATCGCAATATGTGAGTAGAATGAATCTTGAGATATTGCATATCGAGTTGATCTCACTACGCTAATTTAGGGCACCCAGAAATGTTAGAGGCGTTGATTCCAAGCACAAGGATGTTCAAAGGAGATCGAATCACCAACACCATAAACAGCCAAGTATACTCAATGACTGTGATGTTTTATTTTGACCATGGATATAATATAAAATTATATCACAAAAATAATATAATTATATCATAAGCAGGAACAAAGGGCTAGTAATGGAGAACAGTGACGTTGTATTCGACGACTGCATTGCCGGTTTTGAGATCGAACGAATGTGTGTGCGCGAGCGCGAAACCTCGAGCCAACCGAAACAATCCGCTTCCTCCCACGATCGGCATCTCTCTCACTTTATCAAAAACCGCATTCTTCCCCAGCATGGAGAGGGTGCTACCATTGTACGTTCCGCTCAGAAACACAAACGTCGTCGCCATAAGCAGATGAACTTCCTGTTGCCCGGAAGAAACGTAGATACCCTGCGCTCTACCCACCATTTTGGAGTTAGCTTCCGGCCGTTCAGTCAACCAGTCGTCCATAACTCTCACCAACCCAAACTGAGTTAAGGATGAGTTGGTGGTGGGAGCCGACGCCACCTCCACGGCCGTCACATTTTTACCCGCCAACAAATCGTGGAAATAGAAATGCAGGCGGCTTATCTTCTCCCGCCCCAATTTCGATTTTGCCTCCACCTCAGTTATATGGAGACAAGCCAACAACAGTACAGAGGAGACTGTAATAGTTGCTGCCCAATAACCCATCTTGGCCATCTCCGGAAATAGAATACCTCACTGCAGAGGAGGAGAGGAGAAAAGTGTATGGTGATGCAAGGGTAGCCCCACTTTTATAATGCCGAGGGCACCCTTACTTTCTGCCACGCTGTTGAATTTTTCTGTTATTTCTGTTTCCGGTCGCGACGCCATGACCTGTCCGTGGGTATCCGAGTTAGTTTGTTTAGGGCCACAATTTCTGCCGTATAACGTGACCGAACGGAATTTTATGGTGCGTGGTAGCCTGTCCGATCCGTGTTTTTCGATGTTTTAATGTTGTGGGTACCGAAGTTTCTTAGTTTCCGGCCACATTTCTGCCATGTAACGTGAACAAATAGACTTTTGCAGTGGGTATGATATTGTGGTATCCCTTTATCGCTTTCTTCGATGAAGAATGATTTGTTTCAATTGATACGTATTATTTGTTTCAATTGATACCTTAACAGTTTGGGTGCGGAAAATTTTGCTAAACAGTTTGGGTGGGGTGTCTTACTCTTTACACAGTTTTCTTCCAGAAAATATTATTGAAAATCTACACATACATATATTTTTTCCACATTATTTTTATTAATTTTTAATTTTTAAAAGTTAAATTTTTTTTTTATTATTGTTTGTTAAATTATATATTTTTTTAAATAATATTTTTTTCACAAAAAAATTTAAAAAAAAATTAATTTTTGAAATTATACTTTTTCCAAAAAATATTATTGAAAATTTACACATATTTTTCCACATTATTTTTATTATTTTTAATTTTTTTTAAAATTTAAATATTATTTATTATTGATGATGATTAATGTTTACTTTATTCCGACTAAAAAATAAATTATTTGATTTATTTTAAAATTGTACTCCTCTACTCAAATGTTTTTAAATTATATTTTTTAAATAAATATTATTTATTGAAATTACAAAATCTATTTAAATGAAAAACTGCAATTTAAAATGCATATTTAAAAAAAAAATGATTTAAATTATCTCCGGCTGGAAATTTACACCAACTAAATTTCAATAATAATTAAAAAAAAACCTTCTTTAAAATATTTGATTTTCCATTATCCAAGTAACAGAAACATGTAACCGCACATCTTCTCTGGTTGTTGGGTTCGGTTAATTGAATTAAATGCAAACATGCAACAAGTCCTTTACCTGCGGTTTCGCGGTAGAGGAAATTTTCTAAATCATTGACCAAAATGTTCGGCTTTTTTTGGTGTGAAAATGTTAAGGAGGTCGGTGGGAAACAACGCTGCAACACCACTTGCCTAGGTGATTGGAATTTTAGTGGAACTTCGCATGTTTAGTGGAATATATATTCCCCTCAAAAGTTTATAAGTTTTCTTTTAGGGACGACTTTTTATTGAATTAAGACAAAATTATATATAGTATAACGATGTTACAAATTTGTGGGAATGATAATTTTTTTTTTTTGGTAGGAGTTTGTTAAAAAAATTTAAAAAACATAATGCTGGAGTGTTTGAATAGTTTTTTTCATGATAGAAATGGATTCAACGTCATCAAGAACTTAGGGGCACCCAAAATCTTCAAGTTTGATAGCTTTAACCCAAAATTTCAAAAAAAATTGCTAGATTTTATAATAATCTTGTGAGAATTTCCATTATTTTAGGAGCCATATGCTATTAAAACTTATTGAGATTTGAAGATTGTATAAAGCACACTAATAATAATTTTGAATAGTATCTTTTTAATTAATTTTTTATTATTATTAAAATATTTAAAATATTATAATTTCTTTAATATTTTTTTTTTAAATTTCTAGATGGGGGTGTTAATGAAATTTATGAGATTTCCCTCGAGCTTGTGCCCACTACCCTTGGACATGATGGTCATTTATGTTGAGGGGACACGATTAGCCCCCAGGATGCATGCACATGTAGGTCTCTAGATGGCTCCCAAATGTTTTAAATTTTCCCATGCAATGGAGTTCAGGGAATTTGGTAGAGGGTTGAACCCTGCTCTTGTTCTCTCTTCTATTTTTGTGCTGAATGGTTCCTCCAAATCTCGTTCGTGTATGTTGGTGTAACAGTGAAGGCAAGGATTGTGGCTTTCTCATTGAGTAGGCGACTGGGGAGGGTTAATCATGGGTTCAGGGTCTTTGGCACATACGTGGGGCTCTTGGCACACAATCTAAAGGGAGATTCTCTTTCAACCCCTTGCATAGTACTTAAGGTTGTTTACCCCCTTTTCTTATTTAAGTGTATTTTCTTTAATGTTGAGGTCAGGTTTATGTATTTAAGAATTTTACCTTTGTGTTGGGGTGAGGGGAGGGGAGGAGGATGGGGGTGTTGTCATTTTTTACAGCTAGTCAAGATTTTACAGGTGGTGGTCTCCTTGGAATTGGAATGCCTGGTTTTATCTTAAATTTCCTTATGTCCCATCCTGCGAATTTGAAAGCCTCAGCCTGTGTGTTGACCTGGACTTGGCTCTTATGGTCTTCAAGGGTTCATTGTAACTTGGGTTTGTTGGGTTTCATGTGTTCTTCCTTTGGTTAATGGTATTGGGGTGGGGGGTTGTTTTTTGGGTTTCAGCATCCATGATGTAGACTCCATGGGATCCCCCTCGATGTGAGGTTTGTGTCATGAGCATTGGTGATGATATTGTGGGTTAGCACTCTAGCCCTAGTGAGGCTACACCTAGTTTCATCTCATGTTTCTTTATAGGTAGAGGTAAATTCAACAACTGCTTCAAGTACACCATGTTGTTGCCATGTCACCTAGGAAGCGTGTGTGTTATAGGAGAGGGGGGCGAGGACAACAATATCTAGGGATGGGGAAGAGCAAGGTTGTCTACTCATGATTCAACTACCTCATATTTCAATGCAGTGTCACTGAAAATAAGGAGGAAAATCTAAAAATTGGAAACTCGAGTTGGCGTGTAATGACAATCCGACTCCTATTTGCAAATCATGAAGGATATCTCTACACAGATACCTGAACCTTGGCCACACCATGGGAAGGAAGAAGCATACTTAAATTTTTTGGCCTTGCATTAGAAAATGGAAACATTGTTGGCACCAATTCTAAAGGATAAACAAACAGAAAGGTACATTTCCTTTTCCACCTTGGAAGACAATAAGAGAATGTTGAGAAACCAACACTTTTGTTTAAATAAAATTGATGGTCTTGCCCGTGAGGGGCACATTCACTGTGAATCTGATAATGTTGAACCTCCAAATCCTATAGGATCGAGTGTTAAGGCTCTTGCTTCTATTTCTTCATTAGAATCTGAATGAATTGTTCTATTAGTGAGTTTCTTAGTCCTTTTGTTTGTTTAGGTTTGGGTCAACTCATTCATAACGGATTTTATGCTCTATGATGTAACCGGTCTTAGTGAATTTTGTGTTTAGATATTTTTATGAACATGGATATGTATAGAAGTGACAAACACTTAAATCCATGGTAGTTGGAAGGATTTTGTGTTTTGAGAGTTTTATGAACATGGATATGTATAGAAGTGATGGATGCTTAAATCCATGGTAGTTGGAAAGAGAATTAGTAAATTCCTCAAATAAAGAGTTGCTACCATGTTAAATAATAACATTCATATACAAAGAATTTGAACTTGAAAGAGTTAGCATAAATTTTTAATAAATATTTTTGCATTTTCAAAAGTTTATAGAGGGAGAGAACTTTCTTATAATTTTTTTGTTATAAGGAAAAATATGAAAAATAGAAAAGATATGGGTTTGTTAAATTTAAAATTAAGTTATGAAAAATATTAACAATTATTTAACTCTAAGGGATAGCTTAGTTGGTCGAGTTGCTGCTGCTAAGTATTTTGCTTATCGGAAGGTCACAGGTCAAATATCCTCGACGCCCTTGGGGTTAGGCCTTGTTGGTTTGACCGACGAGTAGATTCCTTCAAGTTGGGATCTACTTGGATTGTGGATGTAGCCTTTAGGTTGGAATCTACTTGGAGTTTCTCGTGGATTGTGGATGTAGCTTCAGATTGGGATCTTCTTGGAATTTCCCGTGGATTGTGGATATAGTCTTCAGGTTGGGATCTACTTGGATTTTCCCATGGATTGTGGATGTAGCTTCAGGTTGGGATCTACTTGGATTTTCCCATGGATTGTGGATGTAGCCTTAAGGTTGGGATCTACTTGGATTTTCCTGTGGATGTAGTGGCCACTCAGTGTCCTATATATATATATAACCACTGTCTTAGTTGTTGAAAAATGGTTAGACTATTGTTAAGAATGGATTAAATATGACTGTTATTTTATTGCAAATAGAATATTATGAACAAAATTTAATTTTGGTATTGGAATAAAATATTACTTGTGAAATTAGTTTCATGAGTAAAGACTGATGGTAAAAGTAATTCAAGATCTTGAGTTAGTTGAACAGAAAAACAGTTCCACAGTTACCCAAGAAAAAAACTCTGGAATAAATAAGGATTATGGGAGAGAGTTTGGGGTTCTGTGAGAAAGAAAAAAAAATGAAATCTGTCGTCCTCGGAAGTAACCCTTGAAGGGAACTTGCAGAGGAGACTGTTCCATTGGAGTTGGATAATTGGACCAGACTGTCTCGAGATTCTCCTCCAGATTTTTCTGTGTTCAACGAAGACTCAGACTTGGTTGCACGGGGGAGAGTTGCATGACATAATTTCCCAACTCGTGGAAGGGAGGAAACCAAAAATCATCAGTCAGATTTAAGTACAGATGAGTGGAATCTGTATCTTTGTTAGTAGAATAAATGAATTATTTTTCTTAATTTATTAGATGGAATCTGTAACTCTGACAGTATGGTAAATGATTGCTTCTTAATTTAATAAGATGGATTCTGTAACTTTGACAATAGTGTAAATGATTATTTCCTCAAAATTTCTCAGACAAGGAAATTGAAATGTTGTAAGGGCTGAAACAATTTAGGTGTTTCAGGTTAACAGACAGAAAAGAAAGTCTAGGATGAAATTTACTTCTGCATCTCTGTATAGGTGTATTAGCTCTGTTTCGAAAAAAAAGAAACAAGCTACAATCTAACTAGCTAACCGAAGGAATGTTAGCCCAATATCCGTGACCAGATTCCTGGGCTGGTCATCCTTCATAATCTATGATAATACATAGACAGGTCGTGGTCCGGACACGTATTACAGAAAGACTAGCATAACTGAATAAAAAATGAAACACTAAGAAGCGAACAGAAGCACATTAAATAAAGTTCCTCATTATGTGAAAAGGAAAAATGCTAACAGAACATGTAAAGTTCGCCATAGGAACAAAAAGAATCAAAACCTTTGGGAGAATTGTATAACTACGTATACAAATAAATAAAAGCCATAAGTATACCCAATACCTGCGAAAAATAAAAGAACTCTTTTATTCATAGAAGAGAGATAGACTGCGACCGATGAAGAAAAACCATTTTTCTCGCCATTCGAATACATCCAATTACTAAACAAGAAAGGAACAAGAAACCAAAACAAATTTACAGTCCATGCATGTACATGAGAGGACATCGCATGCATAACAAGATAACTGTAAATGACAGATTGTTATATATATATATATATATATATATATATATATATATATATATATACACAAATATGTTCACTGTAGACCAGTTTGAGATAAAAACTCTACTATAAATTTGGAAAGCATAAACCAATACAGTGTAAACCTTGACAGCTTAAACCAATGCAGTGTTTAACAACAAGGACAGGGATAGTAAACCCAGAACTTAATAACTCGATGATAGTTAAATAATTCTATCGCCACTATTCTTTAAAGTTTCGAGAACCAAGAGGGCTTACACAGAAGATAGGCCTATGGTCGAATTAGAACGAGCCCTTAATAATAACCCTAGGTGCGGCAACTAAAACCTTAAGCCACATCGTCATCAAAATACTGGAAAAAACAAAAAAAAGCCCTTCAACTTAAGACCATGGTGTCCACCGACCGCTTACGGCCAAGGAATCATCGTATAACCCAGACAAGGTACCTGTGGAAGTAAAGGAAGTATCGGTCAACCTTGCCAAAACGGAATCACACCAATATAACTCGCGAGCATAACAAACGTTGAGCGCAGATGAAAAGGAACCTGTACCTTCCATACAGAAAATCAAGTTGAGTTAAAAATCCAAGCCGAGCCAAGGACTGAGACCCTACTCTTACATTTAACCAAATTTAACAACTTGAACAGGAAAATTTAGGAAACATAATCGGAAGGATTCCTGAATAATACCTGTAGGATGTTAGAAAAATGTTTGCAAGCCATAGACTGGATGGTAGGAAGCCATGCAAGAAGCATAATCACGAGATAGCGCATTGGTATTAAACTCGAGCTTCAAACCAAAGGGGAGAATTTCTACTTTGTCAATGGAAGGCGAAATAGTGGCAGATTCAGTACAAAAACTTACCATACTGCTCCAGCAGTAGCAGATAGAATGTAACAGCTAACAGAGAGCGCAAGAATGGATATAAATGCCAGGTCATCACTGAACAGAGGCCATGAGCCAGAAAACCGGAAGGAGAAACTCTATAGTGGCAGAGATGGTACTAGAACCTACCCCGGAGGAAAGCGAATGAGCAGAAAATGGTTACGGGCTCGATAGTCATTAACCAAACCCTAACAAGTTCTCCCCATTCGATCAACTCTAAGATCAATGGTGTATAAACAGCCAAATGCCATTCAATCAAATTAATTGTGTGCTAGTTGCCAAAGGATTTGCAACTGGGATCGCTGATACATAGTAGTACCTTTTGATTATGATGAAATAAATGCCAATAAAGACGACAGGTAAGAATCCCATGGCATGAATTAAACACCATTAAACCATAGATAATGATCAGAGATTACACAACGAAATGACAAGGTCCAAATATATGTAACCATCGTATTGAAAACCGAGAATCAATGTATGATAATGTTCGCCTTGTTGTAATTACCAACGTATGATAAGAACTGATGTATGTTAACGTTAGTTTCCGTATTATTGTAATTATCACCTTGCTAAATGATTAAAAAGGTAAAAGAGTCTGTACATTACAAATGATGAATATTGATATCGATCATGGTGAAATTTTGATAGGTGTATTTTTATGTGTTGGCAGATAGAAATTTTTTTTTACTGTTCAATGTTTTAAGGGTGAAAGTGACAAGTGGTCTCAGAGCGCGTTACAACGCTGGGACCCTATTGAGTCAACTAACGTTATATTGTGTGATACTAATGCACAGAGAGAGAGAGAGAGAGTGTTAAATGGAAAGAATAACAGGACAAACGAGAAGAACACCTTTGCAGCCGCCACCTCAAAATGTTGGGGAGACCCAGCCTCAATAGGAGAGGAATCCTGAAATGTGGGTTCAGTTGGAAATGGAACAACATCAACAGACTAATAGGCTTATTGAAGAATAGCAGCACCAGACCCGCATTTTGTTAACCACAGTGCAACAGCTGCAGGAGGAAATGGAGAGGGTACAAAATGATAATACAAGGTTGATGCAGGAGTAGGAAAGAATTCTAAAGAGCCTCTCAGATAAGCAAAACCAAAGAATTGAGAAGCCTAGTGTTGACAGAAAATTTCAGGAAGGAAATGAACAACAAACGAGAGATCAGGATGCAAGCCAAAAAGAAAAGAGTATGTCACAGCGAAGTAATCAAAATAAAAATTTTAATGAGGCTGAATCTAAAAATGAAACTGAGCAGAGGGCAAATAAAAGGAAAAAGATAGAGCTGCAGGGCGAATTTAGGAAGATAAAACCACCCACATTTGATGGAGAGAAAGAGGAGGTAGCAGAGGCATGGCTGATCAATATGAACAAGTATTTTCAGGTATATGATTATGACAGCAGTCTTAAGGCATGGTTAGCTATTTACCAGCAACAAGATAAAGCCACTCTATGGTGGGAAGAAGTGAAGAACGTGCGTGGAATAGAGGATCAGGATGTGACACGGAATAAGTTCCAACAGTACTTCAAATATAATTACCTGACAGAGCGCTTTTATGATGAAAAATCTCGGGAATTCCATGATTTGAAACTCAGACAATTGACCGTGGACGATTTTATCACTAAGTTCACATCATTATTGCGTTACGTACCTTACTTAAGAGATGAGAAAGCCAAAGTACAAAGATTCTTGAGCAGCTTACCCATCCATATGAAGGAACGTATCGAATTTGTAAATCCCAAAACAATGGACAAGGCCATTAGGAAGGCTAGGATGTGCTATCAGCAAGCTAAAGCCAAAAAAGACCAAGGAAGAGGGTGGTAGTCAAGGAAAGAAAACAAGAGTAGTGCTAGTTTTAAAAGAGGCAAAACCAGTAATTTTAAAAACACAGCGAGGAACTCAGTTAGTAAGCAGTTTAGTAAGAACCATCAGAGGGTAAGATGGCCTATGGAAGATAAAACTGTTGAGGTGTCTAGTAAACCTGAGCAATCTCAAAATCAAAGGCCACCTCTGCAGTGATGGGGTTGTGGAGCAGCACACTATTATCGAGACTGCCCATAACGGGGTAGAAACAAAGCAGTAACCAATCTACAGGAGGCCTCTACTGTGGGAGATGTTGCCCGAAGCATACCCAAAATTAATGCAGCGTTGGAAGATCGACAAGCTGATTTCCAACCTACAATGATAGAGCTAGAAGGTAAATTGTTATCCCAAACTGTTTCCATTTTGGTAGATCCGAGAGCAAGTTTAAGTTATATAAGTCCTAAACTAGTAGAGATATGTAAATTGCAAAGTCAAAAATTTAGAAAGACATGGTTAGTCCAGTTGGCTACTGGAGCCAAAAGAAAAGTTAGCGCCAAAATACCAGATTGTGCACTACAAATTAGTGGACAAACAATTAATGGAAGATTTGAATATTTTTCCCTTGGGATGTTATGATGTGTTGCTTGGTATGGATTGGTTAGAGAAGCATTGGACTCTCATAGATTGCAAAGAGAAGATTATATACTATAGACATCAAAATGGCAATCGCCAGGAGATTGAGGGAATAAAGAAGCCTGTACAGCTGCGCCCGATTACAGCTTCCCAAATGGGAAAATGTATAGGAAAGGGATGTCAACTGTACGCTATACAAGTAGGGTTATCTGATTCTAAAGACAAAGTTGCCATGCTGGAAAATATACCTGCAGTACAGGAATTCAAGGATATATTTCCAGAAGAGATACCCGGATTTCCACCTAGAAGAGATATAGACTTTACAATAGAGTTGTTGCTAGGAGCATCACCGATTTCATGAGCACCCTATCATACGAGTGTGTCAGAATTGACTGAGTTAAAAATGCAGCTTCAGGAATTATTAAACAATGGATATACACGAACCAGTGTATCTCCCTAGGGAGCACCTGTACTGTTCATCAAAAAGAAGGATGGAACCATGCGCATGTGCATGGATTACCGACAGTTAAACAAGCTGACTATTAAGAACCGATATCCTTTACCACGTATTGACGATCTGTTTGATCAGGTAAGGGGAGCTACTGTATTCTCAAAAATTGATTTGAGGTTCGGTTATCATCAAATTAGAATCAAAGATGAAGATATACAAAAAATTGCCTTCGCACAAGGTATGGTCACTATGAATTCGTGGTATTACCTTTTGGGCTGATTAACGCACCAGCCACTTTCATGAGACTGATGCATATTATCTTCCACCCTTATTTGGATAATTTTGTGTTAATTTTCATTGATGACATATTAGTTTACTCCAAGAATGCGGAAGAACACAAGGAACATTTGCGAATGGTACTGGATATGTTAAGGAAACATCAACTATATGCGAAATTTAGCCAATGCGATTTCTTCAAGGAAGAAATACAATATCTTGGACATGTGATATCTGAAAAAGGTATAGCAGTAGACCCGGAGAAAATCCGAACTATTATGGAATGGAAGGTGCCACAAAATGTGGCAGATATATGATCATTTATGGGACTCGCTGGGCGATTTATTAAAGGATTTTCGAAGATATCTTTCCCTATTACCTCTTTGCAAAGGAAGGGAAATTTTTTTAAATGGTCAGAAGAATGTCAGGATAGCTTTGAAAAGATGAAGAAATTATTAACATCAGCACCCGTGTTAAGTGTGGCTAATCCAAATAAGGAATTCGAGGTTTGCACTGACGCATGCAAGGAGGGTGTTGGGGCAATTTTATCCCAAGAAGGAAAAGTAATTGCATATGAATCCCGTAAGTTAAACGATCATGAGCTACGTTATTCAGACTATGATTTGGAGTTGACTACAGTCGTGCACGCCCTCCAGGTTGTTAGAGTCGGTCTGTTCATCCCTCCATCAAAGATCAAAATCTCTTTTGTTACATTTCATTTTTTAGGTGTCTCATTCAGTTTAGTAATTTGCATTCCATTAGGAGCATCGGTATTCTGAGGGAAGGGTTTTTTCATTCATGTCCCTCATGTCATGTACCTGCTGGTCCGTGTCTGTTCATCAAAATCAATTTTAAAGTCATTTATAGT
Organism: Pinus albicaulis; assembly: GCA_034641835.2. Classification (NCBI taxonomy): domain Eukaryota; kingdom Viridiplantae; phylum Streptophyta; class Pinopsida; order Pinales; family Pinaceae; genus Pinus; species Pinus albicaulis. The sequence continues at coordinate 508,713,959 of CM076570.1, read as the reverse complement.
CTTGTTTTGGTCTCTTAGTCAGCAAAGAGTCATTTCAGTCATTAGGTATAGGGTTTCGCAAAGTTAGTATTCAAAGTGTCCAATAATCCCAGCAGGCACAAGAGGGAGGTTCAAAATAAGTTTTCATTTCAAAAATTTCATCGTCATAATGTTAGATCATGATTATTCTTCAAAAATCTGTTTTGAAGAAAAATCATCAATTTCATCTTTTGTAATAAATGCCATGTATATTTTAAAAGTTTTTCAATTGTGAAGATCTTCAGGCGCAGCCTTGGTTGCCTTTTCCAAATTCCATGTCAACTATCCCTGCAAAAAATAGACAAAACTTTCGTCATTCATCTCAAAAAACTCAAAGGAAATAAGTAGAACAGAGTTTGTATTAAAAAGTGAAAAGTGCCAAAGTTGAAACATTAGAAAGTGGGTTTTCTAAATTAAAAATCAAATTCCATGGCTATACAAGATATTTTCACCATTCAAATAGTTCATTTGTACCAAGAAAAATCAGTGAAACCAAGTCAAGTGTGGAAGAGAAAAAACCGTGAGTTAGACGTTGGACTGTGTATTGGAGTTGTTGCGCGGCGCGTTGGGAGAAGGCGCGGCGCACAAGGAGGTCATGGTGCACAGGGCCTCTTGCCACTGTGTATTTTTGAATGTGCGCGGCGCACAAGGCAGGCACGACGCACTGGGTTGTGTGCGCGGCGCACAGAGCCGACAAGCAAGAATTTCACCACTGCTTCATAAAATTTCAAATCAACTCAATTTTCCTCGCTCCAAGTAAGTTTGTAAGGATGTGAATTGCTATTAGTTTGTATTTTGTGTTGTTTGGAGGGAAGAATATAAAATTTTGAAAGTTGAAAACATAAACCCTATCATTTGGTGAAAAAACTGCTCCTTAGGGTTTGAATTTGAGTGTTAAAATTTGACTTTGGTGCCAACACACTCCCACTCCATTGCTCACCTGTGTTTTCCTTTCCCATCACTGTCATATCATCATACAGTCCCTCCCCTACTCCCTTACATCCCATTATCCCTATCCCTCAAATCCTTTCATTTCCTATCCTTATCCCTTTCCCCATATCATTTGCAAAAATTACTAATCCCAAATTCCCAAACACAGTCAAGTGAATGTCCTCACATTTTTAATCTCACTTGATTACAGTCCATTGTTCCCACTGTCCATATTTCCCACAGTCCAGTCTTCCTATTTGGCACACATTTGGCAATTGGAGGCAGATACACCAAATTCTTATTTTCACCTCATACAAACCAAACATACACTTGACATATACCTTGTAACACCATAACGGACACAGATTCATCATATGAACAAGACAATGATTCTACCACTGAGATGCATGCACCGAGAAAGCCTCGTAAAGGTGGAAAACATGTGAGAGAAGAGCCTACCTCATTGACTCAGTTGCAGGACTGCCCACTTTCCATGGCATGTTTTCGAGAGCAGTCATGCTATCAGTACTGTGAGATGATTGCTCGAATTCAGCATCATCAGGAGTTGGCTCGGTTATTTGTTTTACATTTTCATGATGGCCAGGTAACTCTTGCTGGTGTAAACTTCACCTTGACACCAGAAACCATTTCTCAGGAAACAGGAATACCGAATGTAGGTGAAGAGTGGAACAAAAGACAGTAGGTGGACAGAGTGCATTATGAACCATACATCAGGCCTAGCTATGTGAGGTAGCTCAACAGGGTATTCCCATTCTGGTTTCTGAAGGAATCCTATGCGCCTTTGATGAGACTCATTATCAGATACTTTAGTTGTGAGGGTCGGTTCTCACGCCTCTATGCATACCACATCAGGTTGTTGATGCATTTCACGAGAGTGAGGATGATGAACATTCTGTACTTTATGTGCCGAAACATCGAGCGAATGACCACTCTTGTGCAGAAGAAGACTCCCAAGCAGTAGTACAACATCATTTATCATTATGCGCTCATCAAGATCATTGTGGTACATCAGCTTGGATTGCAGGGCATTGCATGGAAAGATTTCATTTCCTGTGACTTCTTCACAGCCGCTCATCCCCCTCCGGAGATTGTTCATGAGCCAAGTGAACCTTCACATCAGTTTGAAGGTCCCGAGACAGAGCCTTTCAGTGTCCCAGTGTATGTCACTTATCAGAGAGGCACGAGAGTATTATTTGCAGCAGCCCGACGAGTACTATCTCCACCCGGGGTGGAAGGGGTCTCGTTGTCATCATCAGCAGCACAGGTACAGGTATAGGACAGAGGTAAGAGACCCATGCAGGATGAGGGCCCTTCAGGAGGCCATGATACTGATTTCATATTGCTTGATGAGGATTTGAGCTCTCCAAGCTCAAAACTGAGAGAGATCATTTAGGAGCAGAAAGCTGAGATCAGCACATTGACCGAAAAGTTGCAAAGAGCTCAATGGATCATAAAATATCTGGAGCAATGGAACAAAAAATTATAGGATCATTAGATAGTCATGGAGTTGCAAAACATCCGTGAGAACCGGCAAGCTGCCCGAAGAAGCCCATCTGAGATGACACCTATTGAGCGGGAGATTGAAGCCGATAGAGAGACCTGGCTTGAGAGGGTCAACATTCATCTTGAGAAGCTGTTGGAGAAGGAAAAAAAAGAGAAGAATATGCTCAGGCACATGAAGAATCACTATTGGGCGCGCAATCATGTTTGCAAGGCGCGTATCAAAATCCTGAAGGCAAGGCTAAGGAGGGCACTGAAGTGTCGCAAAAGGCATGATAGGCTGCAAATCTTGGCCGGAGCCTCTTTGGCTGAGCATAGCACTTGATGAGGGACCTTCAGCCCAAATTTCAAGGAATTTGGGAAAATTTTTGTCAATTTTGAATTTTTTGGTCACAAAACAGATTTTCCTGCCCGACACGTAGCGCCACTTGGCGCGCGCTTACAATTGGCAGCTCTTCAAGGGAAAAAATTTTCATTTCTAGATTTTTTTATCAAAATTTATGCATGCTCATGGATTAATTAAGGATTTCATCAAGTTCTGGGTTGCCTAAAGGGTCAAAAACACCCTAAAAATGGCCTTTCTACCACTTTTTGCACACATAGGAAGCAGTGTTTGGAGATTGAACTTTTGGAGGGGCACATGGCAACCAAATATAGAAATTACACTTGGGTTGGAAAGTAGACAGGCAGGGCTTTCCAACGAGCTATCATGAGCGCAATTTGGACTTCGGGAAAGGCCTCAAAATCAGCTCCAAACTTGCGCTACGCATAGAGATTTTGGGCGCGGCAGATAGACAATTTTGGCCTATTTTTCACTCGGCAGCTCAGAATTTCGCCTAGTTTTGACCAGTTTCACTTTTTCATGTAACTCTTGATGTAATATGATGTAATTTCATGACCATGATGTAATTTTGGCACATTTTTACTCATTATAGAAGATTCATTCACCAAAAGGTGAAATGTAAGTGAATGGATCAATTTCCTAGCATATAGAGGCAAGTTGTTTCATTGCCTATTTTCTAGTTCCTAGCTTAGATATGATTGAAACAGCTCCTAGAATGATGAGCTCGACCCCTAGAGGCATGGGGAGGAGTTAGGCTTGTCTATATTATGTATTTTCTCAGTCATTTTTATGGTTGGACACTTCGGATTGCTTGGAACTTCATTGTACATTTCATCTCTACAATTTTGGCAAAGGAATAGACCAGGGTTTGCAGCACTCTTTGGGATCCATGTGGCTCTGTGTTTTGATGGTGTTTTTCTCTATGTACTTTTAAGTTCACTAATGTTTATTTGTATCATTTTCCCTTCTCTTTTCTTCTTAGGTTAAACAAGTCAAGGTTAAAGGTGGAATTCATTGGATTGCTCTGCTCTGCCTTTAGTTTTGTTTAATTTTCCATGTTTTCATCTGTTTGAGGAGGACTCTTGAGACCCTCTTTCCCTCCTTAGCTCCTCACCAGTCTGATCCATCCATTCATTTAATCTAAAGCATCAAAACAATTTCCTTCCTTGCCCCAATCAGAACTCTGGAAAAACTAGGCCTAATCCTCGCACCCAAAGCTGCCTTTCCCTTTGATCCAATATAAAAACCCCAAAATCAAACTCAAACTCCTTACTTATATACCTAGCCTAAAATTAGCTTTTATTTCAAGTCATATCAAGTCCTATTGATTATTTTTACTGAGATTGTCCCTGAGAGAGCCCTCTCTTGTTCTGGTAGGGCTAGCTACCAGACTGAGTGTGGTTTGATGTTACCCTGAACTCTGCCTTCTTTTAGCCTAAGATAGATTTAGGCAATAACATAGTGGCAACCATACCGGGGAAGAAACGTTTGTTGTTTTCTTTATAAACTACAGACGGGGCCTGAATTTAGCCAGGTAGCCTTCGAACTGCTCTTGCTCTGCAAGTGCATAGTAGATGAATGCTACTTCAGCCAATCTCTGGTCTAGTTTATGAACTGAACATCCGGTTTCCTCAGTAAAATGTAATCAAGTTCAAATCTAATTTTTGATGGTGGACAACAGTCAGACACATATGAAGGCTGAAACATTCACCTAGCGACTCCAACTCAATCCAGAGATTCCAGTGCTCACTGATCCATTCATGCACTAAAATAAAATGGTAGGGTATGTGGCAAACCCTGCGCTTTGTGAAGTTTTAAAAGAAGTTAGAGATCAGTTAGTGGATTTTGAAATTGATGAATTATTTTTCATTGCTTCTTCAATGTTTGAGATCTTCGAAGTTTCCTGATAAAGCTAAAACTGGTTTATTTGAGTTAGTTGTTGAAAAATTTGAGAAGGAGATTCAATATTTAAATGATCAGATCCAATCATATGAATTTCGAGATCCCAATTTTTTTTTGGAAACTCTCCCTCCTTCAAAACAAGAAACAATAGAGCTGCCCGTGGATATTTGCATTGATAGTTTGCAACTGGAAGCATGTATTGAGGAGTTGGGGCAGCAAACAGAGTCTGGTTTTTGCGATCCTATTTCAACGTACATGGAAATATTTTTCAGTTTGAATGATAGATCGAATTGTCTTTTACATAACCAGACTCATTATGTGCATGTATGGCTTTCAGCATTTACATTTATGTCCTGGTTAAAGCACTTCCAAGCAGCATCCTTGTCACAGTTACTTGATTGGTTGATCTGGCATTACAACGTTACTTGATCTATTGGTTTTGCAGTAAAGTAGGGTAGATTTGTAAATAAATAAGCTGCCAAAGGAAACATTTCAGTTTCCGGTATTGGTTTATGTACAGGTTGCAGTATGTATATGTTTTTGGATTGGTATGAGTTGTTTTGGGTTTGCAGTTGTTTGACCATCCATAGCCCAATGGATGAAGGCACTACCTGCTTTCCCAGAGATCTGTAGTTCTTGGCACCTCCAAGGAGCTACCATCCCCATTGGAGCTAATGTTAGTTCCAGTCTTCACACCTGTCACCAGGGATCAAAATGAGCTCTTACTATGTCTGTTTTTGTTAGATGTTTTGCACATGATTTTCAACACAAAACATGTCACAAGTGTGTCCATCAGAAGAAGCTCGGAAAAATATTTCCAACGGTATATCACACTCCCGTAACTGGCTCCCGGATTAGAAGATATGATCAAAATGAATGAGTGATTCTTGGTTATGCATGTTTTGAGGTCGGTTGCTGCACACAATGACAAGTTTAGTACAAAATCAGTTTGTGAAATAATGGTAAGGAATTTTTCAAAAGTGAAAGAGGTTTTTTTTCATCACATAGCAAATAACAAAATCCTCCTTCATTTTATGCACAGGTGCTACTATGTGGGAGATATATAGTGATATTTGGAGCCTACATTAAAACAAAGAAAAAATTTCATATTTTTTACTGTTTTAGTCATTTTAGTGCGCGGCCATTTTACAACAGATGGAAAGTAATTCTGCAAAACCCAAGGATTTTTTTTTTAACCACAAGCCATATAACAAAAATCTCTTTCAGTTTATTCATAGGTGTCACTAATTGGGATATGTGACTAGATATTTACAGCTCATTTTCACAGATTTAAATGTTTAATGATTTTTTGTTTTAGAGATGATTTTGTGGAACAGATTGCGTGCAACTGGAAACGAATTTTCCAACCTTGAGAGACGTTGTTATCCAAAATGAACTTATATACAAAAACCTCTTTCAGTTTTGTAACAGGTGCTATGGTTTAGGAGATACAAGTTCATCTTCAACACCTATTTTCAGAAATTTGGCCCAAGTTTAATGTAACTGATTCTATTTTGAAGAAAATGGTTGAGCTCAATTCCCTTAGTACATGGATGAGAAAATGTATATATTTTATGAATTTCATAGTGTAGAGGTTGAACTTTGGAAGAAGGTTGGACATTTGGGATTTCTTGGCACTTCATTGTACATTTCATCTCTGCAATTTTGGCAAAGGAATAGACCAGGGTTTGCAGCACTCTTTGGGATCCATGTGGCTCAGTGTTTTGATGGTGTGCTTCTCTATGTGATTGTAAGTTCATTGATGTTTATGTGTATCATTTCCCTTCTCCTTTATTCTCAAATTAAACAAATGAGTTATAAAGGTGGAATTCATTAAATTGCTTTGCTCTGCCTTGAGTTTTGTTTAATTTTCCATGTTTTCATCTGTTTGAAGAGGATTCTTGAAAGCCTCTTGCCCTCTTCAGCTCCTCACCGGTCTGAAACTATCCATTCATTCAATTCAAAGAATCAAAACAATTTCCTTCCTTGCCCCATTCAGAACTCTGCAAAAACTAGGCCTCATCCCCCCTTTCCCTTTGATCCAACAAAAACCCCCAAAATCAAATCAAATCCTTTTAATTATATACCTAGCCTAAAATTAGCCTTTATTTCATGTCGTCTCAAGCCTCATTGATTACTTTTGTTGAGATTGGCCCGGAGAGAGCCCTCTCCTGATCTGGTAGGGCTAGCTACCAGACTGAGTGTGGTTTGATGTTACCTTGAACTCTACCTTCTTTCAGCCTGAGGTAGATTTAGGCAATAACATAGTGATGTTAGTTCCAGTCTTCACAGCTTGTCACCAGGGATCAACATGAGCTCTTACTATGTCTAGTTTTGTTAGATGTTTTGCACATGATGTTCAGCACAAAACATGTCACAAGTGTGTCCATCAGAAGAAGCTCGGAAAAATATTTCCAATGGTATATCACACTCCCGTAACTGGCTCCTGGATTAGAAGATATGATCAAAATGAATGAGTGATTCTTGGTTATGCATGTTTTGGGGTCAGTTGCTGCACACAATGACAAGTTTAGTACAAAATCAGTTTGTGAAATAATGGTAAGGAATTTTTCAAAAGTGAAAGAGGTTTTTGTTCATCACATAGAAAATAACAAAATCCTCCTTAATTTTATGCACAGGTGCTACTATGTGGGAGATATACAGTGATATTTGGAGCCTACATTAAAACAAAGCAAAATTTTCATATTTTTTTACTGTTTTAGTCATTTTATTGCGCGGCCATTTTACAACAGATGGAAAGTAATTCTGAAAAACACAAGGAGGTTTTTTTTAACCACAAGCCATATAACAAAAACCTCTTTCATTTTATTCAAAGGTGTCATGAATTGGGATATGTGACTAGATCGTTACAGCTCATTTTCACAGATTTAAATTTTTAATGATTTTCTGTTTTAGAGATGATTTTTTGGAACAGATTGCGCACAACTGGAAACGAATTTTCCAAATTTGAGAGAGGTTGTTCTCCAACATGAAATTATATACAAAAAAATCTTTCATTTTTGTAACAGGTGCTATGGTTTAGGCGATACAAGTTCATCTTCAACACCTATTTTCAGAAATTTGGCCCAAGTTTAATGTAACTGATTCTATTTTGAAGAAAATGGTTGATGCTCAATTCCCTTCGTACAAGGATGAGAAAATGTATATATTTTATGAATTTCATAGTGTAGAGGTTGAAATTTGGAAGAAGGTTGGACATTTTGGATTTCTTGGCACTTCATTGTACATTTCATCTCTGCAATTTTGGCAAAGGAATAGACCAGGGTTTGCAGCACTCTTTGGGATCTATGTGGCTCTGTGTTTTGATGGTGTGCTTCTCTATGTGATTGTAAGTTCATTGATGTTTATGTGTATCATTTCCCTTCTCATTTCTTCTCAAATTAAACAAATGAGTTATAAAGGTGGAATTCATTAAATTGCTTTGCTCTGCCTTGAGTTTTGTTTAATTTTCCATGTTTTCATCTATTTGAAGAGGATTATTGAAAGCCTCTTGCCCTCTTCAGCTCCTCACCGGTATGAAACTATCCATTCATTCAATTCAAAGCATCAAAATAATTGCCTTCCTTGCCCCATTCAGAACTCTACAAAAACTAGGCCTCATCCCCCCTTTCCCTTTGATCCAAAAAAAACCCCCAAAATCAAATCAAATCCTTTTACTTATATACCTAGCCTAAAATTAGCCTTTATTTCATGTCATCTCAAGCCTCATTGATTATTTTTGTTGAGATTGACCCGGATAGAGCCCTCTCCTGATCTGGTAGGGTTAACTAGTAGACTGAGCGTGGTTTGATGTTACCTTGAACTCTGCCTTCTTTCAGCCTGAGGTAGATTTAGGAAATAACATAGTGGTGACCATACTAGGGAGAAAATGGTTTTCTTGTTAGTTTTCTTTGTTTTATAAGCTACAGACGGAGCCTGAAGTTATGCCAAGTAGCCTTCGAAATGCTCTTGCTTTGCATTAGCGAAAGTAGATAAACGCTGCTTCAGTCAATCTTCGGTCTAGCTTGTGAACGTGACACTTGACTTGTGAATTGCCCCAGTATATCAGATCGTTCTGGAATTTTGGGTGATGAGTCTAGAATTTGATAGGCTGAACAAGTTGGTTTTGTCCCTTTGATTTTGAAATTAATCCAACACACTGGCTTCCAGAAGACATACTAGAGAAAATATGGATCCCGATCCACCTCCAGTGTATGAGAATCCCAATCTGATTTCAAGAATCCATCATCGAGAAAGTCCCGTGATTCCTCTTTTCAAATCTCATTCGTGTCCCGCTGTGTTTGAAGACCTTGAATATATTGAATTTGATGAGCAATTTGAGTTGTCGTTGTTTGAAACTAAGTCTGAAAGTGTGATTGGTTCTACTATCATAAATCCCGAGTTTATCAAGTATCTTGAAATTGAACAGGCTAATAGATCCATTGACAGTTACATTTTAAATATTCAAAAATCCATTGTGGCAACAAACATTCCTGAGTTTATAGAGTCTACATCTGAAACTCTTTGGCCATCAGCAGTTACTTCCGATTCACAAGTTCATACCGAGCCTTCTTTCATTCCTACCATTCCCGTGCAACCATCCACTTCTGATCAACAATCTGCAGTAGTATCGCCTCCATCCACACCACATACACCTCATACATCTATTGCTCCTACTCCACCCATTTCTCCAAGATAGATTATAAATCCACCAAGAACAATGGCTGCTAGATTCGCACCCCTTGTCTTGCCTCAAAACTTGGACGCTATGCCCACTGATTATCAAAGTAAGATCCCATTGTTTGATGGCACTCTTCAAAGTGTTCTTTCTCAACAGCATATTGATAGAATGGTAGACTTCTTTGATCTTCATGAAATTGATGAAGAAAATGTGACCATGAGATTGTTTGTGCAAACTTTTGGAGGTGAAGTGAGAAAATGGTTCAGAGCTTTGTAGCCTAGAAGTATTGCTACATTGGTCGAGCTGCAGAGACAATTTTTAGATCGGTGGGAAGTAAAGAAAGATTCTCTTCAAATCACTTCTGAATATACCAAGATCAAGCGCAACGTAGGTGAGTCAGTCCAAGACTATTGTATCAGATTTAATGCAGTTTATAGTACAATTCCTGATGATTTAAGGCCATATAAGAAGTCATCTTTGCTTAAATTTCTGGATGGTTTTGATCCGGACATGGCCTATTCATTACGAGATCCGCCCACTTTGGAGGAGATGCAGAAAATTGCAGTGAGTGTTGAAGCTAATTTGATTGACAAGAGAGCTAGATTGAGAGCAGAAAAGAAAGTCGCAATAAAGGAAGAAGCTTCTACTTCAGATCAAGTAATTCGCAAGGTGGAAAAGATGATTGAAAGACTAACACTTGATAAGCCCAAACCATAGATCAGATATCAAAATTTCCGTGGACAGCAGCAACCACAATTCAGGATCAGACAACGAGAGCAGTGAGCACAAGAACCGCTGGCACAACAGCAGGTAAAGACTCCTTTACAGCAGAATTTTGTTGGCCCTGAATCAGATGATGAAGAAAATGTAATCAGAGAAGAAAATCACTTTTTTACACCTGATGATATGCCAACCTTTATCACTAAGGATGAGGAGTATGCAGAAAATTCAGTTGAACAAAAGGATGAGGATTTTATCTTGGCAAATGACACGGCTCTTGAAGAAGAGTCGAATGAGTATCAAAGAGGTTATATGAATTCTTTGTCCACCCAGCAGCGAAAATATTCACTTAGAAACAGAGATGTGCCTATCAACCCAATCCAAAAAAGAAGATAAGTTTCAGCACCAAAGAATGATGCACCCATTGCACAGAAGAAGGGAAAAGATGTAGTTGATCCTACTACTAGCAAGTCTCCAGCAGCAAATGAAAGATCTAATCAGCCAATTGTATCGAAGGAGAAAGCTGAAAGGAAGGATGGTCCAGCCAAAGAGGTAGAAAAAGCTTCAGCTTTTAACTTAGAGAGTGAGATTGCTAAGTTAAAAGTTTCCATTCCTTTGACTGAGTTGATGAGAAATAGCAGCTACAAGGGTCAAGTATCTAAAATTTTGAATTTCGATCCAATGTCTAATATGCTGAATGTGGAAGACGATCAACCTGAGTTGATCTTTGGACCAGCATGGGATGGTGAGTCTCTCGATAATGATGTGCTACCTTTTTATATCAGCCTTAGATTGCATGATTTTGTGTTACATAATGCCATGTTTGATTTTGGAGCTTCTCACAATCTCATGCCGAAGGCGATTATGGAGAAATTGGGACTGGACATCACTCGGAAGTATCATGATCTGTATTCTTTTGATTCCAGGAGAGTAAGATGCATTGGGCTTATCAAAGATTTGGTGGTTAGTTTAGATCAGATTCCGACAAAGAATGTTTTGATGGATGTGGTTGTGGTGGACATTCCTCCTAGATTTGGCATGCTTCTTTCCAGATCTTGGGGAGCGAAGTTGAAGGGAACATTAAAGCTTGATTTCTCCTATGCTACCATTCCTGTGTTCGGTCAGATGAGAATATTATATCGGGAACAAAAGATGAAGTATATGATTACCAGCAAGGAGAAACCGGTAAATCATCCGATAAATTATGTACATACAGATTTAGAGTCTTTTGTTTTGTATTCAGATAGTTTCAATGATGTAGATAGTCAATTAGTTGAAGCAGAGGACATTCTAGAGATCATAGAAAATTTCAGAGAATTTTTGATGAAATAAAGGCAAGAACTTGAGAGTTCCTCTGAGCAATCAACCTTCCGACAGCAGCAGAAAGTTGATGGACAGCAAGCAGAAATAACAGAGAAAACGCAATTTCAGCACTTGGAAGAAGAGGAAGATGGTTTATGGACTATGGATTTCGATGGTGCAGTTGGGAGTGATGGTGCCGGAATTGGTATTTGGGCACGTAGTCCTTTTTTTGCCCCAAAAAAGGTACCGAGTAATGTGAGGGTTTGTTCTTACAAATTAGCATTTGATTGTTCGAATAATGAAGCAGACTATGAAGCTTTGATAGCTGGTCTGAAAATACTTAGAAAGTTGAATGGTAAGAGAATTGTAGTCTATGGCGACTCCGAGTTGGTAATTAAGCAAGTAAAGGGTGAATTTCAAGCTAAGCATCCTCGAATGCAGGCTTATCGAAATGTTGTTCTTGATATCTTGAAGTTGTTTTCAGACTATACTTTGACTTGTATCCCTCGTATTCAGAATGGTATTGCAGATGCTCTTGCTAAGGCAACAAGTAATTTGAAGATTCCAATGAACTCAATTAACAAGTTCGAAATCCATGTGAAACATCGTCCAACTGTCCCGGACAACCAAAGGCATTGGCAAGTATTCCAAGATGATGATGAGATTGATGAATTTCTACAAAACAAAGGTAAATTCAAAGAGACTTCAATTGACGTGGAGCCTGATGATGGTGAGGTTGATGTGCAAATAAATCAGATGAAGTATTGCAGCTGAAAGATAATGTTATTCCTAAGGGTTTGATACCTTTAGAAGAGCTTTTTGATCAATATGACGTAGCTAAAAAACCAACCTTGCGGCCAACCGAAAGGGGAGTTGAAGACGTGAACATTGGATCAGCTGAGAATCCAAAGATGGTGAAATTTTCCAAAGCATTGCCACCGGAGGTAAAAGAAAAATATGTTAGTTTGTTGTCTTCTTTTGTTGATGTATTTTCTTGGGACTATTTAGATTTAAAGACGTATGATAAAAATATAATTCAGCACACCATTCCTATTAAGCCAAATCAAAAGCCCTTCCGGCAGAAGTTGAGAAGGATAAATCCGAAGTTGCTGCCCTCAATTGAGAAGGAGGTGAATCGACTATACAAGGCTGGTATCATTGTTCCTATAAGATTTTCCGATTGGATTTCCAATTTGGTGCCCATGCGCAAGAAGACAGGTGAGATTCGTTTGTGCATTGATTTTAGGAATTTGAACAAGGTTTCTTTGAAAGAAAATTATCCATTGCCCAAAATGGATCACATATTGCAGCAAGTAGTTGGAGCATCTCGTATGTCACTACTCGATGGTTATTCCGGGTATAACCAAATTCTGGTCCATGAGGATGATAGAGACAAAACAACGTTCACCACTCCATGGGGAACTTTCCATTATGCTAAAATGCCTTTCGGTTTGAAGAATTCTGGGGCAACATTTCAGTGTGCAATGGATATGGCATTTGTGAATGAGAAAGATGTTTTTCTAGTTGTGTATCTTGATGATTTGACAGTCTTTTCCAATTATGATGAAGAGCACCTTTACCATTTGAAGATTGTTTTTCAGCGATGCAGAAAGTACGGTGTGTCACTCAATCCGAAGAAGAGTTTGTTTGCCATTGATGAGGGCAAACTCCTTGGTCACATTATCTCAAAAGATGGCATCCGTATTGACCCAACACGAGTTGAAGCTATTCAGAAAATTGATCTTCCCCGGAATAAGAAGGAGATTCAATATTTTAATGGTAAGATGAATTTTTTACGCCGCTTTGTGCCTAACCTTGCTAAACATCTAAGAGAGATTACAGACATGATTAAGAAAGATAATGCAGTGAAGTGGTCGGAGGAGGCGGTAAAGTCTTTCAATTTAGTGAAGTTGGTTCTTTCTTTAGCTCTCGTTTTGATCAGCCCGGATTACACTCAGGATCTTATTTTGTTGTCATTTGCTTCGGAGCATACTATGGCAGCAGTATTAATGCAGAAAAGAGATGGGCATGAAAAACCAATTGCTTTTTTCAGCCATACCATAAGAGATGCAGCCTTGAAATATAACATCATTGAAAAGAAAGCTCTCGCTCTTGTGAAGGCGTTGAAATATTTTCGAGTATATATTCTGCATTCTCATATTATTGCTTATGTTCCTAACGATGTTGTTAAGGATGTTTTAGTGCAAACAGATCCAGAATGGAGACGGGGCAGATGGATTGCAGCCTTTTTGGAGTATGATGTGGAGATAAAGCCTACAAAGCTTATCAAAGGACAAGGGCTGGAAAAGCTAATGGATGAATCCAATTTACACACTTTGGAAATCAATCTTATTGCTGCTATGTCTGAGGAGAATGAGGAAATTTCATCAGTTCAGGTATCAGAAATCTTTGTGATGTCTCCTTGGTATTCAGATATTGTATATGTGCTTAATTTATCACCACCACCCGACATGGCTAGAAACAAGAGTAGAACTCTGAAATTGAAGGCTGCTAAGTTTTGTGTTTTGAATAATTCACTCTATTGGAAAGATCCCAATGGTGTTTTGTTGAATTGTTTGGTGGAAGAAGAGGAAAAGCAAGTTATGGAGGATTTTCACAAGGGAGATTGTGGCAGTCACCTTTTTTGGAAGACAACGGCCAACAAGATTTTGAGAGCAGGATATTATTGGCTGACACTTTTTGCTGATGTGTATAAGACTGTCAAAAGCTGTCATGAATGTCAGATTTTTGAAGGAAGGCAGAAATTGTAGCCTTTGCCACTTAAACCCATTGAGGTGAGTGCTCCTTTTCAGTAGTGGGGTTTGGATTTCATTGGAGAAATTCATCCCACTTCTTCAGGTCAGCATAGATGGATCCTAATAGCGACAGATTATTTCATGAAATGGATTGAGGCAATTCCCACCAGGCAAGCTATGGATTTGGTAATTATTTATTTCCTTGAGAGTAACATTTTGTCTCGTTTTGGTTGCCTGAATAAGCTAATCACTGATAACGCATCAGCTTTCAAATCAAAGAAGATTATTGAGTTTTGTGACAAGTATAAAATCATTTTGGGACACTCAACCGCTTATCATCCGCAAGGCAACGGATTGGCAGAGTCTTCCAACAAATCTTTGGTCAACATCATTAAAAAGTTGATGGAAATAAACAAGAAAAGTTGGCATAAGAAGCTGGTCAATGCACTTTGGGCAGATCAAGTGAGTCAGAAGAAATCCATTGGTATGTCCCCCTTTGAGTTAGTTTATGGAGTTGATACAGTGTTTCCTACCTCTCTCGTAATTCCGATGGTCAAACTTCTACAGGAAGCTGGGAGTGAAGATGATCATATGCAAAGAAGAATAAATCAAATGATCCATTTGCAGCAGATGAGGGAAGAATTTTTTCAAAAGACATTCAAGCTGCAGGAGAGAATTAAGAAGATCTACGACAGGAAAGCAAAGGCGGAAAAATTTCAATTGGAAGAAGTGGTGCTGAAATGGGATGCAAGAAACGAGGAAAAGGGTAAGCACGGTAAGTTCGAAAATATCTGGAAAGGACCCTTTAAAATTGCTGCATATTGAGGTCAGAATGCTTTTCTTCTAAAGGAGATGAACGAGGAAGATTGTCCAGGAGGGCCGGTCAATGGTCGGATGCTCAAGCGGTATCATTTCTGAGATGTTTTTTGTTGTTTACATTGTCACTGTACATACCATTTATTTCAGTTTCATTGCAAGTGTGTGCTGTGATATTTTCTTTAGTTTGGGGCTCGAAGTGAAGGCTATAATTCTGAAGATGGATTTCAGCTTTGGTTTGAGTTTGTCGAGTCATTTTTTCACTCATTTCAGTTTCAAAATTGAGTCAGTTTGAGTTAAATTTTCAGTCAATAAATGAGTCAAGAGTCTTGTGTTGATTTGTCAAAAGTTATGGACTCCATAGCCCAATGGACGAAGGCACTTCCTACTCTCCCAGAAATCTGTTGTTCTTGGCACCTCCCAGGAGCTACCATCCCCATTGGAGCCAATGTTAGAGTCGGTCTGTTCATCCCTCCGTCAGAGATCAAAATATCTTTTGTTGCATTTCATTTTTTAGGTGTCTCATTCAGTTTAGTCATTTTCATTCCATTAGGAGCATAGGTCTTTTGACGGAAGCGTTTTGTCATTCATGTCCCTCATTTCATGTACCTGCTGGTCCGTGTCTATTCATCAAAATCAATTTTAAAGTCATTTATAGTCCTGTTTTGGTCTCTTAGTCAGCAAAGAGTCATTTCAGTCATTAGGTCTAAGGTTTCGCAAATTTAGTCTTCAAAGTGTCCAATAATGCCAGCAGGCACATGAGGGAGGTTCAAAATAAGTTTTCATTTCAAAAATTTCATCGTCATAATGTTAGATCATGATTATTCTTCAAAACTCTGTTTTGAAGAAAAATCGTCAATTTCATCTTTTGTAATAAATGCCATGTATATTTTAAAAGTTTTTCAGTTGTGAAGATCTTCAAGCGCAGCCCTGGTCACCTTTTCCAAATTCCATGTCCGCTATCGCTGCAAAAAATAGACACAAGTTTCGTCATTCAGCTCAAAAAACTCAAAGGAAACAAGTAAAACAGAGTTTGTATTAAAATGTGAAAAGTGCCAAAGTTGAAACATTAGAAAGTGAGTTTTCTAAATTAAAAATCAAATTCCATGGCTATACAAGATATTTTCACCATTCAAATAGTTCATTTGTACCAAGAAACATCAGTGAAACCAATTCAAGTGTGGAAGAGCAAAAACCGTGAGTTAGAGGCCGGACTGTGTATTGGAGTTGCTGCGCGGCGCATTGGGAGAAGGCGCGGTGCACAAGAAGGTCGCGGCGCACAGGGCCTCTCGCCACTGTGTATTTTTGAACGTGTGCGGTGCACAAGGCAGGCGCGGCACACTGGGTTGTGTGTGCGGTGCACAGAGCCGACAAGCAAGAATTTCACCACTGCTTCATGAAATTTCAAATCAACTCAGTTTTCCTCGCTCCAAGTAAGTTTCTAAGGCTGTGAATTGCTATTAGCTTGTGTTTGGTGTTGTTTGGAGGGAAGAATATAAAAGTTTGAAAGTTGAAAACATAAACCCTATCATTTGGTGAAAAAACTGCTCCTTAGGGTTTGAATTTGAGTGTTAAAATTTGACTTTGGTGCCAACACACTCCCACTCCATTGCTCACCTGTGTTTTCCTTTCCCATCATTGTCATATCATCATACATTCCCTCCCCTACTCCCTCACATCCCATTATCCCTATCCCTCAAATCCTTTCATTCCCTATCCTTATCCCTTTCCCCATATCATTTGCAAAAATTACTAATCCCAAATTCCCAAACACAGTCAAGTGAATGTCCTCACATTTTTAATCTCACTTGATTAGAGTCCATTGTTCCCATTGTCCATATTTCCCATAGTCGAGTCTTCCTATTTGGCGCACATTTGGAAATTGGAGGCAGATACACCAAATTATTATTTTCACCTCATACAAACCAAAAATACACTTGACATATACCTTGTAACACCATGACGGACACAGATTCATCATATGAACAAGACAATGATTCTACCGCTGAGCTGCATGCACCAAGAAGGCCTCGTAAAGGTGGAAAACATGTGAGAGAAGAGTCTACCTCATTGACTCAGTTGCAGGCCTGCCCACTTTCCACGGCATGTTTTTGAGAGCAATCATGCTATCAGTACTGTGAGATGATTTCTCAGATTCAGCATCATCAAAAGTTGGCTCGGTTATTCGTTTTACATTTGCATGATGTCCAGGTAACTCTTGCTGGTGTAAACTTCACCTTGACACCAGAAACCATTTCTCAGGCAACAGGAATACCGAATGTAGGTGAAGAGTGGAACAAAAGACAACAGGTGGACAGAGTGCATTATGAACCATACATCAGGCCTAGCTATGTGAGGCAACTCACCAAGGTATTCCCATTCCGATTTCTGAAGGAATCCTATGCGCCTTTGATGAGACTCATTATCGAGATGTGGGTTCTCATGCATCGACTTATTGATCATTTCACGAAGTGAAATGATGAACATTCTATACTTCATGTGCAACATCGGCAGAATGACCACTCTGTGTAGAAGAAGACTCTAGGAAACGGCAGTACAAAGCGCATTTATCATTATACATGGGAAGATTTCATTTCTGAGAGATTCTTCACAGCCCTCTCCAGAGATTTTCATGAGCAATTGAACCTTTCGTCGAGGCAGAGCTAACTCCGGTGTGCCGTGTCACTTATCAGAGAGGCACGAGAGGATTATTTGCAGCACCCCAATGAGTACTATCTCCACCGGGGGTGGAAGGGGTCTCGTTTCCGTCATCAGAAGCACATGTACAGGTATAGGATAGAGGTAAGAGGCCTATGCAGGATGAGGGCCGTTCAGGAGGCCAGGATACTTATTTCATATTGATTGATGAGGATTTGAGCTCTCAATGCTTGAAGCGTCGAGGCTTGGCCATCGGCAGGTTGGCCAGAAAAGTTAAATGGATCATAAAATATCTGGAGCAATGGAACAAACAGTTAGAGGATCAACAGACAGTCATGGAGTTGCAAAACGTCCGTGAGAACCGGCAAGCTGCCCGAAGAAGCCCATCCGAGATGACACCTATTGAGCGGGAGATTGAGGCCGGTAGAGAGACCTGGCTTGAGAGGGTCAACATTCATCTTGAGAAGCTTTTGGAGAAGGCAAAAAAAGAGAAGAATATGCTTAGGTACATGAATAATCACTATTGGGCATGAAATCATGTTTGCAAGGCGCATATCAAAATCCTGAAGGCAAGGCTAAGGAGGACACTGAAGCGTCGCAAAAGGCATGATAGGCTCAAAATCTTGGCCAAAGCATCTTTTTCTGAGCATAGCGCTTGATGGGGGACCTTCAGCCCAAAGTTCAAGGAATTAGGGAAAATTTTTGTCAATTTTGAATTTTTTGGTCACAAAACAGATTTTCCTGCCCGACGCGTAGCGCCACTTGGCGCGCGCTTACAATTGGCAGCTCTCCAGGGGAAAAAATTTGAATTTCTAGATTTATTATCAAAATTTATGCATGCTCATGGATTACTTAAGGATTTTATCAAGTTCTGGGTTTCCTAAAGGGTCAAAAACACCCTAAAAATGGCCTTTCTAGCACTTTTTGCACACACAGGAAGCAGTGTTGGCGATTGAACTTTTGGAGGGGAAAATGGCAACCAAATCCAGAAATTCCACTTGGGTTGGAAAGTAGACAGGTAGGGCTTTCCAACGAGCTATCATGAGTGCAATTTGGACTTCGGGAAGGGCCTAAAAATGAACTCCAAACTTGGGCTACGCATAGAGATTTTGGGCACGGCGCATAGAGAATTTTGGCCTATTTTTCACTCAGCAGCTCAGAATTTCGCCTAGTTTTGACCAGTTTCACTTTTTCATGTAACTCTTGATGTACTTTGATGTAATTTCATGACCATTATGTAATTTTGGCACATTTTTACTCATTATAGAAGATTCATTCACCAAAAGGTGAAATGTAAGTGAATGGATCAGTTTCCTAGCATATAGAGGCAAGTTGTTTCATTGCCTATTTTCTAGTTCCTAGTTTAGATATGGTTGAAACAGCTCCTAGAATGATGAGATCGACCCCTAGAGGCATGGGAATTGGTTAGGCTTGTCTATATTATGTATTTTCTCAGTCATTTTCAAGGTGGGACACTTGGGATTGCTTGGCACTTCATTGTACATTTCATCTCTGCACTTTTGGCAAAGGAATAGACCAGGGTTTGCAGCACTCTTTGGGATCCATGTGGCTCTGTGTTTTGATGGTGTTTTTCTCTATGTAATTGTAAGTTCACTAATGTTTATGTGTATCATTTTCCCTTCTCTTTTCTTCTTAGATTAAACAAATCAGTGTTAAAGGTGGAATTCATTGGATTGCTCTGCTCTGTGCTTATTTTATTAGAAGATTTTCATCGGAGGACTCTTGAGACCGTATTGCCATACTAGCTCCTCACCGGTCGATCCATCCATTAATTTAATCTAAAGCATCAAAACAATTGCCTTCCTTGCCCCAATAAGAACCTGCCTTAGGCGTAATCCCTTCCTTTGATCAATAATATAAAAACCCAAGAAATAAACTCAAACTCCTTATATATACCTAGATTAAAATTAACATTTCGTCATATCAATTCTATTGATTATTTTCTTGAATTGACAGACCCTCTCCTATTCTGGTAGGGCTAGCTACTAGAGTGAGTGTGGTTTGATACCTTTGAACTACGCCTTCTTTGGCGTGAAATTTAGATTTAGGAAATAACACGGGTATGGAGGCATTACTTACTCGGGAAAAGATTTGTGTTAAAGACTGATCACAGTAGTCTAACCAGTTATTTTAAGCAAGCTGACTTAAACTCCCGACAACGCAATTCCTTGCCTTTTATTGAGGTAAGGTTTAGGTGATTTGTAGCATGTAAAAGGAAGGTGGAATGCTTTCTTGAGCGAGTTTGACATTGATCTGCAGCATGTAAAAGGAAAAGAGAACAAGGTTGCGGATGCATTGAGCAGAAAACTGCATAACATTTACGAGTTGTATGTTAACCAAGTTGAAAGCAGATTTCTAGATCAAATTAGAAAGGAAGCAGGCAAAGACCCTGAATATAAATTTCTATGGCAACAAGCACATGAATCTGAAGAACAAGGAAGCAAGGGGGATTATGAAATTAACCAAGATGGATTGCTGGTTTTTAAGAAAAGGATAGTCATTCCAAACAGAGTGGAATTAAAAACTTTGGTACTAGATGAATATCATAGAAGCAATTATGCGGGGCATCCTGAGTACCAAAAGATGTTGACAGCAATCAGAAAGGATTACTGTTGGCTGGGTATGAGGAAGGACATAGCAAACTACCTAACCAAGTGTTTAGAGTGCCAGCAGGTGAAAGTAGAACATTGGCATCCGGCTGGATTAATGCAGCCCATACCAATTCCAGAATGGAAATGGGAGGTGATCTCGTTAGATTTCATCAATGGATTACCCAAATCAAAACGTGGTAACAACTCCATAATGGTAGTTGTGGACCGATTAAGTAAATCAACACATTTCATACATGTCCAGTCCACTTATAAGACAGTACATATAGCAGATTTATTTATGCGGGAGATCTTCAGACTGCATGACATTCCTAAGACAGTTATCTCAAATAGGGATGTAAAATTCACATCAGCCTTTTGGAAGGCATTGTTTACGGGTTTAGGAACTCAAGTTAATTTTAGAACTGCATATCATCCACAAACGGATGTACAAACTGAACGAGTAAACCAAGTGCTGGAGGACATGCTGAGAATGTACGTCATGCAGCAACCGACTAGGTGGGAGGAATATCTACACTTAGTGGAATTTTCATATAACAACGGTTATCAAGAATCGTTGAAAATGAGTCCATTTGAAGCCCTATATGGGCGGCAATGCAGAACTCCCATTAATTGGAGTGTCCTGAGACCAAACTCATGCTAGGTCCAGACCTGCTAGCAGAAATGGAATTAGAAGTGAAGAAAATTAGGGAAAATTTAAAAGCAGCACAGGACAGGCAAAAAGTGTACGCAGATAAAAAGAGATCATACTGTGAATATGAAGTGGGAAATCATGTGTATGTAAGAATTAAGCCAAAGAAGAGTACATTAAGATGGGCATCTTGTGCAAAGTTAGCTCCTAGGTTTTGTGGCCCTTTCCAAATACTGGAAAGGGTAGGACCGGTGGTGTATCGCTTGGCTCTTCCTAGCCATATTCGGGTGCATAATGTTTTTCATGTGTTGTTATTAAAACGATATGTTCATGATCCAAGACACATAATCCATTAGCAGAACATTCAGGTAGTGGGTGAGCATAATAGTTAAAATAATAATATTATGTTAAAGACTTATATAACTCATATGAGTCTATTGTGTGCAGGTAGAACCAGACGGAGAATTTCTGGTCGAGCCTCACAGTATAATCGACCGGAGGGAAATCATGCTCCGGAAACGAGCCATCGCCCAGGTTAAAGTGCAATGGAAGCACTTTGGACCGGAGGAGGCCACCTGGGAGGACGAAAGTTTTGTTCGTGAAGCTTATCCTGAGCTTTTCACTGAATTGGAATAAGAACACCGAGGACGGTGTTCTCTTCTGGAGGGGGAAATCTGTAACCACTATCTTAGTTGTTGACAAATGGTTAGACTATTGTTAAGAATGGATTAAATATGACTGTTATTTTATTGCAAATAGAATATTATGAACAGAAATTAGTTTTGGTTTTGGAATAAAAGATTACTTGTGAAATTAGTTTCATGAGTAAAGACTGATGGTAAAAGTAATTCAAGATCTGGAGTTAGTTGAACAGAAAAACAGTTCCACAGTTACCCAAGAAAAAAACTATGGAATAAATAAGGATTCTGGGAGAGAGTTTGGGGTTCTGTGAGAAAGAAAGAAAAAAGGAAATCTGTCATCCTGGGAAGTAACCGTTGAAGGGAATTTGCAGAGGAGACTGTTCCACTGGAGTTGGAGAATTGGACCAGACTGTCTCGAGATTCTCCTCCAGATTTTTCTGTGTTCAACGAAGACTAGGACTTGGTTGCACGGGGGAGAGTTGCAGGATGTAATTGCCCAACTCGTGGAAGGGAGGAAACCAAAAATCATCAATAAGATTTAAGTACAGATGAGTGGAATCTGTATCTTTGTTAGTAGAATAAATGAATTATTTTTCTTAATTTATTAGATGGAATCTGTAACTCTGACAGTAGGGTAAATGATTTCTTCTTAATTTAATAAGATGGATTCTGTAACTCTGACAGTAGTGTAAATGATTATTTCCTTAAATTTCTCAGACAAGGAAATTGAAATGTTGTAAGGGCTAAAACAATTTAGGTGTTTCAGGTTAACAGACAGAAAAGAAAGTC
Organism: Pinus albicaulis; assembly: GCA_034641835.2. Lineage (NCBI taxonomy): Eukaryota > Viridiplantae > Streptophyta > Pinopsida > Pinales > Pinaceae > Pinus > Pinus albicaulis. The sequence goes on along the minus strand of CM076570.1, from coordinate 508,691,621 downwards.
TAGGATGAAATTTACTTCTGCATCTCTGTATAGGTGTATTAGCTCTGTTTAGAGAAAAAGAAACAAGCTACAATCTAACTAGCTAACCGAAGGACTGTTAGCCCAATATCCGTGACCAGATTCCTAGGCTGGTCGTCCTTCATAATCTATGATAATACATGGACAGGTCATGGTCCGGACACGTATTACAGAAAGACTAGCATAACTCAATCAAAAATGAAACACTAAGAAGCGAGAAGAAGCACATTAAATAAAGTTCCTCATTAAGTGAAAAGGAAAAATGCTAACAAAACATGTAAAGTTCGCCATAGGAACAAAAAGAATCAAAACCTCTGTGAGAATTGTATAACTACGTATACAAATAAATAAAAGCCATAAGTATACCCAATATCTGTGAAAAATAAAAGAACTCTTTTATTCATAGAAGAGAGATAGACTGCGACCGACGAAGAAAAACCATTTTGCTCGCCATTCGAATACATCCAATTACTAAACAAGAAAGGAACAAGAAACCAAAACAAATTTACAGTCCATGCATGTATAGGAGAGGACATCGCATGCATAACAAGATAACTGTAAATGACAGATTGTTATATATATATATGTTCACTGTAGACCAGTTTGAAATAAAAAATCTACTGTAAATTCGGAAAGCATAAACCAATACAGTGTAAACCTTGACAGCTTAAACCAATGCAGTGTTTAACAACAAGGACAGGGATATTAAACCCTGAACTTAATAACTCGACTATAGTTAAATAATTCTATCGCCACTGTTCTTTAAAGTTTCGAGAACCAAGAGGGCTTACACAGAAGATAAGCCTGTGGTCGAATTAGAACGAGCCCTTAATACTAACCCTAGGTGCAGCAACTAAAACCTTAAGCTACATCGTCATCAAAATACTGGAAAAAAAAATAATAACCCTTCAACTTAAGACCATGGTGTCCACCGGCTGCTTACGGCCAAGGAATCATTGTATAACTCAGATAGGGTACCTGTGGAAGTAAAGGAAGTACCGGTCAGCCTTGCCAAAATGGAATCACACCAATATAACTCGCGAGAGTAACAAATGTTGAGTGCAGATGAAAAGGAACCTGTACCTGCCATACAGAAAATCAAGTTGAGTTAAAAATCTGAGCCGAGCCAAGGACTGAGACTCTACTCCAAGGACTGAGACTCTACTCTTATATTTAACCAAATTTAACAACTTGAACAAGAAAATTTAGGAAAGATAATCGGAAGGATTCCTGAATAATACCTGTAGGATGTTTGAAAAACATTTGCAAGCCATAACTGGATCGTAGGAAGCCATGTAAGAAGAAGAATCACGAGACAGCGCATTGGTATTAAACTCGAGCTTCAAACCAAAAGGGAGAATTTCTACTCTGTCAATGGAAGGCGAAATAGCGACAGATTCAGTACAAAAACTTACCATACCACTCCAGCAGTAGCAGAGAGAATGTAACAGCTAACGGAGAGCGCGAGAACTCATAGAAATGCCGAGTCATCACTGAACAGAGGCCATGAGCCAGCAAACCGGAAGGAGAAACTCTGTGGTGGCAGAGATGGTACCAGAACCTACCCCAGAGGAAAGCGAATGAGCAGAAAACGGTTATGGGCTCGATATTCATTAACCAAACCCTAACAAGTTCTCACCGTTCGATCAACTCTAAGATCAACGGCGTATAAACAGCCAAATGCCATTCAATCAAATTAATTGCGTGCCAGTTGCCAAAGGATTTGCAACTGGGATCGCTAATACATAGTAGTACCTTTTGATTATGATGAAATAAATGCCAATAACGACGACAGGTAAGAATCCCATGGCACGAATTAAACGCCATTAAACCATAGATAATGATCAGATATTACACAACGAAATGACAAGGTCCAAATATATGCAACCATTGTATTGAAAACCGAGAACCAATGTATGATAATGTTCGCCTTGTTGTAATTACCAACGTATGATAAGAACCGATGTATGTTAACGTTAGTTTCCGTATTATTGGAATTATCGCCTTGCTAAATGATTAAAAAGGTAAAAGAGTCTGTACATTACAAATGATGAATATTGATATCGATCATTGTGAAATTTTGATAGGTGTATTTTTATGTGTTAGCAGATAGAAATTTTCTTTTTACTGTTCAATGTTTTAAGGGTGAAAGTGATTATATATATATAATGATTTGAGTTTAAGAAAGAAGGAATTAATTTATGGTTAATATTTTTGTATTTTGAAATTTTATAGAATGCAGAAAGCGTTTTTTGGGAGTCATAAAGAAAAATGTAAAGAATGAAAAAAAATTCAGTCCGTAATTTTTGATAAGTAAGATGATCATAATTTTGAGAAAAAAATTATTTATAGGGAAATTAAAAATAGAAAATTCTGTGTTTTGGGATGGTCAATTTGACAAAGCATGTAAATATATTATATGAAATATTATTAAATGTTTTATTTAACATCTAGTAGTTATAATAATTGGGGCAGTTGTGGATTTTACTAATCACAAAAATGAAAAATGAATAAATCAATTTTATTATTTAATATAGATGAATTTATTAAGCATATTTTAAATATATGTATAGTAAATTTTGAATTAGTTAGAGAGTAATTTTATTTTAGTTTTAAAATTTAAAATTTAAGATTTATTTTAAAATAATAAAGTAAACTTATTAATGAGTTAATTCAATTTATTTAATTTTTTTTTTAATCTAAGAAAAGAATCCAAAAATTAATCTCTTAAACAAATACTTTTATATAATAAATTGAATTATAAAATAAATTATTTTTTAATTAAAAAATAATTTAAATTCAATACAAATTTAGCCCTAAGTTATAGTTTAAATTAAACATTAACTAACATTAAAAAAAAAACTAATCTTTAAAAAATTGATATATACCATTATTAACTCCCTTAAAAAACGATTTTCTTAATTAAATATAAAAATTGAAATAACATGATTAAATAAATTTTAGAAGATTTTGTACATGCATAAATTTTTTTACATCGTAGTAATAATATTTTTTAATGTGTTTGTTCTGATTGGTGCAATGAATGCTTTTTATGTCTTTAGATGCAGGAAAATGAGAGGATCGTTAGACGAATGTTATGTGTTAGAACACCATTAGGAGTTCAAACGTTCAAAAAAGTATAGAAATACAAAAGTAAAGGGGGATTCATTTTGAATGATTATGAATATCAAATGTTTTATGATTTTATCTCCTATAATTTTTTTTGTGTGATGTTTTATGATTTTATCTCCGATAATTTGTTTTTTTTTTGTGTAATTTAATTTATTATAGTTTTAATAATTTTAGGTTTAATAATTCTATGTGTGAAACCGCACTATTTTATCTTTCAAACTTATCTTCTTGGAATGTGATGCAATTTTATGTTTAATAATTATATGTTTACAACAATATGATTCTTTCTTTCAAACTTATTTATTATTCTCTCTATTAAACTTAATTAAAATTTTTGCCTGGAATGTGATACTTTAGGCAAAGGCATCAAAGTGGTATTAATGCAACAACCAATAATATTAGATTTTACCCCTAATAACTATGTTAAAAGCACTTTGGAAAATGAGCTCATGGATGGATTACATATTGGGGATATTTGGCATCCACATCTATTGAAATTGATCATCATATACTAGAATGATTTTTGGAGCCAATACTTTCTTCCCAATACAACATAAGTGGGCCTCCAAAATGTTTGGATATGGCTATGAGATAATTTATAAGAAGTGCAAGGACAAATTCTTGTTATATAGGTATGTTGAAACAAAGAAGAACAATGATCCAAGAAGGGTGGTGATGTATATAGACACCATTGCATTGAATGGCATATCATCTTGATGATCCAATGGTGTCAAGTTGATTCAAGGGACCTTCAATAAATATATCTGGATATACACCAAATCAAACAATCATGTTTGTTGTAAATTTCCATAAAATGCATATCTAATAATCCTTCTCTAGACACAAACAAGTTAAGTTTATTACAAGATGAGGGCATAAGGACTTTGAGGTTTCAAAAATCCGTCCTAAAGTAGCTTGGAGGGAAAAAAATTACACAATATTCCCCTCATAATTTTTGTAGGGTGAAAGTTGATCCAATGTAGAAACATTTATGAAGAAGTATAAAACATTGTCACCAAAAATGATTGAATTTAATCATCCAATGCATATGTTTGTCTGCAATATAAAGTTCGAGTCAAAAAATTGACTAGACAACATGACATCAAGGTCTAGTTGATCAATCAACCAGAAAAGAGCATATTAAGTCTTGTGAATCCAACATCATGTATTATGTCAAAAATATATATCAATCATTGTAGTGCATAATGACATTGGTTAAAAACATGCAGAAGCTAGTCATTTTACAAGGGGATAGTAGACTTAGTTTACTAGTTTCGTCAAGTCGATACATTCGATTGATTCTTGGTATACAATGTAAGTCAACCAACACCTTGTTTAGTTGATTGATCGAGTTAGTTAGGAAGTGTAACTTTTGTAACTATTTAAATCCAGTATAAATATGCATGTACTCAAAATTATGAGAGTAGTTAGTTGTTGTGATTCTTTATAATATAGTGGTGTTTTTGTTGGATCTCTACTACTTTTTTTATCTACATTTCTCTTTACATGTGTTGCAGATTGTCATATAAAAATCACTAAATTACAATGATGGTTCCATGACTATCAGTTCCTAAACCAGAGTCCATTATAAGAGATGCAGGAGTGGTGCAAGAGAAAAATCAATAACTACCTAAAGAATTACACTTGAAGGAACTAAATATCATTGGTAGAAGGTAGGTCACATTTCTTTACAAAATCCCATGAGAAATTTATTGAGTCAATTCCTTGAGAATTAAATAATTACATTAAGAAAACATCTAATGTGCCAACTCAATGGTCATCAGTGGTTGAAGTTAAAAATGAAAATGGGGGAAGGAAAAAATTGCACTATTGGTTTGAAAAGATACTTGATGATTTTTTTAGTAGTAAGTGGTTGAAGAACACATCTCCCTTGACAAGATCAAGGAGATATTTTACAATGATTTTCTTGAAGTAATTTTCTATGCCATACCTACCTTACTATATAAATTTCTCCTCAAAAAAATGCATCAAGCATATCATTTAATATAGAACACCTCTTATCCATAAATTTTCATGGATATTCCACTCAACCGTTTGTTTCAACCAATGATCAAGAGATCAGGAATTTTGCTCAAAATTGAAAGTCCTTGAAACTGTACTGAACCTGAGCAACTAGGTAGATCTCGTTGTTCTGATTCCGGCACCATGAACGGTTCGAAAAACCCATTTCGTATGAGGGAGATATCATATTCTGATCGATTTCCCAAACAACTAAAATTTTGTGATAGGCGTGACTGAGATTCCCAGTCAGCATATAGGTACAGTTAGCAAAAATGGAATATTCTGGGAATATTTCGTTTTCTATAGACCAGTGATGTTTCGCCACATGGCACATTCAGGAACATTGATTTGGTTGTATGTTGATTTTTTTGGTCCATTGGATGGATGACATGTGGCTAGCCCAGAGGCTGCCACATGTCCCCTATACGGAGGATCAAAATTTTGGTTGGGTCTAGGGGTTCGATCTCGTGACATTTGGCACACCCGCACAAACCTTCCACCAACTCTACTATCAGATGTTACTTACCATATGTAGGATGGTGGTTCTATTTGAAGAGTAATGGTTTGGATGTTGCGGGGGGTGGACTGCCAGTGGTCCCAACCCACCAACGGCCCCATGTATGATCACATGATAAAAACGTGACAACAATTGCCACGTCCAACGGTTAATAAACATTGTTCTAGTGGTGTTAAAACGATAACGTTAAACCATATCACATGTGCAGTCCAAAAATCATGCCAATGTTTTTGGTTAGTTCAACCATTTGGGGAACTCCGCCTAAAATCTGGGTTCTGCTCCACATGTTGCAGAGTTTTAACTCTAACTGCGGGGTTTAAGGGGGTCGACATGTGGCCAGCCCCGCCCCTAACCATAAATTTTAATGCCAACAGTTAGTAACTGGTGGAAGTTTAGAGCTGCCCCTAAATTTTAGTTTTTTGCCCAAATTAGTTGTGGATAACTACATTTCTCCACAATTAGTGGAAGTTTTGTAGCTGCCATTGGGAAAATGTCTAGGGAGGTCAATTTTCAACCAATTTGGGTGAAACAAGAGTCTACCTAGACTAATTTGAGCATTCTGGAGCCACTGGTGCAGATTAAACAACCATTGGAGGCTTATAAACACATGTATTTTCAATTTTGAGAATAATGAAAAATAGGGACATGCCATTGGGAGCTGGACTAGCAGATGTAGCCTAGGAGGGGTGAACTGCTTCATCATTCCTTCTATGTAAATCTTATGTGTGATGTTAGTTATCTGTTATATACTCCTGTTCAGTGTTATTTAGGCTTATTTACATGCTTAAAACTCACAAATTCATCTATGTTTCATGGTTAAATTCCTCATTCCTTAAGCAAACAAATGGAGAAAAATTGTACATGTTTTATAATTGAAACGACACTTAGCACAACAAACTAATATAGTCCTTTCATATTAGGTTGGTATCAGAGCTAGAGTTTATTCTCTGGTGTTGTTGTGTGCAAATATTTTTTTAACTGTTTGCAAGTGCTCATATGCTTACTATGCTCAAGCTTAAGAGAGGAGAAGGGAAATTGGTGGAAGAAAGAGGTTCTCAAAGTGAGCCGCAACAAAGGAGGTCAAGATTGCAGCATTCTCCACCACCTAGTTCACCTTCAAAAGAAGCAGGAGAAACATTAAGCATGCCTCCAAGAAAAGGAGAAATCCATGAAGAGGTGGATTCCAAAAATAAAGAGTGTTCAGGAAAGCTTTCCTTGACATGACTGAGATGGTGAGAGTCCTTTATCAGGAAAGGAATGAGATACTTGAAGGAGAAGGATCCAAACTTCACAGGGAAGGATATGGATCACCAAGAGGTCAAAATGATGAAGATAAATCAAATAAGGGAAATGGAGGAAATGGAGACAGTGTAAATTCACCATCATCACCCTCATCATCATCATCATCATCTACTTCATCTTTAGTACATCAACCACACAAGTCAAAGAACATTGGTAAAATTCCTTTTCTAAAACTTGATCTTAAGTTTGAATTGCCAATGTTTAATGGTGAAGTCAATGCAGAAAATCTTCATAATTGGATTAGGCAATTGGAGGTCTATTTGAGAATTTAGAACCTTCATGATGATGATACCAAAATCCAACTAGCTTCATTGAGAATGGAAGGTGCAACACTTGTTTGGTGGGAAGCCAAGACAAAGGAGGAGATCAAGAAGCATGGTAAGATTATCCTATCATGGACTGATTTCATTACTGCAATAAAACAAAAGTTTTATCCATTAGCTCATATGCAGAAAGCCATAATCATTTGGAAAAATTTTAGACAATTGAAAGGACATAATGTGCAAGAATACACCCAAAATTTAGGAGAAGAGCTCTCTTATTAGGGGTATATTTGTAGAGCCAAGATATTTTTCTCAAGTACATAGGAGGCTTACATAGCTACCTAAGACATACTATTCTCATGTTTAACCCTACAAGTCTAGATGAAGTTTGTGTTCAGGCCACACATCTAGAAGCTAGAGGGGAAAACATTACTTATTAGGGTAGGAAGAAACATTTTAAGGGGAAAAACAAAGAGAAGACCTCAAAAGGTAAGGGAAAAAAGAACGCATGTGTCAAGAAAGAGGGAGAAAAAGTGTTCTGTAAACATAGTTCAAGAGAAGGCCATGAAGAGAAAAATTGTTGGAAATTACATCCTTAAAAGAGACCCAAACATCAGAACAACAAAGGGAAACAGAAAACTGCATCTACAACTCAGCATGATTTAGGAGAAGATTCAGATGATGAATTTAAAATTACAGCCATGGGATTGAAGAACATTAAGGGGAAATAAATTGAAACAAAAACTAGTACTAGTACGTGAAACTGTCACATACAAGCTCCAAATGAAGAAGAGAGAATTGAACTGTTTCATGTGAGGGTCATATCCAAACATACCAAGATTGACACACTGTTTGATAGTGGGTCACAAGAAAACTTAAATCTTTGAAGACTTGGTCAAGAAGCTTAATCTTGAGACCATTCCACATCCAAAACCATATCCACTTAGGTGGATTTGTAAGGATGAAAATTTACAGGTTTCAAAGAAGTGAAAATTGTGGTTTGCAATAAATGCACATTTTTTTGACACAATTGAATTAGATGTGGTTCCACTTGATATTATAGGTATTTTGTTGGGAATTCCGTACTTGTATGATAGGAAATTGATCTTCCATCGCCATGAGAACAAATACCATTTATTCAAATATGCAAAGGAGTACATTCTTAGAGCACATCGCAAGAAGACAAATATTGCAATGGTAAATGTTGGACAGGTAAAGAGGCTGGTGAATTCAAGTAAGAATTTTTTTATTCTAATGATTAAGCCTAAAACTAATGTTAATCAGGAATAATTTGAAGATTTTGATCCTAAGTTGAAATCGTATTTATATGATGTAGTTGATGCACATCATGAGATGTTTTAGGAGCCAACAGTATTGCCTCAAAAAAGGGAGATTCAACATGAGATTCGGTTGCAGCAAGATTGTCCTCTTCCAAACATCGGCATGTATCGCATGTCGATAATGGAGAATGTTGAAATACAGAGGAAAATCATGGACATGTTGGACAAGGGATTCGTAAGGCCAATCACTTCGCCATGCAGTTCACCCATAGTCTTGATTCCGAAGAAAGATGGGACTTGGTGCATGTGTGTAGAATTCAGAGCTTTGAACAAGATAACGGTAAAGAATCGATACCCACTCCCAAGGATAGATGATTTTCTTGATGAGCTAAAAAAAGAAAAAATTTTCACTAAGTTAGATTTACAAAGTGCATATCATCAAGTAAGAACTGCAGAAAGTAATATATGGAAGACTGTATTCAAAACCAAACAAGGACTCTTTGAGTGGTTGGTTATGCCATTTAGTTTGTGTAATACACCAACAACTTTCATGCATGTTATGGATAATGTTTTGCATCCATTTCTTGATGACTTTGTGATTGTGTATTTATATTATATGCTAATTTTCAGCAAAACAAGAGAATAACATGTCTTGCATGTGAAAAGGGTGCTTGATGTTTTGACGAAAGGGAAATTGTTTCTTAAGATGTCAAAGTGTGAGTTCAAAAAGACTTCTCTAGTTTATTTGTGACACATTATAGGAGGAGGCGAGTTGAGAATTGATCCTTATAAAGTGGAAGCCATTTTGAATTGGCCCACTCCCAAAACAGTAACCGAGGTAAGAAGTTTCTTAGGCGCAACTCAGTATTGGAGAAATTTTATTACTAACTTTTCTGCCATAGCAGCTCCTATGCATGCAGTGAAAAGTGTGAAGAAAGGCTTCCAATGCGGAGTTAAACAGTAGCAAGCTTTTGGAGCTTTAAAATACAATATCAGTTCAACTTCGGTCCTTGCATTACCAAATTTTAGATAGCCATTCGAGATACTAATCGATGCTAGTGATTATGCCATGGGCACAGTACTTTTGTAGCATGGTAAGCCTATCGCTTTTCATTCTGAAACATTCAATGGTGTTGTAACTAATTATCCTACATATGACAAAGAGCTGTATGTGTTGGTACAAAGTCTCAAGAACTGGAAACACTACTTTATGGGTAAAGAGACAATTATACATACCAATCACCAACCATTATAGTACTTGTAGTCGCAAAAAAATTTACAGCAATCAGGACATTTCAAGTGGATGGGATTTCTTCAACAGTTTCACTTGGTTATAAGGCAAAAGAAAGTTATTTTCAATAAAGTTGCTGATATTATTTCAAGGCCAATTATAAGTGCTTCTACTTTACTTAAAAATGATTCTATTGTACATGAGAGTTACATAGAAAAATATGCACATGATGTTGATTTTCAAGATGTGTATGCTTGTTTGAGTGAAGGGAATCAAGTTGAAGAAAATGATTATGACATGGATAAGAATTTGTTGTTTCATTTGGGAAAGCTGTGTATACCACAAGGAGAGAGGCTTAGTATCATGAGAGAGGCTCATTCGTCTCTTATTGTTGGACACTTTGGGATAATAAAAACAGTGGCACATCTATAGAGGTATTGCTATTGGCCTCACATGATAGATAGTATGTCACATTTTATAAGAGGTTGTTCTATATGTGCAACAAGAAAGCCTAGCAATAGGAAGCTTGGGTTGTACACACCACTACCGATACCATCAAGGCCATGGGAGAGTGTCTCCATGGACTTTGTTGGAGGTCTACCTATGTCATGAAAACAACATGATTATCTTTATGTAGTTGTGGATAGATTCAGTAAAATGTGTATACTTATGCCATGTAAGAAAACCATTACTACTGAAAAAACTGCTGAACTTTATTTTCAACATGTATGGGTTCATTATTCCAAATTTTATTGTTAGTTACAGGGATTCCAGATTCATTGGGAATTTTTGGTCTAATCTTTGGAAGATGATGGACACAAAGTTGAAAAAGAGTATTGATTTTCATCCAAAAACTGATGGTGAAATCGAGGTGGTGAACAAAACCGTTGTGCATCTATTGAGAGGATATTGCAGTAAACATCTCAAGCTATGGGATGAACAAAAACATTACATTCAACATGCTTACAACGGGGCCAAGCACTCTTCTACAAATACTTAATGTTTTGAAGCATGTCTGGGTATTTACCAAAATCACCATTAGACTTCATCTTTTCGAAGGATGTTGTAATTTATGGGCATAGTGATATTTACAAGGCTCGAAATTTCATTGACAAAATTCATATTATTCATCAACAAGTTCAAGAAAATCTTGAGAAGAGTCAAAGAAAATACAAGGAGAGGCATGAAAAGCATAGAGTTAATCACAAGTTTCAAGAAGGAGATGAGGTATGGTTGCACATAAGCAAAGAAAAGATGCAAGGAGAAGGTAAAAAGCTCAAGCCCATTCGATATGGTTGATTCGAGATCATCAAGAAAGTTGGTAACAATGCATTTCAACTTGACATGCCTTCATATATGCAAATGTATTTAGTTGTCAATGTAGAAAATTTACGTTTGTATGAGCCCCCTTTAATTGATGATCAAGGGAGTGATGTTCAACGGCCTTCTATTGAATATTTCTCACCATAATTTCTCGATGAACTCAAGGAGGATACCATCCTTGACAGGAGGACAAGAGCATCTAAGAGGGGAAGTGTTGACTACCTTCGAGTTGGGCTCAAAGGTAGTAAGCCAAGCAAGGCAAAGTGGATGGAAGTTGGAAAGGTGAGGGATATGTACCCTCTTCCACTAAACAGGTAATCAAATTATTTTGGGTCCAAAAGCTTCCGAATGGGGAGGTGTGATCAAGATATCAGGAATTTGGCTCAAAATTGAAAGTGATCGAAATTGTACCAAACTTGAGCGACCGAGTAGATATCATCGTTCTGATTTTGGCGCTTTGAATGGTTCAAAAAACTGATGTCATATGAGGGAGATATCATGTTCTGATCGATTTAGGGTTGACTGGGATGCCCAGTCAGCATGCAGGTACAGTCAGCAAAAATGGAATATTCTTTTTCTCTAGACAAGTGATGTTTTTCCACATGGCGCATTCAAGAATGTTGATTTGGTTGTATGTTTGTTTTTTTGGTCCATTGGATGGGTGACATGTGGCTAGCCCAGAGGCTGCCACGTGTCCCCTATATGGAGGATCAAAATTTTGGTTGGGTCTGGGGGGGTTCAACCCCATGCCCTCTAATGCACCCGTACAAACCTTCCCCCAAATCTGCTATTGGATGTTACTTACCATATGTAGGGTGGCGGTTCTATTTGAAGAGTAATTGTATGTGGCGTTTTGGGGGGGGGGGATCGCCGGAGGTCCCAACCCGCCGACGACCCCAATGTGTATGATCACATGCTAAAGCCGCAATAATAGTTGCCACATATAACAGCTAATAAATGTTGTGACGACGGTGTTAAAACGATAAATTTAAACCATATCACATGTGCAGTCTGATAGTCATGCCAATGTTTGTGGTTAGTTCAACTGTTTGGGGAACTCTGCCTACAATTCGGGTTCTGCTCCACTTGTTGCAGAGTTTTAAACCTAACCACAGGGTTTAACGGGGTAGGCATGTGGCAACCCCTGCCCCTAACCATAAATTTTAATTCCAACGGTTAGTAACTGGCGGAAGTTTAGTGCTGCCCCTAAATTTCGGATTTTTTCCCAAATTAGCTGTGGATAGCTGCAATTCTCCACAATTAGTGGAGGTTTTATAGTTGTCATTGCGAAAATGGATAGGGAGGTCAATTTTCGACCAATTTGGGTGAAACAAGAGTTTACCTATACTAATTTGAGCATTCTAGAGCCACTGATGTGGAGAAAGCAACCATTGGAGGCTTTTAAACACATGTATTTGCAATTCTGAGCATAATGACAAAGAGGGACATGCCATTGGGAGCTGGAGCAACAGATGTAGCTAGGATGGGTGAACTTCTTCATCATGCCTGCCATTAGGGGAACTTTGAGGTCTAAAATGGGCCTCCTAAGAAAAATGTACAACCAAAATAAACTTTATAAGAACCAATGGGATTCAAGATGATGATGTCAACCATGGGGATGATTCACCATTTTTTAAGTAAAAGGGAAAAAATATTAAAAAATAATGAAATAATAAAACTACTTTTTCAAAATGTATTTTTAACTTATCTCCCAAAGTTTTTACTCAAATTTCGAGTAGGGGTACTCGTTGTATGCAAAATTTAATTCCTCATCGAAGGAGTACCCATGTTCCATATTTTTGAAGGACCTTGCAACATGAAAAATGAGAAATACATGAAAAACGTGATTGCAATCATGTTTTTCATGTATTTCTCATTTTTCGTGTAGTAGGATCCATCAAAAGTATGAAACATGGGTACTCCTTGGATGAGGAATTAAATTTTTCATCCAATGAGTATTCCCACTCGAAATTTGAGTAAACAATTTGGGAGATAAGTTGAAAATATGAGTTTAAAATGTAGTTTTTTCATTTTTCCCTCCAAACTTTGATGATGTAATCAAATCTTATTTTATTATTTCCACTATTATTTTATAATTTCCTTAGGATGCCCATTTTAGACCTCAAAATTCCCCTAATGTTTGTAAATCTTATAAGTGATGTTATTTCTCTATTATACATAGTTGTTCAATGTTATTTAGGCTTATTTACATGCTTAAAACACACAAACTCATCTATGTTTGATGGTTAAATTCCTCATTCCGTAAGCAAAAAAATAGAGACAAATTTTACATGTTTTATAACTAAAAAGACACTTAGCACAACAAACTAATAAAGTCCTTTCAGATCAAGTGATATGATAAAATTATATTTAAAATCTAAAATCCTACACTATTATAGTTTTCTTAGATCTCAATATTTTTATATTTTACTGTTAATAGTACATTCATGTGAATTAAAATTATGCAGAATCACGTGGCTATCCCTGTTTCCATAAATAATTGGAGTTAACATGGCATCCTCTCAAACTATGGTGGTGAAAACAAGATGGTCAACTTCTAAGTAGGATAACTTTTACATACAAACTTCAGTTGGTGTAATTCTTTCAATTTTGGAAAGGTCTCTATGTGTATAATAGAATGAAAATGTGATTCACTAAAGAGACAAAAATTTACCCCCAAAAAATTTAGTTTGAATCCTCAAAATTCTCTTGGATGGTTTCAAACCTTTTTTTGTCAAACTGGATATCGTTGGTAAAAATGGTCCTGTGAGATTATTCCTCCACTCTTTCCACTTTGAAATAATTGATATGGATGCCAAAAAATATAATTATCGAATCCATATCACCCTCTAAAATCTTCATGAAATTCTGACCACAACAAGTGCCAAGCTAACTTAGAAATTTTTCTAAATGCTTACTACAAAGACACGAAAGAAACATGGGTTTATTTTTTGAGCAAACAAATATGATTATCTCAATTTTAGTCACCAACCTAAAGCATGTTAAGGTCAAAAATGGGGACGGGGAGTAGAAATTATTAATATACATATACAAAGTAAAAAAAGTGGACTAGAGTTGAGGAGTTAAGATGAGAGGAAGACAGTTGGTTGGAAGAATAAACGAGAATACATTCAATGGTAAATCTCAGGGAAAAACTAAATGGAATATTAAGTAATATAAATAACCAAAATTCATAAAATTGAAAAGGACAAATGGCATAAAAAAAAACAAGAAATGTGTGAGTAAAGGATCCTACAATAGTCAAATCAGAATAAAACCCCATAGTCCAAGATCGTAGATGCATAGGACTTGTCTAAGGATAGAGTTGATCACCCATATTAGAGAGGTGTAGACCCGATGGATATGAGAAGAAGTGAAATTCAACAGTCAAGCTTTAATCCAAGAGTGCAGGTAGAAAGTATGGAAGTTGATGACTTTGCTAACAAATATCTATGTAGGAGGCTTCCTCAATCAAAGGCTCCATGTTAAATTAGACCCTTCCTCGTTCCAGTACATATGAGATGACCAAGTAAATATATAGGGTCATCTATTAATATATATTCCATTAATTAAGCGGAATTGGGTCAATAATGAGGAAAATTATGATGTACTTATCCATATTAGAGATATCACAAGCATACCCCCTGCCAAAATTATTACTATGGAAGGAGAAGAAACATGTAAATACAATGAACAATCACATAATGAAACAAATTGGTTCATATAAAAAAATAGATAAAGCATGCCAAACAAATGATATTACACCAAGAAATACAATTTTTGAAGTGAAAGACAAATATTACTACCCTCTAGTTGAAAAAATATGAAATTATAGCATTGTGGAAGAAATTGACATGGTAATCGAGCTAATCGAGTTGAAACATAAATTGCCTAAACAACCTAATACCCCAGTGGGACAACCTCCATTTCATTAAATATTAATACAATATCCTCAATTAGAGGAATATATGGGATTGAGTCAAATCCTATCTATGAGGGTGATGAAGACCCTATAAGGAATTGGTTTTCCTACGAAAATGTTTAGGATTCCAGTGACATTAAGGACGAAGATAGAAAATGGTTCAATTTGTAGGAGCCCTCAAAAAAGAGAACTCACCTGGTTCATGAATTTCACATAGAATCAAATTGTAAATAAAAATAATATTAATACTAACTTACTCTTTTTATTTAAGGTTCAATATGGTAAGCATCTTGTAGCAGAAATGATTAAAGATATCAACAAAAAAAACTAAGAGAAATGATTCGAGAATATGAAAATATATTCAAGGATTTGTTAATTTAAATACCAAATGTAAGTAACAAATCTGTCTTGGTACAATGGTATGTTTCTATACTTTGAAAATTAATTAGAAACCCATTGAGAATGCATGAGATCACATCATGTGAAGAATCTTTAAAAAATGCCCAACACATTGATACAAATGGTGATTGGTCATTGACTTCCTCATCAACAAAAAATAGAATAGACGAACAATTTGAATATTTACAACAATCTCTAACGAATATTACACTACGAAAAAATGCATTGTGGTGCACCAGCTACAAAAGCGATGGGAACACTGAAGACAATTGAAAACTATAGACCAATTTGAGCAAGATGTTTATCGAATATTTTGAAATCTACCAAATTACATAGAACCACAAAATGAGAGGTTGCTAGTATAATATAAAAAATGAAAAGGTAAAGTGGTGTGTTATATGGGAGTAATTCATCCACTATATTTATGATTTTCAATTAAATGGTCAAAATAAACCCGATTATCATAGTGTTTATCATTGATAAGTGTCCAACCAGTCAAGAAACTCAACAAATTAGGGAGGAAGAGGAAACCCATATTAAGAAATAGGAAACGACAATCAAGGTTGTGGGATATCAAGGAGATTGAAATAATCATGGTGGATTTAATGGAAAATGTGGATGAGGAATTAGCTATGGTTATGAATGACTATACTATTCAAATATTGTAAGAAGGGGCATATCACACCTGGATATCCATTAAAAGATTAAACTGACCTACTTTTTTGCATTATGTGTGGATTGGGCATTCACTCCTAAGAGGATTGTCATAAAATTCTCGAAAATTTAATGAATAAAAGAGATGTTAATTTGATTTGTGCTCTTCCCAAGAAGGAATTATTAAACTCTGAAAGCTTACAAATCATCACAAGATCTAGAGAAAGACAAGAAAACAAGCCTAAAACACAAGATATAATATGACTATTGAAAATCACTTCCTAATACGAAAATCTACAATACCATGAAGATCTTATGTGATAGGTAATTGAACTTTTTAAAATGAATCTAGAAATAAAATTTCAACTAAGGATGTCAAAGTATTAAATCAGTAACTCCATATATATTGCAACAGTTATATTTTAATAACCATTAATATTAAGAGATCTATGAATTAAAAATAATATCATTAAGGAGTTGTTGGCTTCCATACCATGTGATGAAGAAAATATTTTTAAATTATGAGCTATCAAATGTAAAGTAAATCTCATCATGGTAAATAGTAACAATGCTAAGAATAGTCTAGTGAATTAAACATAAATAAAAACATCAACAATATCAGATAGAATCTAAACCATGATGAAATCAAACACAATCAATGACCATGTTTGTTGTGAAACTAGCTCCAAAAATAGAAGAAAAGAGATATCAATGCCTTAGAAATAAGCCACTTCGAGGGGGCAACCTCCAATACATTACATGAATGAAAAATTCTTGGATGATACAAATTTCAAAACCTCCTTTCTATATATAGGAGTCCATAGGGCCATAATGTAATTTTAGTGGGGCCACAATGTAATTGCAGCCGACCTAACAATAATAATTTAAGGGCACAATAATAACAATATGGGGGTAATAGGGGTACAATAATAACAATAAGGGGGTTAAACTAACAACAATAAGGGACTATACTAGTAATATAGGGACCTAACATGCCCGTCTCCTTCAAACAAGTGTTGTCCTCAACACTTGAGTAGCTTTGGGTGCTTCTGTATAAAATTCTCATCCTCCCATGTAGAATCTTCAGTGAGTAAGTTCTTCCACTTGATGAGATACTCTGAAATTGATCGATGTAGTAGCTATCAAGTTCTTGTTTCGGTGACTGCTTCAGGTTCCAATATGATTTTTCCTTCCTCATCAAGTTCTGGAAATATTGTTTGAACTGGAATATTTTCACCTATAACCTTATTTAAGCATGAAACATGGAAAACTAGCTGCACTTGTGAAGAAGCAGGAAGCTCCAATTTGTATGCAATAGTACCAATATTTTACAACACCTTTTAAGGACCATAGTACTTTGGCGATAAATTATTATCCTTCTTATCTTGCTTGAGGGACATTTGTTTGTATGGTTGTAGCCGTAAAAATACCTAGTCTCCTACATCAAAACTTCTCTCGCTGCGATGTTGATCTGCCTATTGTTTCACTTGATTTTGTGCCAAATTCAGGTTATCCTTTAAGAGCTGGAGAACTTATTGATGATGCTCGATGTGATATTCCACTGCTTGAACCTTCGAATTTTCTCTTAAAGATGATGTGATGGACGGTGGATGATATCCATAAAGTGCCATAAATGGGGTCATCTTTGCTGCAGTATGGAAGGAAGTGCTATACCACCATTCAGTGAGAGGTAACCACTTGACCCATTGTGCTTGTTTATCAGATACAAAACAATGAAGATATCCTTCCAAACATTTATTTACTATCTCATTTTGACCATCAGATTGAGGATGATAAGATGAGCTATGAGCTAATTGAGTACCCAAACAAGAATAACTCCGTCCAAAAAATTTCTAGTGAAACATCTTCACACGAAAAAAAACTCTACTTTGACTAACAGAATTTTGTCCATAAATGTAGTAGCAACTGTACTTGATTTAAATGGATGAGATAATGTACAAAAGTTTGCATACTTGGTAAGTCTATCACCTTCCACCATGACGACACTCTTTCCTTTAGACTTAGGTAAAAGTGTGATAAAATCCATTGAAATTTCCTCCCAACATTGACTTTGAATGGATAAAGGTTGTAAAAGACCCGGGGTCTTAATTGTCTCAACTTTATTCTCATAAGTGTGTTCAAACATTCTCGTCAAAAAATTTTGAAATACCGTATTTAAGGCCATCCCAAAAAATATTTTCACCTGTAAGTTTTTAAAATTAAATGTCATCTCAGTGAGAAGCAAATTTCCAAAGAATATTTTGTTTAGTTGGGAGTTCCTGTGCTGTATATGCTATATTTTACCATAAGGAATCATTTTTCCAACTAAATGTATCGATGTACTAGGATCTTGCTGCAACTTTTGAATGAGTGTCCACACTTCTTCATCCTTCTTCCATTCATCCCTTGCTTCGGTTATCCAATTTGGTTGGATAATAGAAATGGCACAAAGTAATGCTTCCACCTCTTCATTCTTTCTTGAGAGTGCATCTGCAACAACATTTAACTTCCCTTTTTTGTAGATTATTTCAAAGTCATAACCCAACTTATTTGTGATCGACTTTTGCTGCTCTTATGAAGATAGTCTTAGTTCCAAAAAGAGTTTAAGACTATCATGATAAGTTTTTACCTTGAAGTGTCTTCCCATTAGGTAACTTCACCATTTCTTTACTGCATGCAGTATTGCTAACATTTCCTTTTCATAAATATCTTTCTGTAAATACTTTCCTTTGATTGGACAACTTTAAAAAGCAATGGGTCTTCCTTCTTGCATTAAAACAGCACCAATTCCATTTCATGAGGCATCACATTCCACAATGAAGGTTTTTTTTGAAGTCTGGCATAGCTAAGACCGGTGCTAGGCACATTGACTCTTTAAGATGTTCAAAGGACTTAGTGGCTTCAAGAGTCCATGAAAATGCATCTTTCTTCAATAATGTTGTTAGCGGTGATGCTATTCTCCCATAATTCTTAACAAACTTGTGATAATACCTTGTTAACCTGAGAAATCCTTGCATCTGCTTTATGGTTGTGGGGAGTTTCCATTATTTAATGGATTTAATTTTGTTAGGGTCTACCTTAACACCCTCGTGAGATACAATATGACCCAGATATTCCACCTCTTGTACTCCAAAGGAACATTTGGATTTTCTTGCATATAATTGTTCCTTCTGCAATAGTTTGAGCACCTTGTCAACATGTTGAACATGATCCTTCCAAGACCTACTGTAGATTAGTATATCATCAAAAAATACTAGCACAAATTTTCTAAGGAGGGGTTTGAAAATGGAATTGATCAACCCTTGAAATGTAAAAGGTGCATTGGTAAGGCCAAAAGGCATGACCAAAAATTCATAATGACCCTCATGAGTTAGAAATGATGTTTTTATAATATCTTCAGTCTTCATTCGATTTGATGATATCCTCAACAAAGATCCAACTTGGTAAAATAAATTGCTCCATGTAATTCATCCAATAATTCATCAATCACAGGAATGGGAAATTTATCTTTAATGGTGAGCTTATTGAGCTCACTATAATCTGGATACATGTGCCATGATCCATCCTTCTTGTGTGCCAATACTACAGAAGGAGAGAAAGAACTTTGGCTAGGTTGAATTATACCAGCCTCTAACATTTCTGCAATCATACGTTCAATTTCGCTCTTTTGGACATAAGGATATCTATAAGGCCTGATGTTTGGAGGAACACTTCCTGGAATCAAATGAATAGCATGATCATGATCATGAATATTTGGGAGTCCTTTGGGAGTTTCAAAAACCTTGGAATGATTGTCCAAGAATTTTTTGAGATCTGCAAAAATAGATGATTTTGATGTTCGAACTTCCAGTGAGCATAATTGTGCAATTACACCTTGTTGTTATTTCTTTAGAAGCTTTGTCATGACATTAGAGCTTATTATCTTTCCCGGCTTCCCTGCAATACCCCGTAATTCGACTTCCTTTCCATTTGAAAAAAAATTCAAGAAAATTTCTTGAAAATTAAAAGCTACCATCCCCAAAGATTGTAACCATTGTACTCCTAGTACAACATCAGTACCTCCCATAGGAATGGAAAGCATTGGAATATTAAATACATATT
Source organism: Pinus albicaulis (assembly GCA_034641835.2). NCBI lineage: Eukaryota > Viridiplantae > Streptophyta > Pinopsida > Pinales > Pinaceae > Pinus > Pinus albicaulis. The sequence continues at coordinate 508,671,457 of CM076570.1, read as the reverse complement.
CCCCCATGGTTAGCTTGATATTATGGCATTTTCAAGAGCAATTTATAGTTCCTCCATTTGCAACCATCACTTGACATTCTGGTGCTGGGTATAGGAAACAATTCAATTCCTTGGCTACGTTACAATGAATAAAATTATGGGTACTACCTGAATCAATCAAAACTATTACCTTTTTCTTCTTGATATGTCCTTCTATCTTGAGAGTTTGAGGAATGGTAATTCATGCCAATGCATTACACGATATGGTCAAACTCATTTATTCCTCTTCTAGGGTTGGTTCCTGGTGTATATCCTCTCCTTGTTCATTTTATTCTTCCTCTTCACAAGCTATGTAATAATTTCTTCTCAGCACACTTATGACCTTTAGTGTGCTTGCTATCAAAACTGTAGCAAAGCCCTTTTGCTCTTTTTTCTTCCAATTTTTGTGGTGTCAACCTTGTAGGTTGTGGAAATATAGGAGTAGCAACACTTCCCTATTTATAGAAGTGAGTGGTAGGCTTCCTCGTCGCCATAATTTTAGATTCAATTTTTCTTGCCAACCTGAATGCCTTCTCCAATGAATCAGGTTCCAAAACAAAAACTTCATGTTGGATATTATCCTTTAAAGTACCTATGAAGAGATCAATCCTATGTTCCTTTGGAATATCAGTTACCCTTATATTCAATTTTTGGAAGTCCTCAATGTGCTCCCCCACTAAACCATTTTGTTTGAGATTTTGGCTAAAGAAGTTGTTGCTCTTTGTATGCTCATAATGTGCTGTCATTTCCTCCATAAAAATTGACCAAGTGAGAATTTTTTTACTGGAGCAAAGCCATCGATACCATACAAATGTATTTTGTTCTAAATGTAAGGTTGAAATGCGTAACTTTTGTTTGTTTTACACATTATTGAGATCAAAATATTTCTCCATCTATAGTATCCATGTTACAAGATCCTTTCCATCAAAATTACTCATATCCATTTTTGGAATATGGTGGTTCTTCCTGCCAACATTAGAGTTTATGAAATCACGATTGACATTTTTTTTTTTTTTCATCATGAGTTTCCTCTACTATATTTTCACCCTTAGGAAAAATTTCTTGTATCAACTTTGTCAAACCTTCCATGTCTGCTTTTAGATCATTCTTCATGTTTTCCATTTTTTCATCGATCTTAGCTTCCATGTCATCCATCTTAGATTCCATGCCAGCTTCCATGCCATCCATCTTATATTCCACACCTTTCTTCAAACCATCCATCTTATATTCCACACCTTTCTTCAAACCATCCATTTTAGTTTCCATGCCTTTCTTCAAAACTTCCATGTCATTTTTTGTTGCTCTTTGCAAGAGAGAAATTTGTTGCACTTGCTCTTGTAATTTTGATATGTCATGTTGCCATTGTTCATCTTCATGAGCCATAGTAGAGCCTTCTAAAGGCTTAATGGGTGTTGAATTATTATTAGGGGCCATTTTAGAATTTAATACTAATATCTATTCTACAATATGCCCTTGGAATCAATTCAACTTGATTCTTCAAACAAGACTTATGCAGTTTGGGAAAAAAAAATATACACACCTTTTACCTGCTTTTGAGGAGCTCTATATTGAAATTGAATTAACTCTCTAATTGCGGATCCTAAATATCTAGAATTCGGCCTTGAACTAGCACTCTGAAGCTTCTTTCAAATGTCATAGGTCTAACCTGATTTGGATTCTTCAAGGCAAAGTTATCTCCAATCTCCCACAATGACACAATTATGGACTTGTTCAATAAAGAAAACTTGTACGACTTGCCACGTGTCACTATTTCCTCCTTTGGCTCTGAAATTTACAGACAAGAAACTACAGTTCGTGTACTTGCAGCCACTTTTTATAGCATTCCAATCTGATGCTCAGAGAGAGAGTTATTAATATTTTCCCACAATAACCTCTTTGAGATGATATTTGGGAGCCTGAAAAATACCTAACTTCCATAGATCATATCTCCGCAAATATTGCGAACCAAGCTCTGAAATTTTGCGAAGATGTTCCTTAGGATTTTGGCTTTGCTCTCTACAAATTTCAACTTTCGAATCTTCGTATCAAAAAACTTATAGTGAAAATTCTGCGATGACTTGTTTAGGTTAAATTTAGGAGCCTGCAAAAATCCCTAACTTCCACAAATCATATCTCCGAAAATATTACGAACCAAGCTCTGAAATTTTGTGATGATGTTCTTCAGGAATTTGGCTTCGTACTCTAAAAATTTCAGCTTCTCAAACTTCGTAAAAAAAACGTTATAGCAACAATTCCACGATGACCGGTTTGGAGCAGTGAAAACCCCAGAATCCAAAGCTCTGATACCAAATGTTGTGAAACCAAATCCAAAAATAGAAGAAAAGAGATATCAACGCCTTAGAAATAAGCCACTTTGAGGGGGAAACCTCTAATACATTACATGAATGAAAAATTCTTGGATGATAAAAATTACAAAACCTCCTTTCTATATATAGGAGTCCATGGGGCCACAATGTAATCCTAGCCAACCTAACAATAATAATTTAAGGGCACAATAATAACAATATGGGGGTTACAGGGGTACAATAATAATAATAAGGGGGTTACACTAACAACAATAAGGGACTATATTAGTAATATATGGACCTAACAATGTGCTTACATATTTTTTTAGCCTGAAAACCCAAATGTGAAAACCAAATTTGAATAGGATCACTCTATTCATATCAGCTATCTCTAGTATAATTATCTCCTCTCCTTTCATGTCATTTCATCCTTTCCCAAAAAAATCCCATGAGAATGAGATTAAAAGAGGAAATAAGGAGAGTTTGGGGTTAAGGGAAGGCCAATGACCATGCCCATTCGCCTGTCATTCCTTAGCCTTTTCTCCTATATTTTCCTTCTGGTTTAATTCTCCTTTACATTCCTTACTCATTCATTTTTGTCTTATCCATTGTTGCATTTGCACTATTTACATAGCTTACTTAAATTTTCTTTATTGTTGAATTATTTTATAGGTACTAAGTCTTATCCATTCATTAGGTCAAACCCATTTCACACCATCTATATTATCAATGAAAGAATAATTTAATGTGAATGAGCATCATTGTCTTTTGCAAGAAACCATTATGAAATATTTGGTTCAACAAAGAAAAATAATATACATATTGAATGAAGAGTGTAGCATGTTAAGGAACATGGAACTCAACTTGTGCAAGGACTCCCTATCTTCAAATTCAAATATTATGATATCTATCAACTCTACATATGTAGAATTAAGGAAAATGAGACAATTCATTAATTGAATGAATGCGTGAACATCAAGCCACATAAATCATCCCGATGATATGTTGGTGAGAAAGAGGAAAATATCCACCACATATTTGGTTAATTATTATGATTTTTAAAATCATTAGTGTGTTAGGTTATTTTTTAAATTAGGGTGCTTATAAGAAAACTTGGGATGCAATAAATATAGTTTGTTAACAACTCTCTTAAATCATATCTAAGTGTTTATTTTTTCTTAGTAATTCAAAATTAGATCTATGTCTAAAACAATATCACAAAAACACTAAAATTCCATAACGCAAACACTTTGCACAACTTAAACTTGCAACAATGAATCAAAGTAGTACACAAGAGAAGTTTTGCAAACCCAAAACTTGTTATATTACAAATTTAATACAAAAAAAATAGGGCTCCCATACTAGGGAACATGGCCCTTACAATTAGCAGTGATATAAGGAAAATGACTAGATGATAATGTCAACAACTTAGGAAAGCCAATCTACTTTTTAACAAGATACACTTGAATTACATACTGATGTAGCACTTACGAGACCGCTTTCAATCCACATACCTTTAACACCTGATAGATACTTTTCCACCTCTACTATTACTCACAAGTACTTCAACTTCAGAATGCTTTCATCTTCAACTAAGAAATATTCCTCTATCAACCACTCTTCCTTCTCCAAGAAGTGTGACCTTAAGCCATACAAAACTACCCTCTAGAAACCCTCTTTATCCTTCAAGAATTCCCCTCTTATCATTGATTCCACTGAACTAGGGCTTCACCAAATAACTCTCTTGGCTGACTTCTTTTCTACTCCAAGATCATTCCTTAGGTTATACAATATTTCCCTCACTCGGTCCAGTAAGATGATTAAATAAGGCTCTCTTTCAAAACTGACACAACAATGAATGAGCAGTCCATAGATTATACTTAAGGGATATGCCAAAATGTTTTTCAATATGACTCTTGATAGCCCTCCAACCTTATTAATCCATCAACATAAGATCAAAATACATACCTCTTTCTAAAATCAGCTTAGTTCGATATTTCTAGACAATACTTTGACTGTGATCCTCTTCCTATAATAGTTTATACTTGTGACTACCTCAGGCTCGTGGCCACCTCTGAACCTATGGTCACAAATTCAGAAAAGCACATGATAATACCCTTCACATAACTTAAATCTGTACATTGTTCCCTAAGGAGACTCAAACCTTACTTAATATTATTATTCCAAACCTAAATAGGGGTATTGGACCTCTCCTTGCAAACAAATATAATTGTGGCATAGCCATAACAACTATCACAGATAGAACCAAAACTTATTCCAAAAATTACTTGCACAACTCTCCTTGAATTCGATATTCCAGAACACAAGAAAAGAGAAATAATTTCCCATTATTTTTTTTTCTTAGCTTGCCTTCACTGAGATTTGTGACTCATTGTGCTTATATTTTTATGATGAATTAAACTTTCGAATGTGCCAAAATGAGTTTGACATGATATTTATTTATAGTGATCTAGGTGGTGTCCCTTTCCACCAAGGGTCATGACTTATGCTTAAGCCGACCTAAGTAAAACTTTCTCAACCACCATTTTTCATAAAAATTATTGGGTTTGGATCTCAATTATATTCATGATTCAGATGTATTATTTTAGCTGCATTTGGATCCTATTCCTTGACACAGGGTGGGGGGGACCGCTCCCACTAGTAGAATTTCTTGTAAAATATTGTAATTTCATAGTTAATCTCAGAAATTCATTAGGAAGAATATTGATGGTATAATTTATATTAATTTAGTTTTTTTATTCCCTATAGGGTAATCCTTAGTTTATATGAGGAATTTGTATTGTGATTGTGTATCATTCTATGTGAGAAAAAGAGAGGAGGATCTGTGAGAGTGAAGAGGAAGTTATAGCGGATTTGTTTTAGGTTGTATCCCTTCAATTTAGTGAATAATATAAAAATAAGGATTGGTTGTTTCTCCATGGATATATCCCAATTTGGGTGAACCAGATATATCTGTTTCATTTTATGATTTTTTGTGTTTCTAATATTATATTCAATTTCTAACAACTAGTATAATAGTTTAAGGCCTATTAGACTAATAAAATCGAAGGAAAGAAGGGTTCCTAATTTGAGTGGGAGCAATGGAAAAATATAGTAGTTTTGGGGTCAAGAAATTCAACCGCCAAAATTTCCAACTATGGAAGATGTAAATGGACGATCATTTCTATTAGAAAGTTATTTTCCTCCAGTTGAGTAGAAAAGAAAAGAAGCCGACAAGTATGACAAATGGAGAATGGGATGTATAAATTACACCAATGGATTCAATCCGACCATGTAATATAATAAAACAAGATATTGAATCCTTCTACAATATTTGCAAAAAATAAACATGATCTCACAATCTCACCAAGTAAGAGAAAGAAGTAAATCAATCACACAACACAGATATTTTTCCTGGGGAAAGCTTGTTGTTCAAAACCCCTCTATATTTATTGTATAATAAACCAAGGAATCATGAAACAATACAATTCACTCTTATCGCAAGAGTTTGATGCACTCTACCAACTGTCTCACATTGATTCGAACATAATCGACCAACACTTAGCCAATTTCCCACCTCTGCTAAGCCTGCCTTGCTTGCAGGATTCTAAGAACAATTGATCCCTATTAATTAGGAAACTCAACCTTCCAAAAATGCGCAATACATCATGGGAAATCCTATGGTTTTCTAATTTCGCGTCAAAAATTTACTAATAATACAACTGATAGATAACATCCCTTTAACCTATGTCTCAACTCAGTCTTATTCAGAACTGACATGCATGCAACTATTAATAGTAAATCATCAGTCACTTGACAGATCACTGCATGACAATTAAATCTGATTTAATTCACTTAACCTCCCACTAGTACAACAATCAGTTACAACTAGTTAGACTGACTTTAACTCACTTAATCAAGTTAATTGATTTCTCATGCATTAAACTAATACACTAACTGCAACTTAGAATCTAAAATAAATAGAATCACTCTACATGCTTCACTAGCCACCCTCAACTCGAATTTCATGAGCTAATTGATTCTATCACACCTAGTTAACTGTTACAAGTGATTATGAGGTAAGATTACAATTTATTGTCCAATTTAATTAAGGGAAAATTAAATTAGACACACATTTCTTGTTGACTTTTCAACACTCCCTCTCAACAAGAAATGGATTATCAGCTACTCTGATCCTATCTTTGTGGTATTCGAATTTTCTCTTGGCGAGTGCCTTCGTAATAATATCTACATCATGATCCTTCGTGGGAATCTATTGAAGTAACATAATGTGTCTATGAACACAATGTCTCGGATGGTGGAACTGGATGTCAATATGCTTTGACCTATCATGGAATACTATATTAACCAGGAGTTTTATGCAACTCTGGTTATCACAATGTATGACCATCAGATCCATTTGATGACCAAACAAACTAGAAAGTATCTTCCTCATCTGGATGGCCTCACATGCTGCCTGACTGGCTGCCATGTATTTTGACTCGGCTGAACTGAGTGAAACTGATCTCTGCTTCCTACTGTACCAAGAAATTGTTGTCGATCCTATGCTGAAGATTCCTCCCATTGCAGTCTTCCTGTCTGATGGACTACCTGCTGAATCTGCATCACTGAAGCCTTGAAGCTTCACTCTCTCTGTCTTTCTATACCATAATCCATACTCTATAGTTCCCCTGAGATATCTCAAGACATGCTTCCCCGCCTTCCAAAATAGCTTGGTCAGCTTAACCATAGCTTTACTAAGCTGGTTAATTGCGTATCATATGTCAGGTCATGTGTTCACCAAGTACACAAGTGAACCCACAAGCTGCCTATAAACAGTAGCGCCCACTACCTCACCTGAGGTAACATCCTCCTTCCTCCAATTTCCTGCGAGAGGAGTCTCCATGGGTTTACATCTCTCCATGTGGAACTTCCTCATAATCTCTTTGGCATACTTTCCTTGAGAAAAAAATATCTTCCCATCCCGCTGCCATCTCTCTAAACCAAGGAAATAGTGAAGGAGTCCCATGCCCTTCATCTCAAACTCTCTTGCAAGATCCTCTTTGCAAGAAGTTATGAGCTGCTCATCACCTATCGGAATAATATCATCGACATAAATTACAATAATAAGAATCTTACCATAAACCATAATATGGTACAGGTTCGCATCTGATTCACTGTTCGTGAAGCCTGACCCTTTGAAATAACTGTCAATCCTAGTGTACCAAGCACGAGGTGCTTTCTTTAGCCCATCCAATGCTCTCTTGAGTTTGCACACATGTGAATCCCTGTCAAATGTCTCAAAACCTTCTGGCTACTCGATTTACAACTCTTCCTCAATAAATCCATTGAGAAATGTAGTCTTCACATCCATCTGATGTCTCTTCCAACCCATCTGCGCTGAGAGTGCAAGGATAGATCTAATCAATGAGTACTGTGAAACTAGTGCAAAATTCTCCTCATAGTCAATCCCCTCAACCTGTTAGAGTCCCTGGGATAAAAATATAGCCTTGCACTTCTCCACACTCCCATATGCTACTTGCTTCACCTTATAGATCCATCAAGATCCAACCACTAACTTCCCGATTGGTCTTGGGACAACTTACCATGCACTGTTCCTGACGATGGAGTCATACTCCTCAACCATGGCATCAGCCCAAGTTGGTTGTTGCACTGCTTCCTCAAAAGAGGGTGGTTCTGTCACAATACACTTGCATGTAAGAGCCATATATCCAGTATACCTATTTGGTGATTGTCTCTATCTGTGCTGTGATGTAGGTGATCCTACATGTTCTGCCGCATCAAGTCTCAATCTGTCAGCGTCTGTGGTGCACCTCCTACCATGTATAGTGGATGGCTCTACATGAGTGTTTTCTTCCACTCCATGATCCTCCTCATGTGGCTACTCCACATCTTTAGGTTCATCCTTTGGAACCAAGAGTTCCTCATCTGCATGCAAATCAAGCTCCCTCTCAAGAGACAATCGCATGGATTTCTCCTCATCAAAGTTTACATCCCGTCTCACAACTTTCATCATGTTGTTTGGAAAATACACCTGATAGTTGTGGGGAGTATTAGTGTACCCCACAAATATCCCAATCTCTGCTGTTGGTTCTAGCTTCTTTCTGGAATCTTTGGTCACATGGAAATAGACAGATGATCCAAAAATTTTAAAATATGAAACATCAGGTTTGTTACCAAAAAAATCCTCCTCCATTTTAATCATGCCAAGTATCTTATGAGGACTATGGTTGTGCAAAAATACTGTTGTGTTGCATGCCTCTGCTCACAAATGAAATGGTAGGCCCTAATCATGTAACATAGCTCGTGCCACACCCATAATTGTTCTGTTGTTTCTTTCTGCAACACATTTATTCCGTGGGTTATGAGGCACAATAAACTCTCTCTGAATTCCTTCTTTGGCACAAAAGTTCTTGAATTCATTGGATATGTTCTCACCACCATTATTGCTCCTCAGAGCCTTCACCTGCTTCCCTATTTATTTCTCAACCAGTGCTTCAAACTCACAAAATTTTGAGAATGTCTGATCTTTATTTTGCATGATGTATATCTACATTTTCTAGAAAAAACATCAACAAAAATCACATAATACCTATTCTTTGTTGTAGAAGTTGTAGATAATGGTCCACACACATCTGAGTGAACTCTCTCAAGAATTTCCGCTGCTCAGTTCTCCTTCTCATGAATAGTGGCCTTTATATACTTCCCCATGGTACCTCCCTTGCCTATGTATATTTGCACAAGAACACCCTTTGGAAGCCCTGAAGAAATCTGTTGCATGACCTTCAAAGCATTGTAGTGTAGATGGCCCAATATCCTGTGCCATAACTCCCCCTCATCCCGGCTCACCACTTTGACTACTTTACTCATCAATGCAACGTATCCATCTACTTCAAGTTTGTAGAGGTTCTTCACATGAACCCAAATATTATTAACCTGTCCTGTGGATTTGTAATGAAGGAATAGTTTCCCTTCACCGAAAATAACATCATATCCTATATCCGCCAACATAGCAACTAAAACTAAATTCTTTTTCAAGCTTGGTACATGCATGTCATGTTTTAATAAGAAATGTTTACCTGATTGTCTCTAGAAAGTAACTGTACCAATCCTGGTAGCACTATACCTCCCATCATAACCCATCTCGATGTGCATCTAAAGATCCTTTTGATCCAAGCTACTAAATATTTATTTTTCTCCCGCCACGTGGAAAGATGCACCACTATCCAAGTACCACACTGATCCCATTGCACTAGACACCATGCATGCGATGAGTGATAATTCCAACATGAACTTTGAAGCCAAAGCATCACTCACTATAGATCCTAAAACCTTCTTTTTTTTCTTCTTCTTATGTGGAAAATTAGTGGCATAATGTCCATGCTCGTGATAGTGAAAAAATTTCACTCTGGACATGTCACGCTTCTTGCCTTCTTTGCTGGTCTCAGATTTGGAATAGGATTTCTTTCCCTTCCCCTTCTTTGCCTTACCAACCAAGGCGTAATTTTCCTCATCATTTTTCTTGGATGAGGATCCATCCCTGTTATTCCGCTTGAATTCTTCTTGTACCAATTTCGACCAAAGTTGCTCCTAATCTGGTAGCTTCTCCCTCCCATTAATAGAGTCGTGATAACTATGCCAGCTCTTGGCAAGGCCTAGAAGTTCTAGGATGACCAAGTCAATATCCGCTACATTAATCTGGACACTTCCAAGATCATCTTGACATTGGATGACCTTGGTCAAGTATTTCAGAATAATGTCACCTTTCTCCTTTTTTATTTTCCTGAGCTTGTCCTTCAGTGCAAATTTTATGTGGTCAGTACTGTTTTGAAATAGATCTGTCAAGGCCTTCCACATTTCATATGGAGTTGCCTTGCCATGGAGACTCAAGATAATGTGATATTGAACTCCCTCTAATAATATCCTCCTCGCCTTTGCAACCTTATTTTTCCAAGCATCAAGAAGAGCGATGTGTGCTGCTGCAGGCCTTGGAATATCAATGTCGATAAATTATTTCAACCCATTGTCCTTGAGAATTGCCTCTATTCTATCTTTCCATGCAATATAATTAAAACTTCTCTCTAGTGCATATTCCAATATTAATCTACTGAAAGGCATCTTGATTCACCCGTTGCACCAAAGAATATTTTTGAAAATTCGAATGTTGTCAAGCATAAATTCAATTTCTTACCCACTATAGTGATTTCTGGTGCTCTGATACCATGTAGAAATTACATAAATGGATTCAATCTGATCATGTAATATACTAAGACAAGATACTAAATCCTTCTAAAATATTTGCGGAAAATAAAAATGATCACACAATCACAACAAGTAAGAGAAAGAAGAAAATCAATTGCAAAACATAGATATTTTTCCTAGGGAAAGATTGCTGCTCAAAACCCCTCTTCATTGATTGTATAATCAACCAAGGAATCATGAAACAATACAACTCACTCTTATTGCAAGAGTCTACTGCACTCTACCAACTGTCTCACACTGATCCGAACAAAATCGACCAACACTTAGACAATTTCTTGCCTCTGCTCAGCCTACCTTTCTTGCACAATTCTAAGAATAATTGATCCCTATTAATTAGGAAATTCAACCTTCCAAAATTGTGCAATACATCATGAGCAATCCTATAGTTTTCTAATTGTGCGTTGAAAATTTACTAATAATACAACTAATATATAACATCCCTTTAACCTCTGTCTCAACTGGGTCTTCATCAGAACTGAAACGTATGTAGCTATTAATAGTAAATCATCAGTGAGTTTACAGATCACTGCATGTGAATTAAATCTGATTTAATTCACTTGACCTCTCACTAGTACAACAATCAGTTACAACTATTTAGACGGACTTTAACTCACTTAATTGAGTTAACTGATTTCTCATGCATTAAACTAATACACTAACTACAACTTGGACTCTAAAACAAATAGAATCACTCTACATGCCTCACCAACAACCCTCAACTCGAATTTCGTGAGCTAACTAAGTCTATCACACTCAGTTAACTATTACAAGTGATTATGAGATAATATTACAATTTATTGTACAATTTAATTAAGGGAAAATTAAATTAGACACACATTTCTTGTTGACTTTTTAACATGGGAGATTCTCAACTGAAAGGAACTAGGAATAATACAACTATGCCTAGAAACATCAACAACCTTCAAAATTTCAAAGGAAATGTCAATGAAATATCTAATGAATTCATTGACTAAACTATGTGAAAAACCCTTGGCCTCAAACAAGGTATTTCTTAGGAAGCATTTATTTAATATGAATATGTCAAAAGGTGGATTAGTTGTTGATGATATAAATTATTTTAACAAGGTTACCAATGAGTTAAGTTTTATAGGGGTAAATTTTGATGATGAATTTAGGGCTTTGTTGTTTCTATGCCCATTTCTAGATAGTTGGAATGGCTTAGTAATGACTATTAGAAATATGTCTATGGATCTAGGACTTTAAATTTTGATGTTGTTATTGGTGCTATCCTTAGTGAGGAAATTCGATAGAAAATCTTAGGTGAGACATTAGGTAATTCTTTGACTGCAGAGACTAGGGGAAGAAAACTAGAGAGGAAAGAGCCGAGGATATCGTAGTAAGTCAAGGAAGCGAAGATAGTGTGCTATAAATGTGGGAAGAAATGACACCTGAAGAAAGACTGTAATCTCAGAAGGGAAAAGAAGGAGATGGAAAATAAGATAAAAATCATGAAGTGAATGTAACAGGTTATGTGTTGCAATCTTTTTTTTATTCTTTCATTATAAAATATTTTTAATTTATGGGTGGTATATTCACGGGCTTCATTCCATACCACACCTCATTGGAAACATTTTCATTACTATGTTCAAGGATATTTTGGGTAGGTTCATCTAGGTGTTGATAAACCTTATAAAATGATTGGAATGGGTAAGGTAGTCATTAAAAAATAGAATGGAAACCAATGGTTGGTAAAGGAGATAAGGATTTTTCCAGGCCTAAATAAAAATCTAATTTCAACAGGGTAGTTGGGGATTGAATTTTGTGTAACAACATTTGTGGACAAAACCTCGAAGGTCACAAAAGGAGCCCTGGTAATAGAAAAATGAGAGAATGTTGGTACATTGTATTTATGGAATGGAATTTTTTATTTTTAATGATATAACGTCCACAAGAGAATATATTGTATTGTGGCATCATCGACTTGTGCACATGAGTGAGAAGGGTATGGATATTCTTCACTCAATAAATTTGTTGCCAAATTTGAAGCATGTTGATTTGGATTTTATGTGAGAATTTTGTTTATGGAACATAAAATAGATTCTTATTTCTTAGATTTGGGAAAGAAAATAAGAGAGAAATTTTAGAGCTTGTGCATAGATATGTTTGTGGACCAAATTAGGTATCATCTCTCAATGGATCTCGTTATTATGTTAACTTTATTGATTCTGCAACTAGGAAAACTTGGCTTTATTGTATTGAAAAAAAGTATTATTTACTTCATACTTTTAAGAAATGGAAAGATTTGGTTGAGAATGACATAGGTGAGAATTTGAAGTGTCTCAGAGTACTCTTAGGAATCTATAATTTTAGTAGATTGGTGAGACTAAAACTGCAGAGACAACATTGTTTCAACCACTTTGGGATTCTAAGATTTAGCCCTCCTGAATTCGGAGAGGGATCTCTCCAATAAAGTGCAAAGATTGATTTATATTTAAATTTTTTGGGTAATGATATTAGGCTAGTTACGAAAACCGAGGGTTTTTGTTTATTTTGGATGGTTGAGCATGATTATTATTTGGTGGAAAGTTCTAAATGGAAAAAGTTTCAAAGGTGTGAATTTGCAAGCAATCAGAACAAGCTTTGGCTGATTAGATAGATATAATGCTGGTTTTTAGTCCATTGGGCTATGGATTCATAATAGGGACTTTAATTGTGCAACAATTCAAGAGTGATCCAAGGGGAAAGTCATCTATATCACAAGATAATTGAGATTAAATGATGGAATGGAAACAATAAAAGTGTTGGAGCGGTGGAAACTGATAATAATTTCAACAAGGATTTATAGTCAGTCCAAACAAGAAAAAGCCTTTAAGCAACTGTTTAAAACCAACCAAAGGGCAGGGCTCACCATAAACCTCTTTGGAAAAGCTCGTATTAAAGATAACTTAAGAGACAAACAATCTAGTAATCTGCATAATTACCTTCAGAAAGGATGAAAATAGATAAGAGAAACAAAGTGTCACTTAAGATCAGATAAGATACTTTTAAATCTAGTCTTCTTTCAACAAACACTTAGGGAAAGTTTCAAAATTACCTTTGGAGAATAGAAGCTAGAAACATGGCAAACCATCACTTTTCTAGTCTAAATTTAATAAGAAAATAATGAAAATAGCATTCAAGAACAATGTTTAAATAAAATAGTAGGACGAGGGAACGCCAACATTCCTAATTGCTTAAACTGTATTGAATCATTCTTAAATAAACAAATTGGAGGAAAACATTGAGATAAAGCTTATCAGTCAGAGAAGGGTACTGTAAATAGTAGGTCCTAACTCTATCATTGTTGTTCTTTATCAGAGAATAGTGGACAATATGGCATACATGGAAGGAAAAAAAATAACAAAGAAAGGGGCACTTCACTAGTGATATAGACTAGGATCCCAAGAAAAAGCTTTTATATTGAAGTCAAACCAGTTACATCTTCAAGTCCAATGTTTCAGTTTAGCAATCATCTTCACTTCTCAACCTAACTTATTAGATCACAAACAGAGCTTCAAGAGCCTTTTAACATTATTTACAAGTAGAAGTTTCGAGCACAAGTATATTTCAAAGTTCTGCAACCAACGTTTACAATGAACTCCTCAATAAGATTTTATAGAAGGATGAGGAGGTCGAAAGAGAAAAGATCTAAGGATTCAATTAATATAGCCTAATACTTCTCAGCCTTTGAGGGGTTCGATGCAGAAGTTTTACAAATATTTTCTTGTATTGATTGGTTTAAATTAAGAATTAAGCTGAGTGGGATGATTTTGTTGACTTTGAGGCTTTGTGTCATCTCTGTAGTAACTCAGCAGATATTTTGAAATAAGTTCTTCGGCTGAATTAACTGTTTGACTATCGTGAGGTAAATATCCTCTGTTCTAGTCATTACTTGGCCTCTTTTTGAATGCTTTGAGGCTACAGGTGGAAATATGGTAGCTTAGAGGAATCAGTTTGCCTATGATGTGGCAGTGGAGGCATCCTTTGTCTGATAAATATTCTTGATTGGCCTTTAACTGAGTTTAATTTAGTGGATTAGGCTTTTTGATAGTTGATCTTAGCCGTAATCCATTAAACTATGGAATTAATTTGTTAATCTTCAGTTCTGTTGTGGTTAGGTCTTTGACACTGATACTCTCTGTCTCTTTTAATATTCACTGTGTCTTGTTGATGTGCAGGTGCTGCAGAGGGTTCATATGGCATCAATGCTCATGATGCACTGATGAAAGGTGATGTCAAACCCTGTGGAATGATTTTTCTTTATGCACAAAGGCGTGGGGGATCGTCATTTTCAGCATTTGGTTTTCCTTTAATATAATGGAAAAACCATTAAAACCTACAAAAATACCCAAAAATGTTATAAAATCCTGCATATTTAAGGTTTAACTGCTTCAAAGGTTCCGTGTTAGGTTGTAGCCGTTGGATGAAAGCATCCAACGGTGGAGATGTGCTTGCGGGGGTCAGATAGAAGGTGGTTGGAAGAATGCCGCAGAGGATTAAGTTCGAGTCGTAGATCTGTTTTGATCAATGGTCAAGACAGATCGGGGAAATAATAATGTGAAGGGGTCACATATACTATCTAAGTGGGGGAAAATATGAAGAAATACAAAGGAAAAGGAAAAAATCCCTTTAGCGGAAGAAATCTATTTGAAATGAAATTTGGGGTTTCGCAGATGATCATGAGCCGTCGGATCTCATTGGACCCCGAGATCAATGACAAAGATTGCTCATTGAAATCCTTTGGTGAAGGCAGAGGGCGATAGTGTATGGCCAGATTAGATCTAAACCGTTGATCTGTAGAGATTAATGACGGGGAGTGCACGCTATATAATATAATATAAAATGAGGAAAGTGGTTTTGGAGGGAAAAATAGGCAGTATCGTGTGGCCAAAAGAGGGATAGGCAGTTTTAACTTTTTGGATGCGATATGCATTAGAGGCTGACACGTGGATTTTGAATACCACCCATATCGCGTGATTTCTGAAGATTAACGGGTGTGCTCAAAGTTACGCGAAAATGTGCGTCCACCATCAGATCTGGGGTCTTAGATCTAACGACTATGGAATGAGCATGATCACTGATAGGTGCATGGGTGATAACAAGTGGGGTAGGGGGAAGGTGGTACTAACCTGGATTGTTGGATCAAAAGATGAATGGCGGGGATTAAATCTGAGTTTAAATGAAATAATACACAAGGCAGAGAAAGGTTTAATATAAGCCATTGATCTGCAGATATCAACTGCTGTGATTGGCTGAAAAACATTATGAAGCGGGGTGTATAAAATTTAACCAAATTCGGGAGGATCGATCTGGACCATCCGATCTTGACACGTGGACAACCTAGATGAAATCGGGGCTTTGGCAATCGGTGGGGCAATGAACATGGGGGGCACCGAAGTGATTAACTCTGGGTCGTCGATCTGCAAATCAGATCGACGGCGGAGAGCTCATCGGGGAATGGCCAATCAGAGGTGGCACAAAGTATTAACGCGCAAATGGAGATCTCCGATGTGATACAGCACTGACCATCGGATTGGTCCAACGATCAATGATGGAGAAGGGCTCCGACCAATGAACGAGCGGGGCCATATTATAATTATGAATTGGCACCTGACTGCAGGGCCGCTGGTTTGTATGGAGAGAAAAGGCCCAGGGCTTATATGTATATGGGCCAATCGCATCAAAAATTTTGTGTGGGTCTTTCAATCTACCCATTTAATAGATCTCCGATGCGAGATTCTATTTACCGTTCATCGACTCATAAGATCAACGGTTCTTTTTATATAATAACATGAACTGGCGAGTTTAGACCAAAACTTAGGATAATGGGTTTTTATGCATTTACAAAGGAAAAATTCAATCGGGATGAGTTTATTAACAAATTTTAGGACCTGATTGCGGGCTTGCGGTTATATGAAGCAACAATAAGATCGGGGGTTTATAAACAAAGGGCTAATCGCATCGGAGGTTTCACCATAAGAAATAGACTTGTGTTCTTTGTTTTCTCCAATGTGATAAGTGCTGAAAGGGTTTAGCACTTGGTTCTAGTGCTAGGGCATATGTGGGGAAGTGGTTAGGACTTAGCCCAAAGGGGCTTAAGCCTATAGTCAAAAAACTTATTTTTTATGAAAATTTTCAAATTTTTTGATGGATTTAGGGCTTTCGGCAAAGTTTAAAAATGAGTTTTAAACTTTGTAAAAGGATTTTCATGAAGGGGAAAAGGGGAATGAATGAAAAATAGAGGAATTTAATGGGAAAAAAGGGAAAAAATGAAGGTTAGTTTTGAGTTGAGGGAAGGGGAAAATGGAGTTTTGCAGCAGTCTTTTCTTCATGGAAAACAACAGAATTTCTGAGTGGAAAGGGAAACAACAGTGAAGATCAAACAGAGGGCATGATGTCTTCATGAGTCTTCAAGAGATAACAATTTTTTGCAATAAAACCTATTTCTTGAATACTAAAAAAATGATTTAGCCACCTTTGGATATAACAAATTTTATTGGTGGCTAATAGTGGCTCCACTTGGGGATGGTGCCTTCTTGAAGGCATCAAGAACTTCAGACTTGCATTCTCTGGGAGGCTGATCAGTGCCTTATCCATTGGGCTTCTTATTCTTCATTTGGATGATCTTCTTTTGCTCTGAAAATGTTAACAGCCATGAAAAATAATGGATCTTCATCAACACAAGCTTTCTACCTACCCAATCCTACTGATCTAACATTTTTTCTTCTTTTCAGAGTGCACTTGGATTGGCAAACTCTCTTACAACATTTTATTCTTTTGAAAGAAAAAAATCTAATCTATTTATACTTCTTATTTCTCCATGAGCTCAGATTAAACAATTGAGTTCATATGTTTCTCTGCTTAATCTAGTATCTGTTAGGATTAAACAGTCTAACAGATTTTTATTCACTAATTTCTAAAACAGAAATCTAAAAGCACACAAGTCAGGATTGAACAATACAACTTGTTTCTGATCTATGGCATGAAAAAACAAGCTGCACATACATATTATTTTATAGAAAATTAAATAAAAAAGGAAGGCTTAAGATTTGAAAGTTCAAAGCATGGCCTTCATCCTTTTTCAACTCTGCTTTTGCATTTGTTTGAGTTGTTTTTTCTTTGTTGAATGGTTTATATTTTGAGCTGATTAGAACCAGTTTTACCTCTATTTTTGACTCAAGAAATAAACAAATTTGAGTCATCTCTCTTTTCAAAACTAAGGTTCGGATTTTAAGCTTGTTCGAACCTTTAATTTCTAGCCTAATCTACCTAACTGATAAGCCAAGATTAAATTGTTTGGAAAATCAAATTCACTAACCTATCAGCAGTAAATTTAAAAATAGATAGCCATGATTAGACTGTATGACTAACTAGAAGTGTGTTTTTCAAGAGTGGCATTTGAGCTTGCACACTTTCATAATTTATTTCTCTTTTTTGGTATGGGGCTGTACCTTTATTGTTTTTACAATCTGCCCTCTTTTCTTTCTTCTATTGTTTTTGTATTTTTTATTTTTCTAACTTTGAATGAAATGATGGATGAAATATTTATAATGAGAAAAAAGATAAAAAGGCTTTCAGAACATGATAGGATCAAGAGAGGTAATTTTTAAGCATCCTGCCATTGACAGGACCCCCAAACAGTTCGGCTCCATTCATCTCCTATAGGAAAAAGACATTTTTACCAGCAGCAGAATGAATGAGATAAGGGCCAAGCCATAAGTTGTCAAATTTTCCATGCTTGCCCTTGTCTTCCCTCCTTGAATCCCACTTTAACACTTTATCCCCAACCTTGAAATTGCTGGCCTTTGTTCTTCTATCAAAAATTTTCTTGATGTTGTCTTTCTTTTGTAATGCTTTGTTATAAACCTCCTCCCTGGTTTGTTGAAGGTGAATGGTCTGATTTATTCTTATGATTATATCATTATCTTCAGTTTGCAACTCTTGAATCAACTTCATAACTGGCACACCAAGGGTAGTTGGAAAAATTGCTTCAGTGCCATACACAAGCTGGAAGGGTGACATACCAATAGATTTCTTCAATGTCAATCTGTCAGCCCATAGTGCATGCACTAGATTTGTGTGCCAAGACTTCTTGTTGTCCTCCAATAGCTTCTTGATTATGTTCACCAAAATTTTGTTTGAGGAATCTACTAGCCTATTACCTTGAGGGTAATAGGCTCTAGAATGACCCAATGTAATCTGATATTTGTGACAGAATTCAACCATCTTCTTTGATCCAAATGTTGTTGCATTATCAGTGATGATCTTCCTAGGACAGCCAAATCTAGAGAGAATATGGGTCTCAATGAATTTTATGATGACTGAGTCATTGGCTTGCCTAGAAGGGATGGCTTCTATCCATTTAGTTAAGTATTCCGTGGCAATGAGAATCCATCTATGTTGGGCAGATGATGTTGGATGGATTTCTCCTATGAAGTCAAGTCCCCACTGTTGAAAAGGAGCTTCAATAGTGATTGGATACAGAGGTAAGGGTAGCAAATTTCTTTTTCCTTCAAACATTTGGCACTTATGATAGGCAATTATCATCTTATGGACATCTAGAAAGAGAGTGGGCCAATAGTAACTAGCCCTTAGGATTTTGTTGGCTGTTGTCTTCCAGTAGAGGTGGCCCCCACATTCTCCTTCATGGAATTCATGCTTAACCTTCTTTGCATCATACTCAGGCAAAAATTTAAGGAGTATCCCACTTGCATTTTTCTAATAAAGACATTTATCTATAATGCAATAGTTTACAAATTTTAACTTCAAAAACCTTTCCTTTGTTTTTGATAAACCGGGAGGTGTGTTCAAATTAAGTAAAACAAATAAAATATCAGCATACCAAGAGGAATTCATAAAATGATCTTAAAAAATGGGAGTTGAGAATCCTTCTTGGTCATCTAAATCATTTATCATATTAATATCAAGAACTTCAAAATTGGATTCAGCCATTAATCTAGCTAGACCTCGGCCTTTGATGAGTTTAGTGGGCTTGATCTCTAAATCATATTCAAGAATAAAAAATATCCACTTACCTCTCTTACCATCTGGGTCCTGTGTTAGAATGTCTTTCACAACTGAATTTGGGACAAAGGCAATGATGTGTGAGTGAAGGATGTATAATCTGAAGTCTTTTAAAGCTTTGACCAAAGAAAAAGCTTGCTTCTCCATAATGTTATACTTCAAAGGAGCATCTCTCAATGCCTTGCTAAAGAATTCAATAGGCTGCTCTTGTCCTTATGGATTTTTATGTAAAAGGACAATAGCTATTGTATGTTCTGATGCAAATGAAAAAATATAAAAATCCTTTGAAAAATCAGGACTTATTAGGACTGGTGTTTTGTTTAATGCTTGTTTCACCAGCTCAAAGGAGTTCCTTGCTTCCAAGGTCCATTTTACCCCTTGCTCCTTTTTCAACATGTTTCTTATATTCCTAAGGATCTCGACCAAGTTGCGTATGAACCTTCTCAATAAATTAATCTTTCCAATGAAATATTATAGTTCCTTGATGTTTCGAGGATGAGAGATTTGAAATATGGCCTCAATCCTCTTTGGATCTATCTTTATACCCTCTTCTGAAATAATGTACCCAAGAAGTTTACCTTCTTGGAGCCCGAACAATGTTTTCTTAGGGTTTAAAGATATCCCAAACTTTCTGCATCTCTCGAATACCTTTCTCAAATGTTCCAAGTGCTCCTCATCTGTCTTTGAAAATACAGTAACATCATAAAGATAGATAATGATGAAGTAGCCTAATTCTTCCGAGAATGTTATGTCCATGGCTCTCTGAAAAGTTGCACCAGCATTCATTAGACCAAAGGGCATTTTCACATACATGAAAGTGCCCCAAGGCATAGTAAACACTGTGTTTAGTTGATCATCATGGTGGACAAAAATATGATTGTACCCTGAATAGCCATCCAACAAAAAAATTCTTTTGGAACCGACTACCCTTTGTAAAATATGGTCCATATTGGGTAAAGGGTAGTTTTCCTTGAGTGAAGCTTTGTTTAAATCTCTAAACTCTATACAAAGACTAATCTCTCCTATTTTCTTCCTAACTGACACCAGATTAGACACCCACTTAGAATATCTAATAGGGAAAATAATACCAGCTTCATACATTTTATTAATCTCCTTCTCAACCAAAGGTAACTGAACAGGGTTTATTCTGCGTAGTTTCTGTTTAAATGGATTTTGGTTTTCCTTGAGAGGGATTTTGTGTTGAATTATTTCAGTGTCATAGGATTTCAGATCCTCATAACTCCACGCAAAAACATCAGAAAATTCTTTAAACAACTCTATATATTTGATTTTAATTCAAGCTGGCAAAGTCTTAGACAATTTGATCATTTTAGTTTTAAGTTCACTGCCTATATTACACTCTTCAACTTCAGTTTCTATGGGGTCCAGTTTTGGCTTCTTGGCCACATCGTTGAAATCTAACAACTCTTCTAAAGGAGATAGAACCTTTGGCAAAATTTCATTATTAGACTGCAGACAGATTTATATCAACAAGCTCAGGAGACGGTTCCTCTTCACCAAAAAAAATTTCTTCACTAGGGCAGTCTGTTTCATAGTCTGAATCCGAACTTGGTAGTTCGAATTCATTTCTGAACTGCATAAAGTCTTGTATTTTTTTGTCTCCATCGAAAACTTGCCAATATTAATCGTTATTAGGGACAGCCAGTCTAAATTTAATCTGAGCTATACATTATTTGGTTTCATATGGCGTTAAGCATGTTCTAGCTGCAAAAGCTAAGTCGTGGGCCATGATATTTTTTCTTCTTGGGACAAAAATCAATTGGGATTCCTCAAAAGTTTTTAATAGATCCACGACATCGTTTCGATAGGCCCTTAGTCTAGGGTGATTTGCATTGTATTCCCCATTGACCTGCCTGATGATTAATTCTAAATCCCCATATACTTTAATTCTCTTGGCTCCTAATTTCTTCAACAGATGCAAGCCTAAAAGAAGGGATTCATACTCCGCTATGTTATTCAAACACTGAAAGTTTAATCTACAGGAAAGGCTTTCTGTGTGGTCGTTTTCATTGTTTCGTATCCAGACACCTGCACCAGTGTTGCTCCTAGTGTAGGACCCATCAAAGTACATACTCCACAGAGGACTAGTTTCAAGTTCTTTCATTTGATTACTGTCCTTTTCAACAAGTGTGGTTTTGGCTCTTTCTTGAATATCAACACTCTATTGTATTTGTTTTAATTCCTCTGATTTTTCATTGCGTTGAGGAATGCTTTCTTGACTATCAAGGTTAAAAAGCGACGGACGCATGATTTGTAGTTCAAGACTGGTGTGTTGTTTGTTGTATTTTATGGGTTCAACAAACTGTTTTGACACTTCTATGGTGTCTTCCTCCTCCTCTCTATCAACCATTAACTCTTTTAAAGTGACTTTTTCATTGAATGTTTCATCATTAAACAGGATAAAAGAATTGAGGCTAGTATTTACAGAATAAAGGGGGGAGTTTTGCGGTCTGTCTTGACTAGTAACCATGCACTGCATATGGGACTCCCTATAAAGTCTTCTTGATTGATTAAACACAAGGATGGTCGCATAGGTCATGTCCATCTGCATAGTTCCTTGTAACTTAGCCCGCCAAGCCCTAGATAACAACATTCCATACTTTGGGGGCACATAAGCCACAACAATATCCATGACTAGACATTTGGCTGGAATTTGGGCTAAGTTGACGTAGAGGCCTTTGATTAAACCTAAACATTTTACTCTTCTTGAGTCAAAGGAGTAAAGGTCTTTATAAGGTCTGGTGATTTCTAGACCCAGGCTCTCCATTACAGCTTTTGGCATTAAATTGTGAGAGGCTCCTGAGTCATGCATAGCGTTGTGTAAAATCTTGTCATGAACATTTAAACTTACATAGAAAGGAGGAACAGGTCCTTCTTGATATCTACCTTCAATCTTATGACAAAAAATGAGCTCTGGTTGGTCATCGTTAAGATTGACTGTGTCATTATTATCCTCTATGTTTAAAGCCTTCAAAATTTGGGTCCTATATACATTTTGGGCAGATAAATCAGTAAGGGGAACATATATTTTAATCTTGGAAATTTTCTGCTCCGGGCTGCAAGGAATCTGATTCTTTGAAGTGCCTGTTTCAGCCTTATTAACTGCCACTCTGTCAGCAAAATCTGTTTGCTAATTTTTTCTATTTACATTTGACAAAAAAATTTTAACAGGAGTATTAGTTGAAGTGCTAACACTACTAAGGTCTGCACTCTATTTTGCATTGTTTTGAGTGCCTTTCTCTTTACCTTTATCAGAATTTCCAGCCACTGCTTTGTCCTTTTTCTTTACAATTTTTGGCTTGTTCACAGTGTTGTTTTGATGTTGTGAGTTTGTTGATTGCTTTTGCTTCGTAGGTCATACTCGCTTTGAGACTCTATGATGACATTCTCCATGTCTTGATAATAATTTTCATCATCATTTCTTTTGTCATCATAGGCCATGTATAGACCCTGTTTTCTATCATAATGAACCTCAAATTCATCATTATCTACTCCCAGCATATTGATATCATCATCCTCTGTTTGTTCATCTGTGTCTTCAACCTCACTCACATAGTTTTTATGAAAGGGAGGACTGATCTGTTGATCATCTTCTCTTGGTCTATTTTGAGGCTGGTTTCTCCTAAAATTTTGATTCTGGTTTTGATTTCTATTTTGAGGAGTAGTTTGGTTTTGACTTGCTTGTTCTCTATCAAGAATGCTCATTTTCTTCATCATCTCCTCCATCATTCTTTCCATATTTGAGCTGGAAGTAGAAGGTGTGGATTCCTCTCTAAAGGACACTCTCTTCTCATTCTTCATTCTTGCTCTTTTCTCCATTAAGTTAACTTCCACAGCAAGAGCACCTTTTTGCATATCTTCAAGGGTTAAAGGGTCTCTTTCTCTCAGTTGATAGGCCATCTTGGGATCCAACCCTTCAGGAAACTTGTTTAATGCTGAGCCTTGTGGAGGTTTTAAATCTGGGGGAAGGGCATTATATACACTATTAAATCTAGTGCAGTAAGCTTGTACACTTTCCCGAGTGTTTCTGTGGAGATTTTTGTAATCAAAAATATTTGAAGAGGGTTCTTTCTGACTTGCCATTTGTTTAAAAATTTCTGATGGAAGGCTTGAAGATCATTTATACTATGGGGGGTTAAGCCTTTAAACCATTTTCTTACTTCTCCCCCCAAACCCTGAGAAAATAGTGTAAGTTTGATAGAATCATCATCAATTTCATTTCTGTCAAAGTAGTCATTCATCTTATCCACATGGTGTGATGCAGTTGTAGCATTACTGGCATCATACAATGGTATTTTGGACTGATAGTCCTGTGGAAGATTGACCAAGTGTACAGGAAGGACTAAGGGAGCATACCATGCTGCGATGATATGTGGTGGGGGTGGATTTACAAGAGGTGGATTAACAAGTGGGAAAGTGGGTTGGAGTGGAGTGGTTTGGACAATGGATGTAGGATGAGCAGAATTGGATGGAACAACAATCAATTGTTGAGTTGATCTTGGATGAGAGACACCTAAATTTTGAAGGAAGTGTAAATCAGGTGGTGTTGTTTCTCTACTAACAGGATGTTCACTTGTTTCCGGGGATGAAAGTGAAGACTCAGAATCTAGCTGATCTAGATCATCAAGAGACCTAGTTCTAAATGGATTTCTTAAGTCTACTTGTGATTGTTATAGAGCTACAAGATTTTCAGGAACTGAATTAGCTCTCAAGGGTGATCTGAAAATAGTTGAAAATTTTATCTTAGGAGACTTCCTAAGGATACTTTTCGGGTTATCAACTATGTCAGGTGGGTTTGGGTCAGGATAGGCTCTAGTATGAATCTTCCTAGGAGCCACTATGCTGTGTTTTTTAGACCCAACCTTTAAACAAGAACAGTTTAACCAGATGTGACAATCTTTAAGAGGTTAACTGATCTTTCAAACAAGAAAATTTTAATCCTAAAAATCCTCTAACTGAGTTTGAATGATGTTATAATGATTAGGGTTCTTCCCAGTGGAGTCTTAAGGTCTGTTTAGGATCGTGGAGTCGCCAAGTGGAAGTTTTTATCTCTTTTTAGAGGTAAAAGGTTTTATGGTCCACCACCATGTTTATTAAATACCAATCTGAAATATTTTTGGGATTTTTGAGTTATTTTTGGTCCTATTGGTTCTTAAGAGTGTCCTAAATCTTCTTCACAACTTAGCTATGGTTATGAGACAAAGACAGTCTACTCTTATGGCTAAGCTAGCTAATCCTTCAAGGTTAGATAAACTCTTATGAGAATCCTAGGGTTTGAATAGTTTGTCACTGATTAAAACAAGTTTTACCATAATTACCATTGCTTGGTAGTGCTTGAAGAGGGCTACTTTTACTCAAGGGGTTTGTATGAAGTCTTAAGGGAACCTAAGATGAAAATTTGACTCAGTTCCCTAGTGGAGTCAACAGAAATTTTAGGAATCTGTAATTTTAGCAAATTTGTGAGACTAAAACTACAGAGACAACATTGTTTCAACCACTTTGGGATTCTAGGATCTAGTCCTCCTCAATCCGGAGAGGGATCTCTCCAATAAAGTGAAAATATTGATTTATCTTTAAAGTTTTTGGGTAATTATATTAGGCTAGTTACGAAGACTGAGGGTTTTTGTTTGTTTTGGATGGTTCAACATGATTATTATTTGGTGGAAAGTTCTAAATGGAAAGAGTTTCAAAGGTGTGAATTTCCAAGCAATCAGAACAAGCTTTGGCTGATTAGATAGATATAACGCTGGTTTTTAGTCCATTGGGCTATGGAGTCATAATAGGGCTTTTAATTGTGCAACAATTCAAAAGTGATCCAAGGGGCAAGTCATCTATATCACAAGATCATTGAGATTAAATGATGGAATGGAAACGATAAAAGTGTTGGAGGGGTGGAAACTAATAATAATTTCAGCAAGGATTTGTAGTCAGTCCAAACAAGAAAAAGCCTTTAAGCAACTATTTAAAACCAACCAAAGGGCGGGGCTCACCATAAACCTCTTTCGACAAGCTCATATTAAAGATAACTAAAGAGACAAACAATCCAGTAATCCACATAATTACCTTCAGAAAGGATGAAAAAAGATAAGAGAAACAAAGTGTCACTTAAGATCAGATAAGATACTTTTAAATCTATTCTGCCTTCAAAAAACACTTAGGGAAACTTTTAGAATTACCTTTGGAGAATAGAAGCTAGAAACAGGGCAAACCATCACTTTTCTAGTCTAACTTTAATAAGAAAATAATGAAAATAACATTCAAGAACAATGTTTAAAGCAAAGAGCAGGACGAGGGAACGCCAACATTCCTAACTGCTTAAAATGTATTGAATCATTCTTAAATAAACAAATTGGAGGAAAACATTGAGATAAAGCTTATCAGTCAGAGAAGGGTACTGTAAATAGTAGTTCATAACTCTATGCTTGTTGTTCTTTATCAGAGAATAGTGGACAATATGGCATACATGGAAAGAAAAAAAATAACAAAGAAAGGGGCACTTCACCAGTGATATAGACCAGGATCCCAAGAAACAACTTGTATATTGAAGTCAAACTAGTTACATCTTCAAGTCCAATGTTTTAGTTCAACAATCATCTTCACTTCTCAGCCTAACTTATTAGATCACAAACAGAGCTTCAAGAGCCTTTGAACACTATTTACAAGTAGAATTTTTGAGCACAAGTATATTTCAAATTTCTGCAACCAACGTTTACAATGAACTCCTCAATAAGATTTTATAGAAGGATGAGGAGGTCGAAAGAGAAAAGATCTAAGGGTTCAATTAATATAGACTAATACTTCTCGGCCTTTGAGGGGCTTGATGCAGAAGTTTTACAGATATTTTCTTGTATTAATTGGTTTACATTAAGAATTAAGATTGGTGGGATGATTTTGTTGACTTTGAAGCTCTGTGTCATCTCTATAGTAACTCAGCAGATATTTTGAAATAAGTTCTTCATCTGAATTAACTGTTCGGCTGTCGTGAGGAAAATATCCTCTGTTCTAGTCATTACTTGGCCTCTGTTTGAATTCTTTGAGACTACAGGTGGCAATCTGGTAGCTGAGAGGAATTAATTTTCCTCTGAAGTGGCAGTGGAGGCATCCTCTATTTGATAAATATTCTTTATTGGCCTTTAAAAGTGTTTAATTTAGTGGCTTAGGCTTTTTGATAGTTGATCTTAGCCGTAATCCATTAAACTGTGGAATTAATTTTTTAATCTTCAGTTCTGCTGTGGTTAGGTCTTTGACACTGATACTCTCTGTCTCTTTTAATCTTCATTGTGTCTTGTTGATCTGCAGGTGCCGCAGAGGGTTCATATGGCATTAATGCTCATGATCCACTGATGAAAGGTGATGTCGAACCCTGTGGAATGATTTTTGTTTATGCACAAAGGCATGGGGGATCGTCATCCCTGGCCTTTGGTTTTCCTTTAATATAATGGAAAAACCATTAAAACCTGCAAAAATACCCAAAAATGTTATAAAATCCTACATATTTAAGGTTTAACTGCTTCAGAGGTTGCGTGTTAGGTCGCAACCGTTGGATGAAAGCATCCAACGATGGAGATGTGCTTGCGGGGGTCAGATAGAAGGTGGTTGGAAGAATGGCGCATAGGATTAAGTTCGAGCCGTAGATCTGTTTTTATTGACGGTCAAGACAAATCAGGGCAATAATAATGTGAAGGGGTCACATATACTATGTAAATGGCAGAAAATGTGAGGAAATACAAAGGAAAAGGGAAAAGTCCCTTTAGCTGAAGAAATCTATTTGAAATGAAATTTGGGGTTTCGCAGATGATCGTGAGCCGTCGGATCTCATTGGACCCCGATATCAATGACGGAGATTGCTTGTTGAAATCTTTTAGTGAAGGCGGAGGGCGATAGTGTATGGCCAGATTAGATCTAAACCATTGATCTGCAGAGATCAGCATCGGGGAGTGCACGTGATATAATATAATACAAAATGAGGAAAGTGGTTTCGGAGGGCAAAAAAGGAAGTATCGCATGGCCAAAAGAGGGATAGGCGATTTTAACTTTTTGGACGTGATATGCGTCAGAGGCTAACATGTGGATTTTTAATACCGCCCGTATCACGTGATTTCTGAAGATTAACGGGCGTGCTCAAAGTTACGCGAAAATGCGCATCCACCATCAGATCTGGGGTCTTAGATCTGATGGCTATGAAATGAGCGTGGTGAGTGATAGGTGCATGGGTGATAACAAGTGGGGCAGAGGGAAGGCGGTATTAACCTGGACCGTTGGATCAAAAGATGAACGACAGAGATTAAATCTGGGTTTAAACGAAATAATACACAAGGCGGAGAAAGGTTTAATATGAGTCGTTGATCTGCAAAGATCAACGGCTGTGATTGGCCAAAAAAAATTATGAAGCGGGGTGTATAAAATTTAACCAAAGTTGGCAGGATCAATCTGGACCGTCCGATCTTGATACGTGGATGACCCAGATGAAATCAGGGCTTTGGCAATCAGCGGGAAAATGAACATGGGGGGCACTGAAGTGATTAACTGTGGGTCATCGATCTGCAGATCAGATTGACGGTGGAGAACTCATCGGGGAGTGACCAATTGGGGTTGGCACAAAATATTAATGTGCAAATGGAAATCTCTAATGCGATACAGCGCTGGCCATTGGATTGGTCCAATTATCCATGATGGAGAAGGGCTCTGACCAATGAACGAGCGGGGCCATATTATAATATAAAAAATAAAAATTTATGAAATATAAAGGTTTTTATGGTGTCGGGTGGGTTATATATATGAATTGGGCCCGACTGTGGGGCCACTGGTTTGTATGGAGAGCAAAGGCCCAGGGCTTATATGTATAAGGGCCAATCGCATCAAAACTTTGGTGCGGGTCTTTCAATCTACCCATTTAATAGATCTCTGATGCGAGATTCTGTTTACCGTTGATCGGCTCATAAGATCAACAATTCTTCTTATATAATAACATGAACCGGTGGGTTTAGACCAAAACTTAGGATAATGGGCTTTTATTCATTTACAAAGGAAAAATTTGATCAGGATGAGTTTATTAACAAAGTTTAGGACCCGATTGCGGGCTTGCGGTTATATGAAGCAAAAATAAGATCGGGGGTTTATAAACAAAGGGCTAATCGCATCAGAGGTTTCACCATAAGAAATAGACTTGTGTGCTCCATTTTCTCTGATGCGATAAGTGCTGAAAGCGTTTAGCACTTTGTTCTAGTGCTAGGGCATATGTGGGGAAGTGGTTAGGACTTAGCCCAAAGGGGCTTAAGCCTATAGTCAAAAAACTTATTTTTTATGAAAATTTTCAAAGTTTTTGATGGATTTGGGGGTTTCAAGAAAGTTTAAAAATGAGTTTTAAACTTTGTAAAAGGATTTTCATGAAGGGGAAAAGGGGAATGAATGAAAAATAGAGGAATTTGATGGGAAAAAAGGGAAAAATGAAGGTTATTTTTAAGTGGAGGGAAGGGGAAAATTGAGTTTTGCAGCAGTCTTTTCTTCATGGAAAACAACAAAATTTATGAGTTGAAAGGGAAACAGCATTGAAGATCAAACAGAGGGCATGATGTCTTCATGAGTCTTCAAGAGATAACAACTTTTCGCAATAAAACCTTTTTCTTGAAGACTCAAAAAATGATTTAGCCACCTTTGGATATAACAAATTTTATAGGTGGCTAACAAATATTACATAAAGGAGTTTGATAATTACAATTCATACCATGGAATTCATAGAGAGAAGACAAATAACCCTCTTGAATGACTTATTTTCTACTCCAAGATCATTACTTAGGGTATACAATCTTTCCCTCACTCAATCCAATAAGATGATTGATCTAAGGCTCTCTTGCACAACACACACAACAATGAGTGATCACTCCATACATTGTTCTTAAGGGATATGCCAAAATATTGTTCAATATCACTATTGATATCCCTCCAACCTTATCAATCCATCAAAATAAGATCAAAATACATAACTCTTTCTAAAATCAACTTAGTCCCACAGTTCTAGACAATAATTTGATTGTGACTCTTCCTACTATAGTTTATACTTATAACTACCTCAAGCCCATGTGCACCTCCAAACCTATGGTCACAAATTCAGAAAAACACGTGATAATACCCTCCATAGACCTTCAATCTCTACATTGCTCCCTGAGGAGACTCAAACCTTACTCAAACTTATTCTTCCAACCTTGAATATGGGTCTTGGATCTCTCCTTGCAAACAAATATCATTGTGGCATAATCATGACAATTATCACAGATAGAACCAAAATTTATTCCAAAAATTACTCGCAGAACTCTCCTTGAATTTGATATGCCAAAACACAAGAAAAGAGAAATAATTTATGCTTCTTTCTTTCTCTTATATTGCCTTCATTGAGATCTGTGCCTCCTTTCTCTTATATTATTATAATGAATTAAACTTTCAAATGTGCCAAAATGAGTTTGACCAGATATTTATTTATAGTGATCGAAGTAGTGTCCATTTCCACCAAGGGTCATGACTTATGCTCAAGAAAACCTATGTAAAACTTTCTCAACTGCCATTTTCCATAAAAATTGATGGGTTTGGATCTCAATTATCTTCATGATCCAGATGTATTATTGTAGTTGCATTTGGATCCTAGTCCTTGACACGGGGTGGGGGGGACTGCCCCCACTAGTAAAATTTACTTGTAAAATATTGTAATTTCATATTTAATTTGGGCCATTCATTAGGGAGAAGATATGATGGTAGAATTTATGTTGATTTAGGTTTTTTTATTCCTTATAAGGTAATCCTTAGTTTATATGAGGAATTTGTATTGTGATTGTGTCTCATTATGCGTGAGAAAAAGAGAGGAGATTGTGTGAGAGTGAAGAGGAAGTTATAGTGGATTTGTTGTAGGTTGTATCCCTTCAATTTAATGGATAATATAAAAGGAAGGATTGGTTTTTTCTCCATGGATATATCCCAAATAGGATGAACCAGATATATTTGTCTCATTTTATGATTTTATGTGTTTCTAATATTATATTTAATTTCTAACAACTAGTATAATACTTGAAGGCCTATTAGACTAATAAACTCAAAGGAAAGAAGGGTTCCTAATTTGAGTGGGAGAAATGGCGAAAGATAGTAGTTTTAGGGTCAATAAATTCAACCGCCAAAATTTCTAGCTATCAAAGTTGTAAATGGAGGATCATTTGTATTAAAAATTTATTTTCCTCTAATTGAGTGGAAAAGAAAATAAGTTGACAAGTATGACAAATGGATAATGGGATATTCTTGACCGAAAGGAACTAGGAATAACACAACTATGCTTCGAAAAATCGATGACCTTCAACATTTCAAAGGAAATGTCAATAAAATATTTAATGAAGTCATTGACTAAACTATGTGAAAAACCCTTGTCGTCAAATAAGTAATTTCTTAGGAACCATTTATTTAATATGAATATGTCAGAAAGTGGATTAGTTGTTGATGAATTAAGTTTTGTATGGTTAAATTTTGATGATGAATTTAGGGCTTTGTTGTTCCTATGCTCATTTCTAGATAGTTTAAATGGCTTAGTCATGACTATTAGAAATATGTCTATGGATCTATTAATTTAAATTTTGATGATGTTGTTGGTGCTTTCCTTAGTGAGGAAATGTGATAGAAAAGCTCAGGTGAGACATTAGGTAATGCTTTGATTGTTGAGACTAGGGGAAGAAAACTAAAGAGGAAAGAGCCCATGATATCAAAGTAATTCAACGAAGGGAATATTAAAATCTATATTAATGATTGTGTGCTATAAATGTGGGAAGAAATGACACATGAAGAAAGAATGTAAATCTCGGAAGGGAAAAGAAGGAGATGGAAAAAAAGAGAACAATCAGGAAGTGAATGTCACAGGTGATGGGTTGCAATATTTTTTTTTCTTTCATTATAAAATATTATTAATGTATGGGTGGCATATTCATGGGTTTCATTCCATACCACACCCCATAGTAAAAATGTTCATGACTATGTTCAAGAATATTTTGGATAGGTTCATCTAGGTGTTGATAAACCTTATAAAATGATTGGAATGGGTAAGATAGTCATACAAAAATAGAATGGAAACCAATGGTTGGTAAAGGAGATAAGGATTTTTCCAAGCCTAAATAAAAATATAATTTCAATAGGGCATTTGGGAAGTGAAGGTTGTGTAACAACATTTGTGGACAAAACCTGGAAGGTCATTAAAGGAGCCCTGGTGATAGCAAAAGGAGAGAAGGTTGGTGCATTGTATTTATTCAATGGTATTTCTGATTTTGATAATGATATAACCTCCACAAGAGAATATATTGCATTGTGTAATCATAGGCTTGTGCACATGATTGAGAATGGTATGGATATTCTTCACTCAAGAAAATTGTTGCCAAATTTGAAGCATGTTGATTTGGATTTTCTGTGAGAATTTTATTTATTGAAATAAAAATATATTCATATTTCTTAGAGTTGGGAAAGAAAAGAAGAGTGAAAAATTATAGCTTTTGTATACATATGTATGTAGACCAAATTAGGTATCATCTCTCAGTGGCCCTCGTTATTATGTTAACTTTATTGATTATGAAAATATGAAAACTTGGGTTTATTATATTCAAAACAAATATGATTTATTTCATAATTTTAAGAAATGGAAATATTTGGTTGAGAATGATATATGTAAGAATTTGAAGTGTCCCAAATAAAATAATGGAGGTGAATACTACATAAAGGATTTTGATAATTATAGTTCATACCATGGAATTCATAGAGAGAAGACAATTCTAGAAAAGCCATAAGAAAATGGTGTATCTGAAAGGATGAATATAAATATCATGGAGTGTGCAAGGTGTATGATAATTCCTACATGATTACCATTAAAACTTTGGAATAATGTTGTAGACATTATTTTTTACCTAATAAATAAAGGGCCTTAATGTCCCTTGGATAGTGGTATTCCAAAGGAGCAATGGACAAGTAAGAAGGTAAAATAATCATTTCTACATACCTTTGGTTGTGAAGCATCTATCCATATTAATAAATAAAATAGAATAAAGCTTGAGGAAAAATAAAAGAAGTGTACCTTTATTAGATATGGTTTTAATGATTTTGGTTACACTTATATGATTATGAAAACCATAAAATCATTAGGAGTAGAGATTTGATATTCAATGAAAGGTTCTTGTACAAAGATTGCTAGAAGCAAAAGAAACAGGAAAAGTAAAACATATAATACACAGTGCTTGATGAAATCATAGAAAAAAAAGTCAAAGGTGCTAGAGAATCATAATGATCAGCCACAAAAAAAACAATAGCAACAAACACCTCTTTCTCTTGCAAGTGTTGTTAGATGATATACCAGGTTAAGTAGAACCCTTGAACGATACTCTCCTTCATTATATTATGTATTATTGACTAATTTTGGTTAACCATAAGGATATGAAGAACAAATGTGGGTAGAAACCAAGAAGACATAGGAGAAAGCCATGAACTTGAGATGGACTCATTGGTACATAAATATACTTGGAACTTAGTCAGGTTGCCTACATGTAAAACAACATTGTAGAATAAATGTGTTTATAGGTTGAAGGAAGAAGATGGTGGTAAAAATAGGTACAAGGCTAAACTTATTGTGAAGGGGTTTCCACAAAAGAAAGGTATAAACATTGATGAAATTTTTTCTATTGTTGTTAAAACAACTTCAATCATAACTATTTTAGATCTACTAAGTAGTGAAAGATTTGCATCTTGAACTATTAAATATAAAGAAATACTTTCTCCATGGGGATTTATAGGAAGATATTCATATGAATTAGTTGAAAGAGTATGAGGTAAAAGGGAAGGAAATATTAGTGTGCAACTTGAAGAAGAGCTTGTATGGCTTAAAACAAGCACCAAGGTAGTGGTATCTAAAATTTGACAATTTTATGTTTGAAAAAGGTTATACTAGATGTCATTCTAACCACAATTTTTTATCTTAAGAAAAAAAATTATGGTAGGTATATTATATTGTTATTGTATGTAGATCACATTATTGTTGTAGGCTCTAATGTGCATGAAATAAATGTGCTAAAATGAAAATTCAATACTTCATTTGCAATGAAGGATTTTTATGCTACAAAGAAAATCGTTGGTATGAGAATAACTAGAGATAGAAAAATTGCAAATTAACATTA
This sequence comes from Pinus albicaulis, assembly GCA_034641835.2. Lineage (NCBI taxonomy): Eukaryota > Viridiplantae > Streptophyta > Pinopsida > Pinales > Pinaceae > Pinus > Pinus albicaulis. The sequence goes on along the minus strand of CM076570.1, from coordinate 508,637,625 downwards.
TCTTAGAGTGAGAATACAAAAAAATTTCTGGAAATATTTAATATGTAGAGTGAAAAAATAGTTAGTGAACCTTTGGTTAGATGTTTTAAACTAAGCAAGGAGATGTGTCCAAAGATTCAGGAAGAAATAGATTATATGTATAAAGTTCCATACACATTAGTAGTGTAAGCTTAATGCATGTAATGTTGTGCACAAGGAATGATATTCCACATGTAATGGGAGTTGGGAGTAGGTATATGAAGAATCTAGGAAAAGAGAATTTGATGGAAATAAAGTGGATTCTCATGTATTTCATAGGTACTACTATTCAAGCATTATATTTTGGAGGTTCAAACAATATTCTAGAGGGATGAGTTAGTTTATATATTGTAGGTGATAAAGATAACAAGAGGAGAAACATCATCTATCTCTTTAATATAAATAGAACAAAATTAATTCAGGTTTCTAAAATGTAAAATATTTTTTCACTTTCAACAATGAAAGAAAAGTATGTCGTTGCTATAGATGCTAGTAAAGAAATTATTTGGTTACAAAGGTTTATGGATGAATTGGGAAAGAAGATGGAGATTGGCATATTATACAATGATTTCCATAGTTCCATTCATCTCGCAAAGAAATGAAAATTTCATTTAAAAAGTAAACATATGTAGAGGTACCATTTCATATGGTCAGTTTTGGAAGATGGACAGTTAAATCTAGAAAAGATACACAATAGCTAGAATCCTAAAAATATGTTAAAAAAGGTTGTAATTGGGAAGAAACTAAGCTTCTGCCTAGTTTTAGTTGTCCTTAAAGTATGATGATACATATAAGAGACAACCAGGTCTAAGTGGAAGCATTTTCAAGCAAGTGATGCGATGGTGGAGTTGCTATAATGAGTCTCCAAGTGAGAGATTGTTGGGTGTAGATCCTAATTATCTTCCTAATTCAAAGGTATCATTTCCATCACATTTCGATCCCAATCCTTGACAGGCGGTGTGGGGACTATTTCCCCCATAATAGTGTTGTAGGGGGGTCTATGGGGAGCGAAGGCATGATTTTCAGCTCCGCTAATAAGGGTTCGAGGGAAGTGCTCCCAAAAGAAAATTTTGACAAAAAATGCCTGGTAAATTTTTTAATTTCATAGTTAACCTGGGTCTTTGAGTAGGTAGAATATATGATGGTATAAGTTATGTTAATTTAAGGTTTTTCTTGCACTATAATGCAACCCTTAGTTTATATGAGGGAATTGTATTGTGACTATGTATCATTCAGTATGAGAAAAATAGAGGAGACTGTGTGAGAGGGAAGAGGAAGTTACAAAAATTTTTCTTTTTAGGTTGTATCCCTTTATTTTGGTAGATAATATAAAGGGAAGGACTAGTTGTTTCTTCATGGATGTAGTCCCAATTGGGTGAAACATGTATATTTTTGTTTCTCTTGTTTTATGCTTTTCTATGTTTCCAATATTTTCATTTCATTGCTCAGTTACTTAATTTATAATAGAAATAAAATCCACTTCATTTTTATTTTTCCACATCATTGAAGCCCTAGGTTCCCCTTATCCCTTCAAGGGTGCCCCTCATGCATCCAATGATCAAAAAATTAATTTTCCACTTGGGTATTTTCCCACAAATTTAGGTAGAAAGCCCATCCCTTGTGTAATTTCCTACGAAAGTTCATTTTCATTGGTGAACTCCTCATAGAAAAAGTACTCCAGGGTTTGTGGTAGTATCTCCCAAGCTACATAAATCAGCTCTCCCTCTTAGTGAGGGAAGTAATTCCACCACTTATAAGCAACGAGAATAACCCATTCTCTAGAATGCACCACTACAACATACCCTATAAAATGAACCACACTATAAGATGTAGTGTCCATGCTCCGAGAAGATTTCTCCTTCTCCGTCTCTTGATATGCATTCATCCTGTTCCACGGTTCATTCTTGCAAGAATAAGTCTCCTTACTTCCCACTAACCATTCTCTCTTCTTGGGTTATGTATTCTCCCTATGAACTTGCACACTCCCACTCAAGCTTCACTCCCTCTAAGCCTCAGGAACCTACTTCTTCCCTTGAGTTATAGGCTTTCCCATCAGCTGATATAGATCAGGATGCCTAACTCCAATGATAGCTCCAACAAAGTTAGATCCTTTGGGCCTTAGCATCGCTTTCCCATATTGGAATATCACCTCAAACCTATTTACCTCGATCACCTAGACATAAAACATATTGTATCCAAGCTTCGGTATCCACAATAAAGTCCAAACTCGTAACAACCCACCTGACTCCATTTTGAATGACATAACACCTAATCCTCTAACATCTTTCTCACTCTTGTTTCTAACTTCCATGTGTAACTTTGAGTCTCATTCAGTTACAGTATTAAAACCTTCACACAAGCATCCCATATTCTTCTGCGCTTAATTATCCATGTACGTGTTGATGCCCCGAAAATCGGTGCAACAACATCGGGGAAAACCACCCAGTTGGGGACTTAAAAAATCGTCCCTAAACTGTTTGAGATAGTGGCTCTGACTGGATTTATGGGACCAATTTCCCAATGAAATATAATTTGGTGGATGGGTGGTATTTTAAATGACTGTGACTTGGTGAATGGAGTGACAACAAGTTTAAAGAAAAGATATATATACCTATCTCTATCCCAGGATGAATTATCTTTATGTTATGCGTGATTTAAAATGAAGATCTTTCAATGAATGTAAATGAAGATTTAACAAACACTTAGAGAGATGTAGAAAAATTTAAGATAATTGATTTGATCAAATATTTAATCAAATCAATTGAATAAGTATATATTGCATCTATTTATTGCATGTATTGAATATGTATAAAAAATGGCAATCGAACATGTTTAGAAGTGAATAAATGATAGATTGTGTTAAAAAGATACATATAACAAAACATCATAAAGAAAATAAACTATTTCTCATCTAAAACAGAATATCAACATAAAGATAAAAGTACCATATATATGCTAACTCTGCTAATTTGAAAAATAGTCTCTCATCTAGCCTTTTCTATCAAGAAGAAATTTAGGAGTACAAAAGTGCAATTTCTGTAAAGCCTTATTTTCAAAATTTCAGGACGCTTTCTTAAAATACATGAAAGGGTTTATATAGTAAAATAAAAAGTACAAAAATAGAAATTACACAAATATTTTAGGAGGTTTAAACAACTCCTCTTAATTTAAATGAAATTAAAATAGAAACATAATTTGGTGGGATGACACGCTCCAGGATTGGATCGTTGTCTCTTTTTCCATTTGTTCCTTCAGTTTAAGGATGTTGATAATATGCAAAACCTCAGGAGGATGGCCTAGCTTGATGCGTGGTTGTCCTGTATAGACTGCATCTGATAGTGCATGTAGCCTGTGAGATTAATTGTCTATTAGAAAGAGTAACAATATCCATTGACTATGTGGCTTGACCAACTACATCCAATACTTTTCCCAGTTCAACTTCTCCAATTTTTTGATGCTTTCTTCCTTTACCTTGCAAATTTCCTGCAACTGTCTTATCAAATCTTTTACAATAGGCAGAGAGGCAGGAGGAAATCTATCAATCAGATTAGTAGCAATGGATTTTGGCTAACTATTTCAACAATGTTGCTAGCAACATTCCTGGCTCTACAAATTTCCATTTAAGCTTGTTTTAAATGTATGTCTCAATTGGTAAATAATATTTCTTTTTTGGAATCTTCAATCTTGGGAGGATTTTACTTTCGGCCTTCAACAATATATTTCTAGGTGACATATTGGGATATTTTTTCACCAATTTCATCAAAGTCGATCCTCTGGTCAGATATTCGATTAATCACTGAAGCACTCTTCTCACATAGTTCAATAATACTAGATAATTTTTTGTAGAAAACAACTTGTTGTTGGGCCAACATGGTATTTAGTTCCAAAGATTCCTTCTTGAATTCATCTACTTTAGGATTACCTTTCAACCACTCAACAGTGAATTGGAGTTGGTGTATATAAGTATATTTAGCACCAATTTCATATTGGTGTTACAGCTTTAATTGATCCAGGCTCTTTTGGAGCTGTGAAAGTTGTGCTTGTAATTGCTGATTAACATTTTTATTATTTTCTAGCAATTCATGTTCCAGTTGAAGGAACCTTTCATCCTTTTCTTTAAATAATTGTTGAACTTCGGTGGCTTTGTCTATGGCGGTAGATGCATATGCTCGTGCAAACTGAGTCAAACATCTTAGATCCTGAGATGGATCTACTTGCGAGTCCTCCCAAACTACTTCCATAGAGACATCCCTGGGAACAAGGACTGTGATTTTTCTATTCTCCTCCTTTTTCTCTGCCTTATCATGAAAAATTTTTGTCTGGGGATGGAAAATATATCTAAGATAGGTATTTCCTCAATTTTCAACATAATTTCTAATCTAGGGTAGGTGAGGATAAATTATACTTCCTCTGTGTTAACTGATTTGTCAGTTGACCCAACAATAAACAACTTTTGACTTTTACCATGAGGTGTTTCCATATTTTTTTGATGATCAATGATCACAACTTCTTGGTCTCCTTGAAGCTATTGATTTAAATATCATCATTTAAGTCACTTGGAAACTGTGGATCTTTGGTTTGAGCTTCAGTAGACTTATCTTCTTCTGTTCTTCTAAGGACTTTAGTATCCTTAGGTGGTTGTTCCTTTTCCTGCTTTTTCTATTACTTTTCCTTTTGTGGTTGTTACTTCTGTGAGATAGGTTGGGATACCTCTAGTATATTTAGAGGAATCCCTTCTAATCTTCTATTTCTGTAATGCTTGAATTTTTAAAGTTTCTGTGGATTTAAGCATGATGCTTCTAATTTATGAACTCTAGAATAAGTATCAACTAACTCAAACAAGTCATAAAAATCATCATCTTCATGGAAAAATGGTCTGATTTTCACTTGAGTTGTGAAATTGAAGGAAACTTGGTTTGGGTAATATTGGCTGTTATGAATTGTAAACAATTTCAAGCATTGGATTTGAGTGATTTCTAACCCTACATGCTTGAAATTTTCTAACACATAGACACCACAGTGAATAGAAAAAGAGGGCCATGAAGCTTTCTTTACTTCTTTTAAATCCTTAGTCAATCCATTACCAATAGTCTAATAAGAAATTTCTCTTGTGAGAAGTTTATTTGGAACATACGATTGTAGGACATGTGGTTAGGCTAAGCTCCCGAAAACTCTTACATAAGTAAAAATTTCTTCGCCAAACCATTTTCCAATGGAGGTGAAGTGTACTTGAGCTTATTTGGACAATCTGGGGGCCTTTTCATCAAACACAACTTGAAATAATGGGAGCATAACTACATGACAGATCTTGTAGAAATGAATTTCATATTTTGACTCCCATATAATATTTTTATAGACATGAATGGGAGTAGGGTCTTGGGTAGTCCATTTCCAACTCATGGTTGGAAAATCTGAAGTAAAAGATACTACATCCATAATGCAGGCACTCATGTAAAATGGGGGAAGTATTTTAAATGAAATGGAATGATTCTTTCTGTATTAAACAATATCGTTAGCAATATTATTTGACAGAATGGTTCCATAGTCCAAGATATAAGATTCTGTAACAACATCCATAAGGGGAACCCATTCAACTGAGAATTTAATGGTATTGGGTTGGCCGAAAATTCTAGACATCATTGTAGAAACATAAAAATAGGGACCAACAAGTGAATCGGTGGAATACATACCCTTATCATCATGTTTATGCTTTTTAGGGTTTCTCCTCCATTTCTTTATGGGGTCTGATTTTAGCTCATTCTCCTTGACGAATTGTGCTAGAAAATATTTATCATATACCTTCTCTAGGTCTGGAATGTGGTACATTTTCTTGAAATCTTCGGTTCTAAAAGACCCTATCATTGTACCTCTGCTTGTTAGGAATTTTTTGTCTCCAATATTTAGGTTATCAATAATCCATTTTACCATATATGCATATGGTAAAATCTTGGGGTTTGTAGCAATTCAGCGTAGAAAAGAGTTGGTGAGCTCTACTATACTAGCTTTTGAAGAATCAGAAGCATCTATATTAGCTTTTTTCTCAACCTGTGGGGTTTCTCATTTTCAAATAATCTTTACATTGCTTCCCAAGAGGAAGAAACACTCTCCTATGCGCATGTTGTATCTGTGAATAAGGGGGTGTCTCTGTTACTTCACTAGCAGAAGCTGTAGGATTAGTGGGAGCCATGGGATTTTTGGATTTCTTCGCAACTTTAGAAATTTATGAGGAGATATGCTTGTTTGGAATTGCCTGCGAAAAATCAATAACAATAAATAAAAAGGAGAAATCTTGTCACAATAGAAGAGTAGTGTAACAAATAAGGGAAATAATGGGTGAATAAAACTTGGCACGCGGATAATCTAAATATTTAATACTCTTGCGGTCAAAGCATTTTTGGAGGCTCGAGATGTTAAACTTATGGCATTAACAGAAACCATGGGTTCACATGCCCGAGTAATCATTTAAGAATTTAAATAATATCTTTTCAAATCATAGATCTAGTTGTGTGTGAACTTATTAGAATGCTAAATAGCCACTTTTTTTCCGATTGAAATCAATTCTTTTTTGTGCTTATAACCCTGTTGAATTTAGAATATTTAAATCTTTTTAAAGGCTTAAAATATTAGCAAGGGGAAAGGAAAGTTTTAAGTTTTTCGATGTGATATCGCAATTGCGATTTCGGTGAAATTGGATAGTGGGTGGAAGTGTATTAGCGAGAGTTCAATGGGATGGAATGCATCACATCGAGGAAATCTAAATGACGGATTGAATATTGGCATGGTAGAAATGCGATGTGTGATTTTTGATTGATTACGTGGCGGTGGCGAGTCCCATGGTTTTCTTTTCGTGAAATATCATTTGGGTGGAAGCCTTTTTCCGTTCCTAAAGAATTTTACTTTTTTTGCATCGCAAATCATTTAGAGTGGCTTTTAAAAGTGATATGTCATCAATGCGATTTTGTGATTGCGATTTGCATGCATGTTTGTTTTGAATTTTCCCCTTAATTTTCCTTTAAACAAAAATGTATTGCTTCACCCATTTAACTCTTTTCCTATTTGAATTAATCACTCAAGGGTTTTGTTCTTTCTAGTCTATTTTTTTTTAAAAAGGGTCCCCACTATTTTCCTAAATCAAACATTCTAAAATGATGGGGCTTTTTGAATAGCACAACAATTAGCGATTCACTAGAAGAACCAGTTATCTCTGAAAAATGAATTTCTTCATACCTTTAAATAAGTAAAAATAACTAAGGAAACAAAATTGTTTTCCAAATATTTGAATGAATAAAATTACTCTGAATAAAAAAAAACTCATCTTATTGCTGATATTTCAAAAACCTTTCATAAATAAAAATCTTCATTCCTCTATATCAATAATTAAATAGTTTAAAAGATAACGTACGTGGCTTTTTATAACTTAGCCTTTTGATATACTCATTTTTTCATAGGTAGAGCCATTGATGCCAGCAAGCATTTATAGCCTTGACATGGTTACCTTTTAACCATCAATGATTCAGTATATCATCCATCTATTATTACAATCTTTAGAGATAAATCCTTTATTATATAATTTTTTTTTCTTGGTCTTAAAAATTCATTGTGCTGGCTTGGAGACAAGAAAGTGACAATGCCATTCACTGATTATAATTGAATGGAACAAGATGGATCGTGAAGAGACCGCTTGTATTATGATTATTTTAATAATCATAAGTCATTACCTTGGTTTGATATGAATAGCGGTAATGTCAGTCTATTATTTGCCTATGATCATGGTAAGCAGGCTCATGATGAGACCTCTTATCCTTTTATTTTATTTTTTATATTTTTGAATTATACTCTATAAAAATCATAATTAATGGATGGGGAGAATCATTAACTCTTTAAGAGTTTTGGATGAAAATTTGGAGTTAAATATGCTCAGTGACAATAAGTCTTTACTTTGTAAAAATGAACTTTTTCTGACTGATGATAGGGTAAAAGACTTTATGAATTTTCATATTTACAAAATTTACAATTTCAATGGAAATTTTTTTTAGAGTTATATAATATTCATCCATTCTTCGAGTTTGCAATTATTTCCTAAAAAGAAATTATTCTTCAAAATAAAAAGTCATAAGATGATTCAGAGGTCTTACAAAAAGCCAAAAGTATGTAACAAAAAATTATTCTTTAATTAACCTAAAAACATAAATATGAATATGATACATTTAGAAGAAATGTTCTTCTAAGAAAATATTTTTTTCAAAATCAGCCCGTTGACACACAGAAAATATTTTCTCCCTTGAAGATCTTGTAACATGAAGGTTGTGGGCCAATTCGTTCTATAATTTGAAATGGTCCAAGCCACATTATTTAGAATTTGGCATGCTTGCCTTTTTCCTCATGTTCCTTCTCCCACTTAAGGACAAGGTCTCCAACCTGAAAATATTTTAAGGAAACATAATTTTCTTCAAAATAATTTTTAACAATCTGTTGATGTCGAGCATGTGTTAATTTGGCCTTTTCCCTCTCTTCTTGTAATATAAGGATTTGCAACATTCTTAATTTTAAAGAAGAAGAAGGTACTTCATCAATAAATTGAACTAGGGCTAATGAGGGAAGAGCTAAATTTGATGGAATTACAACTTATTTCCCATTAACTAGATTGAATGGAGAAGTGCCTATAGAGGCCTTTTGAGTAATCCGATTTTCACATAGTGCAAATGTTAAAGACTTATGCCAATTTTTCTGGCTCTGATCAATAGCCCTTTTTATGATTCTTATGAGGTTTTTATTTGTGGATTCAGCCAAACCATTCCGTTAGGGATAGTAATTAGTAAAATATTTCAGTTTAAAACCTCTTTTGAGATAAAATTCAACCATACTATTACCCGAAAGATAATATGCATTATCAAACATAAGTGCATTAGGTAAGCCAAACCTAGTAATAATGAATTGATCAATGAATTCAATGATGTCTTTAGAATTAGCTACCTTTAGTGGAACAACTTCCACCCAGTTAGTAAAATAATATGTTGCAGTGATAATTTATTTATGTTGTTTGGATGAGTTAGGAACAACCTCACCTATGATATCCAATCCCCATCGCTCAAAAGTTTGTTTAATGTTGACTGATCGTAAGGGTAAGGCTGGATTTCTTTGTCTCACAGTAGCAGTTTGACATGTTTTACATTTTCTCACATATGCATGAATGTATTTGAATAGTGTTGGCCATGTTAGCCATCAATAAAATTTTGTCATAACAGATGATGGATAAAACAGGTCTTTAGTCTTCAAGAAACAAGTTTTAAAGAAAAAATTGTGAGTTCTTGAAGCCTTGCTGTGTACCTTGGCCAAAGATCCTTTCCTCTGATAATATTCATTCAAAAATCCACTAAGTAATCCTGCTGTTACAAAAAATACTATTCTCAGACCTTTTCTCCATCATTTCCACCTTCAAAATTTTCTCCCAAACTTTCTCCATTCCACCCATTTTCGATTCATTACTACTTATCCTAAACATTCATATTATTTCCCAAAGAATCCCCTTTTCTCCCTCATCTACCCTAATTTTCTCATAAAAACCCTTTTTAACCAATATAAAACCCTTTACTTGGTTAAAAACCCTCTTTTCTTCCTATCGGAACATCAAAAAGGCTAAAAAAAACCCACCTTTTAAGCTTATTTTCCGACCTTTTTATATATAGGCTTTAAGCCCCTGAGGGCTTAAGCCTTCCACCGTTCTCCTCCATAAAACCAAGGCCTGTGACCAAAGTGCTAAGCCTTAATCCCATTTTCATCTCCACTCCGAGTCCTTTCCTTTCCCCACAGGATCGAGTTCTCCGCTTCATTTGGCCCCTCCATTTCTTATTTTCATCCCCCACATTATATTCTCCCCAGATGAATCCCAACCGTTGATTAGGCTCAATGCAACGGTGATCATTCTTCCCCATCGTCCATGCTCTCACTCATTCATTCTTTGTGTATTCTCGCTATGGATCTCCACTATGGATCTTCATGATCCGATGGCCATTATCTAACCCCTTTTCTTATCTATTCCCTCCACGACGATGTTTCTCCTTCCCAAATCTTAGCCATTGATCTCTCCCAGATTGGACAGTGTTGATTCACTGCAGAGCCACCCAACCCAAAAGTTGGTCTGTACCTCTATAGTCCCCCCGCAACAGATCTCAACCATTGGATCATCCCACGGATCCAATGGCCAGTGCTCCATCGCACATCGTTCTTTTCCACTTTCCAACTCCTTTCACCATCGACGTTCATCTCTGCCAATTTAAATCTCCGCCATTGATTCCAATCATCCAACGGCCCTCGCATCACCTGACCATTCTCCAATTTAAATCTCTAGCCCTTGTTACTATATGCCCTGGTCCCCTTCTTCCTCCACAGGACCTCATCACTATGCCTTATGTTTATCCATTTTTTCTTTATATCCCTATCCGCCCCATTATTTCCCCCAAACGAATCGCAACCGTTGATACTTCAGATCTGACGGCTCTCGCAGATCCATGATTCCAAACTTCGCCCGATCAACCTTTCACCTCACGACAAGAAATATGATGTCGTCACCGGCTCCACCTCATTATTCTGCCATGCACCTCCTCACCATTGTGCTAATCCTAGACCGTCGATCTGGCTTCCCCAGATATGATGGTCCTCGCGTTGTTTCGCACTTCGATCACCAAAGTCTCTCCAATGTGCAACTTCCACGCGAAACAAGAAGTTTTTCAGGAGCCACGTGTCGAGAAATGAACCATATCGCGTTCAAAATGCCCAAAACCACTTACCACCCTTTTCTTATGCGAAAACCATTCGTGGTTTTTCAAAACTACTTTTCTATTTTCACGCCCATATTTGAATTTTCCACCATTTTTCTCCTGGTTCCGCCTATGGAACACCTCCCCTGCACATCTCCCTTCCTCTGCAAACGCTCTAACACCCATCCCGAAGCCTCTGATCATAGTTTATCCAAAATACGCAGGGTTTTATAATGTTTTTAATGTTTTTGCAGGTGTAATGGTGGCTAAATAAACCAACCCTCTCACAGTCCTCCGCGTGGCATGAAACCTCAAGATGACGATCCTCGAGGCAAGATATAGCAAAGGGAGAGATCTAAGGGTGTGATCTTATGGTTTTAATCAATGTTTCATGGACATTGGTTAGCCATTGAACCCTCCAGCATGGCAAACGAGCCACCTGCACACAAAGCAGAAGAATAGTGAAGAACAGAGATTAAAGATAAAAGGATTAAGCATAAAGTTGAAGGTTAAAGGCTTACTCCACAGTTTGTGGATAAAGCACAGTGTAAAGACATATTAATAAAACTTAAAACAATTAGCAGAAAGGACAAAAGACTAAATATTATTAAGAGAGGTCTAAAAGCATATCAAGGGCCTAATTCAAGTTTAAGTGACAAATCACGATAGATCAGTAAAGGAAAGCCTCCAAATGCCACATCAGTGAGGCAATTAATCCTCAGAAATTCCACCTACCAGTTTATTTTTGTAGGTTTTAACCCTGAACAGAAATTACCTACACACGAATCTTATAACAGAAAATAAACAATAGCGAGAGCATAAAACATAAAACAGATAAACATAGAGATTTTCCCCTGGATCCCAAATCGAGACGACCAGCTTGATATTTCATTATATTCCTTTTAGTTTTACAACACACATATATATATATATACATGTTGAAGCATACATAAACCTTAATCCATTAACCCTAGATTAGATCATAACTTTAGTTGCCTTGACCAGATCTACAAAATACCATGGGACGAAAACCATCGTACCCCAAAACCATGTGCAAAAACATGCACAAAACCATGGGTGCAGACCATCACCAGAAATTAAGGACCAAAAATTTTCGTAGGGGCACTGCCCCGCACCTCAACAGGGGCGGCTACCGCCCCCCCTGTGACCCCCCCGTTGCACCCAGCATAAAGGGGGGCTATTGCCCCCCCTCTTACTCCCCCGCGCATGACTAGTCGTGGAAAGAATATAACAAATACCAAACAATTTTCCTCAAAAGAATACAAATTCAATGCACAGTCAAATATATTTGCCAAAGACAGTTCAGAAAGTAATTACAAGCCTACCAAAGCCTCAAGAGTCAACAAAAGTGACCGAAGTTGATGAAACTTAATGTAAATGTCAATTAACAGAGTTAAAACATTATATATCTTCTCCATTAGGCCTCTCAAAGGATGAGAAGCATTTACTCTATATTAATTGAATAATTAGACCTTCTTTTCACTCCACCTCCTCAATTTACCTATATATATCATATGAGGAGCCTAGTATTTTTGTTGGTTGAATACTTGTTGAATGTAAATAGTTATTGAGGTTGCTGAAGCTCTGTTAGTAATTGAAGAAAGATAGGCTGAGAAGAGAAGTTTGAAACTGTAAAGACCTACTAGACTTGAAGATTATAACTAGTTTGAACATCAAATATACAAGCTGATTTATGGGATCCTGGTCTATGTCAATGGTCATGTTTTTCATACTGTAATTGTTGTTTTTCTTATGTTTTCATACTATCCACTTTCTCTGATAAAGAATAGGAAATATATATTAGGATTTACTGCAAAGTACCCTAATTCTCACTGATAAGCTTTATCTCTATGTTTTCTTCTAATTTTTTCTTTGGGAATGATTTCAATAGAGTATAACCATTCAAGGAATGTTTGTGAGCCCATGTCTTGCTGAGTAAGACCTGAGATGTTGTTCTTGAATGATATTTTCACTTCTTGCTAAGTAGAGTCCTAATCAAGTAAGTTTATGGTTAGCCCTATCCCTTGTTTAGTATTCAACAACTGTTTTGAAATTTTCCCTTGAGAGTATGCCAAAGGCAGGATAGATTCAAAGTTCTTACTTGATCTTAGGCTATTCTTTTGTTTATCTTATATGTTTTATTCTTTCTGAAGGTAATCTGTTAGATTGCTGGATTGTTGTCTGAAAAGTGTGCTTTAGTAAAAGTTTTCCCAAAGAGGTTTATGGTTTTCCCTGTCTTTTGGCCTACTCCAAACAGTTACTTTGAAAGGATTTTCTTGTTTAGTGAAGTTAATAGATTCTTAAATGGTTATTAGCTTTGCTTCTTTCACAAAACTTTTAATGTTCCATATCACAAATCAACCTAAAGAGATCCTTTGATATAGATAACTTGCCCCATGGATCACTCTTGAAGCTTGTTGTGCAATTAAATCCTTTTTTGACTCCATAGCCCAATGGATTGATACTCTCTCTTACCTATCCTATCTGCTGAACCATTCTTTCGACTTAGTCACACCTTTACCCTTCAAAAAACTTCCTTTATTTTGATGATATCCTACCCAACCAAAACCAAAACAAATCCCTTGTGCTTCATAACTAGCCTAATATAATATCATGAGCTTTAAAATCATATCATTATAAACACATATAGAGAGATCGCTCTCTGAATCCAGCAGGGCTAGATCCTAGGATTCCAAAGTGGTTTTGATTTAGGCCCTACAATGTTTGTTCTTGCCAATCTTGCAAACTACGGGAGCCCTAACATAGTGGCGACCATACTGGGGAACTATTGAGTAATAGATAACTTCACAACTCAATGAACCCCTCTTCCTAAATGAGTGAAGTGTCACCAAGACTGGTTATTATTGATTTTTGATGGTGAACAACAACCAAACCTTGAAAACAAGTAAAAATCCTTCACCTGGCAACCCCATTGGTATTCAGTAGGCCTGATGACCCCACTGGTTTTTCCTAAGACTCCACTGGGAAATTCTTTTATCCTTAAAACATCATTTAAACTGAGTTAAGAAGACTTTGAGGATTGAGTTTTCTTTGAAAAATATTAGTTAGCCTTTAAAAGACTATCATACTTTGCTAAACTTTTCTCATCATTAGGTCTAAAAACACCACATAGTGGCTTCTAGAAGAATTTATACTAGAGCCTATCCTGACCCAAATGCTCCTGAGATATTTGATAATCCAGAAAGTATCCTTTGGAAATCTCTTAAATCCAAGACTTCAACTATTGTCAGACCAATTCATAGAGCTAACTCTATCCCTAAAAATCTCTCAGCTCTGCAAGATACACAAGTTGACTTACCATTCATAAGAAACCCATCTAGAACTAAGTAACTTAGTGGTATAGATCAGATAGACTTTGAGTCTCCACACTCACCCCAACATAGTGGTGAACATACTGATAATAGAGAAACCACTCCACCTGATATTCATTTCATTCATAACTTTGGTTTCTCTCATCCTAGATCTGCTCAATAGTCTCTTACTGATCCAAGCAATTTTGTTCTCCATACACCCACTGTTCAAAATACTCCACTCCATCCTCCACCTCCTTTCATAAAACCTTCACTTGTAAACCCCGCATTTATCCCACAACTTCCTATCATGGAAACATGGTATGCTCCTCTAGTCCTTCCTTTACCTTTAGTCAATTTTCCACAGGACTATTAGTCCAAAATTCCCCATTTCACCGGAAATGAACCCACTACTACTCAACAGCATGTAGACAAGGTGAACGATGCCTTTGATTATATGGAAATAGAAGATGAGACCATTAAGATGAGAATCTTTGCCCAAAGCTTAGGATGAGAGGCCAAGAAATGGTTTAAGGGTTTAACTCCAAATAGTATAAATGATATCCCTTCTTTACATCAAACATTCATAAACAAATGGGAAATTAGGAAGAACCCTCTCCAAATACTTTCAGATTACAACAACATCAAGAGAAACACTAGGTAAAGTGTTCAAAATTATTGCACTAGATTTAATAGTGTTTATAACGCACTACCGCCATATTTGAAACCTCCACAAGGCTCAGCTTTTGGCCAAATTCCCTGGAGGATTTGATCCAGAAATGGCCTATCAGGTAAGAGAAAGGGATCCCTTAACTTTAGAAGACATGCAGAAGGGAGCTCTTAGTGTGGAAGCAAATCTGATTGAGAAGAGAGCTAGAATGAAGACTGAGAAGAGGGTAGCATATAGGGATGAAGTTGTACCTTCCACATCTAACTAAAAAATGGAGAGGAAAATGGAGAAGATAATGGAGAGGATGAGAATTTATGAAAAAGCTCAATATAGAGAAAACCAAACCACTCCTCAAAATAGAAACTAATCCCAGAATCAAAATCAGAACTTTAGGAGAAATCAACCTCAAAACAGACAAAGAGATGTTGATCAACAGATCAGACCTCCTTTTCAAGAAAACTATGTTAATGAGGATGGAGAAACAAATGAAAAAATAGAAGATGATAACATAAACATGTTGGGAGTAAGCAACGAGGATTTTGATTTCCTCGATGAAAGAAAACAAGGTCTATATACACCCTATGATGATAGAAGACCAGAAACTGAATACTATGAACAAGATTTCGAAAATTCCATCATAGGATCACCTAAACAATATGACCTAAGAAGTAAAAATAATAAAAAAACTCTCAGGAACAAAACCTCTAATAATTCTGCCAAAAACAACCCTGTAAATTCTTCCAAAAAGACAGTAGAAAACCATGAAACAGTGTTTGAAAGTTCTGATCCAAACAAGGGAGAAAACACCCAAATCAATGAAAAACAGAGTGGTGACCCTAGCAGCACTAAAATTTCAGCTAATGCTCCTGAAAAAACCTTTTTGACTCCTATAAATAGTAGAAATCAGTAAGCTGATTTTGTTGGTGAATCAGTGACTAAGAAGGCTGAATCAAACATTTTGAAAAATTAGATTCCCTTTAGCCTAGAGAGTGAAATTGCCAAAATCAAAATCTCTGTCCCACTCACTAAGTTAGTCACTCAAAATGTATATAGATGTCAAGTCATGAAAGCCTTGAACATAGAAGATATTCATGATACTATTAACTTGAATGATGATATAGCAGAGCTTTTGTTTGGTCCTAATATTGAAGGAAAATTTCAAGAAGGAACTACCCCTCCATTCTACATCAATTTTAATATCCATGATAAGATGTTGCACAATGTCATGCTTGATTCAGGAGTATCACATAACCTCATGCCCAAGGTAATAATGGAAATATTAGGCTTAGAGGTGACCATACCATACAAATATTTATATTCCTTTGATTCAAGTAGAGTGAAATGCCTAGGCCTAATAAAAGATCTTTGTCTTAACTTAGCTCAAATCCCAGCCAAAAGCCTAGTGATGGACATTGTAGTGGTTGATATACCCCCCAAATATGGCATGCTTCTTTCAAGATCATGGGGTGCTAAGTTGTAAGGTACTATGAAGATGGATATGACTTATGCCACCATCCCTGTCTTTAGTCAACCTAGAAGATTCTGTAGGGAAACACACATGAAATATATGGCAAGTAGTCAAGAAAGACTAGAAAACTCCCCTCTCTATTCTATACACACTAACCTTGACTCATTCATTCTTTATAATGAAGAGATTTCTAATGAGCAAGGATTAATCAATGAAACATCAACCAATATAGCGGCCACTCCATCCCCAAACATAGTGGCAGCCATAGATGAAGAGGAAAACAAAGAAAAATAAAAAATAGTTTGCTAATTCAGAAAATCACAGCAAACAGATCACAGTCTTGAGCATCAAAACAATCATGAACATAGTACCAATCAAGAAAATCAAAGAATAAAGCCTCAAAACATTGAAAATATTGAGGAAAAAAATAAAGACAAACATAGTGTAATCCTACAAGAACAACATAGTCACAGATTAGGCAGACAAAACAGAGAGGACAATAATGAAATGAATGAAAAATCTAAAAACAATCCTCTTTAGAGTATGAGTTTTGATAGGTCTTGCTCTAAAACTGGTGCAAGAGTAGGCATATGGGTGCACAACACTGAAAACAATCATGATAAGGGTCATTCTTATAGATTAAACTTTCAATGCACAAATAACATAGCAGAGTATGAGGCTCTCCTTTTAGGCTTGCATTTATTGAAAAAACTAGGAGCCAAAAGGATAACAGTCCATGGAGATTCAGAATTGATAATTAGGCAAGTGAATGGGGAGTACACTGCTAAAAATCCCAGACTTAGAGCCTATAGAGATGATGCCATGGACTTGTTAAAAACATTTGCTGAATTCCAACTTCCCTTTGTCCCAAGGAACCAAAAATTCTTGCCAATGGACTAGCCTTTGTGGCTAGTACTTGTCTAAGACCTTATGAAATCAAACAATACACCATCCAAGTCAAATATAGACCAGCTGTCCCAGATAATGAAAAATACTGGCAAGTGTTTGAAGGAGATAAACAAATAGAAGACTTCCTACAGTCCAAAAATGAATTTGAAGTGAAAAACTCAGATTCAGAGTCTGAACAAGACTATCCTACTGAAGAAAACCCACTTTTTGGAGAAGAAAAGTGTACTGATATTGCTGAAATAAATCTGTTAACTAATAAACCCAAACATACAACAGAAAATAGCACAGATTTAGAAAATTAAGACATAGAAGAGCTGCAATCTAAAGATCAAAGCTTGCCAAAAGGACTAGTCCCATTAGAAGAATTTTTTCACTTGAATGATGTTGCCAAAAAGCCAAAACTGGAACCTATTGAAGTTGAAGTAGAAGAATGCAACATAGGAAGTGAGGAAAAGCCCAAAATGATCAAGTTGTCTAAAACACTGTCAGCTCACATTAAACTGAAATACATTGAGCTATTTAGAGAGTTTTATGATGTATTTGCATGGATTTATGAAGATTTGAAATCATATGATACAGAAATAATCCAGCATAAGATACCCCTCAAATAAAACCAGAAGCCTTTTAAACAAAAAATTTGCAAAATCAACCCTGTTCAATTACCTTTGGTAGAGAAAGAAATTAGAAAAATCTATGATGCTGGAATTATAGTCCCTGTTAGATAATCAGAGTGGGTTTCTACACCTGTATCTGTTAGGAAGAAAACAGGAGAAATAAGGCTTTGCATTGATTTTAAAAACTTAAACAAAGACTCATTAAAGGACAACTATCCCTTGCCCAAAATGGATCATATCTTAAAAAGGGTAGTTGGTTCTAGAAGAATTTCTTTGCTAGATGGCTTCTCAGGTTACAACCAAATATTGGTACATCCTGATGATCAACTTAAAACAACCTTTACTACTCCTTGGGGTACTTTCATGTATTTGAAAATGCCCTTTGGTTTAATGAATGTTGGTGCCCCATTTCAGAGAGCCATGGATACAAAATTCTCAGAAGAAATAGGTTACTTCATTGTGATTTACCTTGATGATATCATTGTCAATTCTAAAACAGATGAAGAACACCTAATACACTTGAAAAAAGTCTTCGAGAAATGAAGAAAATATGGGTTGTCCTTAAATCCAAAGAAAACATTGTTTGGTCTCCAAGAAGATAAAATTCTTGGACATATCATATCTGAAGAAGGAATAAGGATAGACCCAAAGAGGATCGATGGTATATTTCAAATCAACCATTCTAGAAACATCAAGGAACTTCAATCTTTCATTGGGAAGATTAATTTCTTGAGAAGGTTCATACCCAATCTAGCTGAACTCCTTAGAATCATGACAAATATGCTTAAGAGAGAAGAAGGAGTTAAATGGACCTTAGAAGCAAAGAAATCATTTCAGCTAGTAAAAAAAGCACTTACCAAAACACCAGTTCTTATCAGTCCTGATTTTACGAAATATTTCTTCATATTTTCATTTGCATCAAAAGACACAGTAGTTGTTGTCCTATTACAGAAAAATTGAAGGGACAAGAGCAACCAATTGCATTTTTCAGTAAGGCATTAAGAGATGCACCTCTAAAGTAAAACATAATGGAAAACCAAGCCTTTGCCTTGGTCAAAGTCTTAAAATACGTCAAAGTTTACATTTTACATTCACACGTTATAGCATTTATGCCTCACTCAATTGTAAAAGACATATTGACCCAAGATCCAGATGGAAAAAGAGTAAAGTGGATTGTTGTAATATTGGAATATGACTTAGAGATCAAGCCCACTAAGCTCATAAAAGGTCAAGGACTAGCAAAACTTATGGCTGAATCCAACTTTCAAGCTCTTGATATAAACATGTTTAATGCATTAGATGAATAGGAGGAGTTGACAACTCCAATTATTGAAGATCATTTTCTGAATTCATCTTGGTATGCTGATATTTTGTATGTGTTTCTCCACCTAAATGTCCCTCCTAGTTTTTCTAAAAAAAAGGCAAGATTCTTAAAGTTGAAAGCTATAAATTACTGCATTTTGAATAAATGTTTATATTGGAAAAATGCTAGTGGATTATTGCTTAAATGTTTTCCTGAGAATGATGCAGATAAGATCAAGCACGAGTTTCATGAAGGAGAATGTGGAGGCCACCTCTACTAGAAGTAAACTCCTAACAAAATCCTTAGAGCTGGTTACTACTGGCCCACCCTCTTTCAAGATATCCATAAAATGATTATTTCCTGTCACAAATGCCAAATATTTGAAGGAAAAAGAAAGCTTCTTCCCTTACCTCTGTAACCAATCACTATTGAAGTTCTTTTTCAGCAGTGGGGTCTAGACTTCATTGAGGAAATCCATCCTGCCTCATCTGCCCAACATAAATGGATCCTCACAGCAATAGACTATTTTACCAAATGGATAGAAGCCATCCCCTCTAGGAATGCCACAGACTCAGTTATCATTTCATTCCTTGAAAACCATATACTGTCTAGATTTGGTTGTCCTAGAAAGATCATAACTGACAATGCTGCTGCATTTGGGTCTAAAAAGATGGTGGAATTCTGTCATAAATATCATATTATATTAGGTCATTCTACATCTTATTACCCTAAAGGGAATGGGTTGGTAGAATCCTCAAATAAAATTTTGGTGAACATAATCAAGAAGTTACTGGAAGATAACAAGAAATCATGGCACTGTAAGCTAGTACATGCAATATGGGCAGACAGACTAACACTTAAAAAATAAATTGGAATGTCTCCCTACCAACTAGTTTATGGAACAGATTCAATATTTTCAACCAGTCTATGAGTGCCAGTCATGAAGCTGATCCAAGAAGTACAATATTAAGATGATGATATGACAAGAAGAATACACCAGACTATACATCTACAACAAACCAGAGAAGAAGTATACATCAGAGCACAACAACTATAAGAAAATATCAAGAAGATGTTTTCCAAAAGGAACAAGGTAGGTGACTTTAAAATTGGTGACAAAGTATTGAAATGGGATACAATGAGATAAGATAAGGGAAAACATGGAAAATTTGATAATTTATGGCAAGGCCCTTATCTTATTCAATCTGCTGTTGGAAAAAATGCATTCCTTCTACAAGAACTGGATGGAGCTGAATATTTTGGAGGTCCTGTCAATGGTAGGATCCTCAAACATTATTTCTGTTAACTGATATTTTAGTTTCAAAGCTTTTTGTTCATTGTATATAACACTTCTTTTGAATTTGAAAAAAGAAAAAATACAAAAACAATAGAACAAGAGAAAAGAGGGCATATATAAAAGAAGAAAGGTACAACCCCATACCAAAAGAGAAAGGAAAAATGTGAAAGTGTGCAAACCTAAATGCCACTACTTGAAAGAGCACTGCTATTTAGTCATACATCCTAATCATGACTAGATAGATTTCAATTTACTGCTGATAGGATTAGTGAATCAAATGTGCCAAATTGTTTAAATCTTGGCTTATCAGTAGACTAGATTATGATAGAAAAAGAGAGGTTCAGACAAGCTTAAATCCTGAACCTGTCAGTTTGATAAAGAATGGTTCTAATCAGATCAAAACCTGAGCCAAAGAGAAGAAAAAGAACTGGTTCTAACATGCTAAAAATATGAACCAAGAGAAAAGGAAAGGAATGGCTCTAAAAAGATCAAAATTAGAGCTAAAAAAAGAGAGAAGGATGTTCTTAATTTTCAGATCTTAAGCCTTCACAATTTTGTTTTAAGTTTCTGCAAATTTTAGTCTATGTGCAGTTTGTTTTTATGACATAGAAGCTACAGCAAATCAGACAGCGTAATCCTGGTTTGAATGTGTTTTCAATTTCTTTTTTAGAATATAGAGAATAGGATCTGTTAAACGGTTTAATCCTGGCAGATAGTAGATTAGGTAGAGAATTTTTGAGCCCAACTGTTTAATCTAGACTTATGGAAGAAATAAGGGTAGATTTAGTTTAGTTTTTCCTATTTTTCAAAAGAATAAAATGTTGATGTTAAAGATTTGCAAGTCCAAGTGCACCTTATGAAGAAAAAATGTTAGGAAAGTATGTTGTGTAGGTAGTTGTTTGGGGAAAGAAATCTGTTTGCTGTTACAAAGTACTGATCATCTTTTTAAGCAGCATGATCAAAGAAGAAAAGGTTGTAAAAATGCAAAGCACCGGTCTAATTTCTAGAGATTTGTCTCCAAAGTTCTTGACACCTCCAAGGAGCTGCCATCCCCAAGTGGAGCCACTGTTAGCCATCAATAAAATTTTTTCATAACTGATGATGGCTAAAACAGGTCTTTAGTCTTCAAGAAACAAATTTCATACAAAATCTGTGACTTCTTGAAGCCTCTCTGTGTTATTTATCCTTAAGAAATCCATTCCCTTGATCAATCTTAATTCAAAATTCCTCAAAGAAAGCCTTGCTATTATCACAAGGAAGCTATTTTCAGACCCATTTTCCATAAATTTTTCCTTTGGAAAAATCCCACTAAAAACCCCTTCATTTCACCCATTTTTCCCATTTTTACCTTTTATTTTCCCTCAAAATCCCCTTTAGACCTGATAAAATCCTTTTATTCTGGTTTAAAAACCTTTTTCCCCCTATCCAAAACTCAAAAAAACCTTGAAAACCTTCATTTTTAACTCAAAAACTCCATTTTAAAAATATAAGGCCTAAGCCCCTTTCGCTTAAGCCCTAGCCCCTTTTTCCGCCATGACACCGGCTCTGTGACCAAGCGGCAAAGCTCATCAGTGGTTGCAGATCGACGTTTCCAAGTTCCCGCTTCCACGTTTTCTTTTGTGCCGCTGGCCAATCCTCTGATGAGATCGCAGCCGTCCATTCCCCAAGATCCGACGGCTATCGCTCCACCGCATCGCATCGACGCATCGCAAATCCCCCTCTGATAAGATCCCGACCGTTGATCTCGATCTCGATCCAATGGTCTACGCTCCCCTCCATTGCATCGGCACATCACAAATCTAAAATCACACCTCCCTAGACCGACGATATGCGAAGATCTTATCACATCTCCACCGTCGATCTCGATCCTGATCGAGTGGCCCTCCATCCATCGCACTCTGTTTTCCCATCGGCCATCGGCCATTGCAAATTCCAAATTCCTTTGTTCCTGGACCCTCTTCTCCTCCAATTGCCGATCCTCCGAAGTGAATCCTGCCCATCCATCTCCTTGATCCGACGACTCCCATTGATCCTAGCATTTTAACTCCGCCAAACCAATTTTTACCCTGCGCATTGAACTTTTTTCTCCGCGAAAAAATTACTGACGCACCCGCTGGGCCCCACCTTTCTTCCTCCCGTGTATCTCTTTTTCCTTCGCGTTTGATTTTAACCATCGATCTATTTCCCCTGGATCGAACAACCACCATTTCACTTCACGTTCATTCCAAAAAACCATTTGATTGTGCTATTTCCACGTGAAATAGGCAATTTTTTCCAGGGATACGTGTCAACCAGAGAACCGTATCGCGTCCATTTCAACCAAACCACTTACCACTCTTATGCCGCACGAATACCACCTCTGGTATTCCCAAAACCGCTTTCCCAATTTCGCACCCTAATTCAATTTTTTCACCGGATTCTTCATGGTTCCATCCATAGAACCCCTTCTATGAATTTTCCTCCTTTGAAATCGCTCCGTTGCCTTCTCCTTGAGCCTCTGCATGCAGTCTACCAAAACACAAGTTTTTATTTAATATTTTGTTTGTTTTGCAGGTTTTAATGGTGGCTAAGGTGTTAAAAGGTCTCCCACAACCAAGGAAACAGTGGAAAAAGGTCGAGGGTGATGATCCTCAGAGCCTAATCAAATGTAGAAAAAGGAAAAAAAGCCCGAAAAATGATTAAAGGAGGCCTAACGCATATCAAAGGCCTAATTCAAGTTTAAAGCAACAAACCATGACAGATCAACAGAAAGATGGCTTCAAATGCCAAATCACCGAAGCATTTACTTCTCCAAAGATAAAAATGCCACCTAATAGTTTGTTTTGCCTCAAAAGCATACAAAGTTAATGCACAGTCAGAGATATTTCCAAAGACAGCACAAAAAGTAATTGCCAACCTACCAAAAGCCTCAAAAGTCAACAAAAAGTGACTGAAGTAGATGAAATTTAATGTAAAAATCAATTAACAAAGTTAAGACATTAGATATCTTCTCCATTAGGCCTCCCAAAGGCCGAGAAGCATTTACTCTGTATTAATTGAACAAATAACCCTTTCTTTCACTCCACCTCCTCATTCTTCTATAAATACTTCACGAGGAGACATTGTTGTTCTTGGTTGAATACTTATTGAATGTAAATAGCTGCTGAGGCTGCTAAAGCTCTGTTACTATTTGAGGAAAGATAGGCTGAGAAGAGAAGTTTGAAGCTGTAAAGATCTACTGGACTTGAAGATTGTAACTGGTTTGAACATCAAATATACAAGCTGATTTATGGGATCCTGGTCTATGTCAATGGTGATGTTTTTCTTACTGTAAATGTTTTTTTTTTCTTATGTTTTCATACTTTCCACTTTCTATGATAAAGAACATGAAATATAGATTAGGATTTACTGCAAAGTACCCTATTTCTCACTGATAAGCTTTATCTTTATGTTTTCTTCTAATTGTGCTTTGAGGATAATTCAATAGAGTACAACCAGTGAAGTGTTGGTAAGCCCATGTTTCTTGAGAACATGATCTTAAATGTGAGAACTTCTTATTTCTAATACAGAGATGGACTTTAGGGCATTTACAGGATATGTCACCTTTAAAGAAAGGATGTGATCCCGAATCTTGCTAGCCCTTTACAGACTCTACCTAAAGAAATAATAGAAGTAATCACTAATGATCTAATAATGAAACTACTTGTTGCTGGTGCAAGGTATCCATTATCCATAAACTTATGTGTGCAAACTGTTTAATGTGTTTTGAAATTGGAACAAAGTAACTTTGATGAGTTTATGAGTCTTTTTATATTTAGGAGGCTTATTTCTTTTTACTGTTTAACATATTTAACTCTGAAAATAAGTAGCAAATAAAACACATAATATAACTCAACATATGCTAAGGAAGTTCACTCCTCCTGGCTACATCTGCCAGGTCCAAGGCCTCCAAATGGGCATGTCCTTGCTCTTATTATGCTCACAAAATGGTTATACAATGTGTATAAAGCCTAAACAGGAAAAAATAGTTACAGAATTGAGTTCAGAGTGCAGAAAGCAGTAAGGAATGACTATAGTTTCACCTCCAATGGATAACTATAATCCAATACAGCTCTCCAATCCCCAAGCCCCGGTAGCTCTTCAAGCTGTCTCTGCTGAAATAGTACCTGAAGATGATCTCTGTTGCCTCTGAAACCTGCACCAATGGCTTTGGAATGCTCAAATTACCCAAAGTAGACTCTTGGTTCACCTCAAATGGTCAACCACAGCTCCGCACAACATCAACCCCAAAGTGGCCCTCGTGGCTCAAAAGCTTCTCTGAAGCTAAACAGGCTGAAGATATGCTCCAATGGCTCTGAAACCTATCTTAATGGCTTCAAAATTCTGAGAAGACCCAAAATAAAATAAAAAAATTCGCTCAGAAAGGATTCTCCTAGCCAAAGTTATGTCCCACTGAAGTTTTGCCCAGTTTGCCCTTGAAAATCTACACCAAATTTGGTGGAACTACCAGTTAACTCCGCTAAATCAGGGACCGGCACTAAATTTAGGTGCTCCGCCAATTTTCCCACCAGCAGTTAGGGGCAGCATTTAATGTTTGATGTTATCGTGGCCACATGTCGGCATAAAATGTTGGGTCGGCGGTTAAGCCCTTAGATCTGGGCGATGTTCTCATGACATATAACGGTTAGCACTAAGCGTTCATTAAACACCCTTACGCATTTTTATATGACCGTTGCACAAATGATTACCCGTCGGAGTTAAGCACTGAGGTTTCGGTTTTGTGGATGCGGTCACATGAATGGGGGGGAGAGGGGGGGAGGCGGGGGGGGGGGGGGGTGTTAGCCCAAAGCCCCTTCGTAACCTCCGCTCACCACATAGCCACGTGACTTTTATACCTTATTCACGTAACCAATGACTATTTTCATGTGAACGTAACCTTTGAATTTAAACATTTGCCACTTTGAAACATTATGTTGCCATATGATTTTCGAAATTTAAATGTAAACTTTGCCATTGATTTAATTAAACCTTGCATTTTTGGGTTTTAACATAGCTCGAATTTAATTAATAAATGTGTGATATAAATTTTTTTTAATAAGGTTTTAAAAGTTAATTAAAAAATATATAAAATAATATAATATATGATTAATTACAATCATATAAAACATTAATAAATATATAATTTAATTTATTAATTAAACCTTAAAAATAAAAATAAAAATTTCAACACATAAATTTATCAATACCCATTCAACATTAGAGGTTATTGGGCGATTTCAAAATGCAACAACTTCTTCATACAGTAACGGATTTGAGTGCTATTTGTGGTGCTGGGATCATATCGCCGAGGCCTATCCAGTCACTCAGGTTCCAACCAATTTTGAGCAAATAAAATTTTGAGCATTTTTCCAATAGGACATGATCACTTGATCACACCTCCCAAATGGGAAGCTTTTGGACCCAAAAAAGCTCTCTGATTAAAGAAAATGAAGATAAGGAGACTGATTCTCCACTCTTCCAACTTTGAACCACTGAAATTTTCTTGACTTCATCTAATTGAGCTTCTCATAAAATGATAAATTTTCCCTTGAATTCACTAATCGACCATTGCTAAAACTGACTGAGTCATGATGCAAATTCTTGAAATTTTCTGAACAACAACTATATTTTGCAGAAAACAAATTGTTTCTACAATGATCAAACTTCAAATAAGACTGAAAACAAGATTCACCTTGCTAACTTTTCACATGGCGAATTTTTGTTGAATGAAGCATGCACTTGTGCTGAATCCCGACCAAGTTTTCTCGCCATAAAATTCTGCCATTCTGAAACCAACATTGACCCATGCTAAAACGTGTGCCCTCTTTGCTTGCATGTCTTTCCATCTCATGGACTCTTTCACTTCTTTGCACCGACACTTTGTCCTCTGCACCAATCGACACCAAGGTACCTTGTCCAACATAATGTCATCTTCTTTCAAAGACGAACTGTTATCAGATTGAGACATATCATTAGCAATATCATGAAAAGGTAAATGTACAAAATCTTGTCATTTCAACATCAACAAAGTCAAATTTTTACTTGCATTAACTAGCCTTTTCAATTGACCTACATGGACTAAAGAAGATTCTAGCTTCTTCTTATGTGCTCTCACAATGTACTCTTTTCCATCCTTGAACAAGTGATACTTATTCTCATGGCGATATAAGATCGCCTTTCTGTCATATAAATATGGAATACCCAACACAACACCTGTTATGTCAAGCGGTACTACATCTCGTTCAACCCAATCAACATAATGAGCTGTTATGGTGAAGCACAAGATGCACTTTCTTGAGACTTGTAAGTTTTCATCCTTGCATATCCACCCAAGTGGATAAGGCTTTGGATGTGGAATTGTCTCAAGTTTCAGTTGTTTGACCAAGTCTTTTGAGATGAGATTAGCTTGAGACCCACCATCAAAAAGTGTGTCTATCTTTGTGTGGTTTGAGATTATCCTCACATGAAATATTTCTATCCTCCTCTTTTCATCTTGAGTTTCTTTGTGACAATTTAATGAGCTAGAACTGGAATTTGATTCTTGTACAACCTCTTTCCCTTTTATGTTCTTTAATACCATGGCAATACTTTTTGTCTCATCACCTAATTCTGGCCCTAAGTCCTGTTCAACAGTTGCTACAGTTTTATTCTTTTCTTTGG
Source organism: Pinus albicaulis (assembly GCA_034641835.2). Lineage (NCBI taxonomy): Eukaryota > Viridiplantae > Streptophyta > Pinopsida > Pinales > Pinaceae > Pinus > Pinus albicaulis. Next base: position 508,610,579 of record CM076570.1, on the reverse strand, counting down.
TCTTGTATTTGTTTTTATATCTCTCTGGTTTCAGCTTAGGATGAAGCTTCCAACAGTGGTCTTCATCATGGCTTGTTTTTGAACAGTTCTTGCAAAAGAATTTATCTTTTTCCTTTCTATAATTTGCAACCCTTTTTCGTCCTTTTCTTTTAAAATCCTTATCCTCGTTTAGTACATCAAAATTTTTTTTCCCTCTAGCCTCTAAATGTGTAGCTTGTACACAAAATTTGTCTAGATTAGTAGGATTAAAAATAAGAATAGTGTGTTGAAGGTAATTGTGCAAACCACCTATGTACTTTAACAAAGTATCTTGGCTTTGTAAATATACCCCAAGTAAGAGTGCTCTTCTCCTAAATTCCTGGGTATAGTTTTGCACATTCTGTCCCTTAAGCAGTCTAAAATTTTGCCAGTTCATTATAGCCTTTTGAAGGTGAGAAAGAGGATAAAATTGCCTCTTAATTTCAGTAATAAACTCAGTCCATGATAAATAATCTTACCATGTTTCTTGATTTCCTCCCTGGTTTTGGCTTCCCACCAAACCAAAGCTACTCCATCCATCCTTAACGAGGCTAATTGTATTTTGGCATCATCATCATGCAGATTTTGAATCCTCAAATAGACTTCCAGTTGTCTGATCCAATTATCTAATTTCTCTGCATTAACATCACCATTAAACATTGGCAATTCAAATTTGATATCAAGCTTTAGCAAAGGATTTTTTCCAGTTGTTTTTGACTTACGTGACTGATTTACTGAAGTGGAAGAGGATGATGTTGAGGAAGAGGATGACGATGGATATGGTGGATCACCATTTCCTCCATTCCCTTTCTTTGACTTATCATTATCCTTCTTTCCTCCTGAAGAATCTCCTCCTTCTCTTTGGTTTTTAGATCCTTCTCCAGCAATCCTATCATTTCTTTCTTGATAGAGGATCCTTACCATCTCAATCATATCCAAGAAAGCTTTTCGAAAAACCCTTTCTTCTTCCTTGGGATCCATTTCTTCATGAGCTTCACCTTCTCTTGAAGACAAGCTTGTAGCTGCTTCTAGGGCTCTTGGAGGTGGTTCTCTGACCCTTCTTGGTTGTGGATTAGTTTGTGCACTAACCAAGTTTCGTTCAACTCTCTTGAGTTTTAACCGAGTAAGCATCAAAACTTGCTAACAAATGACTTAATTTTTGCACACAACAATGCTGAGTAAAAACTCTAGCTCAAAACCATAAGCTCAACCTACGCTCTGATACCAATCTGATCTGAAATGTGAGAACTTCTTATTTCTTCTTATTTCTAATACAGAGATGGACTGTAGGGGCATTTACAGGATATGTCACCTTTAAAGAAAGGATGAGATCCCGTAGCTTGCTGGCCCTTTACAGACTCTGCCTAAAGAAATAATAGAAGTATTCACTAATGATCTGATAATGAAACTACTTGTTGCTGGTGCAAGGTATCCATTATCCATAAACTTATGTGTGCAAACTGTTTAATGTGTTTTGCAATTGGAACAAAGTGACTTTGATGAGTTTATGAGTCTTTTTGTATGTAGGAGGATTATTTCTTTTTACTGTTTAACATATCTAACTCTGAAAATAAGAAACAAATAAAACACAGAATATAACTCAGCATATGATAAGGTAGTTCACCCCTCCTGGGCTACATCTGCTGGGTCCAAGGCCCCCAAATGGGTATGTCCTTGCTCTTATTATGCTTAGAAAATGGTTATAAAATGTGTAGAAAGCCTAAAAAGGAGAAAATAGCTGCAGAATTGAGTTTAGAGTGCATAAAATAGTAAGGAATGACTATAGTTTCACCTCCAATGGATAACTATAATCCAATACAGCTCTCCAATCCCCAAGCCTTGGTGGCTCTTCAAGCTCTATCTGCTAAAAAATTACCTGAAGATGATCTCTGTTGCCTCTGCAACCTACACCAATGGCTCTGGAATGCTCAAATTACCCAAAGTAGACTCTTGGTTCACCTCAAATGGTAAACCACAGCTCCGCACAACATCAACCCCAAAGTGGCCCTAGTGGCTCAAAAAGCTTCTCTGAAGCTAAAAAGGCTGAGGATCTAATCCAATGGCTCTGAAACCTATCTCAATGGCTTCAAAATGCTGAGAAGACCCAAAATCAAAAAAAAAATTCGCTCAGAAAGGATTCTCCTAGCCAAAGTTATGTCCCATTGAAGTTTTTCCCAGTTTGCCCTTAAAAAACTCCACCAAATTTGGTGGAACTACAAGTTAACTCCGCTAAATCAGGGACCGACGCTAAATTTAGGTGCTCCGCCAATTTCCTGCCAGCGGTTAGGGGCAGCATTTAACGTTTGATGTTATCGTGGCCACATGTTGGCATAAAATGTGGGGTCGACAGTTAAGCCCTTAGATCTGGGCGATGGTCTCATGGCATATAACGGTTAGCACTAACCGTTCATTAAACACCCTTAGGCATTTGTATATGACCATTGCACAAACGATTACCCACAGGAGTTAAGCGCTAAGGTTTTGGTTCTGTGGATGCGGTCACGTGAATGGGGGGGGCTTAGCCCAAAGCCCCTTCGTAACCTCTGCTCACCACATAGCCACGTGACTTTTATACCTTATTCACGTAACCAATGACTATTTCCATGTGAACGTAACCTTTGAATTTAAAAAATTTCCACTTTGAAACGTTACATTGCCATATGATTTTCGAATTTTAAATGTAAACTTTGCCATTGATTTAATTAAACCTTGCATTTTTGGGTTTTAACATAGTTCGAATTTAATTAATAAATGTGTGATATAATTTTTTTTTAATAAGGATTTAAAAATTAATTAAAAAATATATAAAATAGTATAATATATGATTAATTAAAATCATATAAAACATTAATAAATATGTAATTTAATTTATTAATTAAATCTTTAAAAAAATAAAAAAATTTCAACACAAATTTATCAATACCCATTCAACATTAGAGGTTATTGGGCGATTTCAAAATGCAACAACTTCTTCATACGGTAGTGGATTTGAGTGTCGTTCACGGTGCGGGGATCGTTTCACCGAAGCCTATCCGGTCACTCAGGTTCCAACCAATTTTGAGCAAATAAAATTTTGAGCATTTTTCCAATAGGACATGATCACCTGATCAGTACAACTTGAGATATTCTCTTTGAAAGTTATTGAAAAGTCTGCTATGTAAAGTTGAACTAGAGAAGTCTATGGTTAGCCCTGTCCTCTAGTTTATCTCCAACAGTTGCTTCGAAAAGATACTTAAGAGTATGCCAAAAGAAGGATAGGTTCAAAGTCCTTACCTGATCTTAGGCTACTTTTTATGTTTATCTTAAATATTTTCCTTTGAGAGTATGTTGAAAGGAGGATAGGTTCAAAGTACTTACCTGATCTTAGGCTGCCCTTTGTTTTCTTATATGTTTTCTTCTTTCACCACACTTCTTAATGTTCCATACCACAAAATCAACTTAAAGAGATCCTTTGATATAGATAACTTGCCTCATGGACCACTCTTGAAACTTGTTGTGCAATTAAACCCTTTTATGACTCCATAGCCCAATGGATTGATACTATCTCTTACCTATCCAATCGGTTGAACCATTCTTTCAACTCACTCACACCTTCACCCTTCTAAAGACTTCCTTTTTTTTGATGATATCCTACCCAACCAAAACAAACAAACAAACCCCTTATAATTCATAACTAGCCTAATATCATATCATGAACTTTAAAAGCATATCATTCTAAACACATATAGAGAGATCCATATCTGAATCTAGGAGGGCTAGATCCTAGGATTCCAAAGTGGTTCTGATGTAGGTCCTGCAGTGTTTGTTCTTGCCAATCTTGCAAACTACAAGAGTCCTAACAACACTCACCACTGTCCCGAACTCCCTGAGCTGAAGAAGCTACATAGTAACTGTGGACAGGGGGGATCCTGCCAGTAGAGAATAATCATGCAAGAACCCTTCCCCCATCAAGGGACAGTTAGCATGCAACAACAAACTCCCAACGATTCCCGAAAAAAAAAAAACCATGAAATCTACATGACTGGCAAAGATTTTTTTTTTCAGACACGGAATCGAAATTACGACATGCCACTAGACACCAATGTATCAGGGGCTAGTACCAGTGCACCAAAAAAACCTTTCACCATATCAAAGATTCCTATTGAACGTTTGCCAAAAATGGCTAATGGACCAACTAGGCGGGCACGAAACTCTGCCAAAGCAGCCCATAACTAGAGAATTGTAGATTATCTAGCTCAATCTCCTACCTCTATGTCAGCTTTGGAGGTATTACAATCATGGCCAAAGTAGGGGAAAGCCTTACTTTCCGCATTAGGTGCCATCGACCTTGTTGATTTGAGCCTAATGGCTTTTGATTTAGATAAAGCCACCCCTAGGCTTCCTTCAATGGTCGCCTTTCATATACTAGTATCGGTCCAAAACATTACCTTTCACCAATGTATCATTGACGAAGGTGCATCCACATGCATCATATCAAAGAACATTTGGTAGAAGTTAGGGTCTTCCGAACTAAAGACATCAGGCATCACGCTTAGAGCATACAATGGTCACCCTTTAGTCGTTGTCGGTCTCTACCAAAACGTCTTGGTCTTCTTAGCTAGAAAGATGGTTCTTATAGAAATTGAAGTATTGGACACCCAATTGGACTACAACATACTCCTTAGCCAGAGTTATATGTATGCCATGTTAGCCATCAACTCCTTCATATTCTGAACTATGATGTTCCCTCATGAGGATTGCATCGTTACTATCAACTATCAACCAAATGACACATAGCGAAAAGCATCCCCTAACAAATATTGATGTCATTCTACCCTATGTAGAAACATCTGTTGATGTGCTTATACGGTACCAAGAATATGGCCCTGGCCAGTTCAAACCGTCGTCCATCCTAGGGTCATTGCTAGGAGATCCCCTTATTATACATGAGTCATCACATGATGTAATAGGGGATCCGATGTGCATGATGTCCACATCAAGCACCAAAGCTAGTCAAGACATGAAGATGAGGAGTAATGACACCGAGTCCTTGGCCACGATAGCCTCTCTAGCCTACGCCACCTCCCAAACCCCTTTCCTCTTCCCCCCTGTTGGTTTTTTGTCACAACAAGTCATGGCCACAATGGTCCTACCAAACTTATCAATCAAAATACAAGCTTGGTTTCTAGTCCCACCCACTCCAATGGGATTCGCGCACATCACCTCTATAGGGTTAATCCCTATAAATCTTGAACTAGCCCTAGCCATTCATGAGACTATTGAAAACATCCTTGCAAAGGAAATCCCCATTGCAAAACCGATGATTACAACTAAGAAAACTGAGCAAAGAGGAAAGAAGGTGGAGAGTCCCACCATGCAACGAGAATCACCATGCTATGCCATATGTGACGTAGTAGGACACCCTACCCATATCTGCCCAGAGCTGGACGAATTAAAACCGCTCCTTAGCTCTACGACAGACATTGCTACACCATGTTCCCGAAAGAAGGAACCTACCACCAAAAGTCAAGGCAAAGCATTGCGTACCATCACGCATACACTATCTGCAGCAATTATGGACACTATACCCATCATTTCCCAGAGATACCCTGATATAGGGATGCCTTACATGCCATCAAGCAATCCTACGAGGAGGATCCCTCCACCCAGTGATCTGGAGATGAACCTTGCATTATTCTATACCTGTAGGAGAACCAACAATCGCCTGAAATACTCCCAGCCATTCCCCCTCCTCTCATCGAGTGCTGTGTACTCTGTGATGAGCATGATCATTTCATCATCGATTTCCCAGCTTTGGAAATGTTCCAGCGATGGTATCTAGTTCATGTAGTATATCGCAATGACCCAGATACCCAGTATTCATGTTAGATATGCGGCGGAAATCACCCGGTGCGCCATTGTCACTACATACCTAGATTCCATGCAGTGCTAACTTGTATGAGATCAACCATAGTTTGCCTCTCCCGAGAATATGACTCAGACTCAGAATCTATGAACAGCTTGACAACCCAAGAAGATGTGACAATAAGATCCATCCTCTTCCTGTCGTCTGAAAAGCGACCAATTAGGGAACCCTTAGTCACCCCCAACTGCTCTCTGTAGAGAATACCAACATGTGTGTTATGTAAAATGCCCAATCATGTGGTCACCACTTGCCTTGACTTAGAAGCACTAAGCTGCTGGTACCCGGTCACGCCACCAAATGAGCTCGATGGGTACCCCATATCTAGGCTATTTTTCCTAGTATGTCAAGGAAATCACCATGAAAAACACTGTGCCAATATCCCAATAGTCCGTCCTCTAATTGATATGATACATACATTAGAGAAGAAACAAAAAGATCTCCTCAAACGGTATAGAAAGTATATCACCCCCAGGCCAACAACCCCACACCCACATCGACGTGATGGGAAAACTGGGATGACGCACCAACCAAGCATGACCTAGGTCCAATCTAGGATACCACGAGGACTATGCAACCTGATTGGCCACTGGGTAAATCAGTGCAAAGAACTAAAGCACCTAGCAAACAATTTTCACACAGTCTCTTCTCTCCCACAGAGACTTATCTCTAACCAAGAGAAGATAACGCATACTTATTGCCGGATTTGTTCACACTTTCATCATACAATTAAATATGAACATCTCCCAAAGCTTAGAGCGGCAAGAGAAGTGTTGAGTCTACACTCCAAAAAAGAGCTAGATACACACATGGCAAATACACAGAAATGGAAGCAGAAGACCTCATCTTCTACAATAGATCCTTTCCAAGCGTCCACATCTGGGATGAAGAGTAGTGTTGATTCACACACAATCTACTTAGTTGGCACAGTGGTGCCGTGCACCATTTTCACTTGCCATAACTAGGAACCAGAGGCATGCCTGCTAATGGAAAAATTCAGGCACCTCTACACTAGGCACAATTGCCACCGATAGGAAACTGACCATCCTAACTAAGGACCCATCCTTGCGCTTACGCAAGCTCCCATAATGGATACTCTCCCCCCACCAAATGCTGAAGACACGATACACCATATACAATTCGTATCATCATATAGCAAAACTAGGACTAAAGCCGCCCTCACGTCCTGGGGATTCAAGCTTGTTCCTGTCGTAAAATAATAGGGTACCCTATGCTTCTGCATCAATTTTCGTGAAATCCAAAATTTATATGCTGCCATCGAACTCCTCAATGATACCCAGCCTCTAGAGCATCATCTAGCTCAAGTAGAGCTCATTGACGAAAGCCAATGACAGTGGCTGCAACACAACGAGGCCCAAAAGAAATGGGTAGAGGCATCATTTGACCGCCACATCAATCCTCACTCATTTTCTGAGTGATAACTAATCCTACACTACAATGTCATAAAAGAAGCCCTAGGGCCAGGAAAGTTTGAAACCTTGTGGAAAGGACCCTACATCATAAAACATTGCCTCCTCAAGGGGGCATACATCTTGACTGAACCAGATGGAACATGCCTCAGCAACCCCATCAATGGCCTTTACCTCAATAAATTCTACCCATAAGGGCCAAGGAGGCCCTACCCTAGAGTCAGCATACACTGTCCCAACCACTTTAAATTTTTTACCAAAAGACTTGTTACAAAACACGCTCAAGTGTCACAATGGATTACCAACCCGACCTTACTTTGGATTTGCTGATCGAGCATCAAGATTTTCTCAAAGTTTAGCAGCAGCCGCCTGGGTTATCTATCACCTTGATCCGTCACCACTCTGAATCAATGGTATTTGTATTTGTTCAACAACAAACAATTAGGTAGAATATGACGTCATCATCGGACTTATGTGCGATGCTCTCCATCAAGGCATACACCATATACACATCTACCTTGATTCCCAGTTAGTTGTGTCGTAGTTAAACCAAACATTTGAGATAAGAGACCCACATCTGTTTAGAAAATACTTGCGTGCCAAAAGACTAAGAAGACATTTTGACTACATTACATTCACACATGTACCAAGGAGTCAAAACCAAACAGTTGATTGAATAGCTAACAATATTCTAAACTAGAATGCATCTTAGATAAACCATCATACATAAAAAATAGAAACTTAAAAAAAATAGATATCCATCGGCATAACATAATCCATAAGAAAAAACAAGGGGCTCACCATGTAGAGCCACAAGAAATATCTCTCGTATATATATATATATATATATATATATATATATATATATATATATATATATATATATATATATATATATATATATATATATATCATAATGTATGTGTCTGAGTACGAAAAATAGTGTCTCTGACCCATAGGTTAGCCCAAAAGATACACATATAAGTCATCAAAAATAGGGGAAGCATCCTCATCATGGGTGCTTTCCCCATGTACAAAAAGTCTCTAGGGCAGTGCTCCCCTAGGCAGGGCACCTGGATCCACTACTGCTCCTAGTACCAGTACTGGAGCTACCATCAATACAGAGACCGCCACCTGACGTAAAACTAGCTAATAGCCCCTCTCCCAGGACATCAAGGTCTCCATCCATACATCCTCGAGGTCATACAAAAAGCCTCAAGTAGGCATCCCCTGGGTCAAGCGGTCCACTCGACCCCGTGCATTCTCTAGAGTTGTCACTTGTTCAGTTAGCTCAGCAACATGAGCCTCTACTGCATCAGCACGAGCTCGCTCAACAACAATCTCGGTAGCACCTGAGCTGCTACCCTCCCCCAAGGAGTGAGCCTCACCACTCTGTGCTCTACCTAGAGGCTATGTTGGAGCTTCTCCATCCCCCTCGAGAGCTCCTCAAGGTCGCCAAATCTACTGATGCCAAACCAACCGAGCCACAGGACGATCAATTTTGCCAACATCTACAAGAGTAACCAAAACTATGTTAGTGTCATCATAATGCACATATAAACATAAATACTCAAATAAATGCAGAAAACACAAAGACATACCTGTTGTCTCCCAAGCGTATCCAGCAGGAAGACCCATGTCTTGATCTCCCTAGAAGTCCATCCTTGCATAAGGGAATGGCAGGAACATCTAAGGATTGGCCTTAAACCAAGCCTCTATGGTGGTGCTCCAGTAATGCCCCACCCTACCCCCACCTCCTCGAGGCATCACGGGATCCCACCTCCTCATACGACGCTCCTGTGGCCCCCCAGAGGGCACCACCACCATGGGTCTCAGCAGCTCCACCCACTCGTACATAATGTTGGCATAGGTAAATAGCTTTGATCCTTCTTGGACCTTGTAAAGCTGTGCCAACATCTCTTCATAACAGAAACAGGAAAAGTCAAAGAGGTGCCCAGCCCTCAACCGGCGCAACACATCGATCTGTGGACCTGATACCCGATGCAAAGCTGACGACCCTGCCAGTCGCACAATGGCCCCCTAAAGCACACCACTCGACCAAATATATCATTGTAGCAATGGCTATGCACCCCTCTATAAGGGGCACCCCACCGCAATGGTCTGCTAAAAATCTCACGAGATCAACCCTCCCAGATGGAAGTGGATATCGCAGCGCCTCACCTTGAGGTAGAAATCTAGTCACAAAATAAATATCTGTCAGAGGAGGATAGTAAGGCCGCACCCACGTAACGCCATCACCTTGCGCCGCTTGTTCCAACATTAGATCAGGTAGCGTAGAAGTCGATCCTATGATCGAAGAAGGTCTTTCTCTAGAAATTTGAGGATTCCCGATCATGCCAACTGTTGGTGAGCTTAACCGTCAGGAGCTAATGCAGCTCAGAGTTCGGGCTAGTCCTATTGCCTCCACAACATCCTATCATCAAAACAGGAGCACATCAGCAACATGAAAAACACCGAAAATAGACAAAATTTCCAAATTTTTTTGAACAAAATTTCCAAATTTTTTTGAACAAAATTTCCTCGGCTCTCCACGCGCCTATTCCTCAAACAGGTGCAAGGAAGGCGCACTTGTTCTTCTCATAGGCACGCAAAAATTACGCCCAAAGCTAGGATAGGCATGCAAATGCATGCAAAACCTCCATTTTGAGCGCAAAAGGCACGCCAGTACCGTGATCGCCCATGCGGTCAAGGAAAAAAATGGCTGAAGATCCATACAAACCAGCCTTGTACGGACCCCATCTCTCACATACTAAAAAAACTAAAATGAATGACGTCATGGAGTCTACCTGGCTAAAAGACTACTAATTCTGGGTGCTCAGACTGGCTGCAACGGCAAGAAATGCTCCGCAAAAGCCTCTGACCTATCAATACTCAATAGACACAAATGAATTGAATTGAGTCATAGTCGCCTATATATCGCCCTTTTCAGAAAATTTGGAGGACCATAACGAGATTTCAGAAGGCCCAATCAATGGACCAAAAGCAACACTACGATCAATGCTCCATAATGTCCAAGGGTGGTGCCACACATTTGCACCCCTGAAAAAATAATTAAATTTTTAGTGCCGGCAAGTATGCCCTCTCCCATCTTCTTTTTTAAGCACATGTATTTAAAATAAATATTTGAATAAATAATATGCTTTCACTTAGGTATTTTTTTTTGCAAGTAGTATGCAAACCATTCGTAGCTCCATCCATTGAAAGTTTCATAGCAGGTATCATTCTATCCCCAACATGATAGAGTCCCAGAAAAACTCTACATACCCTGACATCATTTCTCCATTAGAAATTATCCATAGGTTCCACACACCCGACCATGTTTATCATCACCTCACCTTGTACATGATAAGCATCCTCGTTGGTCAGTAGAGCCTCCCCTCCGTGGAGCTTGTCACCCAAAGTAGACCATATATCACAAAAAAAGTGATGCCATTGCCATACCACTATAGTCCGGGAAGCACCTCATGCCCATTCACCTGCCATGCATCAGGTCAAGTTTGACCATAAAACCCCTTTCCTGGACGACCAAGTTTTGTAAGCAGATTGAAAACACACTATCGTACCTCACTTTGGCCCCCCCATACCTCCATCAGCATAACCCATCTGAGATATTTTCTCATCTGCTTCATCAACCTCACACATGAGACCAACCAATGGGGCCCCAACCCTCAGCAAAACACCTTCCTCACATCATCAGTGAGTGAAAACTTTCATGTTTTGGGGCACCTATCTCTGTGTTTTGTACAAACTAAACCCCATTCTTTTGGTAGGTGTACAAAGATCGCAAACGACAAACTACATCCCCCACCCACCCATTAAATTTTTCTCCCACGGCAGTAGTCCCTTGTCACCCTTGATCAGAGTACCACAACCTCATGCATAAGCCACCATGACATTTATAACCAAAATATACCCACCCTGGATGTCCTACTGACTCTAGGGATTTCCCCATTAGAAATAGTTATGACTACCGCCAAGTTGCGTTTTCTACTCTGACCTTGGGCCATTGAATACTCATCATCAGTTTTTATTCACTCGTCGCCATCATGCCTATGCTAAACCCATCACATCCAGGATCCTGATCCCCTACACCAGTGACTCTCTTGTTTGGTTGAGGCTTCCTTTTTGTCGACATCAACACCTCTTTTCAAAAGAGGAAGTGCTACCATGGATCACCCCTCTCCATAAAAGGGACATCCTCAGGTGGCACTGTGGGAGACATCATTTCCCATAGATTTCATCAATCCTCTTGACATTTGACTACAACACAAGCTTTCATGTCAAGATGGCATCCTACCTTACAACCATTGCACTTTGATCAAATTCATCGAAGAACCATGCCTTTATAAGCATCTCTTTCAACAATGCTTACACAGGAAGGTCCCAACCAGCACCTATGCGTACAATGCACATTTATATTCCATACCAAATTTACACATATGGGTACCAATTTCCACCTATAGTCAAAGAAAAAATGCCCCTGAGGGTGTCAGCAGTTGTCGTCATCAACCAACATATCACTACCATGCTAATGACACAGAAAAATTCTATATTTGTCACATAGATTTGTTTAACTAGCCAAAGCATCACAAGAATGGGACATGCCCACCTCGTAGAAAATTTTTATATGTTGTATTATGCCTTTACTTACGGTGATCTCGCAGGATATGGTATCTCTTCAACCTAGTGCAGGGTGTCTCCAACTCCGAGCTACATGCAGGTCTCCCTCTCTCTCCACATAGTACACATAAAAGTAACTATAATGTATTTTGGCTATACAGTTCTTCCTAGACCTCACACATTAAGGGGAATCTGTTATCACTGGAAAATCGGACAAGAAAAGATGACATTACTTAATGTCAGGCAGAAGGATTTCCAGGGCTAGAAGACATTAGAGAATCTAAAGTATTTAAAAATCTCTAAGGTCTAAAAGGAAAAATCAAGTTATGCACAGAAAGAACCAATCAAATGTGCCTTTGCGCGCAGAATTATTCGATAAGCGCACCTTTGCACGGCTTTTCGTCAAAGTCCTAAGAGAGGCGAAAGTCACTTTCTGGGACCAGAAGGTGCACTCCAGGACATTGATCCCACACTTGAGGCTGCCTAAGGATAGCCGTCTAAGCCTCCTTAGGACCTCAAGGGAGCACACAATGGAATAAATGTGGCACACAATGGAATCACCCTCCTCTCTTGGGTCACCATCTACAATGTACCAAGAGAGGGAAGGAGGATTTTAATTCTCCTTTAAAAGACCACCAAGAGATTAAAAATATGAGAGCAAATTGTTATTATGGCCATAATTTCCCCAAGAAATACCAGTAGTGTGTGATTCAGAGCAGAGATAGAGGGGACTCAGTTGTTGTCCATCCAACAACTCCAGTCCACCATAGTAGAGAGAGGGAGACTTTGTGCTAAGACATCTCTGAAGTAAAGACATCCTTGTATTGGGACTTAGAACCCCTAGTTCTAAGGGCCCCTTGGCAAGTGGGTTAAAGTTTCATCCTCATTTCCTACGAGCACTCAATAAGAGGGGAGATAAGCGTCACCGTTTGGATTATTGAAGTTGTTTGACTCTATTTAGAGTTTTGGTTTTATTTGTTTTAGTTTTAGTTTAGTTTTTATGTTTGAATATGCATGTTATTTCTCTATATAGTATGTTTATGTTTTAGAATGTTCCACTAACTTGCTTGAATCCATCTATTTTCTGCCTGAGACCAATAACTTAAGAGGGAAAAAACACCTCTCTTAAACAAGTGTGGTTTGGTACATTCGTGTGCCAAAAACACCAACACAGTTGCATTAGGGACATAGGGTAGAATATGTGAATGTATGATATACACTCGAAATTCCTTCAATGCCTTTACTAGGAGCAAGGCTTGATTCTCAATGATGTTATATCTAAGCTCTGCATCCATGATGGTATGACCGAAGAATGATATGGGCTTCTTGGTATTATCATTCTTTTGCATCAAAACCACAACCAAGGTATGTTCGAAGGAGAATGAAAATATGATGAAATTAATGGAGTAGTTGGGGCTGATCAAAATAGGATTTTTAGTTAAGGAAAACTTCATTGAATTAAAAGAATTTTTTGCATCCTCTAACCACCTTACCGTACTGTCATTTTTGAGCATGTTGGTCATCTCTCGAAGATACTTAGCAAGATTTGGAATAAATATTCTCAAGAATTTCATCTTACCATTGAAATCTTGGATTTCTTTCTTTATGCATGGAAAATAAATTTGTTGAATAGACTCAATCCGAGAAGGATCAATATGGATACCATCTTTGGAGATGATATGACTGAGAAGCTTGCCCTCCTCCATGGAAAAAAGACTCTTTTTGGGATTGAGTGAAATCCCAAATTCCCTGCATTTCTGAAATACAATTCTCAAATGATACAAATGCTCATCATCATAATGAGAGAAAAATGTCAGATAATCAAGATACACAAGTAAGAAAACATCCTTTTCATTTGCAAAGGCTATGTCCATTGCCCGCTAAAATGTGGTTCCTACATTCTTGAGCCTGAATGGAATTTTAGCTTATTCTTGAATGTGCCCCAAGGTGTCATGAAAGCACTTTTTTGTTGATCATCCTTATGCACTAAGATTTTATTGCATCCCAAATATCCATCAAGAAGTGACATTCAGGAGGAACCAACCACTCTTTGCAGGATATAGTCCATCTTGGGAAGGGGATAGTTATCCTTTAGAGACACCTTACTCAAGTTTCTGAAATCAATATAAAGACAGATTTCTCCCATTTTCTTTCTCACCAGAAAAATATTTGACATCCAATCATAAAATCTAATGGGAACAATGATACCAGCTTTAAAAATTCTATTTACCTCTTTCTTTATCAACGACAACAACCTTGGGTTGATTCTTCTCAACTTTTGTCTGAAATTCTTTTGGTCAGGCTTGATCGGAATTGTATGGTGAATTATATTCTTATCATAAAGTTTTAGATCTCCATAGTCCCGAGCAAATACATCAGAAAATTCATACAACAAGGCTATGTATTTTTCTTTTACCTCTGGAGATAAGGACTTGGAAAACTTGAACATTTTTGGCTTGTCTCCTATTCCAATATTCACATCTTCGACACCCAGTTCTCGGTAGGAACCATGGTTGAATTTTTACCCACATCATCCTGATCAAAAAATTCTTCCAAAGGTACAAGACCCCTTGGAATGTTGTTATGTTTCAGTTGTAATGCATCAAATTGAGTAGCCTCGATCACTTGATCATCTTTATCATATACCTCATTAATAAAGGAATTTTCAAATTCACCTTCCATTTGTAGAAAATTATTCACCTATTTTTCATCCCAGAACACTTGCAAATACCTCAAGTTGTTAGGGACAGTTTGTCAATGTTTGGCATGAATTTAAAACTTCCTATTAGAATATATGGGAATCTTAAAATTACTTGCTGCTATAGCAAGCGAATCTTCCATAAGATTTTGACTTCTTGGTATTACTGACAATGTATATTTAGGAAAACTTTTTATGATATAAAGTACATAATTTCTATGTCCTCTCATTTTTGGATGCTTAGCCTGGTATTCCCCTTTTACATGTTTGATTACAAGCTCAGAGTCGCCATAAACAAAGATTCTTTTTGTGCCCAATTTTTTCAGAATTTTGAGGCCAGTGATCATTGCCTCGTACTCAGCTTCATTATTTGAACAATAGAAAGCCAACTTATATGAACATAATCTCACACTTTTTGGAACTCTACCTAGTTGATGAAGAGGACTATGGATCCAGATTCCAATGCTTGCCCCATCTTTCCCTAAGGCACCGTCGAAATCCATGGTCCAAAGACCATTTTCATCATCCGAAAGTTGAAATTCTGCATTCTGTTTTGTCTCTTCTTTTCAAGCCTCTTCTTCAATTTTTTCTAAACCTTTTTCTGAATTCTATGATAACTACTATGAAGAAATAGAGCGATTTCCTTGTTTTTCATCCAAAACTGCTCTGACTTGGAAATTTCTGGAATTTCCTGAACTTCTATGAGATGACTATCTAAATCATTCAAACCACTATCATTAAACAAAATAATGACTCAAGATCAGTATGTAAAACATTGATATGATTATTTTTGGGTTTCTCTTTACTAGTGATCATATATTTAATTTTTGTCTCCTGGTACAACTTTCTCAATTTTCCAAAAACTGGGATGGTGGCATAAGAGAAATCCAATTGCAAAGTACCTCTTAACTTTGATCCCCAAGATCTTGACAGTGAAATGCAAAACCATGGTGGTATATTAGCTACTACCACATCCATTAGGACATTTTTAGCTGGAATTTGCTTAAGTGAAACTACCAAATCGTTAATAAGGACAAGACAATGTACTCTACCAGAATCAAAGGAGTAAATATCATGGTAAGGACATGTTATATCCAAGCCCAAATTTTCCAATACGGCCTTTGGCATCAAGTTATGAGAAGCTTCAAAATCAAGCATGGAATTGTGAAGGATACACTGATGAATTCTCAAACTCAGATAAAATGGGGCAACTTCACTATATTCTAGTTGACCATCTATGGATGGACCAAAAATGAGCTCGGGTTTATCATCTTCAACATTTACCATATCAAACATAGGATCTAATTTCAGCATTTTAGCCACATGAGATTTATATTGACTATTTTTAACAAGCTCGGTCAAGGGGATAGAGAATTTTAAGTTAGAGATTTCATTTTCTAAGCTAAAAAGATTGGATTCCATATATACCTCTTTTACAGCGGTGTCCCTCTTGTACGACTCGTAATTTGTGGAAGCTTCCTTCCTTTGGCTTTATTTTTATTTGATTGGTGTGGTTGTAGATGATTGATTGATATTGATCTTATTTGCTACTACAGGCCTGTTTCCATTGTTCTGATTAGCTTGGGGATTTTTCTTGGGATGAGTATTTTTTTGCTGGGATGTCCTATTTTGGATAGGAGTGATAGGAACATCTATATTTCTCATTCAATATTGCCTCTGTTGTAACCTAATGATAATCATCAGATTGAACCTCCAAATCATCATCATTTTCAAGTACATAATATTCATCTTTCAGTAAAACTGCTTTCTCAATGTATTCTTCATCCTGTGTCAAGAATATAGGTTGTCCATCTACAGTGAAGAAATGATTTTCTTCCACAATCTCATATTCTTATTCAACCCCTTGAGCATAATTTTGCTGTGAAGGAGTATGAATATTCTATTGTGCTGACTTCTCTGGAGCTCTTTATTTAATATATTTAATCCTAAAATGAGGCTGCAATTATTGTGCTTGGAAATTAGGATTCCAAACCTGTGCTTCTGGTTGTGTTTCTGTGATAGAAATTCTATCAACCATTCTTTCCACAGTCCTGGTCAGAGTATCCAATTTGACCTCAGAGGATGTGGATGGTTCTTATTTGATTGTTACCTTTCTGTAACCTTTGGTCTTCGAATTTTTTATTGACAATTTTTCTTCAACATTCACTGCGTTTCTTTGCATATCTTCTAGTCCTGCAGGAATTCTCTATCGTAGCTCATATGCCATGTACGGATCAAAAGCATCTATATAGTCAAAGAGATACAAACCTGGAGGGGATTTGATCTCATTTGGGATTGAGTTATAAACTCGGTTGAAAGTAGCAGTGAAACCCTGAACTGACACATTTGGATTCCTCTTTAAGTTGTCATACTCAGAAGGAATTTGCAGTAGATTATTTTTCACTTCCCATATAGATATGAATGCATCAGTGATCTGCTCTATATTTCCTATGGAATGGGCATTCAAAGATCAGAACCAAGATTTTACATCTCTCGAGAAGCTTTGGGCAATGATCCTCATTTTTGCATCATCATAATCTATCTCTTCTAAGTCAATGAAATCAATGAATTTGACTAAGTTCTTCCTGGCACTAATGTCAAGATTATTATCAACTAGAGGGAGTCTTTGACCATATGACCATAGCCTTGTGGTAAGGGTGCAAGTTGACTAGGTAAAAAAAGAGGTGCAAATCTCAACATGAATCCTGCAGCGTGTGGTGGAGGAGTAACAATTGGAGGCATAGACTGAGAAGGTAATCAAGTAGAAGGGATGGAGGAGGAGACAATAACTGATTGAGATTGTGTTATAATGAACATAGAATCTTGTTGGTACTAGATGATAACTTTTTCAGATTTATATTGGAGTTGATTAGCTAATTTTTCAAGTCTATCAAACTGACTCTAGACTTTCCTATCAAAATCTGATTCAGATTTGGATTCTTTGGAGAGTAAACTATATTCAAGTTTTATGGAATCAAATAATACTTCAGACAATGATTTAACTTCAGATAATCTCAATGGATCAAACACTATCTCAGACAATGAAGTTTCTAACTTTGATCTAAATAGAGATAACTCAAACTTCAAATCGAATGGAATATCTTCAAGAGCTAATAATTTTGCAGATAATGATGAAGAACTTACCAATGAAGATGGATTGGACTGAAACTCTGAGTGTTGGCATATCTTCTTTCGGAGGAGTTTCTTTGGATCTTCAACTGGAGAAGTTGGATGAGGATCAGGACTCGATCTTGTGTATATTCTCGAAGCCAAAATTTTATTTGTTTCTGCAACTCAGTTGTCTGCAATTTTCAGATTAGCCTTCATGAAGACTAGGGCCTATCACCCACAGACCTAGAATTTTATGAAATTATAGTACACCCATGGAAGATATGTCACTTCGTTCCCCGACAACGGTGCCAAGATGTTAGCACTCCACCAGTTCTCTAATGGATGAGAAGGAGACCAGTTTTGGGTATGTGTTATATTATTTGTTACACCATTTTTTGGTCATCTAACCTGTTACTAGTAGATGGACCTAAGTACACCATGTAAGACCAGTTTTACCTTAAGTAAAATTGCTTTCACTATGAAAAATAACTTATTAAACCACCTTTATTAAGTTGTTTATCATCTAAACAGGAAACCCCATGAGGAAATATTAAATATATCTACATTTGTTTGATTTTCCTCAAGGAATAATTAGTTAAACAATAGTTTAATTAATATTCCTGGCCATATTTAACCCAAAATAGGAAAATTAATAAGATAAATCATTATTTATCTTATTATTTACTAGGAATAATTATTTAAACCTTATTTAAATAATATTCCTGGTTAAATGTGACTAAATCACTTATAAATAATTAAATAAATCATTATTTATTTGATTATTACTCAACCACATCCTTCAAATAATAAATAAATCCTTTATTTATTTATTATTTACAAATAAATGGATTTGAACAAAGTCAAATTCTTTTTCCCTCCAACAAATATAATAAAATATTCCATAAAAGTTGGATCTTGATTTGGTTAATAATATTTTAATTATGCACCAATATCTAGACTAACTCAATATTTTATTATAAATATAAGGGTTTTTCCATTCATTCACTACCTTTTGTTGCCTAAAGATCACTCTGGATCTATACTTTTGTTTTGACTTTGATCCACCATCATTGTCATATTTTGTTACCAGTTTTCTTAGGAGCTCCCTTTGAGTTCCATTTTTGGCTGGGTTTTCTACACCATCAAGAGAGAGGGATTTTAGATTTGAAGTGCTGAGGAATTACAAGAACCAATCCCATTGAGGAAGACGGGTAACATCCTTCTCTATTATCCTCCCAGGTTCCATAAATACAAAATTCTTTAAACATATTCTTGGCTTGTCTGTTGGATGCATGGAGCACCTCTTGTTTTTATTTATTACTTAATGTCTTTGTTGGGGCCCTTGTTTTGAAAACTTGTTTTGAATATTTCAAATTTTGAATAAAGAATGAATTTTTGAGTTGCGGCATGATGACACATGGTAATCGTGACTAAGTCACAACTACAGTAAGCCGTGGAGCTATCAAGGTGGCGCAGAAGCAAGAGATAGCTGAAGAAAGCAGATGCACGAGTATAGATGAAGAGAATATACAACAAAAGACAGAAAGCGAAGCACACAGACAACAAGAGAGAAGCTGGAAGCAGCTGAAGAAGAACACAAAGAGGAACTAATAGTTGCGATAGCGGGTGAATAAATAGCAGTCACCCAGCAGAAAGAGAAAAGAATGCAACAGGAGAAGGAATACAGAGCGACTGAAGGAGATCGGGCATGATATCTCTGTAGTTCCTAGGTTTCTCTATTTACCTTTATGTTCTATAAGGCATCTGTATCAGACTTGTAAGCTCTCCTTGCAGAAGCTATGCAACTATGGATTTGGCTGAAGGAATCAATACAATTGCAGGTTGCTGTCCTACTGTGTGATTCATATGCATGCATGATGGTTGTGATGGTTTAAAATTTTATTTGCTTAATACCTGTTCACTCTCTGAATGTTCTTGCGTATACAACTATGCTAATCAATTCAATGTTAATCATGAGTTGCAGATCCTTTCACTGTTATCAATCTAGTCCCCTTCTGCATGTGGTTGCGGCACGCCTCCGGTGAGACTCTCTGCTCTCTGGAGTAGGGTGATAATGCCGACGTGGTTCTAGACTACAGCGGATTCCTTTGTTGGACTTAACCCTTGAACCTGGGTCTTGCCTGTGAGACATGTTTCCTCGCCAAAAAATGGTTCCGTTGCTGGGACCTGCATGTTATGAGGGGAACTAGATCATGGTATCGAGGATCTACGAAGGCGAAATACGGAGATGGTGGGATAATCATTTGGACTAGTTCGTTGCTCAGCAGGCGGAGTTGACGAATCAAAAGGAGAGCATGCTTAAGGATCTCATCCTTTTCTCAGATTCCGCCAGTGATACTTACGAAATCCTCTGGGGAAGATTCCCTAGCGACCTCTATAACTAGCCGCGGAGGCTACAGACAAAGGTGCCTAAGGATAGCTCGCGGAAGATAAACCACAAGTGGGTGCATGGGGATCTGGTGGCTCTGCATCGGTTGGACACAAAATTGACCCGCGCGGTGGATTTTTGGGTAGAGACCACTTTGAATGGATATATTATGGAGTTTTTCGTAGAGTGCTACCAATCCTTCTCGAAGGCTGAAGCTATCTTCCATTTCGGGTTAAGAGGGAAGCTGCTTAAGGAGATTTTGCTGTGGATTAAGGCCTTGATGGTGGACGAAACGCTAGTGGAATTTCAAAAGTCGATCATGGAAGCGTAAACCTCCTGTGCTGGGGGAAGGGCTGAAGGGACAGATGCTACGTGAAGGGTGAAATGGGGAGTGGGGGATGGATTCTGAGGCCGTGAGGAGATTGAGGGAGCGACGTGCACATCGGAGGGCGCAGATCACCAACAGGTGGCGAGAAAGGGTGATGTGGGAGTTAAGACGATGGGAAAATGACAGGAAGAATCAAGAGGAGGTGCCTCAGAGGATAGGAATTATGGACACCCAGGCGAATACCCCGGAAAGGGAAGGGACCATTGTGGGAGTGCAGTGGGTGCATGGGAGCCCAGTTAGGAGAAAAGGGGAGACGACGACTATCGAAGAAAATGTAGGAGGGCAGCCCGAACAAAGCTCTAATGGCGAATGGTACGTTGTTATGCAGTGGTTGTTTCAAGAGCAGATGAAATTCATCTCTCCAGGCAGCCCTACTTCCAAAAATTTGCATGGCAAGGATCCCTACCTTCCCCTGGTAGTCTATCAACCTTTAAGTAATATTTTTGTTAAGTTACAAGCATTGAGTCAATTGCACAGCAGTTCATTCTCGATAGCGACACACGTTAATAGTAGTGTCACCACTAGTATTTCATTCCCAATGGAACAATCACGCAACCAGGACCTGGAGGATTTATCTTGGTCAACCCGCCGCAAGAAAACATGGCCGGGTCATTCACCCGGTATCCAGAATTCTCTGGCTGAGGTAACGATGATGTAGAGCAACACTGGTATCTCTGCGAAGCCATATGGAGGGCTCAGTAGACGCCAGACACATGGAAGCTAATAGAGTTCCAAACCATGCTTAGAGAGAGGGCTCTGGGGTGGTTTATCAAGTGGTCCGAGGCCCATCCTAATCCCACGATTGCGGATGTAAAGCGGGATTTTGTCTGAGAGTTGAAACTGCCCCAGACGGACCAGCAGGGTTTGTCCAAGCTCTGGGAGATTAAGCAGAAAGAAGGAGAGATTGCATGGGAGTTTATGCAGCGATTCAAGGATGCGATCGGGAAAATCAGCTACCCGATCGATCCAAACCATTAGAGGGACTGCTTCATCAAGGCTCTGCTTCCCTTGACACGAACCCCCCTCACCTAGTAGAATATTGACAACTTGTAGGACGCTTTGGAACAGGCCATGAAGATAGAGGCCATGGCGGGCTACCCTCAGGAATATTGAGGAGGGCCAGCTTCACAGGATCCCTCCTTGGTGGGACTACAGCACCAGATCGCTAGTCTGACTGAAAAGCTCAAGGAGATGCAACCTATAAGACCAGCCAGGCTGAACGTTTGGTGCACTCACTACCTGGTTGAAGGACACGTCGCAATTGAATGTCCTCGGCTGCGTGGCACGGGTGTGGGACCCTCTGTCGAGGCAATCCAGGGGGGTCCACCCATGGGGGGTGGCACGACGATGAATCCGTAGGGGGTTATACCAGCTGCAGCAACCTTATGCGGGGTTCCCATCTCAACCGAACCCCACCACCATGGAGTACTGCGAGATTTTCCGGACGATGGGGCATCCGCCTCAGATGTGCTTGATACTACAGAAGTAATCCAATGTCCCAAACAATGTATACTGTGAGTTTTGTGCTTCCACGACTCACAACACTGAGCAGTGCAGGGCTCTCAACGCACTCGCGGATCGGTTGGACTAACCCTCCTATAGGGTGAATGAGGCTTCTAGGGGAAGAGGAGGCGGTATGCGTGGAGGCCGCACAGGGGGACGAGGTCTGGTGAAATGTTACAACTGTGACTAGGAGGGTTATTTGGCTCGGGAATGTCCCCTTCCTCGCCGTCCTTGGTGTTCCCAGTGCCGTGTGAATGCCCATGCGATAGAGAACTATCCAGAACTCATTAAGAAGTGGGAGGAACGGGCCCGAAAGAGTGGCACGAATTTGGTAAACTCCGAGCCGCGAGGAATCGCGTCTGGCCATGCAGAATGTAGCGATCGTCATGCGTGGCGGCAAGAAGATGAGCGAGGACGCCCATGGAAAGGAGCCGGTCCGGGCTATTCGACCCGCCTCCCCAAAACAATCGATCCGGCCAGACGTGTAGAAGAGGTACTTCCAGGAGGCAGTGGAGGCTTTTGCTTAGTTGCGGGAAGCTGGAGGCCTTGAGGTACCCTCGACGACTAGCTTTGAAGAATAGAACGCTACGGGGACCTTGATTGAGGAATGGCTTCAGATGTTCCTCAAGATTGTTGATAACGCTTCGATGCGGGACTAGCTCAAGCGTACCTTGCAGGACGAACTGCAGGGGAATATAGGGTTGAGGGAACCTGTGGACACAGCACGCTAGTATGTGCAGCGGGTCAAGTGGAACAAGCGCTGCACGATAAAAGAGTTCCGGCTTAACACGCAGGTTGCGGGATTCCAAATCAGCGATACCATGCTTGATTTGGGGTCTGATGTCAACATCCTACCACAGAAGACATGGGAGGCTCTTGGAAGGCCACGGCTGACTTACTCGCCAATCTAACTCAGAATGGCGAACCAGTACTGCATTGTGCCGATCGGATGACTCGAAGGTGTCAAGGTCGAAATTGCGGGGGTCAAGACTTACATGGATTTTGAGGTTATTGATATTATGGGGGACAAGGATCCTTACCCTACCTTGCTAGGCATCGATTTGGATTTTGAGAATTATGCCATCATCGACCTCAAAAATGAGCTAATGATCTTCGAGGATGGAGAGGTCCGAGTCACTTAGCCCCTTGACCCGTATCAAGGCCCACGATATACTCAAACTATGGACAACCGAGAGGATGCTCAGATGATGGACCAAATTTATCGGATGACTGGAGGGAAGCGGGAGGACTATATTAACCCAACCGCAACCGGCTTCGTCAGCTGGCGTAGTGTCCAGAGCTTGGAGCTGGGTTCAAAACTCGCGTGGGAAGACTGGAAACAGGGGGGGTACGAGACCAGCACGCGGAGATGTGCCGCCATTTCCCGAGTCCGTTGGATTGGTGCTGAGTTTAGAGAATACCCCACCCTGTCAAACATGCAGGCTGTGAATACCTTTATTGCAAAGGTCGAGGACATGGTGCCAGAAGGTAGCAGGATACCACTTTTGGACGTCGCATTACAGTCCACATCAGCCAGGTGGTGGAAAAATCACCGCAACACCCTGTCGCGGTGGAGTTGCGTGGCGGAGGATTTGAGGGTGCGGTTTAAAGAAGACAAAGGCCCTCGAAGCGGGCACAGGTACAAGGGGACTTCCGATCCGCGAGACCACTTGAAGAGTTGTGAGGAGCAGTGGCAAGGTTTGGGATACCCGCAAGAGTTATGGGTACATCGTTTCATCGGTACATCGGTACATAGGTGTCTCTTACTGTCAACCTAACCAGAGTTCTAAGTTACTGAGATTTTAAGAATGTTTAAGACGAGATGTACTCAGGTCCCCAGTGGAGTCGCCATTATGTTGGGGTTCCCATGTTTTGGCCAGGTTGACAGAGACCAAAAGATGAGACAACATAGAACCACTTTCAGACCTTAGGATCTAGCCCTCCTAGGTATAGAGAGGGATCTCTCTATGATTATCAAAGGATATGTGTCTTTGAAGTTCTCAATTGTGATTTTAGGCTAGTTATAGGCTCAAGGTTGTTTGTTTGATTGTTTGAGTTTGGTTGTTGAGAATCAGGAAGGAAGGTTTCACCATAAGACAAGAATGGGTAAAGAAGGAAGCTGGGCAAGAATAGAGAACTCAGGGAACATCAAGGCCATTGGGCAATGGAGTCAAGAAAGGATTTACTTATGTTCAATGTGTAAGCTTCAGTTGGGCTAGTCATCTAGAGCATTTGGATCTCAAAGACTGATTGGTGGGATGGAACACTAAGGAATGAGAATGAAGGATGGAGAACCATCTGATTCCGTCTATAGATCAGGCCAGAGGTCATTTAACTCCAGGCCTGCTTGGACAAAACCATAGGCAACACAAGGGATCTTGAAAAGGTTTATATGGAAGGGGTAGGTTATGAAGAGGCAGCGACAGGCTTTACACCTCCCAATGTTCCTAACCTCTTTCAATTAAATCTTAACAAAAACATCTGAATACTGATTTTATTAACTTGCACATCAGAGAGCAGGCAATAATCATCCACTACACTGGTTTAGTCAATTAAAAACGATATTCAGACACACATATGAGCAGAAAACATTTAAGACTGAGAGAGCTGGGATATAAGGTACCTAACAAGGGTAAATCTTATATCATGCATTCAGATGTCAGTCAGAAGAACATGGAATGAAATGGAAATAAACACGGAGATAAGAAAAACATCACCAACTGCTGTAGATCAGGATCCAATGAAAACTGCTTATCATGTTAAACACAACACCAATCAGGTACATCACTGCCCAAAGCTTTTACATTCAGCCTGAATACATCATATTTCTCAGCCTGTCATACAATTATTACACAGGAAACTTGGCTTGGGACAAAAATGCTTGCAATTCACTGATAATGTAACAACAACCAACCCCATGATATCCCTCTATGCTTTATAGCAGAAGAGACACAGAGGGCCGACCGAGGAGGTAGGTGAATTTTAAATGTTACATTTAAACACAATAATGAATGTAGGGCCGAGGCCCATCCTGCTTGATAATGCTGCACATTTATTTTCGCTCACCTTCTTAGTAAGAGAACGATCTGCTTCAGATTTGATCTTGACATTTTGGGCTTGTGGTACTCCAGGTGATTTGAATTCGGGGATAAGATAAACTGCTAGGAGGGTCTATCTCGTAAATGCCTGATTGTCTTTGAGCTGTAGTTTGGTGGGAAAACTCTTCAGGGACATTTGGCATAATAAAAACAGTATGGATGCCTTGTCCCTGACGAAGAAAAACATTTTGCTGACGGAAACCCTGATATTACCTTTTGTCTGCGCTCGGGGTCTTTCAAATCGATTCTCGGAGTCTGTGATCTGCTGTTCTGCCCCTTTAAACTCAGATTAAAGCTAAAGACCTTCATAAACCAGCTCCAATCTTCCTTTTGTTCTGTGCTGATACACTTTGCCGCTTCGTTTGTTTCTGACAGGGTAGCTCGGGCTTTTAATGGCGCTGAAAGATTTCAGTGCTCGAAAACTATCTTCCGTCCTTGATGAAAATCTTCCTGGCCACTTTCTTTGACTATTTTATAACATTATCAACCCCTGGATTAAATACTGACAGCGCAGCCCGCCATGTGAACCATGGCGGTCTTCAACCTTTGGAACCCCCGCAAAACAACAGACAGTGAGGAAAAAGCGTGACAGTGGATGATGGAGGTGGTGAGAACAAAATGCAAGCGTGAAGAACAGTCACGCAGACAGAGGCTTGGGGAAAGAACACGAAGAAACGTTGAACAGAGCTCTGGCGGAGAGTTAATGGTTCGGAGGGTAAAAACACATGAAAAACATTAAAAAACACGAACTTTGGACGTTTTTATGCGGTGGAATGAGAGACTGTACGGGGATATACATAGAATGACGTGGCGTATGGAGAAAACATGGGGACGGGTGACGTGGAGACCTGGAGGCGACAGCATGGTCAACGATGCATGGGCAGATCTGGACCGTCGATCGGGGGAAGATCGACGGCGGGGGATGACATACAGTGGGCCACGGGGACGGTGGACAGCGGGTTAACAAGCGTGCAGCTTTGGGAGATGGCAGCCGTCGGATGAGGGCTCCAAGATCGGATGGTGATCGCGAATTTCGCTGCCCGGCCCTCGTCCGAGAGATAACGCGCGGGATGGCAGTTTTCTGAAAGTGCGCCTGGACACGCGGCAGAGCATGAATGGGATCGCTGGCTCTCCGGGGAAAACCACCCTGCATGCGATGGTGGTGCGGGAATTACCGGCGGATTCGGGCTGATGACGTATGCAGGCGGGGTCCACCATCTCGCGCGCGCTCCACGTCGTTGGATCGGCCTTTGATCGGACGGCGGAGATTCGTCGTGAAATGCACGGGCGGAAAACCTTTGTCATTTGATTTATTACCCAAAAATACGGTTTATCAAAGGTTTTTAACGGATTTTCGAGCGGAGGAAAGGTCTGAAGGGTTAAGCGCCCGGACGTTTAGCGAAGGGTCGCGGCGCCTGGTTCTATGGAGGAGGAGGGGCGCGGGATTAAGGCTAAGGGGGCTTAGGCCTTATATTATGGTTTTTTCGTGTTTTGAAGCATTTTTTAAGCCTAAAGGGAGGAACGATAGGGAAATGAAGGGTGGGGAAAGTCAAAACAGGGGTGAAAACCGGGTTTAGAGAGGGTTTGAAGGGGCGATGGGGAAATTGAAGGGGAGTTTGCCAAGGGAAGAAGGAGGAGGCGATATTTTGCAAAGGGATAGAGGGCACAAATGGGCCCTTTTGAGGAATGAATCAGCAGAGGAGTTGCATTTCAGGCACAGTACAGAGAGACTCCAAGGAGGGTGAATTTTTCAGGGGAAAAGCATTCCTTGGAGGCTCCAGAACCATTCTAGCCCCCAGAAACATCCTTCTTTCTTTCTATTTGCCATTCAACCTGCGCTCCTACAGTTCAATTCGATTTCATTTCAAAAGTGTCTTGGAATACCAACATTCTTTACTCACCATGCATCTCAGCATCTGCACCTCAGTAATGATTATGGAATTGCTATTTCTCCACACAGTTATTAAAACCGGTTCTAATTGCATTCCAATGAATAAACAGAGTTACAGAAATACATTCCTGCGCTCTCTTACCTCCGATTTACAAATAGAGATTGTCAATTTAAATTCTTGTAAGCGTTCCATTTAAATCGCCCTTGGATTGGTCTTCATACTTTTCAATTCTGTAACACCTTTCAACACTGCAAATCGTTTTCCAATGCTGCTTCATAGTCATCGCTCTGTCATTGCTTCCCTGACAATCTTCCTCTCCACACTAAAGATCGATTCATTTCAATGATTCCAATAAACTATGTAAATTTCTGCACGCAAACTCAAATCAAAATCTGAACAGATTTCAACAAAAAGACCTCTACGCCCTTCTGAAAAACTTCATCACATGCATTGTTCAGAACCTGCATTCAACAATTCTTGACAGACCAAACTGCTTGTGCGTTGCTGAACACGTAGGTTCGATTTCACTTTGAGAATACAATTCTTCATCGTGGTGTGTATTACAATATACCGTTTAACTAACACATTAAGCAATTGGTGAAATCGATTTAAATCGATATGAAATACTTATTTGAATTTAACCTTGATTCATCTCGACCTCTACTCCGTCTTTTAATCACACTCTTTGCCATTTAATTCTGTACAAACCACCACGCTTCCAGTCCATATTCTATGATATCGATTCTAACAATGTCACAATGTCATTCTAACAAATATGTAAATTAATGCTTCAGCAAACCAAATTTCACACGAATCAAGACTGTATATCTTTAATTATGTTCAGAACATACTCAACCAATAGTACTTTCTGCAATCGATTTTACTTGTGGCTTTAACACACTAATAATAACAATTTCTGCTATCGATCATACTTAGAATTACATGAGCCTGACAGAACAGAAATTCACACCAAACTGCAGATTAAAATATGCTAAAATAATCCCTTACGCAGATATTTAACATATTTTATGTTCCTTGATGATGCATAACGGGTTTCATTGTTTGTTGGCGCTCTTCTCTTTCTTTCTTCACAACCATTCATAAACTCATGCACCAATAACAATTGTTATATAAATATCAATTCTTTTAACTTTGACATATAAATCGATATCACAATTTCTCTTATTACAGGTTTCCTTTGATCAATTTTTTTACAATCGATACCTCAACCATTTAACCAGAAATATATATAATTGCACAACCAATCAATCTATATAAACTGAAACAAACAATGACTTACAAACTTTTGCTGGCCAGATATTTCAACCCTGTGGCCCTTTACAATTGCTGAAGGCTTACAGCCTTACTGTTCAAGCCTACTCTTAATCTCACACTCTCTCCCAACCTCTCAATGTATTTTCCTCTCAAAACCCCCTTCTATTTATACAATTTAAAAAATCATTTAATTAAATGTTCAATCCCTTCAATTCCTCAACAAACGCGTAAATCTCTCAACATCCCTAAAGGATAGATCTTTATCCCTAAAATCCTTCAACTAATTAAATTCCCTCATATCCTTTTATTAAATAAAAAGATATTTACAATAATCCTCAACTTCTCCTATTTTATTCAAATCAATAAATAAAATATTAAAAATTATCACACCCCCTTTTAACATATTTACAAAATAAAAAACACCCTTGATGCTCCTGCATCAGACTCCCCATGTAAGAAAATTCATGACCACCTGGTCATAAGTCTGGATATTTCCTCCTGGATCCCAAATTTTATTTTGTAATCTTTCTGTGCTTGTTGATTGCTTTACTACTGTTGTCATCTGCTGTTGTCTTCCAGGTTTCCATATTTTGTGTTGTAATGCTCCACTTGCTCTGCTCTTGCAATCTTTCGCTGTCATTCTCTTGTTGTCGCTCCTTTTCTTTCTTTCGGCTGTCTTTCTCTGGGATGTTTTTATCATTAACCTCCTTATCAACTCAATTTCTCTGTCCAGTATGTCCTCTGTCTGCTGATTGTTTCCATCCCTTGATTGCTGAACTCTCATTCTTGCTTGTTCTTCATTTGTTTTGATCACCTTTTCTGCTGCTGTTACTATAAATGTTGCGGCCTCCCAATCTTCCTTTCCCTCTGCAACATTCCTTTGCTCACCATCTGCAATTTCTTTTTGATTTATGACAACTGCTTTGTCACCCTTCTTCAGCAATCTGTCCTTAACATCTTTCAGTAGATGTTCTTCCTCTCCTTCTTCCATTTGGCTATCCACCTGTGCCAAATATGTTCCAGCGTCTGCAACAACATCTTCAATCATAAGACAATCATTATAATAATAAAAATAAGGCCTATGTACCTCTTTTCCCTTTAGCAACACTTCAGTATGTTGCGTTGATTCCTCTTCTTCTGTCAGCATATCAGTATGCTGATCCAAACTCAAAGAACTCTTGAGACTGTCAACTAGTCTCCCCTTCTCATCAACTATTTCACTGATGTCTTCCAGCATTTGTCCACTGTAGTGAACTGATTCTTTCCCAGCCTCTGCTTCAAAACTTTCATTTTCTGGAAGGTACTCTTTCACATATTTGACAGCTTTAAAAGACTGTCTATCTTCTTCCAAACCTGCAATCACACACAAATCATTAGTTTTAAAATCACAAGACCTTACGGTCTTATTTGATGCTTCAGTCATCAAGTCTCCAGGCTGCTTCGAATCATTCATATGATTCAACTCCTCTTCATCACTTTCAAAAAGTAATGGTCCACTCTCTGGATAACATATCGAAACTTCAACATCTTCTTCAGCATCTTCATTTTTCTGTAGCTCAACTCTTTCGAGCTTCTCTATCTTCTGTCTGGCATCTATAACCTGTTCAAGTTCCCTTAGTTCCTTTATCAATTGCATATTCATCTGATGATTCCACTTCTCTTGTAGCCTCCGCCACTTCAGTTTCTTTCTCATGACATAACCATGCTTCTGGTCTACCTCATTTCTTTGCAACATCTCCATTAACACCTCAAGCTGAACTTCTATCTCCGCCTTTTCCCTCTCATATTCCTCTTTGCTTAACTGTCTCTGTATGCCAATTGCCTTGGCATCCTTCTTCTTTTGTCCTCTGCTGTGGTTTATTTCAGAACCTCTGTTACGACTATCACTAGTCATCATCCTTTCCATCTCTATGAGTCCCTCACTCACTTTACTATGAGTTGCACTAAAGCCTCTTCAGCAGCAAGTCCTGTCCTGCCGCCACTTACCTCACCAAGCTCTCCTCACTCAGTCTTTTGGCAAGCAATTGGTTCTCTATCTCTGGAACCTCCTTTGAGCACTTCTCTTTTCTCTTCCCGGCTTCAACTCATCTGCCTGTTCTAAGAACACAACTGTCCTCCTTATCCAATCTCTATTGGATTTCCTCAAGGTTCTGCCACCTCTATGTTTCACCTAGAAACTTTTACCAGCTTCCTTTATCTGTTAGCAATTGCCTTTTGGGAGTTGCAATAATATTTCAATGCAAAGCCTACAATACTCTATTCTTCAAAAACATATCTTCTTACCTCCAAGATCTCGTCTGATCTTGTCCTTTCGTTTGCCTGTACTTTTAAATGGACCGTCCTTCCCACTAGTTGTCAGCTGTGTCTTCAAACTCTTCAAATACCTTTAGAATCTCACCACTTCTGCAAATCTGTTCCAGCAAATCTTTATGCTTCCTCTGTACAATTTCTCGATGTTCAACCACTGCCAATCAGATTTTAGAATCTGATTCTTTCTTCCAATCTTCTGGCTTTATCTGCACGATTCTTCATTCTCCCAGCTGTACTCTGGTTGCTTGACTTTCAGATTAGAATCTGATCTCCTTTACCTGCATTCTGTTCATTTGCAATTGTATATGCTGCATATCAGATTTAAAATCTGATCTTCATCATTCATCACACATTCAAAAATACATTTCAGTTCAACAAATCTTCTTGTCCTCATTCAAAAAATAAACATTTTTCAATTCAACAGAGCCAAGCTCTGATACCAAAATTGATGTAGGCTAGGCCAGCCTGCAATACCCAGGATCTCCATTAATTTGTTCATGAAAAATTACATCTCAGTAAATGCCCAACTTAAACAAAAAACCTCATTCACTGGCATGTTCATTCTTTGAATCCTTCTTATTAACCAAATGATAATGTGAGTTCAAATCCCTCTACACATAAATTCATTTTGAAGTCTTAAGTGAAGACTTTAATTAGAACTCCATTGATTTAACGTCTTGACCAAAGCCTCATTCACCTCTTAACTCAACATTTAGGTGCGGCCTTAAAACTTTCTAGTTATCAATTAACACATAGTCATGGCAATTTCAACAATTTAATGTCAATAACACATACATGACTTACCCATGCAATCAGCTCTCCTTTCTATCAATCTTCTATTTTCCATTCAACCTGTGCTCCTACAGTTCAATTCGATTTCATTTCAAAAGTGTCCTGGAATACCAACATTCTTTACTCACCATGCATCTCAGCATCTGCACCTCAGTAATGATTATGGAATTGCTATTTCTCCACACAGTTATTAAAACCGGTTCTAATTGCATTCCAATGAATAAACAGAGTTACAGAAATACATTCCTACGCTCTCTTACCTCCGATTTACAAATAGAGATTGTCAATTTAAATTCTTGTAAGCGTTCCATTTAAATCGCCCTTGGATTGGTCTTCATACTTTTCAATTCTGTAACACCTTTCAACACTGCAAATTTTTTTCCAACGCTGCTTCATAGTCATCGCTCTGTCATTGCTTCCCTGACAATCTTCCTCTCCACACGAAAGATCGATTCATTTCAATGATTCCAATAAACTGTGTAAATTCCTGCACGCAAACTCAAATCAAAATCTGAATAGATTTCAACAAAAAGACCTCTACGCCCTTCTGAAAAACTTCATCATATGCATTGTTCAGAACCTGCATTCAACAATTCTTGACAGACCAAACTGCTTGTGCGTTGCTGAACACGTAGGTTCGATTTCACTTTGAGAATACAATTCTTCATCGTGGTGTGTATTACAATCTACCGTTTAACTAACACATTAAGCAATTGGTGAAATCGATTTAAATCGATATGAAATACTTATTTGAATTTAACCTTGATTCATCTCGACCTCTACTCCGTCTTTTAATCACACTCTTTGCCATTTAATTATGTACAAACCACCACGCTGCCAGTCCATATTCTATGATATCGATTCTAACAATGTCACAATGTCATTCTAACAAATATGTAAATTAATGCTTCAGCAAACCAAATTTCACACGAATCAAGACTGTGTGTCTCTTTAATTCTATTCAGAACGCACTCAACCAATGGTACTTTTTGCAATCGACCTTACCTGTGGCTTCAACGCACTAATAATAACAATTTCTGCTATCGATCATACTCTGAATTACATAAGCCTTACAGAACAGCAATTCATACCAAGTCGCAGACTTAAAATATGTTAAAATAATCCCTTACGCAGAGATTTAACATCTTTTATGTTCCTTGATGATGCATAACGAGTTTCACTGTTTGCTGGCGCTCTTCTCTTTCTTTCTTCACAACCATTCATAAACTCATGCACCAATAACAATTGTTATATAAATATCAATTCTTTTAGCTTGGACATATAAATCGATATCACAATTTCTCTTATTGCAGGCTTCCTTTGATCGATTTTTTTTACAATCGATACCTCAACCATTTAACCAGAAATATATATAATTGCACAGCCAATCAATGTATATAAACTGAAACAAACAATGACTTACAAATTTTTGCTGGCCAGATATTTCAATCCTGTGGCCCTTTACAATTGCTGAAGGCTTACAGCCTTACTGTTCAAGCCTACTTTCAATCTCACACTCTTCCCCAATCTCAATGTATTTTCCTCTCAAAACCCCTTCCTATTTATACAATTTTTTAAAAATCATTTAATTAAATGCTCAATCCCTTCAATTCCTCAACAAACCCCTAAATCTCCTCAACATCCCTAAAGGATAGATCTTTATCCCTAAAATCCTTCAACTAATTAAATTCCCTCATATCCTTTTATTAAATAAAAAGATATTTACAATAATCCTCAACTTCTCCTATTTTATTCAAATTAATAAATAAAATATTAAAAATTATCACACCCCCTTTTAACATATTTACAAAATAAAAAACACCCTTGATGCTCCTGCATCAGTTTTGAGCATGTTTGAGTCACTTCTTTCCTTGGCTCCAGCTCTGATCTTGGGCACATTAGAGCTGGATCTTCTTTCACTGCTGATCCAGATTTTGAGCTTGTTTGGATCAGCTATTCAGCTCCCTTTTGGCTCAGATTTTGAGTTTATTAGAGCCCATCTTTTCTATTTCAGAGGTCCAAGTTTTGAGCATGTCGGAACCTCTCTTCTCATTCTGTTTTTTTGGGACACTTTCTTCTCTTTTTTGCTGAAAATGAAAATTTGCAACGGTATATACAATGGAAATGAAACTGGAAATGGAGAGTTAGCAGAAATAGTGTTTAAGCATCCTGCCATTGACAGGACCCCCAAACAGCTCTGTACCATCAAGTTCTTGCAAGAAAAATGCATTAGGACCCACAGTGGCTTGAATGATGAATGGACCTTGCCACAAGC
This sequence comes from Pinus albicaulis, assembly GCA_034641835.2. Lineage (NCBI taxonomy): Eukaryota > Viridiplantae > Streptophyta > Pinopsida > Pinales > Pinaceae > Pinus > Pinus albicaulis. The sequence goes on along the minus strand of CM076570.1, from coordinate 508,576,857 downwards.
TGTCAAATTTTCCATGTTTGCCTTTTTCCTCTCTCCTTGAATCCCACTTCAGGACCTTGTCCCCAACCTTGAAATTTGCTGCTTTGGTTCTTTTATCAAACTGTCTCTTCATGTTTTCCTGCACTCTGACAGCTCTGTCATAAACCTGCTCCCTTGTTTGCTGAAGATGGATTGTTTCATTAATTCTCCTTATTGTGCTGTCTTCTTCTGATTGCATTTCTTGGACAAGCTTTACCACTGGTATCCCAAGGCTAGTAGGAAAAACTGCTTCTGTCCCATAAACCAGCTGGAAGGGTGACGTGCCAATAGACTTCTTTGTAGTGAGCCTGTCTGCCCACAAGGCATGTGTCAACTTTTTATGCCAAGACCTTTTGTTCTCTTCCAGCAGCTTCTTAATGATTGTAACCAGGCTTTTATTTGATGATTCAGCTAAGCCATTACCCTGGGGGTAATAAGAAGTTGAATGTCCAAGTGCAATTCCGTACCTGTGGCAGAAATCAATCATTCTTTTGGATCCGAAAGAGGCAGCATTGTCATTGATTATTTTCCTTGGGCAGCCAAACCGAGATAAGATGAAGTCTTCGAGGAACCTAATGATGACAGAATCAGTGGCATTCCTAGTGGGTATGGCTTCAATCCACTTATTGAAGTAATCAGTAGCAGTCAAGATCCATTTGTGTTGCCCAGAAGAAGAGGGGTGGATCTCTCCAATGAAGTCTAAGCCCCATTGCATGAAGGGACCTTCTATGGTGATAGGTTGCAGAGGGAGGGGAAGGAGCTTTCTTTTGCCTTCAAAAATTTGGCATTTGTGGCATGTAAGGACCATTTTATGAACATCACTAAAGAGTGTAGGCCAATAGTACCCAGCCCTGAGTACGTTATTTACAGTGGCCTTCCAACTCAGGTGGCCTCCACACTCCCTAGCATGGAATTCTTGTTTGATTTTTGCAGCTTCAGTTTCAGGCAAACATTTTAGTAAAAGGCCATTTGGATTTTTCCAATATAGACTCTCATTCATAATGCAGTAATTCCTAGCTTTGAGTTTTATGAATCTGGCCTTTGTTTTGGGCAGTTCTGGAGGGGCATTGAGGTGTGTGAGCACGAATAGGATATCAGCATACCAAGGAGAGTTCTGAAACTGCTCCTCGACAGTTGGATGGGGGCGATTCTTCCTGCTCATCCAGGGCATTCATCATGTTAATATCAAGAGCCTGAAGATTAGTTTCAGCCATCAGTTGGGCCAGGCCTTGACCTTTGATCAGCTTTGTGGGTTTGATTTCAATGTCATATTCTAAAATTGTAGCAATCCATTTGCCCCTTTTCCCATCTGGGTCTTGGGACAAGATATCTTTGACCACTATATTTGGCACATAGGCAATGGTGTGAGAATGCAGAATGCACACCCTAAAGTCTTTTAAGGCCTTAATCATGGCATAGGCCTGCTTTTCCATGATGTTGTACTTTAAGGGTGCATCTCTCAAGGCTTTACTGAAGAAGGCTATAGGCTGTTCTTTACCTTCCGAATTTTTCTGCAGCAAAACTGCAGCTATTGTGTGTGGGGAAGCAAATGAAAAGATCAGAAAATCTTTCGAAAAGTCAGGGCTGATAAGGACAGGGGCTTGGGTGAGCGCAAGCTTTACTGACTCAAAATATTTTTTGGCTTCAACAGTCCACTTGATTCCTGCATCTTTCTTTAGCATTTCAGTCATTTTCCTAAGATGCTCAGCAAGATTGGGGATAAATCTTCTAAGGAAATTGATCTTCCCAATGAAGGACTGTAGCTCCTTGATGTTTCTTGGATGTGTAATTTGAAGTATTCCCTCAACTCTCTGGGGGTCTATCCTAATCCCTTTCTCGGATATGATGTGGCCGAGAAGCTTACCTTCTTGCGGCCCAAAAACAGTCTTCTTAGGATTCAGGGACAGATCGTACCTTCTACATTTTCCAAAAACTTTCCTCAGATGTTTTAAGTGTTCCTCTTCTGTTTAAGAAAAGACAGTTAAGTCATCCAAGTAGATAAATATAAAGTGTCCAATCTCATCTGAGAAAGCAATATCCATTGCTCTCTGGAAGGTAGCTCCAGCATTCATCAATCCAAAGGGCATTTTCACATACATGAAGGTGCCCCATGGAGTGGTAAAAGCTGTTTTGAGTTGATCTTCTGGGAGTACCAGGACTTGGTTGTATCCGGAAAAACCATCGAGTAGGGAGATTATTTTAGAGCCCACTACCTTCTGTAGGATATGCTCCATTCTAGGCAAAGGGTAGTTATCTCTCAGGGAGGCTCTATTGAGGTTTCTGAAGTCTATGCACAGTCTAATCTCCCCTGTTTTCTTCCTTACAGCCACTAAGTTTGACACCCAATCAGAAAACCTCACAGGGACAATAATGCCTGCATCATACATCTTCTTAATTTCCTTTTCTACTGCAGGAAATTGTTTAGGATTAATTCTACGGAGTTTTTGTCTGAAAGGTTTCTGATTTTCCTTCAGTGGTATCTTATGTTGTATAATGTTGGTGTCATAGGCCTTTAGGTCTTCGTAGCTCCATGCAAACACATCAATGAATTCCTTAAACAAGTCAATGTATCTTTTCTTCATGTCTGCAGGTATAGACCTAGCCAGTTTTATCATTTTGGGTTTGTCTTCAGTGCCTATGTTACACTCTTCTACATCTGATTCTGCATGTTCTATTGTGGGCTTCTTTGCAACATCATCGAAATCAAAGAGGTCCTCTAAGGGTGCTAAGCCTCTTGGTATGTTCTTGTCTTTGGCTTGCAGCACCTCCATTTCTTCTCTATCTGCGTTTTCACGTTTTATGGCTGAATCTCGAGTTTCTTCAGAAAAAGAATTTATTTCTATACTACAAGGTGTTTCTAGTTCATTTGGGGAATCCTCACTTGGGCAGCTGTCATCAGATTTCGAGTCTGAATCAGAAAATTCAAACTCATTTCTGCCTATCAGGAAATCTTCAATCTGTTTGTCTCCTTCAAAGACCTGCCAGTATTTTTCATTGTCTGGCACTGCAGGCCTGAATTTAGTCTGAATGATGATTTTTTGGTCAACTGGGGCCTTAGGATAAGAGCTAGCTAGGCAGGCTAGTCCATTTGCAATAGCGTTTTGACCCCTAGGAATGGATACTAAATCATATTCAATGAACGTTTTCAGAAAATCTAGAGTATCATTCCTATATGCCCTAAGCCTGGGGTGTTTTTCCGAATACTCACCATTCATCTGTTTGATTACCAACTTAGAGTCTCCTCTCACAACTATCCTACAGGCTCCTAATTTTTTCAACAGATTTAGGCCCAAGATTAGAGCCTCATATTCTGCAATGTTATTCGTGCATTTGAAATGCAGATTGACAGCGAGGCTCTCCGCGTGATCATTTTGGGTGTTACGCAGGCACACTCCCGCCCCAGCGCTTTGTCTAGTACAGGACCCATCAAAGTTCATTTCCCACAGGGGTTCTTTGTTTACTTCCACTTCGCTTTCTCCCTTACAGCTGGGTTCGTCATTAGGTTGAGTTGAGAGGTCTGTACTACGTTGTAAACTATCTCATTGTTCATAGAGGCCATGGATGTTAGGGAGGTGGTTGGCTGGCTGTTCTTGTTCTATTTCTGTTTCACTTGGAGTGAGAGGTCCACCACAAATCCTACAGGCTTCATTGCTGGTTTTCTCTTCGTTTTCAGTGTGTTTCCCATGGTCTTCCTGATCATATTCTTCCAGAGTGGCCATTATGTGGAGGTCTATAGGCTCAGTGTTCTCATTCGTATGCCTATTCTGGGACTTTGGCTCTTCTAAGGATTCGTCATTACAAAAGATGAAGGAGTCAAGATTGGTATGCACAGAATATAATGGTGAATTTTCAGGTTTCTTGGGGCTGCTGACTAAGAATTTCATTTGGGATTCTCTATATAGTCTTCTTGATTGGCCAAATATAGGGATAGTGGCATATGAGCCATCCATCTGCATGGTGCCTTGCAGCTTGGCTCCCCATGATCTAGATAATAACATGCCATACTTGGGTGGCACGTCTGCCACCACTACATCCATGACCATACATTTCGCAGGGATTTGAGTCAAACTCACACACAAGTCTTTGATCAGGCCAAGACATTTTACTCTACTCGAGTCAAAAGAATACAAGTCTTTATAGGGTCTGGTGATTTCGAGGCCTAAATTCTCCATGACTACTTTAGGCATCAGGTTGTGTGAGGCTCCAGAATCATGCATTGCGTTGTGGAGTATTTTGTCATGAATGTTGAGACTAATATAGAAAGGTGGTATTACCCCATCCTGAAACTTACCTTCAATCTTAGGACCAAATAAGAGGGCGGGCTGATCATCATTCAAATTTACAGAATCAGTGTTTTCCCCTAAATTCAATGCTTTCAAAATTTGGCCCTTATATACATCCTGAGAGGCCAGCTCAGATAATGGTACAGAGATTTTGATTTTTGCAATTTCACTCTCTAAATTGAAAGTGGAATGGCTTTTGGGAATGTTCAAATCTGTTTTATTTGCAACTACCTTAGTAGCTGAATCGGTTTGTGTTTTCTCATTATGTACACGTGCAGACACATTTTTATCAGGAGCGCTAACTGAGGTGCTAGTGCTACTGGTTGGTTGACTTTGTTTTTCATTGTTTTGGTTGCCTTTCTGTTGGTTTTTCTCAGAACTCTCAGCTGTTGATTTATCGTTTACAACAGTTACTTTTGAAGGCTTTTCAGGCCTCTTTTTGATGGTCACCTCAGGAGTTTTGGTTTTGGAAGTGTCTTGGTTCTTTTTGCTCCAGAGCCCATATTGTTCTCTGACCTGTAACATGGCATCTTGGTACCCAAGTCTGTACTCTTTAGTTTCTAATCTTTCCTCATCCCAATATGAAGATGAGGGTTGATCATCCTCTGAGTCACAGTTCAGAATTGAGTCCTCTGTTTCGAACATGTTTATCACATTCCCTTCAGACTCTTCTATGATTCCCTCATCCTCATCAAGAAATTTTTGGAAAGGGGGAATGACTTGTTGATCTGACTCTTTCTGCCTGTTGGGAGTGTTGTTGTTTCTTCTAAAGTTTTGGTTTTGGTTTTGATTTTGGTTCCTGTTCTGAGTGATAGCCATCTTTTCGACCACTTGGCATAGCTTATCCAGATTCTTAGACAATCTGTCGATATTAGGATCTGAAGTGGAGGCTACAGTGTCATCCTTGTACGTTACTCTCTTCTCAGCTCTCAGTTTGGCCCTTTTTTCAATCAAATTTGCCTCTATGTTTACTGCCCCTTTCTGCATGTCTTCCAAAGTGGTGTACTCTTTATCTCTAAGCTCATAGGCCATGTCAGCATCAAATCCATCAGGATATTTGGCCAAGGCCATGCCTTGTGGAGGTTTCATTTGCAGAGGGAGAGCATTATAAATGCTGTTGAATCTAGTGGTGTAATCATGCACACTCTCCCCTACGTTCCTCTTAAGGGACATGTATTCTGCTAGGAGCTGGCGAGGGTTTGCTCTAGTTTCCCATTTGTTGATGAAAGTCTGGTATAAAGCAGGGAGATCTTGGATACTACCAGCAGGTAGGTTTTTAAACCACTTCTTAACCTCTCCCCCCAGGCTCTGCGCAAAAATTCTCATTTTGATTGTTTCATCATCAATTTCCATATAGTCAAAAGAGTCCTCCATTTTATCTACATGTTGTTGTGCCGTTGTAGGCTCTTTAGCAGGGAAGTGTGGGATTTTTGATTGATAATCATCTGGTAAGGGTAGTAAAGGCTGAGGTAAAACTAGAGGTGCATACCAGGGTGACATGATGATGTTCTGGTGGGGTATAGGGTTGGCTTGAGCAGCTAGTAGTTGGATGACAAGGATGGTAGGACCAGCAGAAGTCTGTTGAGCAGATCTAGGGTGAGAAAGCCCCAAGTTTTGAAGGAAATGTAGGTCAGGAGGTGTGGAAGGAGGGGTTTCACTGTCCCTAGTGTCTGGCTGGTCTGAAACACTGAATGACCTAGTTCTAGGTAACCTGTTTGAAAGGTCTAGGTCGAAGAAAGGGACTAATAGAGCTGCAAGATCTTCTGGTGCGGAATTGGCTCTATGGATGTTGCTGGAAATAGTTGATCTCCTACTCACAGGGGTTCTTTTAAGGATTTTCTCAGGATTATCAACTGTTTCAGGTGGGTTTGGATCAGGGAAAGCTCTTGTATGAATGGTTCTGTGAGCCAGAATGCTGTTTGTAAGGCAAGAAGCTTAACCCTACTTATTACTTCTACTTTGTGGCTAATTTTGTCTTGGGAACTGGCCTCTCTGTGGGGTCTTGATTATGCTTGGGGACTGGTCTCCCAGTGGATTCTGATTTGAAGCCAAGATAATCAGCAGGCCTACTGATCACCAGTAGAGTCTTTAACGTTTAGGAACAATGGAGTCGCCAGGTGGAGGGTTTAGGATGTTTCTAGGGTACACTGTCCACAACAGTGCTCAAGCACTATCACCTTTCAGGAATCTCCTCTAAAGCAACAAGCTCCAACCAGAGATTGACTGGGAGGGCATTTACCAGATATATCACCCCTGAAAAGAGGATGAGATCTGGAGGCTACCTGGCCCTTTCCAGGCTCTGTCTAAGAGTATGGTGGATATTCAATAATGGAGGCTGATTCAAAAAAGGTGTGGCTTACTGTCAACCTAACCAGAGTTCTAAGTTACTGAGATTTTAAGAATGTTTAAGACGAGATGTACTCAGAAGTCCCCAGTGGAGTCGGCATTATGTTGGGGTTCCCATGTTTTGGCCAGGTTGATAGAGACCAAAAGATGAGACAACATAGAACCACTTTCGGACCTTAGGATCTAGCCCTCCTAGGTCCAGAGAGGGATCTCTCTATGATTATCAAAGGATATATGTCTTTGAAGTTCTCAATTGTGATTTTAGGCTAGTTATAGGCTCAAGGTTGTTTTTTTGATTGTATGAGTTTGGTTGTTGAGAACCAGGAAGGAAGGTTTCACCATGAGACAAGGATGGGTAAAGAAGGAAGCTAGGCAAGGATAGATAACTCAGGGAACATCAAGACCATTGGGCAATGGAGTCAAGAAAGGATTTACTTATGTTCAATGTGTAAGCTTCAGTTGGGCTAGTCATCTAGAGCATTTGGATCTCAAAGACTGATTGGTGGGATGGGACACTAAGGAATGAGAATGAAGGATGGAAAACCATCTGATTCCATCTATAGATCAAGCCAGAGGTCATTTGACTCCAGGCCTGCTTGGACAAAACCATAGGCAACACAAGGGGTCTTGAAAAGGTTTGTATGGAAGGGCAGGTTATGAAGAGGCAGCGACAGGCTTTACACCTCCCAATGTTCCTAACCTCTTTCAATTAAATCTTAACAAATACATCTGAACACCGATTCTATCAACTTGCACATCAGAGAGCAGGCAATAATCATCCACTACACTGGTTTAGTCAATTAAAAACAATATTCAGATACACATATGAGCAGAAAACATTAAAGACTGAGAGAGCTGGGACATAAGGTACCTAACAAGGGTAAATCTTATTTCATGCGTTCAGATGTCAGTCAGAAGAACATGAAATGAAATGGAAATAAACACAGAGATAAGAAAAACATCACCAACTGCTGTAGATCAGGATCCAATGAAAACTGCTTATCATGTTAAAAACAACACCAATAAGGTACATCACTGCCCAAAGCTTTTACATTCAGCCTGAATACATCATATTTCTCAGCCTGTCATACAACTATTACACAGGAAACTTGGCTCGGGACAAAAATTCTTGCAATTCACTGATAATGCAACAACAACCATTACAATGATATCCTTTTGTGCTTTATAGCAGAAGAGACACAGAGGACTGACTGAGGAGGTAGGTGAATTTTAAATGTTACATTTAAACACAATAATGAATGCAGGGCCGAGACCCATTCTGCTTGATGCACTGTATATCTAATCTTTTTCACCTTCCTCGTGAAAGAAAGATCTGCTCCGGATATGATTTGACCTTTTGGCTGCAGTACTCCAGGTGATTTGAACAAAATGAAAGAACTTGCTGAGGGGTCTGCCTCATGGATGTCATATTGTTTTGAACTATAGCTGGGACGAGAAATTCCTTCAAGGACACGATGCATAATAAAGACTGTATGGGAGACCTGTCCTTTATGGAAAAACATTCTGCTGATAAGAAAACCTTGATATTACCTCTTATTGATGTTCAGGATCTCCAGAATCGATCCTCGGGGTCTTCAAAATGATGCTTTTGCCTCTTTAAACCTCTGTTTCAGGGCTCAAGATCTTCGTTGATGCGCATTAATCCCTCTGCTCTGTACTGAAAATCCTTGCTGCTTCAGTACTGCCTCTGTCAAGTTAGCTCAATCTTTTAATGGTGCCGGAAGGATTTTCGGCGTTTGAACTCTGCTCTCCATTAATGTGAGTCCTGACGGCCCCATTCCTTGACTTTCCTGATGGTACTGGCTCATTAGAGTTGATCCTGACTACGTCGCTCGCCATTGAGGTAGTACATTGAACAACGGCGGTCCCATCCTCTAGAAACTTTGCAACACAGCGAACTTATGAAGAAAACAGTGGACGGAGCGATGAATGCAGGGTGAACGAAACGGTGGTGCGGCGGTGGCGGAAACAAAGCTATTATGCAAAAGAATGATGAAAATGCAGTGGAGTGGTGGAATGCGCGGATAATAGGGTTTGGTGTGAATATGCAGCACATACCGTTAGATCCTGGCCTGGAGACGAAGATCAACGGTGGAGATTGATCCATGGGATGACTTATGGGCATGGCGGAACACATATGAAACATGAAATTTTAATGAAACATATGAAACTTTAGACTTTGGTGGATACGTATGGAAACACAATGAAATGCAATGAAATGGATGTATGAAGTGGGACCTAGCGGAGGTGGAGGGCGATTAAATCTGAGCCCTCAGATCCGGGAGGAGACGGACGGCGGAGATGCAATCGGAGGATCGCAATCGCAAAAGGGAGACACTCACAATCTTCCGATTGCGATCGACAGGGGAGAGCGATAGCCATTGGATCATAAAGCAAACGGACGGACGAGATCAAATCGGAGGACGGAGGGAAGGGGTTGCGATTGCGATCGGAGGTCAGGGAGCGATTGAGCGCTGACCGTCCGATCAACCGACAGATCAACGGTGGGGACAATAATCGGAGGGGCGGGTGCAATTAACGCTGAGCCGTCAGATCGTGAAACGGATGAACGGATGGGATTAAATCGGCGGATCGCAATCGGAGGACGGAGCGCAAGGTTTGTGATTGCGATTGAGCGGGGGTTGCGATTAAGCGCTAGCTGTTAGATCAGCGGGACAGATCAACGGTCAGGATGTAATTGGGGGATTGCAATCGCAGGAAGGGACAGAAGGCTTGCGATTAGCAGAGGACCGTCGGATCGCGGGGCAGATCGACGGCCGAGATTTAATCGGGGCAGAGACAGGAAGACTTGCGATCAGCGATCGGAGGCTGTTGCGATTAAGCGCTGACCGTTGGATCGCGGGAGAACGGACAGCTGCGATGCGATCGGGAGGGTTTCAATCGGGAGATCGGAAGACAAGGTTGCGATTGATCGGAGGGCACGATGTGAATGTTGTGATTGCGATCGGGCGGGGGGCTACGATTAGCGCTCCGCCGTCAGATCTTGTGATAGATCTACGGTAAAGAACGAGTCGCGGGACTTTGTTTATTAAACCAGTCGCATCGGCACTTTAGAGCTTTACAAAGGAATTGTGCAGCCGCCCGACTTCCGATTGCGATTAGTGCTTGGGACTTAAGCGCTTGGTCCCAGCGCCGGGGCATGTGTGGGAAGTGGTTAAGGGGAAGGGGCTAGGCCTTAGACTAAGGTCGGAAAGTGGGTTCTTAGCCCCTTTTAATGGGTTTTAAGGGATTTAAAGGGAAACGATAAGGGGAAAAAGAGGAAAAAGGCTAAACAAAGGGTAAGAGGGGGAATTTAAAGGGGCTTTTAGGGGGATTTGAGGGGTAAAAGGGGAAATAGAAGGGGAAGACAAGGGGGATGAAAAGAGGCTAAATGAGGGTAAAATAAAGGGAATTCGGGCAAAGGGAAAGAAGGGGAACTGATGTATGTTGCAGGGGTAAAGGGAGGAGTGATAGGCTCTTTTAGCAGTTTACTAGCAGAGGTGGATTTGTATTAGGCACAACAATTGAGAGACTTCAAGGAGGATGGGTTTTCAGGGGAAAGGCATTCCTTGAAGGCTCAAAACAATCTAGCCCCCAGCCGACTTGTCAAAAATTTCATAGGGGGGCTAACAAGAGAAACCACCCATTTCGCACAGGATTGAAGTTTGGATGATTGCACTACTTTTTCACGTGATATCAAATGTCAGTTGTCGGATTTGGGAGATCAATGCGAAGGGTCCAGATTTTTTTGGGAGATGCACCGAAATGGGAGTGGGACCAGGTTATTTTATATGCGGCAAAAATGGGTTAAGACTTTATGAAAAGGCATTTAAACAAAAATTTTACACGTTCAGCGTTATATAATATGTGGCGGGGGATTGAGGTTTAAAGCATTTATACAATGCTTTAATCAATGCATATGGGTGAGGGCTTTATATCATATAGTTTTTCAACCTTTTGACAATTTTCAAACTATAGGGATGGGGTATTTCAATAGAGATATGTTTAGACCAAGGGATTTATAAAGCAGGGTTTTTATTTCATGCACGTGGGGATTATAAAATTTGGTCGAAATGTAAAATAATGGGTTTTGGGGGGTTATTTAGATATAAGGGAATTAATATCTATGGGAGGGTATTTCTTAGGGATTTAATAAAAGTATGTTAAAAGTTAATATGAAAGGGTAGTGTAATAAAAACAAAATACATATTATCTCTAATAAAATCAAGCATTTCTTATCGTTGTATCTCTTTCACTAATACTTAGGATAAATGTAATTTTGAGGGTTTTTATGAATTGTTTTTGAAGGGATGAAGTTAATTATTTTAGGGTTACAATTTTACTAAGTAAGAATGTGTATTTACTTACGAAAATGGGTTTTGATGTATTCATGAAGGGTAAATGTTGATGAATGAGGGTTTAAGGTAGGAATTCAATATTTTTTAACTAACCAATCATTGAGCCTTGGGTTCGGTCCCAACAAAAGTTAGAGAAATGCTCTAAGCCTCTTTGACTAAAATTTTAGAATATTGAATACCTATAGGGGAGGGAAAATTAGTGGTTTTTCCTGATGATGTCTTATTTACATGATTGCTTCACTGCTTTCTACCTAACCAACTTTATTTCTAACATTTTTTCTTCGTTTTGTAGGTGCATTTAGGCTTGCAACCTTAAAACATTTTTCTTTCAAAGCATAAAACTATCTAAATCTACCTTATTTCATCCGAGGGCTCAGATTAAACTGTTGAGCTACACATTATTCTCTACCTATCTACTAATTTGTCAAGTTTAAACTATTTGACAAATCTTTATTCACTATTTAAAACATGAAATTGAAAACATGAAAAGTTAAGATTTAAAAGTTTAACTTATCATGGATTATGGCCTTTATTGACACTCTACACATAATCATTATTCTTGCAGTAAGAGTAAAGTAGTGGCATTTGGACTTGCTCACTTTCATGTCTTATTTTATCTCTTTTTTATTTTGGGGTCTATATTTTTTCTAAGTCCTTTGATCTTTCTTTTAGGACTTTTTACCCTCTTTTCATTTTTTATTATTTTCAAATACGGAAAAGCAACTTGTAGAAAACAAGATATGTACATATTTACAAGACTTTAACAGAGTGAAATCAAAATTATGAATCCTATATTTATAGGACCCTAACAATGGCTTCGCATGGGGATGGCATCTCCTTTTGAGATGTCAAGAACACCTTCGACTAGTAGCTAGATCCTTTGAGCCAATCCTAAACATTCACTTGCCTTGTTATAAAATCTCTGTGACTGAAACTCTTGAAATGAATTTACACCTTTTTCTGCAAACTGAAATCTGATATGAGACTAAATGGTGCTGCAAACTTCAAACCAAACTACTAAATCAACAAGACCTTAGGGCTTTTTCCTTGGCTTCAAATCTTAATGAATTATTTCAAACTAGCTGAAAACCGAAAAATGCAATAAGATGAAATCCTACCTACTTACTCTAATCAGTTGTCCAACTGCTGGTTAGGTAAAATGAAACAACCAATGCAACCATTCAAGCATTATGTACTTTGATATATTTTGCTGCATTTGCTTGTTAATTATCAAAACTTTAATTCTACAACCTATTATAAACTTGTCAACAAATGAGAGGATAAAGAAATACTTGATTTCCTTTGTTGACTCTAGAAAATTTTCAAAAGGATCTTCCAAAATATATACACTGATGTTTAACTGATCTAAACAACTATACATCTATTCTGGATGGCCTCTATGCCATGAAACTGAAATGTTATTTTCATCTTTATCTCCCTGCAAACTTTCAGATAAGATTTGTGATGATATTCGTACTAATTGTAATGTTTGACTATTGAAACCTTTATCATATTGATTCTGAAACTCATAGTTAGTTAATGGAGGAAGGCTTTGAATGCATTCAATATCAAACATATCTGCTATTGGATCATGAAAAACTTGTGAGTATGACTGCAATCTATTGGATATGTTGGAAATGTTGTTAGGGATGGAAAAGGAGATGGAAAAGGAAGAACACCTGAGGCAGCAACAAGGCAAAGGAGATGGCAAAGGAAGAACACCTGAGGCAGCAAAAGGAGAATTAAGGAGTAGCATCAGTCAAGGAGAAGGTGAAATAAAGAGAGCATAAGACAAGTAGCTGAGGAATGAGACAGAGTGATGAGGAACAATTATTCTAGTGGGAAGACTGTGAAGCACTATTGGGGAGAATACATCAATTCATTCTGCAGAATTAAATCAAGATGAGGAACAGAACTCTGGTAACGTAGCGGAGTTTGAAGTTGAGGAAAAGAATTGTTGAATTGAAGGCGTAGAAGATCGGAGCCTCATGGGATTTTCTACAAGTATAATAGGTGGAGTGGATTCTATATATGCAACAGAGAAAGAAGCACAAAGAAACTAAGACAAAAGATATAGCAGAAAGGAAGAGACAAAGAAGTAACAAAGCCAAAGCATTAAGAAAGGAGGCAAGAAAGAAGCAGAAACAGCAGAGGCACAACGAAGAACAGGCGGCGTTGTGTGCCAGCTGCAGGCAGAGGCAAGAGTGACGAGCAATGAGCAGAGGCAAGTAGCCGTTATAAAATTCCGAGAATCGCCCAAGTCACAGACATACATTCATATGCATAATTGCAGGAATCGCACACACTCCAACCGACGTTATACATAGAAGAGAATACAAACTTATTCCGGAATCGCTTAAGGGAATCGCTTAATTCCAACGGAAATACAATGCATATAATACAATCCATATTTCCGGAATCGTGTACACTCCAACCCCGTTATACAACACGACCTTATTCCTAGAATCGCGTACTCCAAATTTCTCGCGTTACACATATAATACAACCATATTCCGAAATCTAATCAACCTACGAGCACATACACAATATAACACAAACTTATTCCGAGAATCGCTTCACTCCAGCGGCAA